>CM060367.1:197500247-198700247 GCA_030545235.1 Helianthus tuberosus
GCTACGACTGTCTTTTGTCTTATATGACAATGAGTATAGCCCGTAGGCATTATATCCTTAGTTATAGTTTAATAATAGCTCAACAGCCTAGTCACATGGACAGATTTAATTTATAAACCAGGATTTCACAAAATCGAGGTATTAAGACTTGAATCAAAGTTCATTGCCCTTTTTAACAGGGGGTTGTAGACCACCACTGTCTTTAGTCTCAAAGGCCATTAAGTATAGCCCGTAGGCACTTCACCCTTAATGGATGATTATATAAATAAGAAGGGAATTGGAACAATCCAATTTAAAGATGACTTAGGTGATTTTATCGAATCACATTTTCCAGGAATGTTAATATGTTTACAAATGTCAACAAGGATTTGAATCTTTTGAATAGGTTTTTACCATCTTGGCCTTGTCTGAAATGACATGTGGCTAGGTTTACCTTTAAGAAAAAAAAAATTTAACGCAAAACAATCCTAAATTTAGATGTTAATAAGGATCTGAATCTAATTGAGGAATTACCATCTTGACCCTGTCTTAAAATGACACATGGGCTAGGCCTTGTCCCTTTTTAGATTTTGCCATTTTATTATAATGGTAGATCTTTTAGAAGGGATGTTATTTTAATTTATTTCATATACTCCATTCTTATACAATGATATAAAAAGAGGTACATAATTGCCCTAAACGGGACTTGAAAGAAATGATGTTGTCCATGAAGGGATTGAAAGATAAGTATGCCCTTATAAGGACTTACTAAGGAAACGAACTTCAGCAAAAGGAGTTTCTTCTTCATTTTATTTCTGAATGTTTTCTCCTTGATTGCACGTTTATCCTAGTCGCAGTACAAGGCTCCGCATTCCTCGGCTTCGGATGGGGAGGATTTCCATTACGGCTCCTTTGCTTGGCGACATATAAAATATAGAATTGAAAGAAATAATTTCTCCGAATAGAGATGAGAGTATTCCTATGTTAAGTCTAGACTCAGAAGGTCAAGGAATGTGCTATTGTGTCATTGAGATTAAACACAAAAGGCTAGTGTTTAATTCACTCAATGTTGGCTCTGATACCAACCTGTCACACCCCGATATTTCCCCATATTACCGGTGGGCCCGGTGGAGAGTATCGTGACGTAGTTGATATCATCATAGTCAAACAACACAATTTGATTGCACAGCGGAAGCAAAATATAATTATATTACAATCCGATTCAAACGTAATATTTAATATTACAACGGAATGTAAGATGGATCCACAGGCGGATCAATAAAAAGAAACATAGTTCATCAGACTTATTGCATCCAAGCTTGCGAGACTCTTAATGATGCTAAGGAGAGGCCAGCCTATTACGCTTAGTACCTGCACTTAACCTTTTCGGGAAAATACGTCAGTTTACACTGGTAAATACAATTAACTGACTCATTTTGAAAAGGTTTGAAAATTGATTTGAATGCACGTGGCACAAAACATTTTATAACTTGGGATAATTATTTGAATATAATACTTGTAAAAGAATTACATGTTTCTTATGCGTTCAGTAGCCCGATCCGTAGACCGGGTTAAAGATTAATAGACACACCACATTATTTGGTTAGGCACTGACGGGTGTACGCCTACACCCCGTGCTTAGGTCGTGGCCATCTCGTAAGATGATGCCAAGGATATCCGGGACATGGTCATTAACCCCCCAAAGGCTTTAAGCAAACAAAACATTTCAAAACATAGCATATCAATGATTTAACCTCTATTCGATTAAAGATTCAATGCCGGACCAAGCGGTATTTTATATACCATACCCCAAGCCCGTATAGGGAAAATAAGTTAAAAGTATTTACCTGATCTAAATATAAATTCAATCTCAGCCGTATCAAATCAGCAAGTACAGATAGCTTTTACTGGGCTCCTAAATCTGGAACGAAGGTTTTTTAATAACCTATTAGATTCCTAACGGGTCTTAATTAAGCTTATTCTTAGACCGGTTAGTTTTAAAAGAAGATACGGTTCAAAACGCATGATCAAGCGATGACCGGTTTAGAATGTGGTTTAGACCCGACAAGCTTGTATACTTGTATAATAAGGATAAACTAAACACATTCTGGATTTTGAGATAAAAATGATAAGGTTTGACCCGTTTCGGTCAATTTATGCAAACTAGTTACATAAACCGAACCGAACGCGAAGGATGCGTAACGGGTAACCATAAGAGCCATATACATGTTTCCTAAGTTAACATGCCTTAAATATGTTGTGACATCAGTAAGATATCCCCTATTATGCCCGTAATGGATTTAAACTCAAATTATGCCTCGTAAGGGCATTTTGGTCATTTAAAAGGTTATAAAAGAGTTTAATTAGTAATCTGAGTTACAGGTCTGATTTATTTGGTAAATATACTTAATTTAATAAGTTATAACAGTAGGGTACTAGATATATGTGAAATTTATCATTTAAGACCAAACTATGCGCCGTAGGGGCATTTTGGTAATTTCACATAAGCTTATAAGGTCAAAACCAGAGTTCTGAGTTTAAAACTTTTCTTTACTGTTAAAATATAATAATTTACTTAAAACATCAGTAGGTATTAAGTTTCATATGCCAAAAATAGTTTTAACTCATACTATGCGCTTAAAACGCGTAAAAGTCGGTTTTAAGCGATTTTCGGGTTTAAATAGGAAATCTGAGTTTTTGATCAGTTTATAAAGTTCAAAATATTTTATTTATGATATAAAATCAGTAGCAAAAAGTTTGGTATCAAAATATTATGTAAAACTCATTTTATGGGCCAAAAGGGCAAAACCGGCAATTACCGAATTAAAGCTAGAACCCTATGTTATGCTCAGCCTAAAAATAAATAAAAATCTTCAAAAATCCCAAAATATTATTTTACATCAGTGGGTAAAAATTTTGGTATTTAATTTTAGGTTTAGATAGGCTATACGCTAATCATGCCATTTAATTAATAAAAAGCTTTTCATTTACGCTAATGAGCATAACTCCTAATCTAGACCTCAAACTGATGTCAAATTTTTGGGACAAGTTTATAAATCAGTAATAAAGATAATTGTCCTCTCACATTTTCAAAATTCTCGTTTTAGGGTCAAAAGGGCATAACGGTCAACATTTAGGCATTTAACGGAAATATGCATGAACTAGGATTTCTATGGAACCAAGTTGTATAACCTCAGAGGGTTATACTAACCTATAATATGGTCCTAATGGAATCCTAAGGCATATCTAAACTAAACTAAATCGGGTCAGAACTGAAAGTCAAAGCAAAAGTCTACTTTTGCGATTTTCGGTTCCGAACCGAGCCTATACTTAGAATTGTCGGGTTGAATCATGCTTAGGCATGTTCAACTAATATTTACCAAGTTATTAAAGTGAGAAAACTGATTTTATGGCTTTTATATTAATAGTTATGTATTTTATTTAAAACTAACCCGTTTGACTTTTATTTGACCTGACAATTTAACTAAGTAATCGTGGTAACTAGGAGGTGCCCTTTTGAGGGTTAAACACCTACCTAATTACGGTCACGTAGCCATGTTCGTTGTGAACCATGGCTCAACCGTTTAAAAGTCAAAGCGTTTGTTGCTAACGCTTGAATTTTCAGTTTTTAAACGCTAAACCATTAAACTAAGCATGAAGGGATTACTGACAAGAGTCCAAAGGACTGAAGGAGGTTCTCAAAGGGTTCAAGATCCTCCTAATTCAGAGAATAAGCAGATTTGAAGGAAATGGTGCAAATGAACACCAAAACAATGGGGTATTTATAGGATTTAGAGGACCGTTAGGATCGTTCCTCGATAAATGTGATCAGATATGAACCATACACCTCATACCCATGGTTTTATAATACAATGGGCAGCCCATAGAATGATATTTGTGAGCATGAAAACCAGATTTGAACAAAAACCAGCAAATAACAGGCTGTCTGCAGCTGTTCTGCATCTGATCAGCTCACGCGGCCCGCGTAGGGAACCCAGGCAGCTTACGCGACCCGCATGCAGGTCCAAACCAGCAAAACACAGTTCCAGAAGTGGCAGTTTCAGTCCCTGTGAGTACATATCTGCATATAACAGCCCTTTATGAACCCGTACATCTTATAAAAAGACATATTTAGTCCTTCTGACCTCTGAATCAGATGGTTACAGGTCTAAAACAACTTTTGAGGGCTGTTAAGATCAGAAACAGCTTGCTGAATTACAGTTTCAGTCCCTGTATATGTTAAATGCCATTTCTGACACGTTTAAAGTCCGTTAAGCCATCTTCAAGGCTCCACAATGATGCCTTAACATAGGGGACATGAAACATGCTCAAAAAAAATGTCGGATGTCGGTCCGTTTGGCCGTACGGTCACGTTGTTCGTCTAATTACAACGAAACACGAACGGACGCGAAAAACGGTCCAAATTACGCGAAGAATGAAATTTTATCAAGGAGATCACTAAAATAAAATATTTTAATGCTTACATAAATTTTTGGGTGTCCGGAGATATTCAGATTGTGAGATATGCGCGAAAGTGCAAACTTGTGCACTTTTTGACACTTTTAGTCCCTGCATGGCTTAAAAGTTTATTTTTGTGCACCGAACACCTCTAAGCCTATATCTAAGCTATATAAAGGATAAATAAGGTATGTTTAACTCATGGTCATATTCCGGAAGGTCCGATACCCTACGAATTGACATACTTTTGCAGTTTGACGCAATTAGTCCTTTAATTGCGCAAAGTAGCGCGAAACGTTGTTTAATGATATCTAAGCCTTCCATGGTCCATAATGGGCATTCCTAAACACATACTTAAATATTACTACACTCCCTTCGCTTAAATGGTCACCGAAAGGTGTAGATTTAAAAATTGACGCTTTAGGTCCCTCTATTGCGCATACTTGCGCATCTCATCATTTAATAGCATTGAAGCCTCACCTAATCCATATTAGGCATTCTTGGAAGTATTATTAAACATCACGATGCTTCGGGTTCGCTAAAAGGTCATTCAGAGGTATAATTAAACATATTGACACTTTTAGTCCCTCTAACTTGTAAAGTTGCGCGTAACTTTACTTATAGGCATAAAAACCTTAGACGGCCATTATTTGGCATTCCCGAGAGTATAATTAAATATTATGAAGCTCCCGGTTTGTTAAAAGGTCACTCAGAGGTAAGAATTAACATGTTGACGCTTTTAACCCTTTATTGCGCAAACTTTCAATTAATTACGCAAACGGCTACACTTAATCATCAAGTGGCACATTTGTGAATATAAACATCGTAAGAAACTTATTTTAGGTATGTTAACACTTCCAGTCCTTTCATAATCAAAGTTTTCGATTTTTCAAAAAATTAGTCCCTAAATTTCAGTGTTTGACTTCATTAGGGTTTATTACACGTGTCAATACATCATTGGACGTGATTTTACGAGGTTTTACAATCGGATTTGTAAATCGAAAGTTATGATAGTTTGAAGTTTGATATTGAAAATAACATTGTTGGGCAAATATGCAGCTCCAATCCAGAAACCTACTGTCGAAATCAGGTGCTCGCGCTACGCGACGCCAAACCAAGAACATCGTCGCGGGCCACGTAAGCCGAGATGGGATCTGTCGCGGGGCGTGACAAACCCAAATCGCTGCATTTTTGTTTTGTTTTCGTTGTTTGGCAGTAGAACTTATATATACGTGTTGTTATGTTGTCAAAACTAACAATTGATGTGGTTTTGACCTTAGGCAATGCTCGTTTCATTTCGGATGCCGATCAAGCAAGGAATCAAGAACCGAACACAAGTTTTGAAGCTTTTGCGCTAATCTAATCATGTTTTAGTCAATGTTTGTCATGTAAACACCACTTAATGTTGAATGTTTTAAACTAGTTAGTTCGTTATGTTAAAACACTATAACGTTGTACCTCTTAGTTTTATTAACTAAGTTTTTGATAATTATGCATTTTAGTTTTTTTAAAAGTGCGTATTTTATAATAAAATAATAAATAAATGAGACGGGTGTTACAGAAGACCAAGCAGGAATTGGTTGGACCGGGTAATCCGGATACCTAACCTCGAACTAATCTGAGGCTTGATCGATTAAGCATATTCGGTTTGATCATCGATTTTGTTTTTGGGGTGAATTTGAATTCGGTTTGGGTATAGATTGAATATGAGACATTTATAAATTTATGTTCTGTTCATATATCGGTCTCGTTGTTGATTTTGTTTTTTTAGAAATTTTGGGTTCAGTTCAGTGTGGTACGGTTTTAAGTTTAACCCGACGCACACCCTTGGTTTTTTAGTATCTACACACCATTGTTCATGTCAAAGAATATCTTGCTTCTATAAATCTGGAAAACATAATTAAATTTGTTATATCATCATAAATGTCTTAAAATGTATAAAGTTGACTTCTTTTTATAAAAAGAAGTAAATACGCTGAAGATACATGTTCGAAAAGTAGATCCATGAAAGTAGATACGCTTAAAAATAGACATTTGAAACAAAATTAACATCCAAACAATAAATAGGGGTATTGTTTGTATGTTTAGATATATACTTTTTATGATATACAGATGTATATTCCATGACCTTAGATGTAAAACTTATCGAACATAGGCATTGTCGACTTGTCGTATTAACACACACACCGACACACGTAATAATGACTAATCTTGCTATTTTTCTTTGTCATGTGTAATCAGGGGCGGACTATATTTTAGGCAAAAACCTGACCGCACCCCTTGAAAATATGGTTGAACACTTCATATGCACCCCTAACAAATAATTTTTATATCCGCCAATGTGTGGCTTTTACGCTTTCTTGATAACAAACACACTATCATAACACAAATTAAAACAATAAGAAAAGCAACACCTAACTATATATATATATATATATATATATATATATATATATATATATATATATATATATATATATATATATGAGGAGGTTCATTTGAGAAGAATCTTCTTAAAAAAACAAAAAAAGAATTAATCTAGGTCTTATATTTTTTTGATCAATGGTTGTGAATCAATATATCATTTTTGTCCACTTTTAATTAATGTTTTAATTACTAAGGGTAGTATAGACAATTTGATGTAGAATATTAATAAATATTTTAAAGAGTTACACAAATCTTATTAATGCAACCATAAATTCCTCCTTCATCATCATTAATGTATTGGCTCCTACACAAATTTTATTAGAAGTGACAAAATTATTTAAAAATTTTGTGTCCTACACATATTTTATTATGAGTCGCAACATTATTTAAAAGTGTTTGAGTCCTACACATTCTGTATCCTACACCAAAATATTGTTTTAATGGTGTAGGAAACGTTGAAAATGTAAAATCATGTGCATGATTGTTTTTATTGTGTAAGATGCACAACTATTTTATAAGATTGGCTCATTAAATTATTAGAGTTCATTAATTTGAATAACAAAAATAAATAATAGAATCATTAAATGATTTGTTCAAATTACCTTTGTATCCTTTATTCTTTTTATTCTTAATTTTTAATTCTTCTCATTTGAACTTTCCACTATATATATATATATATATAGGGGAATGTTCATTTGAGAAAAAAATTTAATTGAGAAGAAAAAAACAAAGGGTAATTTTGTAAAATATTAAATAGATTTTTCACTTATCTCATTTATTATCATTTTTTGACTAATTAATTACTCATAAAGACTATTATCCTCCACACTAACTTTTTTTTTACTACACACATCAAAAGTTATCTTACGTATTTCGAAATTCATCCTACACATTGAAATTTATCCTACACAACTCGTAATTTATCCTACACTTTAAATTATTTTATTTTATTTTTTTGAAAAAATATATATTTTGAAGATAAGTTACAAAAAATTTAATGTATTAGCTATTAAAGAGTAAGACTACAAATTAATGACCTATATATTTTTTTGAAAAAATATATATTTTGAAGATAAGTTACAAAAAATTTAATGTATTAGCTATTAAAGAGGAAGACTACAAATTAATGACCTATATAGATTTACCAATGTATCCTTATAGTAACATTAAATACTTATATTAAATGAAATAAAATAAAGCATTCTTATTGGTTGAAATTTGTTCTTTTTTATTCTTACAAAAAATTTCTTCTCATTTGAACTCTCCACTATATATATATATATATATATATATATATATATATATATATATATATATATATATGGGTGAGGTTCGGCTACAAAGTCAATTTTTCCTACAAAGTGTACAAAGTCATAAAACACCACAATTTCAGTCATAAAACACACTCAAAACTCATAAATAACGGAGTGAAGATCACTAAAACATAATATCCAAACCCTAATAGTCCATAAAAACTTCAAACACACCATCGTAGAACTATGAATATAAAACACAATATGATAATCAACATAAAACACACTAATGTTAGTCATGCGATAATCAAAGCCTTGTCATCCCAAAACACAACATAAAACCCAAAAATATGGCGTTTTAGTAATCTTCAGTTTGTTATTTGTGGGGGTTGAGTGTGTTTTATGGTTGAAATTATGGTGTTTTATAACTTTTTACACTTTGTAGGAAAAATAGACTTTGTAGCCAACTCCCACCCATATATATATATGGGGTAAGATCAAATAAAAAGTTAATTTTGCCTAAGTAGGATGAGAAGTAATCTTAACCATTTATTTTTCAAATCAATGGTTAAGATGAAATGGTAGGAGAAAGGAGGAGTACAAGGGTATCTTGGGAAAATCCTATTTATGGACTTTCTCTCTCCACATGTAAGGCACATGCATATTCCACCCCCATTTTTTAAACGTTCATAACTTTTTTATACGACATTATTTTTTCATAAAAATTTCACCGTAAAATCGAGCGTTTTTTTATCTTTAATTTGAGTACCATATTGCTATATAAAATACGAAGACTAAAAAAACCCACTTAAATGAGTTGTATTTCTATGTTATATAATATTTTTTGTGCTGAATTTTTGTACTATATTTTTGTGCTAAATTTTTGTGCTGAATTTTTTTGTCTTAAATTTTTTCCCTCAATTTTTTGTGCTGGATTTTTTTGTAGTACATTTTTTTGCTGAATTTTTTCGTGCTATATTTTTTTTTACTATATTTTTTTGTGCTATATTTTTTGTACTACGTTTTTTGTACTAGTTTTTTTGTGCTATATTTTTTTGTACTAGTTTTTTTGTGCTAGATTTTTTTGTACTAGATTTTTTTGTTGTATTTTTTAAAAAACAAAAAGGGGTGCCACATGTCATTTTCACTCCTATTTATAAGGACCAAAATGCCCTTCATTCCTACTTATTAGACTGAGGGGAGTTGGGCGACTCCCACCCCCAAGTCGCCCCCAACACCGCCCCCTATGGCAACCTCCTTGAAAATTTTGGCCTGCCCAACTTGTATAGGTCGCCCACTTTACCCAACTTCCTTATTTAACTACCAATCATAAAATAATAACTTATTTAACTACCAATCACAACATGCCACCTCAACAGTAAGTTGCCATGAACACCACCCCCACTTTTTTACCCAACTTCCTTCACGCTGACGTGGTGCCACATGGCGCAAGTCGCCCTTCCTTGGGTAGCCCCACTCCCTTCAGTCTTAGGAGTGCCACATGTAATCATCACAATCTTTCTTAGGCTACTTAGGCTATTGTAATCATCACAATTCCTTTATCAGGCCGTGGGGTATGGTGGGGCGGGGGTTGGGCTTGGGTTGGGGCATTTGGTGACACGTGGAATGTGAGCCCCCCACCGCCTGATTACGTGTTGGCGGGGTATGGCGGGGCGTGGGTTGGGTGCACCGCGTGGCAGAAGTAATTAAAAAAAAATACAAAAAAATTTATAAAAAATCACACAACAATTATACAAAAAAACCTACAACTTCATTAAAATTTAAAACATTACATAGTCCTAAAAATTACAAAATAAAAACCTAAAGCGTTAATTTTTTTTTAAAAAGGTCGATCTTGTCGAACACCTTTTTTTCCTTGCCTCGAAACTCTATGTTAGCCACCGCCACCCGGTCCTCGTGGCTTAACTCGCCACCGGGAACGGCTTCGTAGTAAGCCTTGAAACGCTCGAGCTTGAGCCGTAGCTCGCGCCATTTATGTTGGCACGCGTTGAGGTTGTGGCGGTCGTTACCACCGTTATGTCGGTAGGCTTCGAATGCTTCCACCCAATATTTTGTTTGGCCCGGTGGCCGACCCTTCATAGCGTCAACGACGCTAGTGACGAGAGCAATTTCCTCTTCATGAGTCCATGATGCCATAGCGGGGTTGGGTTCGTGGGATGGGGTGGACCAGTGGGGTAGCGGGTTCGAGAAGATGTGGGTAGCCGGTGGGGTTGTTGGGTTCGTGGGATGGGGGGACCATTGGGTTGGGGTTACAATATATAGGCCTTTGGGAGACCCGCGTGGCGGTTCGAGAAGATGGGGGGACCGTTTGAATTTTAAAATTCAAAATTTAAAAAAACGTTTGACGTGGCGGGTGAGCCAATGAGATTAAGCCAACTAGGATGGCCATACCGCCCCACGCCCGGCTTGAAAGCCAAGCCACAAGGGCCACGCCCAAACCCAAGCCCACCCGAGGTGGTGGCTTGGGCGTTTTCCCCCAACCCACGCCCAAAGTCCCGCCCCATACCCCACGGTCTTATGAGCTATCTTTTCATCTATTATATTATACATATTAAAGGAAAGTCTTGATATTATAGTGTCTTTAGTGGTGTTTTAATTCTTTATTTTTTATTTAAATTTCAAACGTTCAATTCTTTAATTATTATTTATTTAAATTAAATATGTTTATTTTAGTTTGTTATAATCTTTTAATTCAACTAGAAGATATTTTTATTATATATATATATATATATATATATATATATATATATATATATTTATATATTAAAGTAGAGGGACCATGAATAAAAAAATAGCTTTTTAAAGTATTTGTTTTAAGTATTGTTCATTTAATATAATTTTTTAATAATTTGCGTACGTTAATTTTTTAAAAATAATCTAAACACGCATTTATGTATTTTTTCCAACATTCTGATATAAATCTTTTTGAAAATGGATACCGTGTTGCTACCATACCGAAAAGAAAATCGACTCAACAACATAAGTGCCACTATTCATATTTATGGTTTTCGGTAAATCTTATTGAAAGTAGACACCGTGTTGCTATTGTACCGAACGTAAAACCGAACAAACAACATCGATATTTGGTTCCGGTATTTATATTTATATTTTTAGTTTTAATAAACTGATAATGTATCAATATTGTACTGTATTCTACCATATTGAGCCGGACCGAACAACATCGGTATTGGCACCGTGTTCGTTTTATGGTTTTCGGTCGATGTAGAGCAGATGTTGATTGTTATACCGAATGCATGTATTGTGTCGGTACAGAAATAAACCGAATCAATACCGATCAAGATCCCGCCGCGAAGCGCGGGGGAAATCGACTAGTTCTTATTATTAAGGAGAAAAGTTCACAGTTTTTTGAACTTTTGTCTTGAAAACTAAAATATATAATTTTTCCATCGAGAAATAAAGAAAACAACCGGTTGCATGGGTTACAAATGACCCAAAACTTGAGCCCACAATGCAATGCCAAGCTGGCCCATATACCTTGTCAAATTCCTGCCAGAAAAAAAAATTATTAAATACAAATATTAAACTAAATTTATTTAATTAACATTACAATTAGCTAAAAAAAAGAAATAAATACAATTTAAATGTAGAAATAAAAATCGGATCAAATTACATCAAAAATCAAACATAGTAAGTTGACGTTATATTTAGATATTTACACGCAAGTGTGTATATTTAATAAGAGTCCAGTTCGTAAAAAGTGACTTTGCATGTGAAGCGCACACATTGATAGAGATGCAACACGTGTTTTTTAGGGAGAAACACATGTATCCATTAAGACATACAATTTAATTATTTGAGCCTATCATTATAATCACACAATACGTTTATGCGCGTTGGACAAATTTGGATGTATGTTGTAACATTAGATGGATCTCTAAATAGTTTGTTGTGACTGGACTTTTAAGATGCAACATTGACACATTGTAATTATTTTAGACGTATATTACATCAACACTTTTAGTGATATTGATGTATGTAAAGGTTATTTGAGTTTAAAAAATTGATGAAAGTAGATTAAATAAATAAAAGTTAACAATGGCTGTTAATTTTCATTTTTACACATAGTATTTCTCCCATACAGTCGATCCTTAATTCTGATGTTTTCTTTAGCTTCTTTTTAAAACAAATAACTTATAAATTTTTTTTTATATAAATTATAACATGGGATGGGTTGGTCAAAAAGCAAGGTTTGAATCATATGGCACATGACTAGATTAGATGGGAAGCCTACCAATATTTTCTTTAGCTTCTTTCCAATGATGGTCAAGAGAAATTATTTTTTATAAAGAAATCAAGGTTTAATTCTTAGGGGTGTAGAATTTATATGGGAGAAAAAACTTAGCCGTTAAAAAAATATGATGAGCAACTTGTTTAATGTGAGATATACTTTCGCATGTGGGTTAAAAATGTTTCACCGTTGTCTTTTTAGTCTACTGGGTCAACTTTTTCGGTATTGTATTTTTATCATTAACCTCTTTTTTCTATACTTGGGTAATACCGCTTGAAATCGACCCCCCAACCAAGCTAAATAAAATTATTTTTTTTAATCGAAAACTTTTATTCTAGACATTCCGGGATTTTTCCACCTGTTGATGACCCCTTCGTACAATTCTTCTGAATTTCTAATAGTATTTAAGATTCTTTGTTTTTGATTATCTAATAAATAACTTATTGAAAGAAGATTAAAATTCATACGTATTTGTAAAACTAGCTAAAAATCAAAGGTACCGTATGAAATTATTTTTAGGCATAATATATAAAATTGAACCTTAACATCTAAACAAATCTGATGCACATGCAACAACAAACTCTGAAGTGCCACCAAATCGCCATGATATTACAACTCTTTTTTCACATATATAAACAGAAAATGTATATAATTTTATTTTGAGTTCAATGTTATTTTAGTACTTGTGGTTTGGGTCATTTTGACAATTTAGTCTAAAGGTTTCATTTTTCACATGTGGGTCTAAAAAGGTTTCACCGTTGCCATTTTTGTCCATTGGGTTAACTTTATCCATTTTTTCTGTTAACGAGAAGGCCAATTCGGTCATTTTATATGTCCGAATTGCCCTTCTAGTTAACAGAATTACATATGAAATAACCGAATTGGCCTTCTCGTTAACATAAAAAATGGATGAAGTTAACCCAGTGGACTAAAATGGCAACGGTGAAACATTTTTGAACCCACTAGTGAAAAATGAAACCTTTGGACTAAACTGACAAAATGACCCAAACCAATGGCATTTAACGAATTATAGTTTTTAATTTTATCTTAAAATAATAAACGCATAAAGTTATAAAACTAAATGCAAATAAACCAGTTATTAACTTGATTACTATTTAATTATCTTTTACATTTTACTTTAGGTTAAAAAAATTGACTACATATTAAAAAGCAATACCGAAACTTGAAAAAGATTTGAAGTGCTTCTAGTTGAGCAACTCTGAAAGTTGATTATCGTAAACGACATTTTTCTTATAGTTTACAACTTATATGAATTTGTTGATCTCTATTTCACAACAACAATGATTTAACTAGTCAGGATTAGTGCCATTTTATTTTTAGTGATTATACAACACTAATCTAGTAATCACGTAAAACATAAATGCAACAAGTACGTGTATACGAATGACCATTTTTGCCTTAAATACATCGTCAAACCTATTTTATGGCTAAACGTTTAAAATGTTTTATTTTTCTTAAAAAGAGTAGGCTCGTGTATGTTGTTACATTATACTTATAATGATGAAATGCAATACCCAAAGACAGTTGTATTTTACAAATATAACAAAAAATATGTTTGATTTAATCTGATATCTAGTATCTTACACAAATAACAAAACTATTGATACGGTGAAAGAAAGTGAGATAAAAGAAAAACTTACCTCTATGTGTGTTGGCATAAAGAGACTTCTTTTAACATAGACTAAAAATAGAGTTAAATGTCATTTTAGTCATTGTGGTTTGGGCTATTTTGTCAGTTTAGTCCAAATGTTTCATTTTTTCGTATGTGGGTTCAAAAATGTTTTACCGTTGCCATTTTAGTCTATTGGTTTAATTTCATCCATTTTTTATGTTAACAAGAAGGGCAATTCGGTCATTTTATATGGTCGAATTGTCATTCTAGTTAACAGAATTACATATAAAATGACCGAAATGCTCTTCTTGTTAACATAAAAAATAGATGAAGTTAAACCAATGGACTTAAATGGCAACGGTGAAACCTTTTTGGACCCACATACGAAAAAATGAAACCTTTAGACTAGGAATAAACTGAAAAAATGTTTCAAATCACAATGACTAAAATGATATTCAACTCCTAAAAATAAGTACATAGTTGTACATTATGCATTAATAGTTGTACGTGTGACATAAAAAAAAAGTACATACCTTTTTAATGTTAAAAGCAACTTGCTTGGGACTAAATTTTTCCAAACTACCCAAACTTTGTCTAGCACACCGGAATGCATGCACTTGCATGAACCCCGGCATGTCCGTCACCAACACCCTCACCCCTAGCAACTCCGCCACCATCCCCACATCAACCATCACCATCTCCGCCCTATTCTCCGCCGATCTCCGCCCCGCCACCACCGCCGGTTTTCTCCCCTCACCCGTCCCCGAAACCGTTTTTCGCCCTTTTTCGATCATTGAAACCATTTTTTCGCCCTCTTGGACCGCCGGAACCGACCGCCTGCCGCCTTCGACAACAACCTTTTGTGTGTCTTGTGTGTTTGAGTTGTGATGGTGATTGGTTTCCCGGTAGGTTTTGGATCTATTGAACAAGGCTCCCAAGGTATGTGTAATGATTTTCTTTGCGGTGGCGGTTCGCGGTGGCGTTGATGGGTGGTGATGAGGCTCCGGTTGGTGGTTTCCGGTGTCGAGTTTGTAGACATACGTTACTCCTTTTTTGTGGGTTGTCATTTTGGATGCACAAAATGTATGGGGAGAGTTTGTAGAATGTGGAATATGATGGTTAGAAGAGAGAATTGTTTTATATATATTTTACAAATGGACAAATTTAAAATAGAACTATAGAAGTGTCCATAACATGTTATAGAATAAAAATGAAATATTTGACTTGATACACTATTGAGTCAAATAAAGAAGTAATGATCGAATAATTTTAATAATTGTATTTGTATTTTATAGATTGTGGAACATGATGAATATCATAATATCTTCTTTTTTATGGGTTAATAATTGGTGGGCAGATAAAACAGGGTGTAGCGGTCAATGTGAGGTAGCCCAGTAGCCCACGTGATAGAGGTATATGTCTCTTAAAGGGAGGTTTCAGATTCATATTTGAGCAATGATGAATAATTTAGAATTATTGGTGTATAGGAGTAATATCTGTCGTCAAAAAAAACAAAAACGAGGTTATGTTAGTTACACAAATCTAACAAAATATTCGTAAGTTTTGGTCACGCACTCCAGCCTAAACGAGTTTGGTCAAGCTTGGTGTCAAACCCATTCAGTAGTTTAACTAAATAAATTTATTCTAATGGAGGAAAGGGCACTCAAGGGTACTATCTTAGCTCCCACCAATCTCGCATTGTCATGTCAATTCTACATCCAAGATAAACTGGAACCACAAAACACTGGACTCTACTCTTTTACTCCACACACCATTCACACAACCTTAAACACCCTAACCCTCAAACCTTTACACTTTCTAACACAGGTAAGTAAACCCGTGACCGGAACCCGCATGGCTTACCCTAGGGGGTGGCGACGGTGTTACCGTGCGGGTACCTTACCCGCATACTCCTACCCATGAAGTGCATGTGCGAAGCTTTTAAGGGGCGGGAGGGGGCGACCGACCCCCCGAACTTTTCGCTCAGCAGTGGAAAGTATGTAGTTTTCGTATAGAAATTTTTGGGTATATACGTTTTCGACCCCTTGGTTTTATAGAAACTTTTAGCTCCGGTGACTTCCCCCCCCCCCCCCCCTGGTCGGAGATTTCAAGCTTCGCCACTGGTGAAGTGCCCCGGCCACCCTAAGATCAACTTGACTGGTTCATAGGTTGGCATATGTGTAACTTTATAATTTATAATTAGTTGGAAATTTCACGCTAAACTAAAAAGTTAGAGACAAAATTGTAGAAACCGTTCGCGTAACTAAATAAAATAAAACAGTTTTATAAATAATAATTACAATACATAAATAAGAAAGCTAAGAACTAGTACAATTACAACTGAAATTATCAAATTACAAGAAAGAAAGATGAAACATAAATACGATTGGCTGAGGGTTGTGTTTAACACAGGGCCCTTAAAACAAATTTCGAGTCTCTCAGGAGAACTCGTTTTGTTTCCCATGATACAATAGGCAAAGCAGTGTGTACTGCCGGAGCTGGCTCGAGGACCCGAAGAATACCTTGAAAAAAGCAAAGAGAAGATTAGAAGTTTGCAGAGAATTGTTAGCATATGCTTTGTTGTTGCTGGTGTCCTTCTGCTGTGGAAGAGATGCTGTATTTATACAGCATCTGAGTTGAAACAGCCAAAACCGAATTAAATGAGAAAACTAAATTGCATTAAACGTCTTCAATGCAATTTAATTCGTCATTTAATTCTCAGTCAAAAATATTGACTCGTCTGTTTTGAATGCTGAAATGAAACTGCTCAGTCATTAATGTCCGCAAGCTTCTGCGCGCACGGGCAAGACACGCTGGTGCGCGTGCGACCTTTTGGCTCAAGTTCATGCGCGCACAGGTCTGCACGCTCATGCGCCTTTTTGGCTCACTTTTGTGCGCGAGCAGGCTTGCACAACTCATGCGTGCGTACGCTAGCAGGTCTGCACCACCCTTGTGCGCGTGCTCGCCAACCTGCCACGTGTACTCGCGCGTCGCTGCCACGTCACCCTCCAAGGTCTACCTGCCACCTGGTCCTTGCAGCCCATGTGCTTCACCGCACGCGCAGTAAAAAATACAAAGGTCACGACTCTCAAGCGACTCGTGGCGTTGCGAGCATGCGCCATCAAAGCGCCCATCGCTCACGCCACGCGCGTGTGCGAGTTAGGGTTCACCCTTCGCAAGTACACTTTGTGTGTGCTTCCATGAAACAATGAGGATGGAGTATTCCCACTTAAATACCCCTTTAAGTTTCATCTCTCCTCATATGTGGGACAATGTGCCACTTTCCCAATTTTTTCAGCATTCAATGTTTCAAACACCAAATTTTGAGCACCGATATCTCATTCATCTTAGCTCCGTTTTGGCCGTGGTTTAGTTCGTTGCGAAGCTCTTTCAACGTAGAACACAAACCCACAAATAAATATATAAAACCACCTCAGTTTCTTATATTTATTTTTAGTCCAAAAATAGGAAAAATGCATTTCCTATATTTGTAAAAATTCATATTTTCATAATTTCCAACAAAAACATGAACGTCGATTGCATTTAGTAGTTTAGGCACAATTAATTTACAAAATTAGCATTTTTAATGCACATGTGAACAATGGTATTGTCGTGTTCGTCATAATCTTTAGTAATTCATAAGCGATGTGGTCACATATGACTTATGTTTTCAAGAACGTAATCATCATTATCGAACATTTGATGTATTAAAAAGCTTGATCATCATGATCATCGTCATATATTCATAACGATCAACTCTTACCATTTCCGTAGTTTGATTTGACGAACCTTCAAGCAGGGGCGTACTCACACCTATGCCAAGGTGGGCGGGCGCACCCCCGGGAAAAAAAAATTTAGTGTTATTATCCGACCAAAATCTCGTCCGCACCCCTTGGATTTTTTCGTCCGCACCCCATGGATTTGTTCGTCCGCACCCCTTAGAATTTTTCGTCCGCACACCTTAGGTAAAAAATATTATGGATTATATTAAAAAAAAGAATTAGAAAGTCTGATTTAAAAAAAAAACTACCTATATTATATAAACTTATACTACCTAAACCCAAACCAAACCCATTATATAAACTTATCAATAGCTCACTAATAATCTAGCCCATTAACCCACCTAACTTAAAACTAAAACAGTTAAAATAAGCCCAAAAACCCTTCAATTCCTCTCCCGCCCTCCCTCTGTGCGACTGTGCGTGCTCTCTGCCTCCTATCCTACCAGCGATCTTCATCAGCCAACACAACAACAACACTGCAGCAGCCGATATCAGCCGGAATCCGACATCAACTTGACCGGAATCCGCTCCAAACCAAACGGACACCGACAAACGGTAAGTTTTTATGTTTTTTATATGATTTTTCTTGATATTATATGAGAAAAGGGGTAATAAAAAACTTAAATAGGTATGAAAAATCGTGTGTTTTGACGTTGCGTATGGTTGTTTAGATGATTTTTAGGGGTGATTACACAATTCTAGGGCTTGATTGCTTAAATAGTTGAAAATTAAAATTGAAACATTATGTTATGGAACGATGAACTAATGGTCATGGATCACTTTGTTTGTGATAGGAACCATGAGTAGTGATGTTATGGCGCAATTTCTCAAGAGGAAAGTGGTTGTACCAGTTTTTTTTGCCGAATTCTTCTAATTATAGACCAATGTTTGTTTTAGATAAGTTTTTTTGTTCTTTTATTTAATGATTAAGAGAAATAAAAGTAGGGAGGGTTTAAACTTTGATTTTTTTTGTTTGTTAATGTGATAGGAAGGTAGGAACTAGGGTTTGATTGTTTGAAAATTGAAATTGACCCGACCCGACACGATCTGATCCGACCCGCTATGAAACTTTGTTTGTTTGTGTTTACTTGTTTTACATGACCCGATCCGATTCGACCCGCTATGAACCGAATTTTTTTATATAGCTAGGGGTCTAAAATCTTTAAAAAATTCCGCACCCCCAGGAAAAAAATCCTGGGTCCGCCACTGCCTTCAAGTCTCAGTCTTCTTCATCGTACTAGGATTTGAATAACTTTAGACCATGGGGTATGGAATGGATAGTCTCTTTGGAGACTACCCGCCACGTAGGCGCCACGTCATTACGGGAGGAGGAGCATCCTCTTGGGGACTACCCAAGGGTGTGGAGGACCACCCAACCCACAATAAAAATCAATATAATATAATATATAAATAAAGGGGGAGGGAGAGAAGTCAGAGGGGCCCACTTGCACAGCCAATCAACAAGCCCCGTCTCCTCCGTCTTCCTTCCGACGGTGGCAACGTGACGAGCCCAAGGGGGCAGTGTGGGACGAGCAGGGACGCCGGCGACGGGGGGGAGACGACCCCCATACCGGACGGTCTTATAAACGACATGCTAAAATAATGCTTAATACTTACCCTTATATGTATATTGCTTGTATAATATTAGTAATCATTCAAGTAATGGTTTTTAGGGTTGTTTAAGTAAAATAAGTTTTCAAGGTAAAAGTAAATTAATAAAACTAGGTCAGCAGAATCATTATCATAAGAAAAAATGAAATATCCTAACACTTTTATAATTGTAAAAGAACTACTTTTTTTTTGGAAGGTGACTTTCTATGTACTGGACCAGTGTTCACCGGGTTTATGTCAAAGACATTCCCCCGTCAGCCCCGCATCTGCGGACGCGATGTTCGATTGGGCCCCGGCCTGCCGCGTGAGCTGACTTCCGCCCGGAAACCATACTGCCCCCACACGAGAGACTCGCTGGGGTAACAGCTGGGTAAAACCGGGTTGCCCTCAAGACCGTTCCATGCCTCGGTAGGAGACGATCCATCATCGGGACATCCCAACCCCCAAACCGTAGACGCCGGAATTCGAACCGGGGTAGCCATTGGCAAACCCCCGGCCTCCTCCCAACTGAGCTAGGGGGCGGGACATAAAAGAACTACTTAATACCTTTATTATTATTTTTCTATTAATAAATTGCGTCAAAAAATAGAAAAGAATAGATTGCATCAAAAAATAGAAAAGAATTACTGTAAATAAAAAAAAAGATTTTACGACTCTCGGCGAAAATAATACCTCGTTAGATCAGTGACGGACCTAGCCTATGAATTTAGGGGTATCCTAAAAATAATTTTTTACCGAGCAATCATACGATAATAAAAAAAATTATTTTAGGGCATGGGCTATGTTTATCAATTGGGCGTCTTTCAATATAGTATATTTAATTTGTGCTTAATTATTCTACAAGTTTGGTGTTGTAAAAAGTTTGTGCTTATAAAAATATTCTATTTTTAGGGGTATACTCGTATTTGTTTAAGGGTATCTTTTATATAAAACCGAAAAAGATTACACTATGAAAACGGGGTTGAGCCGTAACCTGTGATACCCTCATTATATTATAAGTCCACCACTGCGTTAGATATTGATCTCGATCATATAGTTTTTTTTTTTAAAACATGCCCTATTATAGCGACATTTTAAGTTTAAACATGGACAAGGGGTGTAGTTTTAACGTAAAGTAGGGTAAAAGTAACACTTGTCATTAAAAAGAATAGAGTTAATTACGTTTTTCGTTCCTATGTGTAACACCCCAAATTTCGTATGTGACGTACTTTAATGCTTCATCGCAAAACTTTGACGAAAAGAAATGGTAAATATGAAATTTTACCATTATTAAGATTTCTAACATTTAACAAATCAAAACCTCATATATGCATTAAGTTTACCAAGTTAGTAAGTAGAAATGAGATAAAGTGATATGTTCTAAAAGATGAGGGGGTTTAGTGAAAGTTTTGTAATTAAAAAACCCTTAACAAAAAATGCCCAGTACTTGTGTGTGTGTGTGTGGGGGGGGGGGGGGGGGGGGTTACGATCGAGAGAGAGAGAGAGCCAGGAGGAGGTTTTCCTTCAAAACCCTAGTTCTTCAAATTTCCACAAAATCAAAAGAGTAAAGGGCTGAAATTTCAATGCATGAGCTAGGAATCATGATCCCCTAAGTGTTATAAGTATCAAGTAAGTCGAATTTCATGTTTTAATGTTAGTTGATGAAGTGTGATATGTGTAATCAGTGATTCTTATGTGAAATTAGATATGAAAACGAGATGTATTAGCATATGGGAGTTGTAATCATGCTTGAAATTGTACACAATGATGATTTGAAGTAAAAACCCATATGTATGTCATAGGATGATTAGAAACCTTGAAACCCTATATGCTAACTAGTATGATATGTGTGATTGAAACAATGTGTTTGAAGAAATGTTGATAAATAATTGATGCTACAACCATATGTTATTAGTTAGTATGGCAAAATGTGGAATTAGGGATGTTTATGTTAATCCATTGATGAATTATGGAAGAATGTGCTTAAGGTAATTGTACTTTATGCCTTGTAAAGAGTACGCACGCCATGTGTTTGATGAAATGTCAAAAATTGATTTAGTTATGATTTTACATGAATACTTGTTAAATTGATGAGATATGATTTTGGTGGGAATGTGTGTGGCTTATAAACATCATATCATATAACAAGGATTGTGAGGGTAATGAAACTACAAAAGCTAAGTATATGAAGTTGCGATGTATAGGATCAAAGAAGGAAGAAGGATCAAGTCACTCCAAAGCGCAAGGAAATCAAGATCACGGTAAGTTCATATGAACTTAACTCTCCTTTATAGGTAGATTTACGAATGATAGTTTGGTAATAAAAATCTTTATGTAGAATTGTATGAATGTTCATGGTAAAATTGTGATATGTTGTATGTTGGGAAATGGATAAGAAATACAATAGTAACGGATGTATAATGACCACTTCAAGTGGGTCAAAAATGTTTGGAAAGTAAGATGTCGTAACGGATAAGAATTGACTTGTTGATAACGGGTCAAAATAATGAAAGTATGACAAATCGTATGGTATGTATCGACCCATTTCGGACGGGTCGGAAAGTTTACATGTTGAATGTATCCGAAAGAAAGGTAGAAAAGCTTAAATAAAACTTATGCTAGAATGCAAAGGACGAATTAAAATAAAGATGTTGACAAATAGACGAATTTTGTTAACGGGTCAAATAATAATAGGTAAATGAAAGATTTTGAAATTTGATTATGTATGTCGAACTAATGAATGTTGGTGTTATGAATGATAGGTAAATCTCGTGCTTGATGACGGCGAGCTCAGACCGAACACACTACATCGCCCCTTATACACTTCCGGTTAAAGTCGTCTTTTGTAAATGGGTCAAAACACTTTCTTGATGTAAATGTTAAACTTATGTTTAGAATGTTTCGTAAGCAAGTTAGGATCTTAAACTTTATTATGGTAGTTTGGACATAACACTTTTGATGAAATCTTGTATGGTTATGACTTATATGTCTTTTGAAAAGTGTCGATGTTTTCTTTTGTTGAATGGAAATTGTTAAAAGCAGGGAATTGTTTATGGTACGAATAGGTCATGCCAAAATTTTGTCAAAACTAGTGTGTAATTTTTTGTAAAACTGTATGAATTTTATGTTATTTGTCGAATGTGAAAAGTTCGGCATCTCAAGTTGGTATCAGAGCCGAGGTTTGAGAGATTAAAGTATTAGAGCAAAATGCTTGAACTCAAATAGAGAGCTCGTATGAAGGTGTGTTCGTTCCGTAGCGCTATGCAAGTAAGTGAATTATTAATTTGATTATGCTTATAGTTAGAAGTAGAAAGGGATTTATTGGTTATGTGCTTTTAAACCGAATTTTATGGCAAATGAAAATGCTAAACGGGTCCGCAATTAAATTACGGACACATAGGAAAAAGAATCGAGTAAAACGGACTAGTAGAACTAAAGATATGAAGTTTTAAAGATTTATTGTTGGAAAATTTTGGAGCTGGGTATCTGCAGCAACCCAGAACGAACAGTTTGTGAAAAAGTAGGCGTCGCGTCGCGCGACACCTAACTTGGATCGACGTCGCGTTACGCGACAGCGGTCGCGGGCCGCGACAGATAGCTCTTATGCTATCGTGCTTGATGACGGCGAGCTTGGACCATTCCAGGGACAGAGATTTGGGGGAATCTTCACTCATACCATCCTAGGTATTTTCTAAAAGAAGGTTCTCAACAACCATCTTGTCCTTTCCTCTTTTGTCCATTACCTTCTTCTCCATCTCTTTCACCTCAACACCTCCATTAGAGCTTGAGATCAACATGATTCCAAGCTTTATTGATGTTTGTTAGGTTTTTGTTCAAGGAATCTTGTTAAAAATAAGTTTTGCAACATTGTTTTAAGTTATTTCTGCTCAAAAATGCTTTAAAAATTGGAAAAATAATTTAAAACTCCGAGATTCCTTGTTCTAAAAATCTGCAGAAAGGTGAACACGGGGCCGTGTTCACTGAGCACGGGGCCGTGTCCGAGGTTACTGTTTCTTTAAAATAAACTCTTTTCCGTTTATTTTCGTAGAATGTCGAGCCAAAACAGTGGAACTTCTTCTGCGCACTCCAGAAACAGTCGAAGGGAAAGAAGGTCTTCAATTGAAGCAACTCTCGTACGCTACGTAATGGCATTACGTGTAACAACCATAAATTTATTTAGCGATTTCCATAAATAATCACAATTACTGAGTATTTATATTTAAACATTCATGCTAAAATACTGGTTTATTAAAACTTTTACAATTTAAAGTGATACAACATAATGTGGTTTAATTCGCCGTTTTAGAATAACGACGAAACAACATTGCGGAAGCTTCGTTTAACGTGTGTTCGGTTCTTGCTCGATGCTTGATCTTCATCCGGGACTCTCGACATTCACCTGTGATCAAAACCAACTTAAAAGTTAGTTTGATAATTTAAATAACTAGTACAACAAGGAAGATTGGGTTGAATAATCGAATTAAACAAGGAAATCAAGAAATTCCAACATTGATATCTTGATCCAAAAAACAAAGACTTGAAACTGGCCTCCACCGTAACTTACGGTGGGCACCGTAAGTTACGGTGGCCCCTGGTATAAAATACCCCCACCGTAAGGCAGGAGGTAACTGCCGTAAAGCTTTCAGCCCCCACCGTAACTTACGGTGCCCACCGTAAGTTACGGTGGCCCCTGTATCAGAACCTCCCATTTTGCCGTTTTTGACACGAAAACTTTCGTATCTTTCAATCCACTTGTCCTTTTGACCTACCGTTTCTTCCTACATGATTGTAATTTGATCCTCCATCAAATGGAGTTAAAATCCAACATCCTACTTAATAAATTTTGAGACTTCTAAGCCTTCGACTCCTTGCCGTTTTACAGAATTTTAACACGTTTATGCATTTTATCAAACAAACATATTTGTTTAATCCTTATTTCACATGCACCTCTTCAAATTAATGTTATCTACCATGTTAGGTTCTAATCACAAGTTTCTCACACAATTTAAATACGTTTTCGCTCGTATGCTTATTTTGACCCGTTAAGGGTATTTAAGCACTTTAGAACTTGAACTCGCTTTCATACATTTCTAGCATCTTATTCCTTCATTTCTTATCAAGTAATCTTGCACCATAACTATATGTGTGTTGAATATAATATGGATATCTATATGTTCCAAATTTTACCCCTCGGATTATCTTTTTACGGCAAATACTCATATAAAGTCATTCGACCCAAGAATTTACATCTTTCACTATCTTTTCTTATTCTAAGCATTTATTTAATCATAAAACTCATTTTCGAACCTCTTGCAAGGGTCGTTCGTTCGAATTAGCTTACAAGGGCAATTTGGTCAATTTTCATCCTTCTTTTACTACAAAGGAACTTTTAAATACTTGTTTGACCCAAAATCCGACCTTTTAACTATAATCTTGTTTATAAACCCATGTGCTTCTAAAACACCATAATCATAACTCAATTTATTCAGTTTACCTAAAAGATAACCGAATAACTATATTTTAACCTTGTCTAACTCTTATAGAATCTCAAGTTCTACATGATGAGTTGAATCATTATACATACCTGGCTCGGATCAATATATTGACCCGTTTCAATACCCTGCCTTAGTAGCCGCTAAACAATAGCGATGTGCATATCCATTTGGTATTTATTCTATAAACATGTAACTCGACAAACCATTAGTCGATATTGTCAAGGGTGATAATTTCACCTTTTGACCCGTTTATTTACCTAGTGATCTTCGTCACTTCAACTAAATGCAAATATCATGTATTATGCTAATTTAAAGTCTACTAGCGAAAATACGAAATCAAGCATAACGTAACGGAATCGTGGTTACGTACCTTTTAAGCATCCTTTTCAAACGCGTATTTCCACCGGCTTGTCCACTTGACGACCCGGATTCCTCGCCTAAAGAGTTCAATTCACAATCCATTTAGAACCCTTTTTATAAGTCTTAACGCACAATTTGCCACTCAAATCAAATATGCGTTTTTAGTCCGAATTTTCAACATTTCTTTTCTCTTAGGCATTATATCAAACACCTAATGAGCATGATTTCTATAATTCACAATCAAGTTATTGACTACTATTTAGCCAAGATTTAAGCATCATGTCACATGTTCATGTCAAATTTTTATATCAAAAATTCTGGATTTTCTTCATGGAGCTCAATACACTAAGTTAACAAAGATAATCCTAGTCTTTAGCATATTTCTACAAAACCCACTTGACACATGAGTGTATGATCATGAATTCACAACCATGAACATCAATTCAACAAATATATGACTAGGGTTTACTCCTAGACATAGTTTCATCCATAATTTCATCCAAACAACGAACATGCAAGCTCAGATTCGAATCTCACAAGTTCATCTAAAATTAAGATGGAACCACATAGTAAAATTTCGCATACCTCATGATCCCTTTACTGAGGTGATCACTAATCTATGCTTGGATTTCGATTCGGCTTGATTGCCCCTTCAATTGATGAATTTCTTGAAGTTTAGGGTTGAGTTTTGAGAGCTCCTTGTGGCTCTGATGAAATCGCAGACATCAACACACGTATGTGTGTTTTGTGTTTTAATTTTTGATTTAATTAAACTTCATTACATTTGCCCATGTTTAGTCCCTCAACTTTACACAAGTTATTTAAAGGGTATTTTAACCATATTTGTTCTATTATGTCAAGACACTAACTAACTAGGTTAATATTCCTAGTTACTTGGTGGGTCCCGGGAGTTATAGTCCGTTTTATTTTAAGTCCCGTTAACTCGGGCTCTTATAAACTCAATTCCTTAAAACTTTGATCCGTTTGTATTTAATATTAGTTTTCTTATTTAAATCCAAATATTTACCGGGTTATTATTTTTTTTTTTACTACTAACGGTACTTTACCCGTCTATTAGTATTAACGGAGTTTGATTACCAAACCCGTTTTCGTGGTGTTACATTACGTGAGGCGCTTGATGAGATGACATCGGTAGAGGAGGTCCTCATAGACCGTATAAATTATCTTACGGTGGGGTTGGAAAACAGTTTTCAAGAAATCAACCTCTTGCACCAGAGGTTGAACATCTTGTGACACCTCCCATGGAACCAATCCTCCCTCAAGAGGTTTGGAACCTAGCACTTGGAGTCAACAATCCCACTGGATGGGATGACATTCCAGCGGAGCCCCCTCTTGAAGATCTACAAGAAGTCCCGGTGGAGGTTACACCCCCTCAAACCAATGCCAATGAGCCCGCTTTTCTTCTCCCAAAGGAGATAGAGGAGTGGCTCGCCGACATATGAGGGATACATGTCCGGAGGAAGAAGTTCTTCAAGCCACACCCAACCGAGAGAACTATCTTTTCGGAAATTTTTCTAAAAGAATAAACTTAGGCTAGAACTTCTTGGTTTTGACTTCTTGTGCTTCTTTTGACCTATTTATCTAGAAGTTTAACTTAATAGGACTATTAGGTAATTCTCTCTATTTAATGGAATGACGGTTTTAGTTAAATTGGTGTTTAGATGATGTTGTAATGGGTAAAACACACTTGGGATGGTAAAGGATACTAAGGGAAACTTGAACCAGCACCCCATGCACAAAAACAGGGCCTCCCTACAAATTTTTCTTCATTACAGCAAGTTCAGCACGGGGCCGTGCTCATCCAACACGGCCCGTGCTCAACCATCTGCAGAAAATTGCCCAGTTCAGGTAACTGGACACGGGCCGTACTCACCCAGCACGCCCCCGTGTCCAGGCTTCTGTTTCTTTTTACTCAATTTCTGTTACTGGCGATCTGAACACGGGGCCGTGCCTGGACACCACGGGGCCGTGTCCAGACGCCCAGTAACATAAAATTTTGCTTTTTCACACCTTTTTACACGTCCAATAAACCTAAAAACTTATTTTTGGGACACATTGAGGACAATGTGTAATTTAAGTGTGGGGGGGGGGGGGGATGCTAAAACCTTGAATTTTGCAAGTCCTAATTACAAGCTTTACACAAAACTCTATTGGAACCGCTAAACACCCCAAATTTTTTCAAAAATCTTTCATTTTTCTTACTTGTCTAGGTTTAAGTTGGGAATTTCAAGTTCTAAAAAGGTGATATTTTTACAAATTTACAACCGATAGCGTCGTGATAAAAAGAACCAACATAAGAAAATTATGAAACGACATGACAAACCTAGTTAAAATTTGATTATATATACTTGATCACATAAAAACCCATTCCCACAAAAAGTGAGTTTTGAGCCTTTATTGAGCATACAAATACACATCTTTAAACTAAATGCTCATTTTTTGTTTCTTGTGTGAATTGCCGCTTGGTTCTTATGACTCTAGAACTTGCCACGACGATACATTCTCGGTCCTTACCAACTTAAACCCGAGTAAGTAAATGACGGAGGCATTAGGACTAACCCTTTTTATTTCTACACCATTATTTTTCTTTTTTTACCACCTACCCAAAATCCCCCTAGTTAACCCATTTGAGCCTAAACCTTTTCATTTCTTAACCCAAACAAACACCCTTTACCCACCAAAACCCTTTTTTCATTTTAAACCCTTTATTTTAGTAACAAAGCTCGGTTTTTGTGTGACTCTCTTATGTTGAAAAAAAAATTGATAAAGAAGAAAAGAAAAATGAAGTTTGCAATAAACAAACAAAGCTCATCAAAAGAAGGCTTGTTTGAATAAATGCTTCATTGGAATAAAAAGTCACAAAAACAATATGTTTTGCAAAAATCGACGCTTTTTACGCCTTTCGCCCTTTTCTACTAACCACTAACCCAACCACCTAACTTTAACCCAAGCCTAACCCTTTACCCCAAAAGTCCTCTTGATATTTACAAAGGTATATAGTTAAAAAAGAGGAGGATTGATTGCTTGGCAAGCTTATGGTAGAAGTAAGTTTCATGCCGCTCTCGAGTGATTCACTAAAATACATCTTCGGCCGAGTGTTGAGTGATCCCCCGTGAAGTATGTGAACTTGTATATAAATGGAATTTTAAAAAGGCATGTTATGCCCTAATAAGTAATTTATCTTATGTAATGTTTTAAATAAATCATGACGAATAGGATTATAAATAAATAAAAATAAAACTTAATAAAGAATCTTGGAAATCCCGACACTCTATGACAAGCCCAAAACCTTCTCTTCTACCCATTCCATTTGGGAGTGTAAAGCCACATTATAAAGAGTTTTGCTTGAGGACAAGCAAAAATTCAAGTGTGGGGGTATTTGATGTGTGCAAAATGCAACATATAAATTACATCAAATGAGGCATAAAACTAACCCTTTTTTAGTACTAATGTTGGAAAAAGTGTGTTTTTGTCTTCCTTTTGTATTTTCAGGATTAAATGAGCTCAAATGAACAAAAGAAGCAAAAAGGCAGCTAAATCTAACAAAAATACAAGAAAAGGGATAAACGTGGCATGCCCGACCCCCCCCCCCCCCCGACAGCATCTTCCCAAGCAAAACAAGATAACAGAAGGCTGAACACGTCCCGTGCTCAGTGAGCACGGGGGCGTGCCCAAGTGTCTGCAGAAAAGACAAAACTGTAGAAGCTTCTATCACCCACCACGGGGGCGTGCCCAGCGGACACGGGGCCGTGGTCAACTCTAAGATTCGCAGAATCTGAGGAAATCTTGATAGTACAGATACGCTTCTGCACACGGGGTCGTGGCCCAGCGGACACGGGGGCGTGGTCAACTAATGGAGACAAACTGCAATTAATGAAGAAAGAGAAGAAGGATGGACACGGGCCCGTGCCCGAGTGGCTGTTCAGGCTATAAATAGGGGTGCTTGGCTCATTTGCAAACCATCCCTTGGCACACCACCTCTCTCACACTTCACCCACACTCCACCACCACCACAACACCATCATCCACCACCATCATCCATCATAGAGTGTGTGAGTCGTCTCGGGATCCAAGATTGATCGTAAGAGTTCTTGACAATCAAAGGCCATGTTTGCCTAAGTATCTTACATCACTTGGTGAAGACAAGTGTCTAGTGTAATACTTTTTATTTTTAATCTTTTCCCCACTTTTTATTTGGTTATGTATTAATGACTTTAATAACTAGTTTCTTATGTTGAAGGTGATTCTTCCTTATCGTTTGTCCGTGGTGTCTTGGCATTATTTTACTGTCTATATAAAATAAAAGATTTTCACCATTCATATCTCCACGGTCTATATGGAGATATGTTGGCTACCTGGTCGGGGGTTAAGGGAACGGTTTGGTAAGAGTCTTGCCTTGTTCAGTGTATAGATCCTGCAAGGACCTGGGTCAAATTTAGTAGGACCTCCTTCAATACCCACTGGTATTGGATGGCGGGGGTCCAAACTCTTTGATCCCCTCATATGTAAGCTACTATTAATACTTTAACTCGGCTACTTAGGACTGTATCCTTGCTGACTCAAACTACTGGATTGAGGGTAACGTCACCTTCAAAAGAGGGGCCTACTATAATAACTAAGATAATCTCTTAAAAAGTGCAAAAGTGCGGAAATAATCAAAGGTTACACTACACACGAGTCGGATCCAAGTGATTCATCTTGTCTATCTGTTTTTATTTTATTTTATTTTTCAGCATTTTAGTTAGTTTTATTTTTCTAGTTTAAAAAACCTTTTTCTAACTTTTGATTTGATTAGGCGTTGAGGATAAACCGGTACTAAAAGCTCTTGTGTCCTTGGACGACCTCGGTATCTTACCAACACTATACTACGCTCACGATGGGTGCACTTACCCATATGTGTGTTTAGTGTTAGTAAATATCGTGTTTTATAAATTTAAAACTTGGCTAAAAAGTGTAAAAGGGCTTAAAATATACTTAAAAATATATCACACTCGACACGCATCAGGCAACGAAGGTGGTTGGAGCTCATCAAGGATTACAATTGTGATATTCATTATCACCCCGGGAAGGCTAATGTAGTGGCGGATGCTCTAAGCCGAAAAGAGTACCCGCCTCTGTTTCGGGTGAAATCGATGAGGATGGTAATTACTTCTAAACTCCTTGAAGAAATACGGGAAGCTCAACTAAAATCCTTAAATGCCGATGACTCAAAGAAGGAAAGAACAAAAGGATTTATTCACGACTTGAACGAAAATGTGAATGGTATGAAAACGAGGTACGGCCGAATCTGGATACCTCGGGAATGTAATGTGAAGGAATTACTTTTGAATGAGGCTCACAAGTCTCGATACTCCGTTCATCCGGGAGCTACAAAGATGTATCGAGACTTGAGGATGAATTATTGGTGGTCGGGAATGAAAAGAGACATTGTCAAGTACGTTGCTAAATGTTTGACGTGTTCTCAAGTGAAAGCCGAACACCAAAGGCCGTATAGAAAGTTGCAACCATTGGAGATACCGGTGTGGAAGTGGGAGCATGTAACGATGGATTTGGTGACTAAACTTCGTAGAACAAGGAAGGGGCACAATGCTATATGGGTAGTCGTTGACCGACTAACCAAAAGTGCACATTTCTTACCCATCCGGGAAACCTATAATTCGGAAAAGATGGCGGAAGTTTATACGAATGAGATTATATCTCGACATGGGATTCCGGTGTCCATAGTGTCCGACCTGGATACCCGGTTCATATCTCGTTATTGGAAGAAATTTTACGAAGAATTGGGGACCTAGTTACATATAAGCACCGCCTACCATTCACAAACCGATGGTCATTCGGAACGAACTATCCAAACATTGGTTGATATGCTAAGGGCGTGTGTTATGGATTTCGGAGGAAGCTGGGATGATCATCTACCTTTGGTAGAGTTTTCATATAATAATAGTTATCATAACAGCATAAAAATGGCCCCCTTACGAAATGCTTTATGGAAGGAAATGTAGAACCCCGGTTTGTTGGGGGGAAGTGGGTTAGCGCGAACTCGCATCAAAAGATGTTGTAGACAAAACGAATGAGAAGATTGATATGGTTAGATCAAGAATAAAAGCAGCGCAAGATAGACAAAAGTCTTATGCGGATCGGCGAAGGCGTCCGATTGAGTTCCAGGTGGGGGATTATGTCTTGCTAAAATTCTCTCCATGGAAAGGGATAATTTGTTTTTGTAAACGCGGAAAGCTAGGTCCTCGATACATTGGACCATTCAAAATACTCGCTAGGGTCGGGTCGGTAGCGTACCAATTAGAATTACCTCCCGCATTGGATGGAATTCATAACACTTTTCATGTGTCGCAACTACAGAAGTGCCTCGCGGATGAAACGACATATGGGCCCTTGGATGATATTGAAGTGGATGAAAAGTTAAATTATGTGGAAAAGCCCGTAGCAACAAAAGATTTTAAAGTGAAGCAACTCCGCAACAAATCTGTTCGACAAGTTTTGGTCCAATGGCAACATCGAAAGGGATCGGATGTTACGTGGGAAGCGGAGGATGACATGCGAAAGCACTACCCGGAATTATTTGGTACGTATTCAGGTTTCGAGGACGAAACCATCTTTAAGGGGGGTAGACTTGTAACACCCCAGATTTCGTATGTGACGTACTTTAATGCTTCATCGCAAAACTTTGACGAAAAGAAATGGTAAATATGAAATTTTACCATTATTAAGATTTATAACATTTAACAAATCAAAACCTCATATATGCATTAAGTTTACCAAGTTAGTAAGTAGAAATGAGATAAAGTGATATGTTCTAAAAAATGAGGGGGTTTAGTGAAAGTTTTGTAATTAAAAAACCCTTAACAAAAAATGCCCAGTACTTGTGTGTGTGTGTGGGGGGGGGGGGGGGGTGGGTACGATCGAGAGAGAGAGAGAGAGCCAGGAGGAGGTTTTCCTTCAAAACCCTAGTTCTTCAAATTTCCACAAAATCAAAAGAGTAAAGGGCTGAAATTTCAATGCATGAGCTAGGAATCATGATCCCCTAAGTGTTATAAGTATCAAGTAAGTCGAATTTCATGTTTTAATGTTAGTTGATGAAGTGTGATATGTGTAATCAGTTATTCTTATGTGAAATTAGATATGAAAACGAGATGTATTAGCATATGTGAGTTGTAATCATGCTTGAAATTGTACACAATGATGATTTGAAGTAAAAACCCATATGTATGTCATAGGATGATTAGAAACCTTGAAACCCTATATGCTAACTAGTATGGTATGTGTGATTGAAACAATGTGTTTGAAGAAATGTTGATAAATAATTGATGCTACAACCATATGTTATTAGTTAGTATGGAAAAATGTGGAATTAGGGATGTTTATGTTAATCCATTGATGAATTATGGAAGAATGTGCTTAAGGTAATTGTACTTTATGCCTTGTAAAGAGTACGCACGCCATGTGTTTGATGAAATGTCAAAAATTGATTTAGTTATGATTTTACATGAATACTTGTTAAATTGATGAGATATGATTTTGGTGGGAATGTATGTGGCTTATAAACATCCTATCATATAACAAGGATTGTGAGGGTAATGAAACTACAAAAGCTAAGTATATGAGGTTGCGATGAATAGGATCAAAGAAGGAAGAAGGAGCAAGTCACTCCAAAGCGCAAGGAAATCAAGATCACGGTAAGTTCATATGAACTTAACTCTCCTTTATAGGTAGATTTACGAATGATAGTTTGGTAATAAAAATCTTTATGTAGAATTGTATGAATGTTAATGGTAAAATTGTGATATGTTGTATGTTGGGAAATGGATAAGAAATACAATAGTAACGGATGTATAATGACCACTTCAAGTGGGTCAAAAATGTTTGGAAAGTAAGATGTCGTAACGGATAAGAATTGACTTGTTGATAACGGGTCAAAATAATGAAAGTATGACAAATCGTATGGTATGTATCGACCCATTTCGGACGGGTCAGAAAGTTTACATGTTGAATGTATCCGAAAGAAAGGTAGAAAAGCTTAAAGAAAACTTATGCTAGAATGCAAAGGATGAATTAAAATAAAGATGTTGACAAATAGACGAATTTTGTTAACGGGTCAAATAATAATAGGTAAATGAAAGATTTTGAAATTTGATTATGTACGTCGAACTAATGAATGTTGGTGTTATGATTGATAGGTAAATCTCGTGCTTGATGACGGCGAGCTCGGACCGAACACATTACATCGCCCTTTATACGCTTCCGGTTAAAGTAGTCTTTTGTAAATGGGTCAAAACACTTTCTTGATGTAAATGTTAAACTTATGTTTAGAATGTTTCGTAAGCAAGTTAGGATCTTAAACTTTATTATGGTAGTTTGGACATAACACTTTTGATGAAATCTTGTATGGTTATGACTTATATGTCTTTTGAAAAGTGTCGCTGTTTTCTTTTGTTGAATGGAAATTGTTAAAAGCAGGGAATTGTTTATGGTACGAATAGGTTATGCCAAAATTTTGTCAAAACTAGTGTGTAATTTTTGTAAAACTGTATGAATTTTATGTTATTTGTCGAATGTGAAAAGTTGGGCATCTCACTATGGTTTGTTGAAAATAATCATTAGGCCTTTAGGTATACTTTAACCTAACTTAACTCCACCTAAGTGACACATCAACTTTTTTTCCTCATTTCACTTTGTCTCACTCTAAGGAAATGGTTTAACATGTTATCACATTACTCATTTAATGCACTTTAACATTGGGTTTTGTCTAAAAAAAGAAAATAATAATTAATTAAATCTCTTAACATTGGGTTAACATGTTAACACATAACTCATTTAATGCATTTTAACACAAGAAGGGTGTGGTTTGCAATGTTAGTTAACATGCCATGTCATTGTTAACACTCTAGATGTTAGAGTACACCCCATGGCCTTACAGTCCATTATTAGTTTAAAAATTGTGATAACAGTGCATGTACTTTTGATCGTTAATAACTGTGGCATTATGGTCACTTCAAATAAACTAACAGAATAACTAGATGACGTTAGTGGGGGTATATTGTAATTGTTACAGCGAAAGTGCAGGGATTTTTGTAGCAATATTTAAACTAATGGAGTGTAATGATTATTTTTAACAAAATATAGGGACGAAAAACGTAATTATCTAAATTCTGAAGAAGACAATCTAATCATAATAAAAAAACTCCAACTAATGTCACATGGCTTTTTCTTATTCAAAATTTCAACAAATGCCACATGACATTTTGTTCTTCAAATCATTAACCATATTATTTAATTAATATCTAATTCTAATTAATGATTATTAATATTAATGTTAGAGTTAATTACATAGTTAGTCCCTATGGTTTGCACAAAGTAACATACTTAGGTACTAATAGTTTAAAATCACATTCTAGGGTATTAACTTTTCATTTTGTAACGTTTGGAGGTATTAACGTTATTTGTAGGTTTAAAATCACATTCTATTAGTACCTAAGTATGTTATTTTGTACAAACCACAGAGACTGACTATGTTAATACCCTAGAAGTTAATACCTCCAAACATTACAAAATGAAAAGTTAATACCCTAGAATGTGACAATGTACTTAAAGTTTAAGATTTATGATTAAAAAATACTTAAAGTTTTTATAAAAATAATACTTTAACTTTTTTAACGACCATTATCTATAATTTTAAAACCTATGATTTTAATACTTTTTAAAATGAATAATTATGCTTAAGTTTTTTCATATGATCTATAATTTTCATATTCTGCATATTAATTATGATTTCCGATTTATTCTTGTATTTCCAATAATTTATGCTTAAGGTGAATATTATAAACTAGTCTGGTCAATCACATATTTGTAATATGATTTTTGTTTTTTTTAATGGGAAGTGTTTGAATCTTATTTATCCTTCTTTTCAGGTTGTAACGGGTTCATGTCAAAACAACTGATTTTTTACGATTCAAAAGGATATGAGTCATGTTAGGCCAACGTTTCAACAACTTTTGTGCAGTCTATTTTTTTATATATAGACATTTTTGTAATGTTTGATGTATTGTTTATGACTAGCGAAAACATATTATCAAAAGTATGATATAAGATTTCTTTTTAATAAAACAATTAAGATTATTTTAAGCATTCAAATACTTTTTACACATATGGTCATTTCACTTTTTTGCTTTATTTAAAATGAAACATGTTACTCAGTTAAATCTTTTCGAGAAAATACGACTCTAATTGATCATTTCCACTATCATATGTAAAAATGTAATTTCAATCCTATGATGTATTTAGTGGTTTATGGATTATATATATATATACATATACACACACAACCATGTAATACGCGGGTTTATAACCGGGTGAGGGTATTGATACATCCCCACTTTTTATGTGCACATTCCCCCCAGAGGTGGCGTATAGGGCAATAAGGGGAGTATAGAGTGTGAAAGCATTAAATGTGTCAGAAAAAGGCTTTTGATACGCCTCTCATTGCCCTATGAGAGGTGTATAAGGTTGTGGTAGTTGGAGCATTAAATCCTATACGCCTCTCATCGAGCTATACGCGGCTTATCGGCATAAATTTTGATGAATTTAAGGTATAAATACTGACATGCAGGGAGTTCAGTCTGAAAAAGCGTGAAAAGTGACCTATACGACCCTTATTGACCTATACGACCCTTATTGACCAAGAATGTTTATTTACCCAAGCTTACGGGATTTATTTGATTCAAAATTTTTCAAACTCACAAAATACCGATAAAAATGATGAATTTCTCAAAGAAAAACATTGGTTGCGAACGTGAAGCATAAAGATATTGTTTTGGGACACTGGTAATTTTTTTTTGGCGAAGATTCGAACCAGTCGTACGTCCCCGAAAACGTTTGGTTATCCGGCATTGATCGAGGTGAGGAGGAGGTTGTATCTGTGCCTCGTTGTGATGACGGGGGTGTGCGTCCCGTGTTACCAGACTTGAACCAGGTGTTTGTAGATGAGGCAGAACCATCTTACATTGCCCAAAGTTATCCACGACACGAATACGGGAGTTACCATTCGTATACTTGAACCGGGTCTAGTTATGTCATCGTTTTTTTTAAATGTTCATATGTTTTTTTTATTATGTATTATTATTATTTTTATTATTAGTATTATTATTATTATTATTTTTATTAATATTTAAAACTTCATATTTTATGAAATGAATTGTGTGTATTATAAAATGTAAATTTTTTTATTTATCAATTATTATTATAAAAATTGATAAATAAAAAATTTGACATTTTATAATACACACAATTCATTTCATAAAATATGAAGTTTTAAATAATAATAATAATACTTAATAAAAATGTTGGAAATTGAAGAAAGCCCTAAAAACCCCTGAATTTACTGAAACTTACCGGGTATTTTGACGTATTTCAGCAATCCTTAACGTATTTTTAGCGTATTTTAACGTATTTAAGCAATGGTGTTTGTCAAACATACTTCCCGTTTGTTCGATTGTCCGGAGGTTTACCCAAACCATTCCATTTTATCGATCGCTTATGTCGAATGTGTCTATTTCATCATGGCTAAGTTAACGAACGATTGCCCGATGCCGGTACGAAATGGACTTTGAAATAACTCACCGAAGTATAGAAGCTATGGAATGGGTGACAATGTACATGTCTCGTATTACATAGCGTAGGGCGTTACTAGGTAGTAATAGAACTCCACGAAAAAGAATTTTGTTAACTTGGCAAAGGTGTAACATCCGTGAAATATAGTGTACGCAACTATTTTTTTATAAAAAAATATTAATTAGGGTGTTTTATAACATAAAAACCCATAATTACCTCACAATATTTTTAAAAAAATTAATAGCATATGAGTCGTATAGGGCGATAAGACCAGTATACAACTCCTATAAGATGCTCATTGACCAATAAGCTTCCCCTAGTGGACACATTATGAGTGTCTCATTGACCAATAAGCCTCCCCTGGTGGTTTCCACTTTTATCAAAGGTGGAATAGTTCAATCAGGAAAGGCTTATTGGTCAATGAGCAACTCAATATGTGCATATGCTTTATTATTATTATTATTATTATTATTATTATTATTATTATGATTATTATTATAATTATTATTATTATTATTACTACTATTATTATTGGTCAATGAGCAACTCAATATGTGCATATGCTTTATTATTATTATTTATTATTATTATTATTATTATTATTATTATATATTATTATTATTATTACTACTACTTATTTATTATTATTATTATTATTATTATTATTATTATTATTATTATTGTTGTTATTATTATTATTATTGGTCAATGAGCAACTCAATATGTACATATGCTTTATTATTATTATTATTATTATTATTATTATTTATTATTATTATTATTATTATTATCATCATTATTATTATTATTGGTCAATGAGAAACTCAATATGTGCATATGCTTTATTATTATTATTATTATTATTATTCAAAACTATTCAAAACTTCTTATTTAAAACTTCATTAATATTAACGACATGAATTGTGTTTAATTAATTTTTCTGTTTTAATTGTTTAATTAATTTTTCTGTTTTGATTGATTTAAAATTTTTTCTGTTATAACCTATAAATAAACAGTAAAGGAAATTTTTTCTGTTATAACCTATAAATATTCTGGCAGGTGGTCTCTCGTATAGTTTTCGCTCTTGTATCGCTCTATACGATCAGAATATTCAAGGTTTGTTTTTTTTTTGTGGTTTTATTTTGGCCGTTTGTGGTGGTGTTGGGGTTGTGGTTGTGGTGGTGGGCCAGCTAGGGTGGTTATGGTGGTGGTGGGCCGGCTAGGGTGGTTGTGGTGGTGGTGGTGGGTCGGCTGTGGTGGTGGTTGTGGTGGTGGTGGTGGTGGGTCGGCTGTGGTGGTGGTGGTGGGGGGGGGGGTCGGCTGTGGTGGTTGTGGTGGTGGTGGTGGGTCGGCTGTGGAGGTAGATGAGGTGATTAAGGGTGGTGGTGGGCTATGGTGGTGCCGTGGTGGGTCGTGGTTGTGGCGGTGCTTGAATTGGTTTTTTATTATTTTTATTTTTACAATATATTTTCGAATCCCGGGACTAATGCTAAATTGTGTTTTTTATTAACAGGATATCGAAAGTCGGTGTTTTGACGGTGGTGGTAGCGTAATCCTTATGGAGAAACTACGTTCGTATTTCAGATTCATGCACTAGAACGCCGATCTAGGATTACATGTTTATAGGAGTAGCCTGCGGCGTCGTCAGCTCCAAGTGACCCTAGCTGTAACGCCCAGATTTCCTAATCCGAAAAGTAATATTATCATACTATTATTTAACAAAATTCGGGCATGACCCGTTCGTATTATGAACAATTCCCTGTATGACCAACATGTAAAAAACTTAAATACGACACAGCGGAAAATATGAACCCAAAAATTTCGTTCTTAAAAAGTCATATTAACTACATGAAGACCCAATTACAAATTGTAATTCATTCATTAGAAAGGATTCACAATGTTACATTGTATAAAGGCTTCATGACATATTTAAAACAAACTATGTGACCTTTCTTTCACGTACAATCCTTGCTCTCAACTCGATCTATGTCTTCTTCACTTCGCTAGCGGTAGAGAATACCCGTACGATACCTGAGGACACCACATACAACTTAACCATTAGACTTTAATACATCGCATAAAATCAAACTATGTAATAGAAGTTCATAAATCATTCCATGAAGTAACTTGGAATTGTCCAAGTGTATATCTTAAATATCCTTAACCCAAATCCTTTTTCAGTTCTTCATGAACCCAACAATCTCACACCTGCATTACATTCAAAACTCAAAGCACATCATTAGTAATCGTAAGTACTCCGACGCCTTGATAACGTTCATACATATATCTTTAGCATCATATATTCATACCCACATGCATTCACACTTACGCGCATATTATCATATACGCCTACATGCAAACGTACCTTCATATATGTCTACGACCCTATCTAGGCACAAACAACCATTTACGAATTTATATACACTAGCTCATGCTTACCACTTCATACGCGTACACTTATGCAGAAACAACATATTCACAACTTAGCATAATATAGGCGATGTACAATGACCTACGTGCCTACTAGATTCCTATATATATTTACTTAACAATTTCTTACACTAATACGAAAACAAATCCATTCTTTCACTAACCAACGACCCTTAACACCTCTTATATCCAAAACCAATCCTTAACATAGGTTATGAGACCTTGGAACACCATTTAGACAAGTCCAATGTATAAAACAATAAAATCCAACAAATAGCCTGCAGCACGGTCCCTCGCGGGCCGCGTAAGCCTTGGCTTACTTCTTCGCGGGGCGCGACAGCTCCACCGTAAGCTACGGTAGTGCCCAGCTCAAAACCCATTTTAATTACTAAAACTAGCATATCTTGACCAATTTACATCCGAAACACTTGAGGCTTGCTTCTAATTATCCGTAAAACGTTTCCCTTGCATAAATGACTAAAAACCCTTACCCGGGGGTCCTAACCATAACGAATTACGTTACATTACACGACTTATACACATAAATTCGACCCATTTGAACTTACCAATTTTCTTTCAGCTTAAATAACAGCCTTCAACCTAATAAAACATTAGTAGCTTCATGCTCCTGATTAATACATGCACTTTCATGATATTTCATAAACATACATATTAAATTTATTAAACCTACTAAAAGGTGAATCGAAATTCACTTACCTTGAGCGCCCGTTCTCGCTTTCACTTCCTTGTCTCCTCTTGACTCGTTAGCTTTCTTCACTTGATTCCTTTCTAACGCGATGCATATCCTTTCATTCCATTTTATTACAACATTGTTAGTATACGTGATCATTCATCTTATCAATCATTCCGTTCCTATGTCTCATTGATTTTTATTGGGCAAATACTAACATACATATGGCATAGATCCATTATCACATCATTCATAACATAATCAATTCAACTTACCGTCATGTACGTCATATAATAATCTAGCAAATATTCACATGATCTCCTTATTCTCGCAATAGTGTTAGGAAGTCTAACCTTATTATTCATACCTTGTTGACTTTCTAAAAAGTTAACTGTCAATCATACACATTTCCAATCCGTTAAACATATAACCACTTAGTCACATTACTTTCATTAACCAATCATTCACTAACATGTATAGCTCAATTCACTGAAAATAGGCTGTTTTGGGACGGCCGTTTACTGTACTTACAAGCTTGCAAAATTACAATATTTTTATGTGAAGTACCCCTCGGAGGGTTTATCCTTGTGTTAAATTTTTAGAGTCTAACTCTCTACCAAAAATTTCTAAAATTTCATCTACTGAGATGCAATCAGATTCATCACTTCTGACTGCAGCTTACGGAAAAATTCATTTAAAATTCCTCGTTTATCCGATTGACGAAATTCCAATTGGCCTATTTTTTTAATCACTTAAAAATATCTACAGTAAAAATTTGAGATCATAACTGAATTCCTAAATTGAGTTATGACATTCGTAATGGGCTGCAAATTCTGCTAGAAAACGCAGCTTGAACCTTCGATACGGAAAAATTCATAAAACGCTCAATTTTCGTCGAACACATGCGATTCCAGTGGGGTTTTAAAGATATTTCCTGGAATTACATTTTAGACTCAAGAAACACATGCTTTTGTCACGTTTTGTCCATGTTACAGCCAATACAAGTCGGCTGTAAATTCTGATCAGAAGCTGTTTGGATTCAGCTTTCAATTAAAGCATGTTCATGACATCATAACACTATTTTTTAGCAATCAAAACCCTAAAAACATCACATACATGAATTTAGCATCAACAAATCTGAATTTACTTGAATTAAGCATGATTTCAACATATACTTGTCTAGGGTTTACTCCTAAACACTACAATGTTCCTATTTCATCCATATAACAAGCATGCATCAACAATTTTTGAATTCTCTAGGTTTACTCAGAAATTCAACTAGAGATTTCTCATGAAATTTACATACCTTGTGACTCCTTTTTCAGTGGAGATCACTAATTCGTACTCGGATTTCGATTTAGACTTGATTTGGACCTCCAATTTGAGAGATTTGTGAGGAGTTAGAGTTTGAAGGGGAGCCCTAGGTCGCCCCCTGTGTTTCTGTCGATCTCAACACACACAAGTGTGTGCTTGAGTTTCAATTTTTATGTTTTTATTTAATTAGTTTCGTTTTAAACGCTTTTGGCCCCTCGAGTATCATTTAGTTCTTATTTTTAGTGTTTTAACCCACTTATGAGTTACTACAAGACTTTTATCTAACTAGGTTATTATTATTCCTAGTTAACTTATTGGATTCCGGGAGTTAAAAAAACCCGTTTTATTTTAAGTCCCGTTAACTCGGGCTCCTTATGAACTTTATTTCCTCTAAAGCTTTTATTCCCTTTTTAATTTAATATTAGGTTTATTTATTTAAATCCTAATATTTATCGGGTTAATTTCACCACTAACGGTATTTTAACCATTCATAAATATTAACGTGGTTTGATTACCAAACCTGTTTTCGGGGTGTTACAAGTCTACCCCCCCTTAAAGAGGTTTCGTCCTCGAAACCTTGTTCATTCCTACTAGATAATTCCACCTTCACCTTCTGGTTATTATTTTTAACTCTTCCGCTACAGGGAACTACATACACCCTTAGGTTAAATTTCCGATTCATTTAGTTCATATACTATCAACTTATCCATTCATTTGTTCCTATGTACCACTCTCTATATCCACATATATGCATGGCTTATTGACGTTAGTCCGAATCTAAATTTCATTCCTTTGTTGACCTTATAGGTCAAACCTTCAATACCATGTTATACTTGAGCTACCTTAATTCATATGAATGCTATTTAATTTACATCTTTCTATCCTGCTATTGGAATTTAGAAATTTACTAACCGCGTAATCTAGCACAATGCATTGAGCCGCATATAACGGTTCGGCCCACGTCTTTCACAATTCCATAACTGGACTGAACTAACTTCGCCCATCCATGAGACGAACTTCCGCTCGTGCACATACTTTTCCAAATCCACCAGTTTTACTCACCAAGAGTTCTACCGTTCTTATCTATAAAAAAGAAGGTTAGCACATTTCATTCACATTCCTTCGAGTGTGGCGTTAATTAAATCACATGTGTTCTTTCGAAACCCTTACTACTAGTATTTCACTTTACACATTGCTTTTCTTACGTAATACTTTTCAACTTTCATAAATAATTATTTACCGATAGCTGCAATTTGACTCTTCAAGGTCAACTGCCACTCAGCATGTAATGTATACAAGTATCATAGTACACGTTGTACTCACTCTCCGTTCGAACATTCTTACAAAATTATTTCATTATTTTAACATTTTCTTGCAAAAACCCTTCATCCTCGTCCATACCCGAGCTATTCACTTGGGTCATAACAGTCATTCACTCTAACTCCCAAAAGTCAATTTAATAACATGTCTAACATGCAACTCATTTCAAGGCTTACCTCTTTCAACTAAGGTTCCTTGCCACTACAAAAGTTTTCCTCGGTTTTATCTACTTGGCAAATCAATTACTTCGTACTAAATTTTACTAAATCCTGCTTAGCAACTATCGCTTACTTTGTTTAACTTATTCGAAAATCATACATTCTGACCATATGTCTACCAACTACCCATTTCTGGCACATCCCTCTCTAGTTGAGCTATAAGCCCCTTCTTAAAAGAAAACAAAACCTTTGTACATACCTTGCGCGAATCAAAACCTTTGACTCGTTATTCATAACTTACGATGGTTATCCCTTTTCAATTGTGACAATGCATGCCCATTCATTATGCTTACCTAGAAGCATAAAGCTTGTCAAAAAAAACATTAATTACAAGGTTTAAATGGCGATTACCAACTGACCCGCATGACTCATTCGTCCCTTTAACCATTCTTGCATACAAACATATTTGTACATATACATATTCACACATATACATATATATATAAATTTGAGACGTAACCTGGATAATATCAGATTTTTAAAGAACATTTACTTGTTAATCTGTAATTACTTACACATTCAAACTTTTTATTCTTATCATTCATTCCCTTCTATGCTTCGAATCCGTCGCGCGGTTTCTAGCATATCATTCATTCTTTCATTCTTTTCATATTTCGAATCCGTCTCGCGAATTCTAACATATCATTCATACTTCCATTCCTTTCATGTTTCGAATTTGTCGCGCGGATTCTAACATATCATTCATACTTTCATTCCTTTCATGTTTCGAATCCGTCTTGCGGATTCTAACATATCATTCATACTTTCATTCCTTTCATGTTTCGAATCCGTCTTGCGGATTCTAACATATTATTCTTACTTCTCAGGTGTATTTGGTACTTTCAAAATTCTGAAAGTCTTACATTTCCCTTCACCCTCACGTCCACTTAATACCTAATTCTAAAGGACATACTTGTAACAATTATCACGGTCTCACGAACGTCATATGTTTCTTGTGTACTGGCCCGGTACACAATCCACATACTAGTTTCGTGTCTTCGTGTAAACGTCACCTTATGCCCAAAGAATCAGGTTTAAGCACGTGTAACATTTTCAAAACTTCCTTACCATTCTAGTATTATATTTCATTTTAAATCTTTCCTTCACTTGATAGATTTTACCATTACATACACCCACATGTTAAATTTTGCGTACCTGGGTCAATTTGTCTTATTGCATGCCTTGGTGCCGGTCCTAGACCGCATTCACGAATTATCCTCTCCAAGCAGTTATGCTTATCTAACACATAACATACTGTTAGTTTCCTTCAATTGCATACTTAAGTACATGCTTACCTTAGCTTCTACCCTTTGATCTTGATCGAGTCTCGGATTGTACGGGTTCCTTGTCACAAGAGCACACAGGTTTGAGTTCAAATATTTACCTCCTCATACTTGATTTCTCTCAAACCAGGGCTCTGATACCAACTTGTAACGCCCAGATTTCCTAATCCGAAAAGTAATATTATCATACTATTATTTAACAAAATTCGGGCATGACCCGTTTGTATTATGAACAATTCCCTGTATGACCAACATGTAAAAAAACTTAAATACGACACAGCGGAAAATATGAACCCAAAAATTTCGTTCTTAAAAAGTCATATTAACTACATGAAGACCCAATTACAAATTATAATTCATTCATTAGAAATGATTCACAATGTTACATTGTATCAAGGCTTCATGACCTATTTAAAACAAACTATGTTACCTTTCTTTCCCATACAATCCTTGCTCTCAACTCGATCTATGTCTTCTTCACTTCGCTAGCGGTAGAGAATATCCGTACGATACCTGAGGACACCACATACAACTTAATCATTAGACTTTAATACATCGCATAAAATCAAACTATGTAATAGAAGTTCATAAATCATTCCATGAAGTAACTTGGAATTGTCCAAGTGTATATCTTAAATATCCTTAACCCAAATCCTTTTTCAGTTCTTCATGAACCCAACAATCTCATACCTGCATTACATTCAAAACTCAAAGCACATCATTAGTAATCGTAAGTACTCCGACGCCTTGATAACGTTCATACATATATCTTTAGCATCATATATTCATACCCACATGCATTCACACTTACGCGCATATTATCATATACGCCTACATGAAAACGTACCTTCATACATGTCTACGACCCTATCTAGGCACAAACAATCATTTACGAATTTATATACACTAGCCCATGCTTACCACTTCATACGCGTACACTTATGCCGAAACAACATATTCACAACTTGGCATAATATAGGCGATGTACAACGACCTACGTGCCTACTAGATTCCTATATATATTTACTTAACAATTTCTTACACTAATACGAAAACAAATCCATTCTTTCACTAACCAACGACCCTTAACACCTCTTATATCCAAAACCAATCCTTAACATAGGTTATGAGACCTTGGAACACCATTTAGACAAGTCCAATGTATAAAACAATAAAATCCAACAAATAGCCTGCAGCACGGTCCCTCGCGGGCCGCGTAAGCCTTGGCTTACTTCTTCGCGGGGCGCGACAGCTCCACCGTAAGCTACGGTAGTGCCCAGCTCAAAACCCATTTTAATTACTAAAACTAGCATATCTTGACCAATTTACATCCGAAACACTTGAGGCTTGCTTCTAATTATCCGTAAAACGTTTCCCTTGCATAAATGACTAAAAACCCTTACACGGGGGTCCTAACCATAACGAATTACGTTACATTACACGACTTATACACATAAATTCGACCCATTTGAACTTACCAATTTTCTTTCAGCTTAAATAACAGCCTTCAACCTAATAAAACATTATTAGCTTCATGCTCCTGATTAATACATGCACTTTCATGATATTTCATAAACATACGTATTAAATTTATTAAACCTACTAAAAGGTGAATCGAAATTCACTTACTTTGAGCGCCCGTTCTCGCTTTCACTTCCTTCTCTCCTCTTGACTCGTTAGCTTTCTTCACTTGATTCCTTGCTAACGCGATGCATATCCTTTCATTCCATTTTATTACAACATTGTTAGTATACGTGATCATTCATCTTATCAATCATTCTGTTCCTATGTCTCATTGATTTTTATTGGGCAAATACTAACATACATATGGCATAGATCCATTATCACATCATTCATAACATAATCAATTCAACTTACCGTCATGTACGTCATATAATAATCTAGCAAATATTCACATGATCTCCTTATTCTCGCAATAGTGTTAGGAAGTCTAACCTTATTATTCATACCTTGTTGACTTTCTAAAAAGTTAACTGTCAATCATACACATTTCCAATCCAGTAAACATATAACCACTTAGTCACATTACTTTCATTAACCAATCATTCACTAACATGTATAGCTCAATTCACTGAAAATAGGCTGTTTTGGGACGGCCGTTTACTGTACTTACGAGCTTGCAAAAATTACAATCTTTTTATGTGAAGTACCCCTCGGAGGGTTTATCCTTGTGTTAAATTTTTAGAGTCTAACTCTCTACCAAAAATTTATAAAAATTCATCTACTAAGATGCAATCAGATTCGTCACTTCTGGCTGCAGCTTACGGAAAATTTATTTAAAATTCCTCGGTTATCCGATTGACGAAATTCCAATTGGCCTATTCTTTTAATCACTTAAAAATATCTACAGTAAACATTTGAGATCATAACTGAATTCCTAAATTGAGTTATGACATTCGTAATTGTCACACCCCAGTTTTCCACGTGTCACCGATGGGCCGGTGGGGAGTATAGTGACGTAGTTGATATCATCATAGTCAAACAACACAATATTTAAATGCACAGCGGAAGCAAAAGATAAATATATTACAAACCGATATAAAGTAATATCAAGTATTACAAACGGAATGTAAAGGATCCACAGGCGGATCAAAATAAAATAAGATATTGTTCAACAGTTTATTGTCGTCCAAGCTTACGAGACTTATTGTGGACGCTAGAAGACAGCCAGCCAATTACGAGTAGTACCTGCACTTAACCTTTTGGAAAATACGTCAGTTTACACTGGTAAATACAATTTAACTGACTCATTTTGAAAATGGTTGAAAATTGATTTGAATGCACGTGGCACAAAACATTTTATAACTTGGGATAATTATATAATATTATAATCTTGTGAACGAATTACATGTTACTTGTGCGTTCAGTAGCCCGGTTCGTACCGGGTTAAAGATTAATAGACACACCACAGGTATAATGCCCACAAGGTTGATTCCTTTAAGTGGGATACCAGTTTTTACATATGCAGCTGTCAGGTGTACGCCTACACCCCGTGCTTAGGTCGTGGCCATTTCATGAATGATGCCAAGGATATCCGGGACATGGTCATTAACCCCCCAAAGGCTTTAAGTGAACAATACTGTTTAAACGAGCCGATCAAATTATTCAATTAACCACCCAAATATGTAAGATTTGATGCTCGATCAAGCGGTATTTTATATACCGTAACCCAAGCCCGTATAGGGAAAATAAGTTAAAAGTATTTACCTGAGCTAAATATAAATTCAATCTCAGCCGTATACCATCAAGCAAGTACAGATAGCTTTTACTGGTTCTTCTTATTCTGGAACAAAGGTTTTTAATAACCTATTAGATTTCTAACGGGTCTTTATTTAAGCCTAAGCCTAGACCGGTTAGTTTTAAGGATGATACGGTTCAAATGCACGATTAAGCGAAGACCGGATAGAATGTGATTTAGACCCGACAAGTTTGAAGACTTGTATAATATGGGTATACTAAATACATTCTGGATTTTGAGACAAAAATGATAATGTTTGACCCGTTTCGGTCAATTTATGCAAACTAGTTACATAAACCGAACCGGACGCGAATAGGGCGTTACGGGTAACCATAAGAGTCACATGCAAGTTCCCTGATTTAATATTCCTTAATTATGTTATAATATCAGTAAGATATTTTCTATTATGCCCAAAACGGATATAAACTCAAATTAAGCCTCATAAGGGCATTTTGGTCATTTAAAAGATTATTAAAAGAGTTTATTTGTAATCTGAGCTATAGGTCTGATTTATACAGTAATTACACTTAATTAATCATGTTATAACAGTAGGGTATGACCCATATGTGAAACTTATCATTTAAAACCAAACTATGCACCTTAGGGGTATTTTGGTAATTTCACAAGGGCTTAAAAGGCCAAAATTGGAAACCTGAGTTCAAAAACTTGTACTTACTGTTATTTTATAAAAATATACTAAAAACATCAGTAGGTATCAACCTTATATGTTTAATATGGTTATAGTACATACTATGCGTTAAAAACGCTTAAAAAGACGATTTGGAGCCATTTCCGGGTTTTTAAAAGAAAGCTGATATTTTTATAATTCCAGAAAGCTCAAAATATTTTATTTAACAAATAAAATCAGTAGAAAAAGGTTTGGGGTCAAAAGGATTTATAAAACTCATTTTAAGGCTTAAAAGGGCAAAATCGGTATTAACCGAATTAAACTTAGAGACCTATGTTATGCTCAGCCAAAAATTAAATAAAAATCTTTAAAAATCCCAAAATATTATATTATAACAGTGGGTAAAGAGTTTGATATTAAAAAGTGGGTTTAAATAGGTTATATGCTAATTACGCCAATTAATTAACATAAAGCTTTCAAAATACGCTAATGAGCATAACTCTTATTCTGGACCTCAAACTGATATCAAATTTTAGGTGCAAGTTTATAAATCAGTAACAAATGTTTCTACTCTTTCACTTTTTCAAAAATCACGTTTTATAGCCAAAAGGGCATAATAGTCATATTTAAGCATAAATCGGAAACATGCATATGAATCGGATAAGTGTTGAACCAAGTTGTAAAATCTCAGAGAGTTATACTTATATGAAACTTGGTCCAAAATAAGCTCTAAGGCAGATCTCAAACATGCATGAACGGATCAGAACTGAAAGTCAAAGAAAAAGTCAATTTATGCGACTTTCGGTTCCGATTCGGGTTTAAACTGAAAATTGTCGAGTTGAACATGTTGAGACATGTTCTTACATTAATTACCATGTTATTTTAATGATCACACAGGTTGCATGTACCCTACATTGCTAATCATGCTTAAATTTGCAAATAACAATTATGTTGACCTTTTGAAACAAGCTTTGACTCGACAATTAACATAGTTAGAGTGGGAATCTGAAAATACCCTTTTAAGGGTTTGTTACCCACATAAATACCAACTTGTAGGTACTTTCAATTTGAGAAATGACTGAGCAAATTTCGTTTAATCACAAAGTCAAACTGAAATTACGATGGTTTGACTTTTGCTTGAATAACTAAGCTAGAACAAATTTGAGGAGGTTATAAACACTTACAAGAGTCCTAATAAAGCTTAGAGACCACTAGAAGGTTGTCTTGACGTCCAGAGAGCTCCAGAGATGATCTTGTGAGTGAATGTGAAATTGTTACAAAAATGGGTGTTCTTAAACATCAATTTGATCCTTCAAAATGATGTTACAAGTGTTTGCAGGTGTTGTATGATCAGTCCAAGTGTCCTTACATGCATATAAACCCATTGGAGAGCCCCAGGTATCGACAACAGCTGTAAACAACTCGAAAACAGGCTCATAACTGACATCTGTTCGCTGTTGTCACTGGCAGCTTGTAGGCGGGCCGCGACAGGCCTCTCGCGGGCCGCGTACAAGTCGTTAACCAACTTATCAAGTTTTTGACATTTGCAATTCAGTCCTTGTCCTTTTGTAACGTGGTTTTACTTATTTTTCTTGCTCATTAGACCCTAAAACTTGACTTTTAAGGCCTTGGGACATTTACAAATATGGTAAAGTCCTTGGTTAACTTTGTGCTTACCCGAAAAGTCACGAAATTCAACGTTAACGCATTTAACCCTTCGTGCACGGTTTTGATCATATCTTTCTCATATGATAACGAAACTTGATGAAATTTTTACCACATATTCTAGTGAGTATATTTTATCATTACAAAGCTTCGGGTTTGCCAAAAGGTCACTCAGAGGTATACTTTCAACATGTTGACGCATTTAGCCCCTGTAGTTTGTAATTCCCCACTTTCTTTCATTTTCCGCTTCGTATGATCCATGATTTATCCGTTTAAGATTATATACACCATGTAGGGTTATTTTAGAGCCTATTTATCCATTGTTGACACTTTGGACCCTTATAATCACATAGTTTCACTGTTTGTCAACTTTAGTCCCTCTAAAGTGCTTTTTCACATATTCAAAGCTTATGACACGTGTCAGTACATTATTGGACGTAAATTTTCGAGGTGTTACAGTAATGGGCTGCAAATTCTGCCAGAAAACGCAGCTTGAACCTTCGATACGGAAAAATTCATAAAACGCTCAATTTTCGTCGAAAAAATGCGATTCCAGTGGGGTTTTAAAGATATTTCCTGGAATTACATTTTAGACTCAAGAAACACATGCTTTTGTCACGATTTGTCCATGTTACAGCCAATACAAGTTGGCTGTAAATTCTGATCAGAAGCTGTTTGGATTCAGCTTTCAATTAAAGCATGTTCATGACATCATAACACTATTTTTTAGCAATCAAAACCCTAAAAACATCACATACATGAATTTAGCATCAACAAATCTGAATTTACTTGAATTAAGCATGATTTCAACATATACTTGTCTAGGGTTTACTCCTAAACACTACAATGTTCCTATTTCATCCATATAACAAGCATGCATCAACAATTTTTGAATTCTCTAGGTTTACTCAGAAATTCAACTAGAGATTTCTCATGAAATTTACATACCTTGTGACTCCTTTTTCAGTGGAGATCACTAATTCGTACTCGGATTTCGATTTAGACTTGATTTGGACCTCCAATTTGAGAGATTTGTGAGGAGAGAGAGTTTGAAGGGGAGCCCTAGGTCGCCCCCTGTGTTTCTGTCGATCTCAACACACACAAGTGTGTGTTTGAGTTTCAATTTTTATGTTTTTATTTAATTAGTTTCGTTTTAAACGCTTTTGGCCCCTCGAGTATCATTTAGTTCTTATTTTTAGTGTTTTAACCCACTTATGAGTTACTACAAGACTTTTATCTAACTAGGTTATTATTATTCCTAGTTAACTTATTGGATTCCGGGAGTTAAAAAAACCCGTTTTATTTTAAGTCCCGTTAACTCGGGCTCCTTATGAACTTTATTTCCTCTAAAGCTTTTATTCCCTTTTTAATTTAATATTAGGTTTATTTATTTAAATCCTAATATTATCGGGTTAATTTCACCACTAACGGTGTTTTACCCGTTCATAAATATTAACGTGGTTTGATTACCAAACCTGTTTTCGGGGTGTTACACTAGCCAACGCGGTCTGCCCTGTAGCATGTCCTTCCAAGAGAGGAGTTCATTAGTGTTCTCATGAGCCTTCCACCAACGGGAATGCCACTGCGCTCACCATCCCGAGAGGACGCGGAAGACTGGACGGTGGTTTATAAAGGAAATCCCAACTCCACTGCTCCAACCTCCTGATCCCTTGTGCCATCTCAATGTGGTAGATGTGAAGCAGAAATCCAGTTGGAAGGTAGGGTTCGGTACACAATTTCAACACAGTCGGCCTGTCGTGAAATTGTGTATGCTGCACCCATCGTTTTCCTGTGCAAGAATTCAAGAATATGTAACAATTAGCGATTTAGGGTTTAGTCGTTACATTTTGTATCAAAGTTACATGTTTTGTGTATTAATATAAAACGATATTTAATTACATTTTGAATTACGTTTCTTGTTGCGTTATGGTTAATAAACGACAAGTGAAAAAATAATTAAAGATAAAAAATTTGACATTTTATAACATACACATTGCGTTATGGAAACAATTAAACACATAATAATAATTGATAAATAAAAAAGTTGACATTTAATAAAACATTATAATATACCAATTTAATAAAATTTGACATTTAAAAGTTTGGCAATTAAAGACGTAATAATACTCATTTAGTAATATTAAATAAAACTCGTTTAATAAAAAATTGACATTTAAAAAATTTGATAATTAAAGACATAATAATAATTCATAAATAAAAACTTTATTATAATATATACAATTCGTTTTATAAAAAAGTTGACATTTAATAATACATATAAAAATTCGACATTTTATAATATACACAATACATTTCATAAAAATATGAAGTTTTTAATAATAATACTTAATAAAAAAACATATGCACATTTTTTTTATTAAAAATATAAACAATTCATTTCATAAAAATATGAAGTTTTATAATATTAACACAATTTTTTATAACAACATTTTATTAAAAAAATATTAATTTTCTTATATAAATATTTCACAACTTTCCCATACAAAAACCTATCAAAATAAAGTTCCTTACATCCCAATCATTGGATTATCATTGGCTGACACCCAATGATTGACATTAATTAGATGGTAGGGACCATTTTCAAACGTGTTGGCCATGAGGGGCGTATTGATGGGGCCAATTTGAGGCGTATTGGGTAATGAGGGGCGTATAGGGTTAGGAGATGTGTAGATACTTTTGGGGGATGTATGGATACTTCCACCGTTATAACCTAGTATATAATATTACATAGGTTATCACTTGAATTCTGAAGAAGTAAATGTAGACAAAACTTGAAAAGCTAAGTTATAAATATTGAGTGGATGAGAGGGCATTAATCATCTAAATTCACTAATCAAAATTATAATTATTGATATTCAATGATTGTAGGAAAACTAAGAAATTTAGGTTGAAAGTTTAAATCCGAAGTCCATGCAAATATTGATGTATTCATCCTAAAAAAAATTAAAAATTACCTATCAAAGAAAGTTATTTTTTTTTGGTATCATTCATCGAATATTTGTAATGAATCAGAGTTACGTTCTTATATCAACGATAAAAAAAAAAAGTAAAATAACATTGAATGTTATATTCATTGAATGTTCTAATATGTTATTTTTTTAACGCCTAACTCGTGACAAGCACTTGAGCAAACCCCTTAAATCTAATCCTAAATATGCACCTATGTTCATGAAGGGAATAAAACTCTCTGTTTTTTTAAGTACATATCATTTGTATAGGATATTAAATTTTGGCAAGTTAACTTTATATCCTGATATTTGCTACATCTCACATTGCTTTCTTAGGCTATGTGTACTTGTTTCTTTCACATAATAACTTATCTTTATTCTTTAAGCTATTGAATAGAACATGGCCCATGATATTTGGCACCACCCCACCTTTAAATCAAACCATGGTTAGACACCTCACCACCCCTAACACTAGAAGTCTATAATAGATAATGGACTTTAGTCATCATCACCTCTAAATAAGGCCATGGCTAGTCACCTTACCCCTCTGCCCAAGCTTATATTAGACCATGGTCCATAATAGATATTGAAACTAGTAAGATTACCCGAGCTACGCGGCGGAGTTTCGGTCGATATCTATTTGGTATAGCATAGCAACCGAAAGAAATATGCTCAAAACGTAAATCAACTTGAATTTATACCGACTCGTACATAAATATAAACATGTAAAACTCGATTACAAAGTCTTTTGAAGGTTAAAGGATTGTGAGTGTCAATACTAAAAGTTGAATCAAGCCATGGTTAGTCGCTCCACCAAAACACCACCAACCCTACCCTAACTTTGTCGTCAGCCATCCTTCAGACTAAACCCACCGACCCACCCTATCTAAACCAAATGCTATACCTCCCTTAGCTCTTATTATGTCCTGGTTCGTTACAGATATTGAGCGTTGACACTACTACACATCTAAATGAAGCCATGTTTTCATGCTCCACCACAACACTACCAACCCTACCCTAACTTTGGCGTCAACCATCCTTCAAACTACACCCGACCCAACCCTACACCTGCTCGAACTCTTATTAGATCATGGTCCATGAGGGATAATGTACTTTGTCACCACCAATTTATGAGCCATTGTCTGCTTACTCAACACCACATCCACCCCTAAAAGGATAGAGATACATTTGGTTGGTTGTCCATTATTAAGAGGGGGGGTTGAAATGTTATTTTCAAATAGATGTGTGATGGGAATTGTTGGATTTCTTGAATCATTCTTTTATTCTTCTGATATTAATATATAAATTAGCTATATTTTGTCTTGTAACGTTTGTAATTGATTTCTGAATTTGTGATATGAGGATGACTCATATTCTTCCAATTCAAAACATCATTGTGTTTTGTTTTTCTTGTGTCTCTACATTAATTAGTATATTTTGACCAAATAATTTATTTTTATCAAATTTTTATCTCTTATCATTGCAACGATAAAATATAGATATCATGTGAAATCGAATAAATGATAAAGGTATTCGGATTTTTCGAGGTACGGATTTAAGCTTTACCTCAGGGTAAAACTAGTCTAAACAAGAGTTAAAAATCAGAGATTGGTCTAATTTTAAATTTAAAAAACTAAAGCAAATATATACATGAGATCTTTAAATGTATCTATACTATATAATAAAAGAAACCAATTATGGGACACATGTCATTCATTGAAGCCATCCATTTTTATAGATAATTAATATCAACTAAAAAATAATTATAAAATTAAATGTAATATATAGTTAAACAATTTGGATAGGAGATAATATAATATTTTATAATATTTATAACTTTGTAATAGTTTCATTCTTACCACAAAACTTTATCAAATTTTATCTTTACCCTTTTTTAGCCTATAAGTTTAGGAAATGCAATTTTTAACCACTTAACTTTTTATGAACTTCATAAATGCCACTTTGACCCCCTCGAGAGTTTTTGCCTTGACGATATAAATTCGAGTTAGTCGGGTCGCGTATAATACGTTATGATTGTACTATATAAATTTGATTTACGTTACGTTTTGATCAAATCGCAATGCAGCTATAGGATATATTGAGTTCAATCAGATACGTCAAAACATGCGTTTTCGTATGGTTAACACATCACATTACGCTTGGACTAATCACTTCGATATAAATTAATATAATGTAAATGATTTATTTATTTTATTAAGCTAAAGTAGTTAAGGATAGAATCTATTCAAAAATGTTTATAAGGGGTAAACAAAAATATTAATCAATGTTCATTGGTCTTATACTTTTATTTCCGTGTTCAATTCTCAACTAAAATACGGTAATCACTATGTTTACGTGACATTTATAAGAACCATCACCGCAATTATCCCATCCATCGTATATCGAGTATATCCGTTAGTTTCTTTTTAAAGAAATTACCACACAAAATTACATTTATGCAACTCGTGTAATACACGGGGTTTTTAAAAAATATAACTTTTTTATTATGTAGTATATAAAATTAGATTAATTCAATTCATATAATACATAGGGTTTATAAAGATATAACTTTTTATTGTTTGGCATATAAAATTACATGTGCTCAATCCGTATAACACATGAGGTTCTTAAAAATGTAATTTTTCATTATTTAATATAAAAAATTAAATTTACTCAATCCGTACAATACACGAGGTTCAAAAAGATATAACTTTTTTATTATTTAATATATAAAATTACATTTATTCAACCCGTGTAATACACGGGGTTCTAACCTAGTTCGTATATATATACTCGGTTACAACCTCGTATATAGTGAAGATCTGGATCTTGAAGGAGATCTGCAAAAGTTCATGGAAACAAGGGAATTTAATGTCCAAAAGTTAATGTAGATGGGGGATTCTATATAAGTCCTGTTCCTCTTAAATACTCTAATCCAAGAGCCTTAATTCCACTTCGATGTATGGAGAATCAGGAACCATAATCAAAAGAATGTATGGTGGGTGTGGTCTGGTGATGACGGTGGTGTTATAGATGATGAAGGGGCAGTGGAGGGTGGTGGCAGGTAGGGGTAACAGGGACCGATGGTGGCGGTGGTAAAGAGAGAAAGAGGGGGTCAGGTGGGGTTGATGTTCGGTGGGTTGGTGATGGTGTGGGTGGGGTTGTTAGAGAGATGCAGGGGAATGGTGTAGAGAGAGACAGAGAAATAGGGAAATTAATAAGTTTTTAGTGGGAAAAGACTAAAATGCCCCTCATGTGAGGGGCATGTGATCAGGATTTAACAGTTAAATTGGATGGCGTTAGGGGCGGGGAGTGAAATTGAGATAAGTTTTATAGATCAGGGAGTAAAATGGCTATTTTTAAAGGATTGGGGGCAAAACCGTTAAAACGACCAAACCACAGGGAGCAAAACGGAAGTTTACTCTATATATATATATATAAAGTGTATTGTACAAAATACCTTAAAGTACGAACTGTAACACTAGGTTGAGAGTGAACTGTGTGAACTAATCTGGACCATTGAATTACATCATCTAGATATTTTTAAACAATGGCAAGATTGTAATTATAATGTTATAACTTCCCTTTAGAATAATGCACATACGGATATTTTCGTCATTTGTAAAAATGCATTTATTAAACAACATAATCAAAATCACTAAAATCTCGTTGGTTTCCTTTTATACAAGATTCACAGCTGTTAGTGTATACGCATGTGTACAATCTCGTTAGTATCCTTTTATACAAGATACACAGATGTTAGTTTATACACATGTGTACATTCTCGCTTACTATCAATTTATACGAGATACACAGCTGTTAGTTTATATACACGTGTACAGTCTCGCTAACTATCAGTTTATAGAAGATACAAAACTGTTAGTTTATACACATGTGTACTGACTTTTATACATCTGTGTACTATATTCAGAAATTGTTACGTATGTGTATATTAACAATATCTAGTATATTATGCAAACACAAGAGTATATTCATATAAAAATTATGAAATTAGTGAAATCGAAACAAGTCACATATATGTAAATTCGTAATATGCATATGTGTATATATGTAACACACGGTATTTTTACATTTACGTTTATTTCATATCGTACTTGTATCCGATTATCATTCCGTATAATATTTTATCATTCTTATTTTGTTTACTAAGAAATTAGTTTTTTTAAAACAAATATATATATATTTTTTTATCTATATATAAGTGAGTTAGTGGAATTGGTTCTTGACAATTATGTATTTTTATTTCATTTTATATGAACAGGAAAAATAAAAAAAATACTATTACTATTTAACTTACACTTTATTTTGATAACTTAATATTCAATTAGTTGATTTTCATAAATGACTATGTAAATGATAACTTAATATTTAATTAGTTGATTTTCATAAATAAGAGAGAAAGAGAGATATGAGAAAATTAAGGGATTTTAGTTAAATACTTGGCTAATGTCAATCTTACCCTTTTAATCTAAAAAATGATCAAGGGCCAATATTAGTTCACTCAGTTCACTTTCAAGAAGTTGTTCACTCTTGAACCTAATCATATATATATATATATAAAGTGTATTGGACAAAATGCATTAAAGTACGAAGTGTACGCGATATCAACTTCGCATGTTATGTTAATAAAGAATATAATTCGCATGTTATTTGAAATGGATTTTCATAAGGAATCGCATGTTACATTGATTGTTGGAAAAGAAACATAATTCGCATGTTACTGGAAATGGTTTTTTTTCGAAGAAAATCGAATGTTACAGTGAGTATTTTGGAATTCGCACGTCTTCACAAAAACATATTCGCATGTTATATTAAAAACCAAATTCGCATAGTGTAAAAAAGCCAAAATCGCATATTGAAGAATTAAATCGCACGTTGAAAATACAATCGCGTACAGTTCGTACGTTAAGCCATTTTGTACGTTTATCAGGCCTTTATGTATATGTATATGTATATGTATATGTATATGTATATGTATATGTATATGTATATGTATATGTATATGTATATGTATATGTATATGTATATATATAGGAACGGGATCAGGAGAAAACGCCCAAAAGTGTGAGAACGGTGAGAACGCATCCTGGCCCAACACGTGGCGCGGGACATGATCAGGGTCCGAGGATTATTTTTGTCTTTTCAATCTTCTTTTATTTTCCCAACGCGGTATAATATTTTCTGGCGTCTAAGATTTTTTTGGCGTTAAATGTATTTATTAAACTTTTTGGCGTTGAATTAATTGTTTTTGTGTCACATAGATAATTTTTTGGCGTTATAGCGTTTTCTGGTCAATTTTTTGGCGTTTTGTGTCGTTTTGTATAGTAATTCACTACGAGTCATTAATATTTTCCTAAGTTAACAATAAGCCCAAATGTTTTTTTTGGCGTTTAGTGAAATTTTTGGCGTTTAATACATTTGACAAGTTGCTTTGCCAGCACCCTTTCTCACAGTTTTCACACTACTAGCGTTTTGGTGTTTGTAGTTTTTGGCGTTTTATATAATAATGTATTTTATTTGTAGAGAATTAGATAACAAAACAACAGATAACTTTATAACAAAACAATATAAAATGAAAATAAATAATTAAAAATGGTAATCTAATTTCTCTTCCGAATCTTCACTGTCATCAGCTCCTTCTTCTTGGATTTGTTTTGGTGTTTTGAACCCTTTGAATACCTTAGCTAGATGCCAACTTTCCTACATAAACCCCGTCTTTTTCAGACGAAGCTGCTTAGTGGCATCATGTTTTTGGTGTAATATTCTTGTTTGGTGGCATGTCATTAAAGATCAGCTTTGCTTGATGCTATTTATAATAATGGAGTCCAAAATAGCATTTTACACTTGTGTTGATCCCTTTATTCCATGCCGATATTCATCAAGAACAAAGCTCACATGATGGCATATCACTGTGATCAGTCTCTTTTTCTTAAATATTTGTCCATCTCATTCAACAAAATATTATTGAGATAACCCCCTCAGAAGAAGAATCCATTTCAGTGAAAGCTTTGCCATCTGTGGTTATTTTAACTAACATTTTTTGGCGTTTTAAAGTGAGTGGTTTCTAGAGGATATGACGTTTGTTTTTCTGGGTGTGATCAATTCATTGTGTATAGACTCCTCTCTTATAGGAGTTTTTTTGGCACGTAGTTTAGGCGGAATTTTTTTATTGTAATAAACAAAAGTAATAAAGTATCCGTCTTTTTAGTTACTGTTTTTGTATTTACTGTTTTGATCAGCTTTATCAGTTTATAGGTGATAGATGTCCCATATTCTAAGTTTGGTGTTTTTTTTCGAATGGCGTTATGCAGACCAAAATATTAAGCAGGAAAAATATTTTTTGTTATTTTTGGCGTTTTGTAAGGAATAACCTTTTTAGTATTTTTTTGGCGTTTTACAATAAATAGAGAAATATATCATTTAAAATATTAAAAAAAAAGATTAAACAGAAGAAGAAAAAAAAATTAAAACCCTTCGTCAGAAGGTACTTTATCCGAAAAGTATCCATCACTTGTGTAGGATCGTTTTGTGACCCAAACGAGTCAATCAGAAGAGTTCTAATCAATTCAAGAGGCGGAAACAGATGAATTGACTTGGAAAACAGCTTGATTCACTTCTAAATGTCTTTTATATTGATTATAACAAGTTTACAGATCAGTAGACACGTCGGCAGCACTTCGGTACCGGAAACATCAAAGTTGCAAATGATTTCGCATGAAGGGTTTATATAGGGAAGCTGATTTCGCTTGAAAGTGGCAGTTGCCATTTCAAGCGAAATTAACCATGTTGATTTCGTTTGAAAGTGCACTTGCCACTTTCAAGCGAAATTAACCCTTCAACACATAAATCCTATTTTCTCGTACAACGTGCCCTGATCTAACAATTCTAGTACAAGACTCGATACAAGACGAAGTCGACAGACGTATGCACCAACAGACTCCCCCTCAGATGTTGACGAGTCTTCATTGTCGAGTCTTCAACGTCTTCAGTCTTACCAGTCTTCGGGCTCTTCCAAAAAATCTGACAAAGAAAGCATCCTCAATTTTTATCTCTCTTTTATCATCAGGACTCTATTCTGACTCTTGCATCTACAGACTCTTCTCTTCCTTGAATGTTGTTCTATTAGCAGACTCCCCCTCGAGTTGTGCTGGGATAGTAGTCTGACTTTCTCAGGTTTCTAGATCATGACCTGGCTCACATCCTGCTCAGGTACTAGAATTTCAACCTGGCTCTCTCATAGCCATAACCTGCACATACTCTACCTCAAAATAAATTTCACAAATTAACAATTTGACAAATTTAAACTATGCTTACCACTTGTAGACACAATTATACAGAATGATTTAACATTTACAATCTCTGATAAACCACTTGTAGAAATACTCTTTTCCTTTTCAACATAATTTCATCTAAAACATTTCAAACAAAATCTCCCAAACCTTTTGTTCATCATGTTTAGCACTTAGAATTTTGAAAATCAGCTTTTCAGATCAGTTGTCTAAACTCTTTTTGAATTTTTCAAAATTTATGCTAAAACACTCCGAAAATCTTTTTAGTTTTTTAATATAACAGAAATATAGTAAAGAAATATTTACAAACACAATATTTTTGAGAGTTTGTGTAAGAGGATCATATCAGTTTTGAGACAAATCACCAACACCGTTAAGCTTTAAACATTTTAAGTTCTAAACGATTCACTTAGATTGTCAGTATACTGATCCACTTAAATTTTCACACAAATTTTAACTATTTCGAGATACGAGATTAATGTTTTAGATACTTAAACTTATTCGCATGTCCCACCTCAGAATATACTCCCGTATCCAGATCCCAATATTCAGTCTTACAGGTGAGTATACCTAGATGATATCTGTAAGGGGTTAATTGCGAGGGCCGTGAGAGCTCAGGCTATTGATTCCGCAAAATCAGAGAGATGACGGCTTCGACTTTTGGTGTGTTCCCTTTAGAGAATCTTTTCTTCAACAGTACCTGATTAGCATTTTTCAATGTTTCATCATTTTTTATGCTGAGGGAGGTGCTATATTTCAAGCATGCGTAAAGTATTATACGGGGACTAGGCCATTGCTTCCGCAAAATCAGAAGTCCCGGGATAATACCCCAAATATCACTAAGCATAAAGACATAGTATCTCAGAAAGAGGGGTCTTTCAAACAAGATTTCGGGGGTTACCCATATATCCGAGAGATGTTACCCACGATATAAGCAAGTTTGATATTTAGATTTATATCTCGACACAATCTACTAAATGTGTAAAAACCTACTGGCACATCATCAGTGAGACCGTTTATCACATTTTTGACCTTCCATTTCTTTAGCATGCCGTGATCGTCCACTGATGTACTATCATTTCCTCTTTTTTACAACAAAACTCATTTTTGATTTTATCATGTTTTTTACTTTTTCAAATTTTCTAATGTTTTTGGATTTTCTGAAAAACTTACTCCCCCTAAAATGCAAAATCATTTAAAGGAAATTTGAAAACAAAATGTACAAGTAAAGTGACAACTGTTGTGAATTGCTTCAATTCACCATCCACTTGACATAAACAATCAGAACTCCCCCTTACAACAAACTATTTTCCCATTGTGATTTCAAAACACTTAAGTTTGTTTTAATCAAATGGTTTTTCCGGAAAATAAGTTTTGTTGATTTTACCACTTGTAGAAATTGGGGTTCAATTCATCACATTGTTTTCATATCAAATACCACTTGTAGGAAAAACAAGTACAATTTAATGTCCTTGATTTACCACTTGTAAGTGAAAACCTTTTTCAACCACTTGTAGGTTCACTCACCAATCATCACTTATTCAAACAAAATATAACAATATAAAGATACAACCTGTAGTTTTACCACACAAACATTTCCAAGAAAGATGCCGATTCCTGCTCCACTCTTACCAACCTGGGAGCTCCGGCAAGTCAGAATTTTAGTTTGTAAATGCTGTCACCCAAGCCTGACCAGCCTTGGGTGATTTTGGTACACATCTATCCCACCATCTTTTCGATTTGTAAAAATCTTTTACATCCTTCACTTTCCCATCTACCATCTTTCCAAAAATATGTTTAACTTTTCCATTAAACACCTTTTCATCATCAAATTCTTTCTTATCAGTAAAGAATTGATCTGATATCTCAAACCTACCTTTTGATTTTAGATTTTCTTTTGACAATACTGGAAAGTTTTCTTCGTTCATTTCTGGAACGGAATTTTCAATCTTTTTCTCATCCAATGACTCCTCTGATTTTATGGAATCAGATTCATTGTCAGAACTGCTCTCAGATTTAACAACCCATTTTTTTTTGTTCAAATCAACTTTTCTTTTATAAAAACGTTTTGAAACATCACCAGTTTCGAAAGTCGAATTTTCAAACATTTTAGATTTCTCAGTTGATTGTTTCTTTTCATCAACACATTTTTTGTTCAATTTTGAGTTAGAAGTAACTCCCTGTTTTGTATAAGTGGACTTTGAGCAATTCCAAGCGATATGTCCAACTTCTTGGCATTTGAAACAGGTTCTTCTTTCAACCCTTCGTTCAGATCTCATCATCATATTCTTTTTCCTCTCAGCAAGAAACTCTTGATTTGACTGTTTCCAGAATGGTTTCTTCTGTTCTTCTTCAGAATTTTCTCCCGCAACAAATTTTTTTTTTGTTTTATAAGTTTTCTCATTTTTATAATTTTCCGGGGGAATGAAACCAAGACTTTGCTTTTTGAAATTACCGTTGTGGTTTGGTTTCTTTCGATAACTTGAACCAGAACTGTAACCCTTTTTCTTGTTCAATCTCTGTTGAACTCTTGAAGTGTACTTTTTAGGTTTTTCAGAAAGATTTAAATATTTTATTTCAGAAATATTAATTTCTGTTAATTTGAAAACCTGTTTGGTCATTTCAGATTTGACATTTCTTATTGGAAATTCCTCATCAGAATATAATTTGTCTGAATCATTCAAAATATATGCCACTTTGATTGGTTCATCATTCAAATTAGATTTTGATAACAAGAATTCTTTATTGTAAACCCGTTTAACCGGTGAACTCAGACTCTTTTCTGATGAACTCGGACTTTCAGATTTAGACTCCGACTTTGACTCTTCATCCATATCCAACACCTGATCGACAACTTTCTTTAACAACTCAGACTCATGATCAGTGTCAGACGCTGTGAATGTGACATCAATATTATCTGGTAACTCATCAATGGTTTCAGACTTTAACTTGATGTTGATAGCCTTATTTAATTGTTCCTCATTTGGCTTTCTGGGAGAATAACTTTCAAAGATCGGGGGCGGACACTTATTATACTTAGCACTTTGTTTCTTACCAGCATCCGTTTCTTCTTTCTTTTGTTCTTGAAATGCTTCAAGACCTGCAACAGTAGGATAAACACCATCAATCAAATAATCACATGTTGTATAACTCAACAACAAACGTTTGATTCTTTCACTTTCTATCTTTTCGAGTTCCAAATCCTGCTTCAATTTTGCACAGTCTTCAATGTACTCATTGATGACTTTCTGCTTTGACATTAATGTAGAACTCATCTTTGTCATAGCAACCTCAATTTCTGAATTTGTCTTTTTCAGACCATTTACTGTTCTGTTCAGCACATCATATGATTCTTTCACATACTTCACATCCGACAATAAATTCTCTTTCAATTCTTCCAGTGCACTAATCTTCTTGTCTTTCTTCTCACAATCTTTGCAAGATTCCAAACATTTCGAACAAGGTTTAATAACCTCAACTATCTTTTCAACCTCGACAACCTTCTCAACTTCAACGAGTTTCTCAACTTCAACTATTTTTTCGACTTCAACAATTTTCTCCACTACTTTCTCAACTACCTTTTCAACCACATCCGTTTCTTCATCAATTTCTACTTTTATCTCACACTTTTCATCTTTGACCATTTCTGTTGAATTTTCTTCAGCTTTTACCTTTTCAGCTTCCAGTTTTTCTTTTTCTTCAGCAATTCTTTCTATCTCTAATTCTTTCTTCAGACGAGCAGCTTGTTTTTCTTTCAACACTTCAATTTTATCTGCAAAAAACAAATTAAAACTAAATGAGTCTAAACTTTTTCTTGCATTATTAATGTATTCTTCCTCGTCATCAGTATCATCATCACTTTCTGATGATCTAAAGATCTTCGTTCTTTTGACCTCTTGCTCTTCCAAGATCCTAGCAACAAGACCTGAACCAGGTGGAATGTATTTATCCCAGCTAAATCCTTCTGCAACAAATTCATCATCTTGATCAATTATTCCAAAACAAACTCTTTTCTCTTCAATGGTACGTGCATGAGCAGTTTGTGGTTGTTGAGCAATCTGATGAAAAATTGACTTTTGATAATAATTGTTCTTTCCAGACTGATCTTGTCTTCCATTTGCTTCTTTGTTTTTGCACTCCCGCTTAAAATGACCTTTTTCTTTGCAACGAAAACAAGTAACCTTTGATTTGTCAAACCCTATTGGAGATGCACTCATTTCTCGAAAATCATCTCTTCCGGTGACTTGTGTAAATTTTTCTGCTCTTCTGACTGCACTGGCTAGACACCACTTGATGTCCATCAACTCAAGTTCCTCAGCATCAATTTGGTCATAATCCTCTTTAGTAAGCATCGGATTTCCAATTCTGCCAGCAATCAAACTTTCATATGATTCCAACATAGCAACGAGGGATGCCATGTGTTGCTTAGCTATTTCCGGAGAAAGATTTTGACCATTTTGAATGTTTAAGGTAACATTGCACTGCAGATTTGTAGAATTCTTTTGTTGAGGACTTGGTGTTGTAAAATTTGGATCAAAACTTGAATATGAAGACGAAGATCCACCACTTTGAGTCACAGTACTTCCCTTTGTTCCAGAAGAACTATCAGCACTGAAACCAGTTTGAATCTTTAGGCTTGGAGTAACTTCAAATTTGTTTTCTCTGTAGTATAGACTAACATCTTGTTGTGCATTTGGTTTAGACATGATAGCAGTTTTCTGAACATCCAATTCATGCTCTTCAATCTTCTGAATAAACTGTGCCAGATTCATATTTTCCGATTTTCTCATGTGTTTTAGAATCAACAAATAAGTTCCCCATTTCTGCTGTGGTAATGCATCGGCTAGCTTATCAACCCATTCTTCATCATCTTTCTTTATTTCCAATCTTCCCATTTCCAAAACCAAATGACAATATCTATCAATGGTCTTTTTTGTCGTTTCACCTTCTAATGCTACAAACATATCAAATGATTTTTTCAGTAAAGCTCTTTTATTCTTGATCATATCTGCACTTCCTTTAAACTTTTGAATCAATGCAGTCCAAATTGATCTTGCTGTACCCTCATGTTGAAGTAAAACAAAGATATCTTCTTTAATCGCCTATTGAAGAATACTGATCATCATTTTTTCACTAGTATATTTCAATTTATCATTCTCTGAAAAATCACAAAATGCTTTTTCAAGTCCACGTTCATTTTTCGGTTTCTCATAATCTTTCTCTAATGAACACCATGCGTCAAACTTATAAGCTTGCACCCAGTTCTCAAATCGATTCTGCCATCCTTTAAAATCTTCAATGTACATAAGCTTTGGCGGTTTTTGATGAGTTCCCGTTTCATTCTCACTGTACAATGTTTCAGCAGCTGTAACTGGTGCAACTGGTGTAGCAAAAGCATTGTAAAATTCCTCTTCCATGTTTCGGAAAATTGTTTCACAAAACTCAAGTTTCACACAAAATACAGTTTCAAACGGAATCACTTTCAAACGAGATAATACTTTGGTGCGAAATCACACTTTCAAACGGAATACCTTTTCACATACACTCTCACACGGAATACCCTTTGGTGCGAAATCACTAATTTCGTATGAAACAACACACTTTCAAACGGAATTACTACTTGGAGCGAAATTACTAATTTCGTGTGGAACGGTTCAAACGAAATCACACTTTGAAGAGGAATCAGGTAATTTCGTGTGAAAGCAGATGTACTTTTCAAGCGGAATAACGATTTCAAGAGGAATCAAGTGCTAATTTCGTGTGAAATGCTGCTGACGTCACTTAATCCGAAATCATTTTCAAGCGAAATTACAATTTTTACCAATTTTAAGCTGAATTAAGGTCCAATTCTTTCAAGGATTCTTTAAAACACTGTTTCGCTTGACATGTATGAAATTCAATCCATTTTGACCGTAAAAATTTGTGAATTTTGTAAAAGAAGGTGTAGAAATCAGAAATTATGGCTGTTTTGGCAAGAACTCTTCCTCCTGAGCTCTGATACCACTTGTAGGATCGTTTTGTGACCGAAACGAGTCAATCAGAAGAGTTCTAATCAATTCAAGAGGCGGAAACAGATGAATTGACTTGGAAAACAGCTTGATTCACTTCTAAATGTCTTTTATATTGATTATAACAAGTTTACAGATCAGTAGACACGTCGGCAGCACTTCGGTACCGGAAACATCAAAGTTGCAAATGATTTCGCATGAAGGGTTTATATAGGGAAGCTGATTTCGCTTGAAAGTGGCAGTTGCCATTTCAAGCGAAATTAACCATGTTGATTTCGTTTGAAAGTGCACTTGCCACTTTCAAGCGAAATTAACCCTTCAACACATAAATCCTATTTTCTCGTACAACGTGCCCTGATCTAACAATTCTAGTACAAGACTCGATACAAAACGAAGTCGACAGACGTATGCACCAACAACTTGAGTCATCTTCTTCCTTGGAGTCTTCATTTGGATCTTCATCCATGTCATCACCTTCACCTTCATCGGCTTCTTGTTCCTGAAGATTCTGAAGCCTCCACTTGAACATGTCTTGCATTAACTCCAATTTTGAGTCCATTTCTGTGTTCGTACAAGTGGCGTTATGTAATTCTTCCATGAAACCAAGACGCTGCTTTGTCATGATTCAAGCCAGTGGACTTCCTGCTCTCCGTTGTCGTATGTAACGGTGACCATGTCTGTTTCATCATCAAAACGCCATGATGTCATGACCGGGTCCGACTTCAAATCCGCTTTGATTGGTCCAAATTTCCTAGTTAATGCTTTCATAAGCATATGTGTTTCATGACATTCGTTGTCTAGAGCGATGCCAAGTGATAAGATACCCCTCTGTACCTCTTCTTCCATGTTCAAAATTGCCCTGACCGTCTTAACATACACCCTCCTTATGTTGTCAAAACGGAGGACGAATCGCCTGATTCCCAGAGTGTATCTCCATGAAACGATTGTTGCCATTTTTGGCGTTTTGGTTAAGTAGACGTTTTTTGTTTAAAGATGTTTTTCCAGAAATGGATAGATTTAAGTGATTATGGAAGCTATGTTTTACCTCGTTTATATAATGATGTTTTTGGCGCGTAATTTAGTAGGGAATTTCTTCTAATAAATGTTAATAACTGAAATTCAGTTACTGTGTTTGTTTCATCTTCCTGTAATATCCAACGCGTTTTATCGCTAATTTTTGGCGTTTTGTTTTTAATGGCGTTTTATTTATTTTGAATGGCGTGTTATCATTTGATGGCGTTTTGAATATGAGCGGTAAAAGACCCTTTTACCCTTAATGAAGCGCGTCCCACATAATAAAATTGATGTTATTTACGAAAACGCCACCGCGCAATCTAGTCCATGGATTGTTTTGATTGGACGACCAATAAGCGTTCTCACCGTTCTCACAGTTTTCACCGTTTTCTCTAAATCCTGACCCTATATATATATATATAGGGGATGGTTCAAATGAAAACCACTTTTATTGTGAAAACTCGAAAACTAACTAAAAAAAGCCTAAAAAACACACCAATTTTTTTTTCAATTTTTTTTTATAAAAATCACAGGTTTTTATATATAAAAAAAAGGTTGTGGTACACATGTGTAGTATTACACATGTGCACTACAAAAAAAAAATTTTGAAAATTTTTTTTATATATAAAAAAACCTGCGAAAATTGGTATGAAAAAAAAAATTTGGTATGTTTTTTTGGCTTTTTTAATTAGTTTTCGAGTTTTCACAATAACTAGTGGTTTTTATTTGAACCTTCTATATATATATATATATATATATATATAGGAGAAAGATTCGTTAGGAACCACCCTTTATTGCGAGAATCGTGAGAACCAGTGTGAACACAAACAGTAATACCTAAAAAAATCTAAAAAACACCCAAATTTTTTTTTACTATTTTTTTTTTGTAAAAATCGCTATATTTCGTTTACAATAAAAAAAATTCAATTTTTTTTTTCAAATCACAGTTATCCATGCACATGTGCATTTGTATTATTTCTTTGACAAATTATGTAATACAAATATTAGACAATTGCACTTTCATTTACACTACCACGTGTAATACACTACTTTTTACGTTAACAATATTAGAAATGCACATGTGCATCTATATGTATCAACATGAAATAAGGTTTGTTGGTACACTACTTTCTCTTTCATCTATCATTCCATCCATAATACACAAACATGCACATGTGCATTTTTGTCACTTCTTTGACAAATTCCGTAATTCATTACAACTATTAGACAATTGCACTTTCATTTACACTACCATGTGTAATACAATACTTTTTACATTACCAATATTAGAAATGCACATGACATCTATATGTATCAACATGAAATAAGGTGTTTTGGTACACTACTTTGAATACACTTTCCCTTTCATCTATCATACCATCCATAATACACTACCATTACCTCCTACCATCCATAATACAATACCATTACCAATATTTTCACTTTATTACATGTATGTAAACACCATTTATACCATCCAATCAACATATTACATCATAAATTGACAACTATAACCAAACCATCAACCACTAGATATAACTAACCAAAAAACATGTATATGGGCCTACTTCTCCATTCAAAATCATAAACTTTTTGTACCAAAACACGTTATATCATGGTTATACCTAATGATGCACATGTGCATTTTGAATATTGGTAATGTAAAAAGTAGTGTATTACGAATGATATTATAAATTAAAGTGCAATTGTCTATTCCTGATAAACGTATTACCGAATTTGTCGAAGTAATGATACATATGCACATGTGCATGGATAACCGTTACTCGAAAAAAAAAGTTTTTTTTATGGTAACGAAATATGGCGATTTAAAAAAAAAATTGAGTGCTTTTTTGATATTTGAGTAAATTACAGGTTTTATCCTTTATGTATGTACCAAATTACAGGCGGTGTCCTTTAACTTCAAAATTGTCTGGTTTTGTCCTTAACGTTTCAAAATCCTGCACGTTATGTCCTTTAGACCAAACCCAGTTAGATTTTTTTGTTAAAGTTGGTCATGTGCCTTACACATGAGGATATTCTTGTCATTTCACCTTCCGGAGGCTATTTTGTAAAGAATTATCATTCAAGGACTAATTGTATAAAACTAGAAAATAAAAATAAATATAAACTCCTCTCTCTTTTATATCTGAACCCACCACACCACCATCTCTCTTAACCTACCACCTCCGACCACCTCCCCACAACCTTCACCGCCACCACCCAAATCAACACAGACAAAGTTATCACAGAAACTAAAATAATGGAGGATTGTTCTCGGATTCAAAACGAATGACAGATGTATAAAGATATTACCAGTTCTGAGTAGTTTCAGCTGCAATTACATTGACCCAGTTGCAAGTAGTTTCAGTTCTAACAGAACAATCATTTAAATAAGTAAGGGAAAATAAAAAAACCCTATATAGTTCAAATGATAGACAATAAAAGAGGGTCCGATAATTGAAATATTCACACAAAAAAAGATACCACTTCTTTCAACAATCTTACATGTTCTTCTAGAAAAAAGATACCAATTGTTTAGGTTTTAAGCAAAATTGCCACTAATAGACTTCAGAAGGAGCTTATGGAGTGACAGTCCTCCCTCTGGATTTACACATAAAGTCAATGATAATCTTCAACAGTTCATCAATCTCAATTTTGTTCTCCAAATCTTAAGTATCATCCCCAAACGGCTGACTAAACCTTAGGTGCGGAGGTAGGTGCGTTTGTCCGGCAGCGGCGACGGGAGAAGGAGGTAGGTGCGTTTGTCCGGCGGCGGCTGACAAAACCCTAGGTGCGGAGGAGGGGTGACCGGTGACAGGGTGGTGGTGAGAGAGAGACTCTGTAGGATGGAGAGAGAGAGAGAGTACAGGTCTTTTTAATTATATACTAGTGATTTTTCACCCGCGCTTCGCGACGGAAAGTCAGTTAGTATCTGTTAGGTTCGTTATGGTACCTATACTCGCTATAGTAATCGAAAGAGAAAATCTTACATCGATCGAAAACAATAAAAACGAATATCCATACCAGTACCGATGTTGTTCATTTTTTTTGAATGACAACGTTTAGTCTACTCTATTCACCAATAATTCTAATATTTATCATCCTTACCCATGATTGAACCTGGAACATATCCCTTAAGAGGCATATGCCTCTACCAAGTAGGCTAGCCCCACATTGGCAAAACATAGAATCGGACACAACAACAATCGAACTTGCGTCGGCTGCTTGCAATACAACGCATCAACCCTCACAACACATCATTTGATTTGTATGTTGTTAAGATGATATCAGTTTGATTGGTTTGCATTCTATGATTATTTTTTTTCAACGTTGCCATATAAACATTATGGAAAACGGCTATTGTGCCGCTATCGTACCAACCCAAACTGAAACCGACTAAACAACATTTGTATCATTACCGGGATTTATTTTTATTGTTTTTCCTTTCGATAGACTAAGATCGTATTGCTATCATATCGTACCGAACTGAACAACATTGGTACTGGTATGTATTAATTTTTATGTTTTTTTGTTTGATAACATATATCGTGTCGCTATCGTTGTGATCCGAACGTAAGTTATTATAAAAAAATCAAAACGAATGCTAAACAAAATGCTACTAATAAAAAGAATAAATACCTAATAATTATTTTATTACTAAACATTATTAAATGAATAATTGAGAAAATATTACTAAATAAAATCAAATACTTAAATATTTCAAGTACTGTTCATTGTAACTTTGTGTTAATATATATAATAATATAATATATATAATATTTTCATTATGTTACACAATAGTCCTTAGACATTAAGTATTTACACAATAGTCCATGTAATGGTGAAAAGACGAATATGCCCTCATGTGCAAGTCACATGATTATACTTAACAAAAAAAATCTGACTGGGTTAGGGCTAAAGGACATAACGTGCAGGATTTTGAAACGTTAAGGACAAAACTCATCAAATTTAAAGGTAAATGATACCGCCTGCAATTTGGTACAAACATAAAGGACAAAACTTGTAATTTACTCTTGATTTTTTTCGATTTTATTTTGTGTTCACATTTGTTATCGCAATAAGGGTGGTTCTCGCATGAACCTTACCCTATATATATATATATATAGGGTAGGGGAGGGTTAGATAGAAAACCCTAAAAATTTGAGAAAACCCTAGAAAACCCAAACTCCCGACTTTTTTTTTTTTGAAAAAAATAACACATGTAATATACATGTTTTTAAGAGTTTTGAGCCAAAAAAATCAAAAAAGCGCCGAGTGTTTTTTTTTTTAAATAAACAAGTTTCAGCACTTTTTGTCTAACACATGTTAGTGATGAAAGTTGCTGAAACTTGTTTATTTTTTTTTTAAAAACATCCACTCGGCGCTTTTTTGATTTTTTTGGCTCAAAACTCTTAAAAACATGTATATTACATGTGTTATTTTTTTCAAAAAAAAAGTAATGAGGTTGGGTTTTCTAGGGTTTTCTCAAATTTTTAGGGTTTTCTATCTAGCATTACACTATATATATATATATATATACATATATATATATAGGGAGAAGATCATGCGAGAACCACCTCTTATTGCGAGAACCGCGAGAACCAATGTGAACACAACCAAAAATGCCTAAACATAGCTAAAAATCACACAATTTTTTTAATATCTTTTATATAAAAATCGCTACTTTTCGAAGCAAAAAAAAAATTTAATTTTTTTTTAATTTTTTTTTGCCACTAAAAGTAGCGATTTGAGCATAAAAAATATTAAAATTTTTTTTTAGATTTTTTTAGGTTTTTTGGGGGTTTAGTTTTTAGCATTTTAGCTTGGGGGGGGGGGGGGGGTTTAGGTTTTTGGGGGGTGGGGGAGGGGGTTTAGGTTTTTTTTTGGGGGGGGGGGGGGGGTTGGGTTTTTTTTTTAGGTTTTTTGGGGGTTTTAGTTTTTAGCATTTAGCTTGGGGGTTAGGTATTTTTTTTTGGGGGGGGGGGGGGTGGGGGGGTTTAGGTTTTTTTTGGGGGGGGGGGGGGTGGGGGGTTAGTTTTTTTTAGATTTTTTTAGCTATTTTAGGTTGTGTTCACATTGTTTCTCGCGGTTCTCGCAATAAATGGAATTCTCGCATGAGCCCCTCCCTATATATATATATATATATATATATATAGAGGATCCTGTAAAAAATGCCTAAAGTGTGAGAATGGTAAGAAAGAATCTCAGCCATTAGATCTTTTGATCTAATGGTTGAGGTCAATAGGGACCAAATTGTAAAATATTTTCATTAATTTGGACTGATTTGAAATATCTAGTGGCAATATAGTCTTTTAAACCCACTAGAAATTAGGTAATGCACATGTAACTTCCCCCGTCTTTTTTAAACGTCAATAACTTTTTATACGTAACTTTTTTTTTATAAAAATTACACCATAATAACGAGCGTTTTTTTTATCTTTAATATGAGTACCATATTGCTATATTTATATAGAGAAAAAATATGTTTCGATCAGATGTTTAGTCAATGAATGATGTTATATACTTGCTGAATGGTGTTATATACTTGCTGATTGGTTTATATACTTACTGAATGGTGTTATATACTTGCTGAATGGTGTTATATACTTACTGAATGGTGTTATATATTTGCTGAATGCTGAATGCTGAATGGTGTTATATACTTGCTGAATGGTGTTATATACTTGCTGAATGCTGAATGGTGTTATATACTTGCTGAATGCTGAATGGTGTTATATACTTGCTGAATGGTGTTATATACTTGCTGAATGGTTTATATACTTACTGAATGGTGTTATATAATTGCTGAATGGTGTTATATAATTACTGAATGGTGTTATATACTTGCTGAATGCTGAATGGTGTTATATACTTACTGAATTGTGTTATATACTTGCTGAATGGTGTTATATACTTCCTATAATTAAGGTGGCGGTTATGGGAAGTTTTTAATTAATTGAATTAATGATAAAATTACTTGTTTACCCCTTTCCATTAATTTAGATCTAATGGCTGAGATTCTTTCTTACACAATAAAATACAAATGAGAGAACAATTTTGTTGTAACTTAACGTAACCGGTAACCGTTCTTTAGAACTTGAACTAATAATCTAACTTTTAATAGCTCTATATCAAATACAGTCAGTTCTAGTCTGCTCTTTATATAATTCTTTGGCTTCGTCGGCATGAACATATTTTTGTATATGCGTAAAGCAGTTAGCACATATATATTTCATTACGAACCACAATTATACATGTTTGGTTGGTCTGCTCAAATTGTTGAGATTGGTTTAAAGTAATAGAAACATAAATCAAGAATACCAAATGTAAATGAATAGGTAGAATTATCCCACAAAGTCTCCTAAATTTAGGAAGTGTACAAAGGCTCAATGAATCGTAAAATATAAAACAATGCCGAGAAATATAACACAGTGTCTAAAAAAAGACACAATGAGTCGCAAAAAGACATAATAACGCAAATAAAGAAAAGACACGGTGTTAAATAAAAAGACACAACAATCTAACCAAAAATTCTATAAATCTATAAGCAAAAAATCCAGAAAAGAAAAACTAAAATCTCATTTCATAAAGTTCGACAAGACAGTTCCAATGTCACTTGAATTAGTTCAATCAAAGTCCTTTTGATACCCTTCCTATACGACTTTCTATATTATGAGATTATGTATTTAAACATTACCTAAATCAATAATGAGACGACAAAATATATCTATTCATATATGTTTTTTCTTAACATCAAATGATAACATAAATAAACCATAACGATAGATTAAAAAATCAACATTTTCTTCTCCATCCCATCTCTCTCTATATGGGCTTAGCAATATATGTAGATAATGCCAACATGCAACATGTAATGTATCCAATGGGCCAAGTTTTATGCATATAAATTTATCATCTTAGACAATCAACAACTTACCTTACAAACATATACAATAATTTAATATAAAAAATCCCTGACTCCTGATCATTGGTCCGAAAGATGTTGATTGTTAACCATCCACCCGACCAAGTGTCTTTAAAAATAGAGTAAACTTCCGTTTTGCTCCATGTGGTTTGATCACTTTAACGGTTTTGCTCCAAACCTTTAAAAATAGCCATTTTACTCCCTGATGTTTCGGTTTTTTTGCCAGTTTGCTCCCCGCCTCTAACTCCATCCAAATTGTTTGTTTTTCCATTTTGCTCCCCGCAGGGAGCAAACTGGCAACAAAACCAAAACATCAGGGAGTAAAATGGCTATTTTTAAAGGTTTGGGGCAAAACCGTTAAAGTGACCAAACCACAGGGAGCAAAACGGAAGTTTACTCTTAAAAATATAAGCACTCAACTTCCTCGGTTTTTCTTCTAAGACCATGTGTAGTGGTGAGTGAAACAAATGCCTCATCTTTGGACATGAAGCGACACATGACGCCTAGTCAGCAAAGGACTTGAAGTTAAAAAGGGGTATAGTGAGGCTTGAAATCTTGCAATGATTAGATATTCTAATAGAATTAAATAAAAAATAAAAAAACCATAAAAAAGGCTATTGGTCAGCCTTTTTGAATCAGACGTTTTAAATAAAACGCTCTTTGAATTTTTTGAAAAAAAACGCCTAGGGGGCGGTTAGGATGGCGTGGAGGGACGTTTATAGGGAAAAAACGCCTAAAACCTTCTTCACTACGGATGGTCTAAGCTTTGAACTTTGAACTCCTTGGTTGTAGTATAGTAGTTCAAATGAATGTGAAACTAAATTGGTATAACAATCCTTGGTTAAAATTTTCTTATTCATCACTACTCCTTCGATAAATTACTTGATTTACTACCCACATAGGGAGCTTGAGAGGACACGTGGCAAGAGTAAAAAAATAAATGAAACGAAATTATATGGTTGGGTTATTTTAAAAAGTGGAAAAATCCTAAGATATGTGAGAAACAACTAAGACGTATCACATGTACCAAGGATGAAGGGTAACACAACGGACAAAATCTCACCTACTTTTAGTTTCTGTAGCTATATATTGTAGTTAGGGGTTTTTGGCACACCCCCTGTCTATCCGTACATTTTTCCAATTCAATACGGATCGTATAGGTCAATATGATGTGTATTGAAATAAAGTAAAAGACATGGCAGACTGATAGGTGCAGGTTATGTCTGGCGTCTGGCTTGATACGCATCGTGCCTATACGATGCGTATCAAGGCACTGATTTTTTGAAGTTTATTTTTTGGTGTGTTGTGTCGAATGCGAACCCGAGAAAGGAAAGGGATTTCAAGTAGTTGGTCGATGACATGATAGATAAAGATCTTGACACGATCATATCCATTTTCAAGTATTCGACTAGATAGTCCAAGATGAAATATATTAAAACCATTCAAGCCCACCAGTCTACAATGTGTTATGGTGAGATTTTTCAAGTTTGCACAGTGGGAGAAAATACCAGCACCCCTGTCAGTGGGAGAAATGAAAGGGATTTCGAGCAGTTGGTCGATGATATGATAGATAAAGATCTTGACACGATCATATCCATTTTCAAGTATTAGACTAGATAGTCCAAGATGAAATATATTAAAACCATTCAAGCCTACCAGTCTATAATTTGTTATGGTGAGATTTTTCAAGTTTGCACAGTGGGAGAAAAGACCAGCACCCCTGTCAGTATTGTCATAATGCAATGAGACATAACTGAGATTGAAGCGGCGTGTTCCGATCAACATTTATCGACATTGTTATAGGTGATGAAGAAACCCTAAAACTGAACATAATCCCAGATTGTCTAAAGAATCGCTTTTATCATGTGTCATGTGGTAACAACTACTAAGGGGATATTCAGATCTCTATTCGTTCATTTTTCCAAGCTTTTACACACGAATATGTGGTTTTCAATTTGTAAAATATTATGTTAGTGGGAATATTTTAAAAATCAGATGCAATTTTACGGAACGCTTACCTTAATCACATCTTCCATGGAGTCACAGATCCGACAATAGGTCCAACGGATCTTCAAGCCCACCAGTCTACAATGTGTTATGGTGAGATTCTTCAAGTTTGCACAGTGGGAGAAAAGACCAGCACTCTTGTCGTTCCATATTTTCTCCTTTTTCTAATTCTCGAAGAATCTCGTAACGTATTCTCTGTTTCTTGATGCGTGTGTAGCGTTATATGTTTTTGTTGATATTTTAAGCCCTTTTTAAAACATTAGTCAAGTTTTAAATTTATAAAACACGATATTCTACTAACACTAAACACACATATGGGCAAGTGCACCCATCGTGAGCATAGTATAGCGTTGGTAAGATACCTAGGTAGTCCAAGGACACAAGAGCTTTTAGTACCGGTTTATCATCAACGTCTAATCAAATCAAAATTTTTAGAAAATGTTTAAACATGAAAATAAAAACTAAAAATGCTGAAAAATAAAAATAAAATAAAACATTTAGACAAGATGAATCACTTGGATCCGACTCGCCTTTAAGGTAACCTTTGATGATTTTCGCACTTTTGCACTTTTTAAGAGATTATCTTAGTTATAGTAGTAGGCCCCTCTTTTGAAGGTGACGTTACCCTCAACCCAGTGGTTTGAGTCAGCAAGGATACAATCTCAAAGGGTTGGAATATTGAAAGATAATTAATTAAGTTATTAATGCGTAATGTGGTAGACCCCTCTTTTGAAGGTGACGTTACCCTCGGCTAAGTGGTTTGAGTCAGTAGGGATACAATCCCAAGTAGCCGGGTTAATGTATTAATAGTAGTTTACATATGAGGGGATCAAGCCATTCGCACCCCAGCCATCCAATACCAGTGGGTGGGTATTGAAGGAGGTCCTAGTAAGCTTGACCCAGGTCCTTGTTGGATCTATACACTGAACAAGGCAAGAACCTTACCAAACCATTCCCTTAACCCCCGACCAGGTAGCCAACATATCTCTATATAGACTGTAGAGATATGAATGATGAAAATCTTTTATTTTATATAGACAGTAAAATAACGCCAAGACACCACGGACAAATGATAAGAAAGTTTCACCTTCAACATAAGAAACTAGTTATTAAAGTCATTAATACAAAACCAAATAAAAAGTGCGAAAAGAAACAATCAAAAGTATTACAATAAATGCTTGTCTTCACCAAATGATGTAGGAGACTTAGGCAAACATGGCCTTTGATTGTCAAGAACTCTTACTATCAATCTTGGATCCCGAGACTACTACACACACTCTAAGGTGGATGATGAATGATGGTGGTGGATGTGGGTGTTGTAATGGTGGTGGAGTGGTGGTGAAGTGGGAGAGAGGTGGTTTGCCAAGGGATGCATTTGAAGTGAACCATGCACCCCTATTTATAGCCTGTACAGAATCCCGGACATGGCCCCGTGGCCATCCACTTTCTCTTTCTTCATTAATTACAATTGTCTGCATTAGGCTCCACACGCCCCCGTGTTCGCCGGGCACGACCCTGTGTGCAGAAGCGTATCTGTACTATCAAGATTTGCAAGATTCTGTGAATCTCAGCGTTGACCACGACCCGTGTTGAGCTGTGCACGCCCTCTTGCTGGGAATAGAAGCTTCTATCACTTTGTCATTTTCTGCAGACACCTGACCACGCCCCCGTGTCCGCTGGGCACGGGGCCGTGGTCAGCCTTCTGTTTCTTATTTTTGCTTGGGAAGATGCTGTCGAGGGGTCGGATGTAACAACCCGCACTTTCGTGCGTTGTTACCACTCGATATACTCGTTACGCCTAACACCAGAGATTCGGATCATAATGTAACTATATCGTATATATCGCTATTCGATAGATAATCGCATATTTTCGAAATACAATATCACTATACTACACTATTATCACACTAACACTCACGGAGGCATTGAGTGAGGACCTATTCTACCCTCCTCAGTGGCCGTGATGTGTCGAGCATAAAACAATTAACGCTAACAAAGACTCTCGGGTGAGTGCTATGACTCCAGTCGTCGTGACGATGATGACAATACGAGTGAATGGTACCCCGTCAGTCTTTGTGGCACTACACGAAATAACGTTCACGATGACATCAAGAAAGGACCTATACTACCCTCATTGATGGCCGCGAAACGTCGCTAATAATCGCCTACTCGAATCGGAAACCGATTGTTAATTTTCGAAGCTTTGGATTATGGATACGTAAATACGACCCCTCGTGACATATATATATATAATGATAACAATATAATGATAATATAAATTAATTATGGAAAGTACGCACTCCGAAAACTATCAAAACGATCAAAACGGAGAAGTCCAACGCGTCAGGATAGCCATCCGGACGGATAGCCATCCGGACGGATGGACCATCCGCACGGATGGGCCATCCGCACGGATGGGCCATCCGCACGGATGGGCCATCCGCACGGATGGGCCATCCGCACGGATGGGCAATCCGGGCCAGAACTCTCTTCTTCTCCTCTGTGGCCTATAAATACCATGTCACATCACTTGAACAATGATGTGACAGCTCCTACTCGACCAAACACGCTCCAAGACCCTTTTCTCTCGATTCCTCACGATTCCGGTAAGATTTCAACCTCAAAACTTGTACTTCTATGATCTACACTTCATTCTACATCATTCTATCTTTCAAAACTCAAATTCTAACCGTGAAATCGGCGGATTTGAGGCGTTTTGAGGTGATGTCACCAAGAGTTCTTATGAACTTCAAGTTGGGGTCTCATTTCACTATAAACGACTCAGATCCGGGTGATTTCCACATATTTTAATGACAAATCTCACCAAAATCTGTGCGATTTCGAGTTAACCATGAAAAACCATCAAGAACTACCAGATCTGATAGAACGGGGTGATTCCCGGCCGTTAGAACGGGTCGGGACTGATGAAATTTCAAGTGTTAGTGCGAAATTACACTACCCTAGTAAAAACGAGCGTATTTCCTTCCGTTAAACACTCGGAAACAGTGTTCAGAGTGCGAAACAGACATGACAAGTCCGCACGGATGACATGTCAGCCCGCACGGATGACAAGTCAGTCCGCACGGATGACAAGTCAGTCCGCACGGATGACAAGTCAGTCCGCACGGATGACACTTATCCGCACGGATGACATGTCAGTCCGCACGGATGACAAGTCAGTCCGCACGGATGACATGTCAGCGGATGACATGTCAGTCCGCACGGATGACAAGTCAGTCCGCACGAGTCACTCTTGTTCGAACGATTGACAATCCGCACGAGTCAGCAACTAATCCGATCGGATAGTCTGTCATCCGACCGGATGACAGCCATTCGACTCAGGCCCATATGCCATCCGATCGGATGAGCCCATCCGAATGGGTGAGCACCATCCGACCAGATGACTGATTTTTCAATGCTAATCTCGCCTAACCGTACATCGTTTACTATATCCTTCAATGATTAACGCAGACGCACTCGCAACCGACCCAAACAAGTTGTATTCCCGCTAAATACGCACTGTGAGTATACTTGTCACACCCTCAATTTACCACCTAGGGAGTGTCCCTGTTAGGCATGTGACTACTAGCACTGAGCCACTAATTACATGGAATCACAAGTTGTAATAAAGTTCCATCAATTAAGTAATAACAATTCCAATCATAAGTTATTCAAAATCACAAGTTCAGCGGAAGCATTAAAGTATCATAAGGTAAATACGAATCAATCATAATAAATAAGTATTTGACAAATAATCCCGTCGGTATGACCATGACCACTCTTGCTCTCCAGCCAGCAAGCTCCTATTCAAATCACCTAACAACCTGCGAGCATGTAACAAGTGTATCAGACAAAGCTGGCGAGTCCACAGTTTAAGAAAACGTTTGTTACCAGTTGAATGTAAAACAGTTCAATAACCAATGCAAGTAATATTGTTAATATCTCAATTCCGAACAAGACGGCTCCTGAAATACATGACTGCCCTTCCCACGTACTCCTATCTAGTACTGGGCCCCGACTGGGTCATTAGTTCACATCCGTCCTATCTAGGAGCGGTGTGAGGGTGCCAAACCTAAGTAGCGCTACCAACCAATACCCGTTACCCTCCAGGTAACATAATAAGGGACTTACAAAAATGATAGGTGAGAATATTAACCAATATACCCGTTATTACCCAGACCACTGACTGTCCCCAACCACTGGGACGCATGCTCGAATGTAGTGAACTCACCTTTGGTTTGCTCGGTAAGATTAAAGTATGTGTTCACAGTTGCTCAATTCAATCCTAATATAATTACCGATAATGATCAGATTCATAAACCAAAATCCACTTATTAAAGCAAGTTGTAGCACAGATTGATCACTCATGACGGGTATGACATAACAGTTCATGTAAGTTCAGATTACCAGTTCAATCTCATGTAGTTCACATAATGCTCAATAATTATTCGAAACACATGTAGTTACGTATCACAAACATAACCGACTAACAACACTTGGGAGTTCGTTACGTTATTCAAATTGAGATGCGGCCCACTAGACTATACCGATGTAAGTGCGTGTGCGACCCGAGTCAACTAGACCACAATCATTTCATGGTCCAGAACCTAAACCAATCCGGCCCAACTGTGTTTTAAACACTTCCCCGTTTAGATGTAGCCCAACAACTCACACAAGCCCAAACCAATAAATAAATCTATATGTATGTGTGTGTATCCAGCAATTACATGCGGCCCAACCAATAAATCCTCCAATAACTCTTTAATTCATTCAATCACTTATTAACCCAACAACATATATGAAATCAGTCAAAGTGTTCGGTTCAAACAATCAACTATTCATTATTATAACAGTTCATATTAATACAATCATGACCTTCATGTGCACATAATATAAATAACCGTGACTAATCTGACAATCCCATTATGATGTGCACATGGCTTGAATTGATCAATACTACAAACACACTCATGAGCCGCCATCTATCTTATTCAAGATTATCCCACTTTGTGAAATCATTACCTTCAAACAACAACTTTAATTTCAAACCTTACACTCAAACCGTGCACCATAAAACTATCATATATCCATTTGATGAACAAGTTTTGAAAACAGTGCAATAGAATAACCTATTCGGCCCATGTAGATCAACTAATTTAAATCATACTTTACCCAAACAAAATCGGACATAAAAGAATTTAATCATATTTCAAACAATCCCCTAATATTATAACTCTAATATCATGCACATCCCACAAACAAAATTATCAATACAACTTAAACATGAGAATTTTACTAACCAACAGCTTGATCGTAAAAGATGATGTCTCGCTGATGAGGAGGGGAACCTGCTACTGCCGCCAAGTGTTTAGAGAAACTTAGGGTTTGTGTATGTTTATTGTTTCATGTTACGTGCTTCATGTGTGTATAGAGATTCTAAATACAATAGCCGGCCCCCAAACCATTATCAACTTGGGCTCTCATCGGCCCCATCCTGATTTTAACCCAAAAATACATGCTCGGCTTTGAGGTAGTAATGTGGTAGCCGAGATGGGCTCAGGCCCATCAACAAGTAAGCTACCTAAACAGATAGAAGGCTGATCATATGGCTTATTTTGCTATCACAACTGGGCCAGGTTTGATCAAAACACACACGGGATAAGTTAGGCTCGGTTTGCGTTAGTTCGGGCCGGAGTGAAGTGTGTCGCAAGGACCACTAATGTGGCCCCAATGACTTGCGGTCCAAAAGTGCTAACAATGTTAGTTCCTTAGAATAGCTATTCGACACGTAGAAACGTTTTAACGGTTTCTTGTAGTTAAGCAGTTACACACAAATAGACATATCCAATCACGCCATACCTTTAACAATTACATTCCAGTCGCAAGTGTTTACTAATTTTTATCATCGCAAAGAATATGAACGAGGAATAACAAGAAACAGGATTACGTGACTAGGAGACACTGACCTTGAAAGTTCGGGTTGTCACATCATCCCCAACTTGAAAGAAATTTCGTCCCGAAATTTGACAGGTAAGCACAGAGAAATGAAATGATAGATCAAGATTGTTGCAGGTTTTGCTCTGGTGTCACATCATCCCCAACTTGAAAAGGAATTTCGTCCCGAAATTCACTAGTAGCACTTGAATTAGATTGATCATCAGGAAAAAGTTGAGGATACCTAAGCTTCATCTGGTCTTTGCGTTCCCGCGTGAACTCCGGTCCACGACTTGAGTTCCTACGAACTCTCCCAATTGGAATTCGACTGAGCTTACGGACCTTGACCTCCCAGTCTATCTCTTCGATAGGTTATTCGACAAACTGTAACTCGTCATCAACCTTAGGATTTAGTAAGGGTACCACAAATGTTTCATCAGGTTCAGGACATAACTGATATCACAAACGTTGCCCAATTCGTCAGGTAGCTCGAGTTTGTAGGCCATGTTATCGACTCTTTCCAGAGTTTTGAATGGCCCCAACGTAACGTGAATTAAGCTTGCCACACTTCCCAAAGCGCACCGCACCCTCTCAGGGTGAGATGTTCAACATGACACGCTTGCCCGCAGCGAACTCCCAGCGTTTCCTACGTTTATCAGCTTTTCTAGTGATCACGCGTTGTTGCCACGTGATTTCCGATGTAAACAATCTTCTCCAGAGTCTCGAGTACAAGTCATGGGCCTGCGATTAGGTTGTCACCCACCTTAATTCAACAAGGAGATTAGCGTTACTGACCATGCAATGCCTCAAACAGAGCTGTCTGAATACTAGAATGGTGACTGCTACGGTAGAACTCAACCCAAGGTCATTTGTCCAGAAGCTTACTAAAGTCAATCACGCACATGCTCGCAGCATGTCTTCGAGTGTCAGGATGGTTCGTTGTTCTGACCATTTGTCCAACGGTGATAAGCAATGTTCATGTCTAGACATGAGTCGAGGGTGTTGCGTATTGCCTGTCATAAATCAGATATTCATCCAAATCAGGGGTAATAGGAGTTGGCACCTCGTGCCCTAAAGCCGCATCTCACAGAGGAACATTCACAGTTGTGAAGACTCATCAGTTTCCTTGATTGCAAGAAAGTGTGCTGGTGACGTGAGACCATCAACGATCACCAAGGTGATATTGTTTCCGTTCTGAGTTTTTGGTAAACCAGTGACAAACTCCATGGCGGTCTGTTCCAATCTCCAAATAGGTGTTTCTGATTACTGACACGAACCAGAAGGTTTCTGATGTTCTACCTTGACTTTAGCACAAGTCAAACATCGTTTACATGCTTCACTGTGTAGGCCTTCAAGCCCATTTTCCAGTACAAGATCCTCCGATCCTAACCTATTCCATCAAATCCAGATGACCAGCATATCGAGGCCGGTGTGCTTTGCTCAACACAGGTTCCCTACAGTTGCCGTTTAATGAGACCCACATTCGTTCCATGAGGTAACGGATATCGTCCAACTTGCCAAAAGTTGCTCCTCCATGCCCCGCATGGACTCAACTTGAAAACTCTCTTCCTTCAGTGCTTCTATGCAAACATGGCGAATCTGATCAGGTAGGCTAGAGTCGATGGTGAGTTGCAAGCTCATACGCGTTTAGGTTCCATAGTCGTATTCACTCGAGATTTTCATCCAGCGATGCCATCACGTAATTAGCTATCTCAAAATAAAGGTACACGGGAGGCCCTTGTGATCGGTCTAAATGGTGTAATTGGTGCCGTCCAAGTAATGCCTTCAACCTAAATCCAAGGGCCACGGTTTCCACCGCGGGTTGTGTGTCGTGTAGTTCCTCTTTGTGACTCCATTACGTAAGTCATCACTCTCTCGTGTTGCATCGGTGTATAACTGGGACTCTGATTCGGGGCATCATGGTATACCACTAAATCACCTGTACCCTTAGGTTAAGACGACGCTTGTGCATTGCAGAGTTGGGACTCGAAAGCTGAGAAGACGTCCTCCTGTTTTGTCTTCCACGAACACAGCACCCTGCTGTGCTAAAGAAATTTAAGCTGCACGATCTTCGAAAACCCGGTGTTGAATCTGCGATACTATCTAGTGAGACCAAGAAATTGCTGTATCCTCGAAGGGATCTTTGGTGTCGATCAGTTTCTAACAAAATGGATCTTAGCGAGATCCACGTGTATCCCCACTTCGTTGTTTATATGACCAAAAATGTACCTCTTGAATTCAAAAGTTACCTTTAACAAGACTTCGTGCGGAGTGGCTCCTCCCTCATGAGCTCTAAAATAAGATGCACATGCCGCCATATTGTTCCTTTCACCTGGTAATGATTCAGAATGCCTTCAATAAACACGGTCGATTTATGTGATCCATAAAAACTGCTAGTGTGTTGGTTAACCCAATGGTCATGGGATACAAGGTCGCATGGCCGCATTGCGTTTGGTACACCGTTTTAGGAACATCCCCCCCTTGGGACTTCATCTGATGATATTTCGCTCATTAGTCAATCTTCGAATAGGAGCTTGACCCTTGCAACTGGTCGACAGGTTGTCAATACATGATCGAGACAAACGGTTCTGGACTGTCACCTTGATGAGTTCTCAATAGTTAGTATACATATGAAAAGGCCCATCTTCCCTAATATAACTGGGGCTCCCCCAACGCGGAGAACTAGGTCCAACCAAAACTCTTGTCCAACAGGTCCTGTAGTTGGTTTGACAGTTCTTGCGACCCTCCTGGTGCAAAACGGTGGAGAGTATGAGTAATCAGGGTTGCCTCTGGTGTGAGATCAAACTGAGATTTTGCCTAACAGTTGTGAAAGTAAACCTGAAAGTTTCTTGGGTAGTACACCGGGAGAAATCTCGAGCGATTGGTGGCTTCTTGATCACGTCAGTAACGGTTGTTAACGTAGCGGAGTAATCCCTCCGTAGACACTTCCGGCCTTCATAGCTGAAATAGCGCTAACTTTTTCACCACTCTGATGCCTTAGAATAAATAACGATTCTCCACACAAAGTTTTCTCCTCACAGGGTATATTTGCGTGATTCCTGGATAACCAATCCACACTAACTACTGCATCAAGACCATCAAGGATAGTAGTAGGAAGGTCGATGTCGAATACTTGTCCCACGAGGTCGAGTTTGCATCCCAACAAACACATGAGGTTCCATTTGTCTTGTCATCAGCCGATTCCTCAACAGGTTCGGTTTCAAGAAACATCAGGGTTAAATAGAACAGAGACGAAGTGATGCGTTACCAAGAACGTATAGGCTGCCGCGTTGTTATAATCCTGGCGTCGCCCAAGCCAATACTAAATGCCCCTCCATGAGCATCATTTCCCGTGTTGTTGTACTCATTGCGAGGATTCCCAGTACTGCCGTCGTTCCCTTAATTGTTGTCGTTTTGATTTAACCATGGCCACTCCATGTTGTTGGCTCCTCCATTTCCATACTGTTGGTTACAATTACAAGTATCTTGATGTTGCCGTGACTGTTACCTCTAACATCATTGCCTGAAACGGAGCCCTAAAAATCTTTTACCAACTGAGTCCATCTTGTCACATTTCTGTGTCACGTACTAGGCGTTACTCATTGTGCTGGCAGTTTTCACATTTCGCACCGTTTGATTCGTAAGAGTTGACTCCCATGAGTCACTGACTAGGGTTAAGAGTTCGATTGAAGCCAATTTGCTGGTGTTTGTTGCCGGAAATCAGGGTTGTCCAAATACTGGGACCGGTAAAGTGCTACGCTCATCCTCTTGTACCTCGATCTAATAGGCTAATTGAGTATTACCTGGTATGTTACGAGAGTGTTGCAGAAGTGATCGCACTTCGGGATCTAAGACGTCAACACGCTAAGTTCCAGCAAACAAAGATAAGTAAGGAAAGTATAGTCCAATCATTTGACGCTGAGCCATCCAACTCAGGGACGTTCGTATTAGCACCTAACATTCTACACAGTTCGCTAGGCGTTCAGATGTGTGATCAGGTGATACTCGATAGCATCGAGATTCGTAAGGATTCAGAAAGGGGTGAAAAGGTCATGTTCGAGTAGGAGACAATCACTGCTATGACCCCTATAGACTGCTGAGTTCTACCATAACATCAATTAACAGAGCGGAGCCCCTCTCACACTCGTTAAGCCTCACTGGGACTCACATGCACCCCACATTATTATTATGTGTGCACCCATAATAATAAGGCAATTTGCATGCTTATCTCAGTGCCTCTTAACTCGCGCTAAAAGGTTCCCCGAATTCGAGCAATATGACAGATGACGCCACAACACAGGTCATGAAAGTTCAAGAAGAGTCGCACTCTTAAAACACGTAACCTGGGTTAGTAACATAGAAGTTCATACTGCAGTGCTAAGTGTGTATTCACGTGTAATGTCATACATAAGTGTACGCTAGATATACTATGCAATAGTAAACGAGAAACGAACCTTGCAGTCTGGAGCTGAGTGTCATGGTCGTATTAGCGTATTCAGAACTGTTCGGTTATAGTCTGGTTTTATAAAAACGTTTTAAAACCAAGTTCACTATAACCAGTGGCTCTGATACCAAACTGTCACACCCTCAATTTACCACCTAGGGAGTGTCCCTGTTAGGCATGTGACTACTAGCACTGAGCCACTAATTACATGGAATCACAAGTTGTAATAAAGTTCCATCAATTAAGTAATAACAATTCCAATCATAAGTTATTCAAAATCACAAGTTCAGCGGAAGCATTAAAGTATCATAAGGTAAATACGAATCAATCATAATAAATAAGTATTTGACAAATAATCCCGTCGGTATGACCATGACCACTCTTGCTCTCCAGCCAGCAAGCTCCTATTCAAATCACCTAACAACCTGCGAGCATGTAACAAGTGTATCAGACAAAGCTGGCGAGTCCACAGTTTAAGAAAACGTTTGTTACCAGTTGAATGTAAAACAGTTCAATAACCAATGCAAGTAATATTGTTAATATCTCAATTCCGAACAAGACGGCTCCTGAAATACATGACTGCCCTTCCCACGTACTCCTATCTAGTACTGGGCCCCGACTGGGTCATTAGTTCACATCCGTCCTATCTAGGAGCGGTGTGAGGGTGCCAAACCTAAGTAGCGCTACCAACCAATACCCGTTACCCTCCAGGTAACATAATAAGGGACTTACAAAAATGATAGGTGAGAATATTAACCAATATACCCGTTATTACCCAGACCACTGACTGTCCCCAACCACTGGGACGCATGCTCGAATGTAGTGAACTCACCTTTGGTTTGCTCGGTAAGATTAAAGTATGTGTTCACAGTTGCTCAATTCAATCCTAATATAATTACCGATAATGATCAGATTCATAAACCAAAATCCACTTATTAAAGCAAGTTGTAGCACAGATTGATCACTCATGACGGGTATGACATAACAGTTCATGTAAGTTCAGATTACCAGTTCAATCTCATGTAGTTCACATAATGCTCAATAATTATTCGAAACACATGTAGTTACGTATCACAAACATAACCGACTAACAACACTTGGGAGTTCGTTACGTTATTCAAATTGAGATGCGGCCCACTAGACTATACCGATGTAAGTGCGTGTGCGACCCGAGTCAACTAGACCACAATCATTTCATGGTCCAGAACCTAAACCAATCCGGCCCAACTGTGTTTTAAACACTTCCCCGTTTAGATGTAGCCCAACAACTCACACAAGCCCAAACCAATAAATAAATCTATATGTATGTGTGTGTATCCAGCAATTACATGCGGCCCAACCAATAAATCCTCCAATAACTCTTTAATTCATTCAATCACTTATTAACCCAACAACATATATGAAATCAGTCAAAGTGTTCGGTTCAAACAATCAACTATTCATTATTATAACAGTTCATATTAATACAATCATGACCTTCATGTGCACATAATATAAATAACCGTGACTAATCTGACAATCCCATTATGATGTGCACATGGCTTGAATTGATCAATACTACAAACACACTCATGAGCCGCCATCTATCTTATTCAAGATTATCCCACTTTGTGAAATCATTACCTTCAAACAACAACTTTAATTTCAAACCTTACACTCAAACCGTGCACCATAAAACTATCATATATCCATTTGATGAACAAGTTTTGAAAACAGTGCAATAGAATAACCTATTCGGCCCATGTAGATCAACTAATTTAAATCATACTTTACCCAAACAAAATCGGACATAAAAGAATTTAATCATATTTCAAACAATCCCCTAATATTATAACTCTAATATCATGCACATCCCACAAACAAAATTATCAATACAACTTAAACATGAGAATTTTACTAACCAACAGCTTGATCGTAAAAGATGATGTCTCGCTGATGAGGAGGGGAACCTGCTACTGCCGCCAAGTGTTTAGAGAAACTTAGGGTTTGTGTATGTTTATTGTTTCATGTTACGTGCTTCATGTGTGTATAGAGATTCTAAATACAATAGCCGGCCCCCAAACCATTATCAACTTGGGCTCTCATCGGCCCCATCCTGATTTTAACCCAAAAATACATGCTCGGCTTTGAGGTAGTAATGTGGTAGCCGAGATGGGCTCAGGCCCATCAACAAGTAAGCTACCTAAACAGATAGAAGGCTGATCATATGGCTTATTTTGCTATCACAACTGGGCCAGGTTTGATCAAAACACACACGGGATAAGTTAGGCTCGGTTTGCGTTAGTTCGGGCCGGAGTGAAGTGTGTCGCAAGGACCACTAATGTGGCCCCAATGACTTGCGGTCCAAAAGTGCTAACAATGTTAGTTCCTTAGAATAGCTATTCGACACGTAGAAACGTTTTAACGGTTTCTTGTAGTTAAGCAGTTACACACAAATAGACATATCCAATCACGCCATACCTTTAACAATTACATTCCAGTCGCAAGTGTTTACTAATTTTTATCATCGCAAAGAATATGAACGAGGAATAACAAGAAACAGGATTACGTGACTAGGAGACACTGACCTTGAAAGTTCGGGTTGTCACAATACTTGACCCCTTTTTACTCGAATTTTGGGTGTAACATACGTTTCTAACAAATCGAATTTATCAAACGAATTATCACTTGCGAATGACTGTTATGCATAGATATACGTGATGCTAGTTGCATATGTGCTAGGGCTTATACTCGCGACGTCCCACCACAACTAGTATAGTACTATTGCGCCCGACGGGGTCTAGTTTGCCATCGTACATTCGAGCATCGAGGACTTAGTTGGTAGTATCAGCTTTGTGAGTGTATATGTCGTGTGTTACGTTTATGCATGTGGAAATTCGCTACACGTTTTATTCTATTATGCTACTTATCAAACCTGTATACTCGCCAATACTTTTGTATTGACAAATATTTTAACGTATGTTGCAGGTTAGATTGCAGACTATATCAAATCAAGCTAGGAAGTCTAGAAACTCAACTAAAATCTAGGTTGTCGGATTTGCATTGTTCGAGAGGACAATAAATCTGTGATAACTTATGTGATTGTATTATCTGTTAGTATGGGATAACAAATGTATTAAATATTATCGCAATATAGTTGTTATGGATTCTCTTGAGCAATCTGATTCGCCTAGTGCCGCGCCCCGATGATTCCGCCATCGGTTGGGGTGTGACATCGGACATGCCACGTTTATTCCTTTTCTTTGTATTTATATTAGATTTTGCTGCATATTTGTTCCTTTTGTTAATTTAAGCTCATTTGGTCCTGAAAATACAAAAGGAAGACAAAAGCACACTTCTTCTAACATTAGTACTAAAAAAAGGTTAGTTTTATGCCTCATTTGATGTAATTTATATGTTGCATTTTACACACATCAAATACCCCCACACTTGAATCTTTGCTTGTCCTCAAGCAAAACTTTTTAATTTGTGGCTTACACACCCAAATGGAATGGGTAGAAAAGAAGTTTTGGGCTTGTCTTGAGTGTCGGGAATCCAAGATCTTTATTGGGTTTTATTTTTATGCTATTTACAATCCTATTCGTTATGATTTATTTAGAACGTTTCATAAGAGAAACTACTTATTTGGGCATAACATGCCTCTTTAAAATTCCATTTATATACAAGTTCACATACCTCACGGGAGATCAATCAACACTCGGCCGAATATGTATTTTTGTGAAACACTCGAGACCAGCATGGAACTTACTTCTACCATATGCTTGCCAAGCAATCAATCCTCCTCCTTTTTAACTATAAACCTTTGTAAGTATCAAGAGGACTTTGGGGAAGGGTTAGGCTTGGATTAAAGGTAGGTGGTTTTGGGTTAGTGGTTAGTAAAAAAGGGCTAAAAGCGTAAAAAGCGTCGGTTCGTCGTAAAACTTTTTGTTTTTGTAACTTTTATTCAAACTAAGCACTTTCAAACAAAGTTTCTTTTAGGAACTTGTTTGTTTTTTGCTATACTTCAAATTTTTTTTTTGATGAGGAATGTCACACGACAACCAAGCTTTCTATTTGTGGGTTTAGAAATGAAAATGTTTAGGCTCAAAGGGGTTAACTAGGGGGATTTTGGGTAGGTGAAAAAGAAAATGAAAAATAATGGTGTTGAAAAGAAAAAGGGGTTAGTCCTAATGCCTCCATCATTTACTTACTTGGGTTTAAGTTGGTAAGGACCGGGAATGTATCGTCGTGGCAAGTTCTAGAGTCGTAAGAAACCAAGCGGCTATTCACACAAAAACGAAAAATGAGCATTTAGTTTAAAGATGTATGCTTGTATGCTCAATAAAGGCTCAAAACTCACTTTTTGTGGGAATGGGTTTATAATGTGATCTAGTATATATAATCAAATTTTAATTAGATTTGTCATGTCGTTTCATATTTTCTTATGTTGGTTCTTTTTATCACGACGCTATCGGTTGTAAATTTGTAAAAATATAACATTTTTAGAACTTGTTATTCCCAAATTAAACCAAGACAAGTAAAAAAAATGAAAAGTTTTTGAAAAAAATTGGGGTGATTAGCGGTTCCAATAGAGTTTTGTGTAAGGCTTGTTATTAGGACTTGCAAAATTCAAGGTTTTAGCATCCCCCCACACTTAAATTACACATTGTACTCAATGTGTCCCAAAAATAAGTTTTTAGGTTGATTGAATCTGTAAAAAGGTGTTTAAAAACAAAATTTTTATGTTACTGGGCGTCTGGGCACGGGCCCGTGTTGGTCCGAGCACGGCCCCGTGTTTAGATCGCCACTATCATAATTAACAGAAAGCTGGGCACTGGGTCGTATTCAGTGAGCACGACCCCGTGTCCAGTTACCTGAACTGGGCGTTTTCTGCAGATCCTTGGGCACGGGGGCGTGTTGGGCTGAGCACGGCCCCGTGCTAAACTTGCTGTAATGAAGAAAGATTGTCGGGAGGATATGTTTTTGTGCATGGGGTGTGGGTTCAAGTTTCCCTTAGTAACCTCCACCATTTCGAGTGTGTTTCACCGTCACAACATCATCCGAACACCATTTATTACTTAAAAACCACCATTCATTCAAGAGTGAATTACATAATGTCCTAGAAAACAAAAAGCACAAACTAAATCTAGATAATTAGGTCATGAACTACAAAGCTTGTAGAACTTCTTCTCCGGAGAGGGCCCTTCACACATCATTAATCCATTCTTCTATCTCTCGAAGGAGAAGAAAGACGGGCTCATTGGCGTCCTCGTTTTAGGGGGTGTGACTTCCACCGGAACCTCTTGTAAGTCTTCAAGAGGAGGTTCCGCAGGGATGTCATCCCATCCGGTGGGGTTAATGATTTCTTGTGCCAAGTTCGAATCTTCTTGGGGAAAGATTGGTGCCATAGGAGGCATCGCATGAATGTTCAACCTTTGGTGCAAAATGTTGATTTCTTGGAAGCTATTTTCTAGCCCCACCGTTAGATAGCTGATACGATCGATTAGGACTTCTTCTACGGATGTCATTTCGTCGAGAGCTTCTCTTAGTGCCATTACATAGCGCACAAGGGTTGCTTCGATCGAAGGCCTTCGTTCCCTGCGATTGTTCCTTGAATGAACTGAAGAGGTTCCGCTATTCTGGCTCGACATTCTAAGAAAACAAGCCGGAAAAAAATTCAAATTAATGAAACAGCACTCCGGCCATGGCCCCGTGCTCGCTGAGCACGGCCCCGTGGCCACCTCTCTGCAGATTTTTGAAACAAGGAATCTCATAGCTTTAAATTATTTTTCAGATTTTTGAAGCATTTTTAAGCAGAAATAACTTAAAACAATGTTGTAAAGATTCCTTGAATAAAAACCTAACAATTATAGCAATAAAACTTGAAATCATGGAGATTTCAAGTTTTTAATGGAGGTTTTGAGGAGAGAATGAAGAAGAAGGCAATAGACAAAAGTAGTAAAGACAAGATGGTTGTTGAGAACCTTCTTTAGAATATACCTTGTAGGGTATATGTGAAGATCCCACCAGATTTTTGTCTTTGGAATGAGTCCAAGTGTGAAGGAATCTTGTTGCATTTATAGAAAACGACAGCACGCTGGACACGGCCCCATGTGCAGAACAGATTCTAACACTTTTTGTCCGTATTCTGACCTAAAGTCAGACAAGAATCTTCAGGTGGGCACGGGGGCGTGTTGACCTGGACACGGCCCCGTAGCTAGAGGTTTTTATGAAGTTTTGTCTTATTTTAAGGATTTTTTCCGGATCGGGTGGTTCCTTACAGGACGGAACAACACCGAAGTGCCTGAGGTACCTTAATTGCCCTAGTTTTAGACAAGAACGTAAGAGGTTATCAGAAAGGGTGAATTGTAACACCCCGTGTTTCGAAAGTCAAAGTCAAAGTCAAGATTGAAGTCAAAGGAAGAAAAGATTGCTAATTGCGATCTGTCACTCCTTGCTCAACTCCTATTTTGACTTCTTTGACTTATAGTTAATCTATTTTATTTTATTCGCTTTGATTGTATTATGTGGAGTATCTATTAATAATCGAGGTTTATTCGATTTATCGCTATCGCATTCGCAACTCGAATCGTGTGTTCTGGATATTGTTTTACGTGTGTGTGCTATTTATGTGTTACTTGTGCATGTTATGTTTATGTTGAGGTATTAATCGCAATCGCAATCGCAATTCTATCGCATCGCAATGGAATCGAAAACGCTAAACGCAAGCTGATTATAGTGATTGTATGTTAGATATTGTAGTTGGGATTAAAAGTAATTTAATGTGTAATACTATCGCATCGCTCTCTCGAATCGCATCGCAACGCAACGCTCAACACGCGAATCGAAACGACATAACTCATCGCGCCGGACTCTTGAATCGAGTGGCCAACCGACCGAGTGGCCATCCGATCGGATTGCCATCCGATCGGGTTGCCATCCGATCATACTGCCACCCGATCAACCAGCCTCCTTCCTCACTTTCCTTTTTAGGAAACCCTATAAATACCCCTCATATGTCACATCACTTGATGTGACAGCTCTCACTTGACTTAACTCGCTCCAGCCGCCCTATCTCTCGACTTCTCTCGATTCTTGTAAGTTTTCAACCTAAATCTTGTACTTTCTTGATCTACACGCACTCCTACACCTTTCTATCTTTTGAATCTTAACTTTTAACCGTGAAATCACCGGATTTGAGGTGTTCTAGGGTGATATCATCATGGAGTTCTTATGAACTTCAATGTTTGGCTTCATTCCACCAAGAACAACTTAGATCTGAAGGATTTCCACAACATTCATCAATCTTTTCACTTAGATTTACACGAATTCATGGATAAAAGGATTGAGAGAAGGTTTTCCAACTTTCTTTCAACTCTTTTACACTCAATGCACTCAAACCCGATAGAATCGGAGCTCGTTATGATCTTCTACCCATTCTTGGTGATGTATTAGTTCCAGATCTGAATTCTATCATAGAGATATTGATTTCGGGTTTGAACATGAACTACCGACTCGAACCGTGAACCGGTCGGACTAGGGTGATTCCTGTTCGGTCGTGTCACTTGGGCCGAGATAAGGGTTCTGTTGTTCAAGCAAGATAACAAAACGTTTCGTTCAAAACTACAAACGAAATCAGGTGACAAGACGATCTGACCGTTGGGACGGATTACCGTCCGATCGGGTTGCCATCCGATCGACCGGCCATCCGATCGGGTTGCACTTGGTTCCACACTTAAACTATTTTTCAAACTATTCAAAGGTTCTGAACGTTGAAACGGATTACCACCCGATCGGATTGCCATCCGATCGAGTGACCATCCGATCGTGTGACGTTGGGACTTGGATACTTAAACAATTTTTAACATGTTCAATACAAACGGATTGCCACCTGATTGGATAGCCATCCGATCGAGTGACCGTTCTGCTGTGAATTTGTTCTCAAACTAAGAAGCCTCGCTAATCGGATTGCTGTCCGATCGAACGACCGTTCGATCGACCGACCTGAAGGGTAGAGATACTTCTCTATTTTTAAAATGCTACAACGAAAACTTCAAAGTACAAACCATCATACACAAACACATCCTCACCAAACGAGGTGACAATCCAATCGAATGGCCATCCGATCGGATGACCATCCGAACGGATTGCCACCCGATCGACTGGCCATCCGATCGGATTGCCATCCGATCCCTGGTTCACCTACACCGTTTTACACACCGACTCTCGCTTATGCTATCGTTAACTGTTTAGGCTAATTCCGCTCTAAGCGCTCCCTTCAATCCATTAACTCTATCGCTGTGAGTATACTCGATCCCTTTTTGCTTTATGCACTTTTGGGTGTTACATATGTTACTTATTCTAAATCACATCGAACACACAACGCAAATTCTATTTATACACTAACCTCTTATGCATGTTATACGTGACTCGATGAACGCCTGTTTGTTATGTTAACACATTGATTGCTGTCTACCTGCCTTAGCAACGATAGTACTATAGTTTGGACTCAGCACCTGTTCACTCAGGGGTTGTTAAGGACAATTACTTCACGTGTTCACAGTGGTGAATATGTGTTGCGCACTCATTACTCACAGTCAACTCGCAGTCATTGATATTGATAGGATCTTTGTCGATAACTTACATGCTTCACATTATACGTAGTACATGCTGGTTATGCGTAAACGATTTCGAACTCTATATGCTATTATCAAACTTGTATGCTCACCTTTACACTATGTGTATTGACTTTTACTTTAACGTATGTGGCAGGTGCTTAAGATGCTAGGATGCCTTGTTTGCTGTGTGATGAAATCGAGGCTAGGAAAGAGTCTAGAAACAAAGACAATTTATATTTTTATTTGAATCTGAGTTGTCGGAACATGATGTGTTTTGAGAACATCGCTGTCTGTAATAATTAGATTACTTTATGGGTTACAGTAGGGGACGTAATATTAACTAGTTAGTAATTTAATCGTTATGGAATTTCTCTCAACAATCTGTTTCGCCCAGTGCCGCGCCCCGATGTTTCCGCCATCGGTTGGGGTGTGACTGATTGGTATCAGAGCCATAACTATAGGGAATTAGGCAAGACTTGACCTAGTCCGGGTTGATGTCTTAGAAACGACCTAGTCTATAGTCTAAGTACCAACAGACCAACTTGTGCATACCCAGTAGGGGTTTTGTACGAGCTTGCTCGCTATTTCTCGCTCGAACTCGCTGTACACTACACACTTACGCGAACATCGCATACTACAGTTCTGCGCAAGATCGGCCTTTCCTAAGGCTGATTTCTCACACAAACGAATGATCTGGTTAAGATTAGATGTGAAAACCGCAAACTCTCAACCAGATTACTCGTTCGAATTGCTATTTTTATCTATAAACAAGAGAATTTGCGTTGAATCAGGAGTGAAATCCATACTTCAACGCAAACCTTCTTATCAATCTTGTGATGTTATCACACAAGCAGGAATGTAGTCGCTAAGTTAGGGGTGAAACCCGAACCTTGATGACTCGTTCTACTCTCCAATGTGGTTTTACAAAACTCTCACCAAAGTTTCGACGGACTCCAACGACTTGAGGTCACACTATAGCTAGAAGGATGCGTGCCGATCGCTCAAATCGAAGCGAGAGCACAGTTCCGAAGGCCAAAGTGTGCACTAGAAGTCCTTGTGAATAGTCGAATCACTTTGGTTAGTCAACGTCTACCAGCCGCAGACAATCTATTCTCGATTTCTATGTGTTTCGATTCTGAGCCCGCAACGGCTGACTCTGATATTTGTCGATTTTATGTGGAATTTATGAGTTTTATATGATTACATGTTTCGATTTTGGTGATTTATTCGCTTTCCCTGATCTTTTCGATCAACACGCACCACCCGCACTGCACATCTATCTCAAAACGCCAACAAATCGCTGGTCGTCATTCGCAATCGCTGCTCGATGCTCGCAATCACTATAATTAATCGCTATACGGGCTGTGAAGGATAGGGAATACATGCAACATATAGCTAGGTTTCTGTATTTTGACTGCCTCATGTGATTCTGTGCCTTACGTGCTTATGTGTTTCTGTGCCCTACGTGATTATGTGCCTATGTGATTATGTGCCTATGTGGTTCTGTGTTATGTGGATACGTGTTCCTGAGCTTTATGGTAATCGCTAGACTATACTAGGAATAATAGAAATTTGTGTTGAGTCCTGTGACGATGTCTGTTGCAGACAATGTCGTCATCTGGATCTCGCGCTACTCAAGCTGCTCGTCAAAAGCAAGCAGATAAACGCCTCGCCGCTATGGTTGCTAAACAAATGGCGAAAGTTTTTCCTCAGATCGTCAGTGAACTGTACGAAAATGTGAGCAAATCGTCTGAAGAGTCCAGGACTCCTTAAAGCTGGTTTTAGCTTCAAACAGTTTAAAGCTTGCGGACCGAAAGAATTTACTGGCAAAGATGGCCCTACGGCCTTATTCCAATGGTTTGATTCGATTGAGGTCACCCTGCGCCAGAGTGGCTGTCCTGACGATCTCCGCACTCTAAATGCTACCGGCGTCTTCCAATCCCGAGCGATTTATTGGTGGACGGCCGAGAAAAACAAACGCGGAAACGATGCAGCTTATGGTTTAACGTGGGATGAGTTGAAGGACGTCATGTTGGAAGAGTTCTGCCCTCCCCACGAGCGCCAAAAGTTGGAGGACGAATAATGGCATATCAAGCAGAAGGATGGGGACAATGCTGCTTTAACTGCTCGCTTTAAGCTACTTAGCATAATCTGTCCTGATCAAGTCAAGACTCCTGATGTGGCGATCAAGAAGTATATTTGAGCTCTGCCAGATTGTGTCGTAGATTTTTTGCAAGCTTCAAAACCAGCAACAATCGAGGAAACTTACTTGCTTGCCGCTGAAATAAACGACAAGCGAGTCAAGTCTGGTTTCTGGGATAAAGTCGGCAAGAATCTACATCAAGCTACTACCGCACCAACAACTGAAACCATCGCTCCTCAGTCTTCAAAAGCCTCTTGTCGCAAGAGGAAGAACAACAGCAACTCCAACAACAAGAACTGTGCTGTAACCACCGCTGCCCCACTCCAAGCTGTACCAGCTCAGCAGCAAACTCAACACCACCAGGGCGCGACACCGGTAACTCAAGCACCGCCGGCCAAGCGTGCTTATACTGGTCCTCACCCTACCTGCCCGACTTGCACCTATCATCCCCCAGTGGGGATCGCTTGCAGATTTTGTGTACATTGCAACATGTACGACCATTTCACCGCCAACTGCTGTACAGGTCCTCGACAAGCACCAGCACCAGCTACTGCTCATCAAGCTCTGCTCCCTGCTCCTCAAGGCCAACAAGCAGCTCCGGCACCCGCGGTCAATTCTAGAGTCTGCTTTGCGTGTGGTGATCCCAACCACTTCGCAAACATGTGCCCCAATAGGGTTGTGAAGCAAGAGCCTCAACAGCAGCAGCCCAAGTAGTACAGCCTCAGCAACAATAGCAACAAGCCGCTCGTGCTCGAACTTTCAACATTAATGTGCGCCAGGCTCAGGCTGACAACAATGTGGTCAATGGTACATTCCTTGTGAATGGTATTTATGCTTCGTGTTTGTTTGATACTGGAGCCGATAACTGTTTTGTATCGTTTGAGTTCGAAAAGCTTCTTAATCGTAAGCACGCCCAACTCCCCTCGACGTTCGATGTTGAAGTTACCACCGGAAGAACCGTCGCCGTCAACTCTGTTTTTCGCGATTGTACTCTAGAACTCAACAATCACATCTTTCCTATCAACCTTATTCTGATGCAGCTCGGTAGTTTTGATGTCATAGTAGGCATGGACTTTCTTCATGAAAATCATGCTGAAGTTGTTTGCTTCGATAAGATGATTAGATTCTCGCTCTCTAATGGTGATCAGTTATGTGTTTATGGTGAAGTCGCGTCGAAGAAACTCCAACTCATGTCATGTGTCCAGGCTAGCAAGTATCTCCACAAGGAATACCAAGCCTTCTTGGCACACATTATAGTAGCGGAGAAAAAGGAAGTTAAGGAGGTGAAAGACGTCCCCGTTGTTCTTGAATTTCCTACCGTTTTTCCTGAAGATCTTCCAGGTTTACCTCCGAGTCGTGACATCGACCTCATTCCTATAGCAAATCCTCTTGCCAGAGCTCCTTATCGACTCGCTCCACCCGAAATGCGCGAACTCTCAAGTCAGCTCCAGGAATTGCTTGACAAAGGCTTCATTCGCCCTAGCACCTCTCCTTGGGGCGCACCAGTACTCTTCGTCAAAAAGAAGGATGGGTCGTTCCGGATGTGCATCGACTATCTGGAATTGAATAAGCTGACAATCAAGAATCGTTACCCTCTGCCTCGCATCGATGATTTGTTTAACCAGTTACAAGGTGCTACGTGTTTCTCCAAGATCGATCTACGCTCAGGCTACCATCAGTTACGCATACAAGAAGAGGATATTCCCAAAACCGCTTTTCGCACTCGATACGGCCACTACGAGTTCGTTGTTATACCTTTTGGTTTAACCAACGCACCCGCGGTTTTTATGGATCTGATGAATCGCGTGTGTAAACCTTTTCTCGACCGCTTCGTCATCGTGTTCATCGATGATATCCTGATCTACTCCAAGTCGAAATTCGAACACGCGCAGCATCTACGTTTGGTTCTCGAGCTACTTCGGGGAAATCGACTCTATGCCAAGTTCTCCAAGTGTGAATTCTGGCTGGAGGAGGTTCAATTCCTTGGTCACATTGTCAATAGTCAAGGTATTCACGTCGACCCCGCGAAGATCGAAGCTGTCAAGAGTTGGGTCACACCTAAAAACCCGTCTGAAGTCCGTTCTTTTCTCGGATTAGCGGGCTATTATCGCCGATTTATCGAAGGATTCTCTAAAATTGCTGTGCCGCTAACCTCTCTCACGCAAAAATACAAGCCTTTTGTCTGGGGAACTGGACAAGAGACTGCCTTTCAAACCCTCAAGTACATTCTTTGCAATGCTCCTGTTCTCGCTTTACCCGATGGAAACGATGACTTTATCGTCTATTGTGATGCCTCGAACCTTGTCCTTGGTTGTGTCCTCATACAACGAGACAAGGTTATTGCTTACGCATCTCGTCAGCTCAAGATCCACGAGAAGAACTATACAACCCACGACCTCGAGCTAGGCGCAGTTGTTTTTGTGTTAAAGATCTAGCGACACTACCTTTATGGTACCAAGTGTACGATCTTCACCGATCATAGGATCCTACAACATATCTTTGACCAGAAAGAACTAAATATGCGTCAACGCCGGTGGGTGGAACTTCTCAACGATTATGACTGTGAGATTCGTTATCATCCTGGCAAAGCAAATGTCGTTGCCGTCGCTCTCAGCAGACGGAGTTATTTGCACAGCGCCCATAATATTCAAGCCCAATATGATCTTAAAACCCTCATCCGGAAAGCTCAGCATGCCTGTTTTAATGAACACACTTTGAAGAAGGAAAGGATTCTCAACGATGGAGCCCAGCTAGAAAATAAGTCGAATTGGATATTCCATTATCTGGACCGAATCTGGATCCCTAAACGGACCAATTTACGACAGATTTGGATGGACGAAGCCCACAAATCCCGATATTCTATTCATCCCGGTGCCGACAAGATGTACCAGGACCTGCGCTACAAGTACTGGTGGTCGGGCAAGAAGAGGGATATTGCCCTCTATGTTTCAAAATGCCTGACTTGCTCAAAGGTCAAGGCTGAGCACCAAAGACCCTCTGGCTTACTTGTTCAACCCGAGATCCTTGTGTGGAAGTGGGAGAGTATAGCTATGGATTTCGTAACGAAACTTCCGCGCACGCCCTCAGGTCACGACAACAACTGGGTTGTCGTTGATCGATTGACTAAATATGCTCACTTTCTGCCAATACGGGAAGACTACAAGGTAGAAAAATTAGCCCGAATCTACACCAAGGAGATCATTTGTCGACATGGAACGCCTCGCGACATCATTTCTGACCACGATGCTCGGTTTACCTCGCGTTATTGGGAAACGTTTCAAGCTGCTCTCGGTACTGTGCTTAATCTAAGTACCGCTTTCCATCCTCAAACCGATGGTCAGACTGAAAGAACGATTCGTACCCTTGAAGACATGCTCCGTTCGTGTGTCATAGATTTCGGTGGTAATTGGGACGCATACTTACCTTTAGTCGAATTCTCGTACAATAACAGTTATCATTCCAGCATTCAAATGGCACCATTTCAGGCATTGTATGGAAGAAGATGTCGATCGCCTATTGTATGGCATGAGATCGGGCACTCGCAATTAATCGGTCCTGAGCTGTTGCAAGAAACGACTGACAAAATCCTCCAAATTCGAGACAATCTACTGAAAGCTCAGAGTCGTCAGAAAAGTTACGCCGATAGACGACGCAATCCCCTCGAATTTGACGTTGGTGACCATGTACTCCTAAAGGTATCACCTTGAAAGGGCGTGGTCCGATTCGACAAGAGAGGAAAGCTCGCGCCTCGATATGTGGGACCCTTTAAGATTCTGGAAAGAATCAGAAAAGTGGCTTACAGACTCGAACTACCGGAGGAACTTATCAACGTTCACCCAATTTTCCATGTTTCGAACCTCAGAAAGTGCCTGGATGAGCATGATTTACATGTACCACTCGAGGATCTTCAAGTAAACGAAACACTACACTTCGTGGAAAAGCCTGTCGAAATCATGGACCGCCAAACCAAGCAGCTCAGGCGCTCACGCATTCCCATTGTGAAAGTCCGATGGGAAGGAAAACGAGGCGCATAGTTCACTTGGGAACTCGAAAGCGACATGAAGGCGAAGTACCCGCAGTTGTTTGTTATGGCTTCAGCATAATTTCGGGATGAAATTCCCTTAAGAAGGGGAGGCTGTAACACCCCGTGTTTTGAAAGTCAAAGTCAAAGTCAAGATTGAAGTCAAAGGAAGAAAAGATTGCTAATTGCGATCTGTCACTCCTTGCTCAACTCCTGTTTTGACTTCTTTGACTTATTGTTAATCTATTTTATTTTATTCGCTTTGATTGTATTATGTGGAGTATCTATTAATAATCGAGGTTTATTCGCATATTAATCGCATGTTTAATCGATTTATCGCTATCGCATTCGCAACTCGAATCGTGTGTTCTGGATATTGTTTTACATGTGTGTGCTATTTATGTGTTACTTGTGCATGTTATGTTTATGTTAAGGTATTAATCACAATCGCAATTCTATCGCATCACAATCGAATCGAAAACGCTAAATGCAAGCTGATTATAGTGATTGTATGTTAGATATAGTAGTTGGGATTAAAAGTAATTTAATGTGTAATACTATCGCATCGCTCTCTCGAATCGCATCGCAACGCTCAACACGCGAATCGAAACGACAAAACTCATCACGTCGGACTCTTGAATCGAGTGGCCAACCGACCAAGTGGCCATCCGATCGGGTTGCCGTCCGATCGGGTTGCCATCCGATCGAGTTGCCACCCGATCGGACTGCCACCCGATCGACCAGCCTCCTTCCTCACTTTCCTTTTTAGGAAACCCTATAATACCCCTCATATGTCACATCACTTGATGTGACAGCTCTCACTCGACTTAACTCGCTCCAGCCGCCCTTTCTCTCGATTCTTGTAAGTTTTCAACCTAAATCTTGTACTTTCTTGATCTACACGTACTCCTACACCTTTCTATCTTTTGAATCTTAACTTTTAACCGTGAAATCACCGGATTTGAGGTGTTCTAGGGTGATGTCATCATGGAGTTCTTATGAACTTCAATGTTTGGCTTCATTCCACCAAGAACAACTTAGATCTGAAGGATTTCCACAACATTCATCAATCTTTTCACTTAGATTTACACGAATTCATGGATAAAAGGATTGAGAGAAGGTTTTCCAACTTTCTTTCAACTCTTTTACACTCAATGCACTCAAACCCGATAGAATCGGAGCTCGTTCTGATCTTCTACCCATTCTTGGTGATGTATTAGTTCCTGATCTGAATTCTATCCTAGAGATATTGATTTCAGGTTTGAACATGAACTACCGACTTGAACCGTGAACCGGTCGGACTAGGGTGATTCCTGTTCGGTCGTGTCACTTGGGTTGAGATAAGGGTTCTGTTGTTCAAGCAAGATAACAAAACGTCTAGCTCAAAACTACAAACGAAATCAGGTGACAAGATGATCTGACCGTTGGGACGGATTGCCGTCCGATCGGGTTGCCATCCAATAAGATTGCCATCCGATCGGGTTGCACTTGGTTCCACACTTAAACTATTTTTCAAACTATTCAAAGGTTCCGAACGTTGAAACGGATTACCACCCGATCGGATTGCCATCCGATCGATTGACCATCCGATCGTGTGACGTTGGGACTTGGATACTTAAACAATTTTTCACATGTTCAATACAAACGGATTGCCACCAGATCAGATAGCCATCCGATCGAGTGACCGTCTTGCTGTGAACTGGTTCTCAAACTAAGAAGCCTCGCCAATCGGATTGCTGTCCGATCGAACGACCGTTCGATCGACCGACCTGAAGGGTAGAGATACTTCTCTATTTTTAAAATGCTACAACGAAAACTTCAAAGTACAAACCACCATACACAAACACATCCTCACTAAACGAGGTGACAATCCAATCGAATGGCCATCCGATCGGATGACCATCCGAACAGATTGCCACTGGATCGACTGGCCATCCGATTGGATTGCCATCTGATCGGATTACCATCCGATCCCTGGTTCACCTACACCATTTTACGCACCGACTCTCGCTTATGCTATCGTTAATTGTTCAGGCTAATTCCGCTCTAAGCGCTCCCTTCAATCCATTAACTCTATCGCTGTGAGTATACTCGATCCCTTTTTGCTTTATGCACTTTTGGGTGTTACATATGTTACTTATTCTAAATCACCTCGAACACACAACGCAAATTCTATTTATACACTGACCTCTTATGCATGTTATACGTGACTCGATGAACGCCTGTTTGTTATGTTAACACATTGATTGCTGTCTACCTGCCTTAGCAACGATAGTACTATAGTTTGGAATCAACACCTGTTCACTCAGGGGTTGTTAAGGACAATTACTTCACGTGTTCACAGTGGTGAATATGTGTTGCTCACTCGCTACTCGCAGTCAACTCGCAGTCATTGGTATTGATAGGATCTTTGTCGATAACTTACATGCTTCACATTATACGCAGTACATGCTGGTTATGTGTAAACGATTTCAAACTCTATATGCTGTTATCAAACTTGTATGCTCACCTTTACACTACGTGTATTAACTTTTACTTTAACGTAAGTGGCAGGTGCTTAAGATGCTAGGATCCCTTGTTTGCTGTGTGATGAAATCGAGGCTAGGAAAGAGTCTAGAAACAAAGACAATTTATATTTTTATTTGAATCTGAGTTGTCGGAACATGATGTGTTTTGAGAACATTGTTGTCTGTAATAATTAGATTACTTTATGGTTTACGGTATAGGACGTAGTATTAACTATTTGGTAATTTAGTCGTTATGGAATTTCTCTTGACAATCTGTTTCGCTCAGTGCCGCGCCCCGATGTTTCCGCCATCGGTTGGGGTGTGACATGAATCCTAAGCTAAATACTGGTGGGCGAGACCAACCTTTATTTCCTTATCCGGGCTCTCATTAAAGAAGGTATATGTCGAATCACTCAGGTTTATGTATACATCAGCAGAGACCGATGGGGAGTCCTTCACGGCACAATCGACACAGGGACGACTATCGCTCAAGTCCTTACCAGAGTTAGAGGTGATTTTGGGATCAACGATGTTGTTATAATCCGAATGCGATCTCAATAATTCTTCTTGATCGTCGTTTTGAGATGAATTAGTTATTTCCATCTCAAGTTCTCTTATCAATTGGAGAATTAGTTCTTCCATTTGAAATAATTCTTCGAGAATCATATCGTCTAGAAGAGATGATTGAGAGCATTCGAGGGAGAGATAGGAATTGTTTTTACTTTCGCCCATCTTAAGGTTACATGAAAACGATGGGTCTATATAGTGGAGAATGTAGTTTAAAAAATAACATTTTAAATCTTCATGAGATCCGCCACATTTTTGACACCACGCACCATAAGAGGAGCGAAAGTAAAAATGATCAGTATCACTCATGTTTATGCCAGAAATTACAAACCGTCAGGATCTTACGGTTCTGTTTTTAGTAACTGAAACTTGGGCACGGGGGTGTGTTCAGCTACTGTCTGACTTAAAACAGGATTGCCAGTACCAAAGATTGGGCACATGGGCGTGTTCAGCGGGCACGGCCCCGTGCTGAGCTCTGCAGAAGCTGAAAAATCTAGAAAAATCATAAAAAAAAATAGAAAAAAAGAAAAATGATTAGGCCGTTGATTCCTAACTTTCTCAAAATCCTTGTGTCCCCGAAAACGGCTCCAAAAACTTGATGCGTGTGTAGCGTTATATGTTTTTGTTGATATTTTAAGCCCTTTTTAACACATTAGTCATGTTTTAAATTTATAAAACACGATATTCTACTAACACTAAACACACATATGGGCAAGTGCACCCATCGTGAGCGTAGTATAGCGTTAGTAAGATACCGAGGTCGTCCAAGGACACAAGAGCTTTTAGTACCGGTTTATCCTCAACGTCTAATCAAATCAAAATTTTTAGAAAAGGTTTAAACATGAAAATAAAAACTAAAAATACTGAAAAATAAAAATAAAAATAAAAATAAAATAAAATAGTTAGACAAGATAAATCACTTGGATCCGACTCGCTTTTAATGTAACCTTTGATGATTTCCACACTATTGCACTTTTTAAGAGATTATCTTAGTTATAGTAGTAGGCCCCTCTTTTGAAGGTGATGTTACCCTCAACCCAGTGGTTTGAGTCAGCAAGGATACAATCCCAAAGGGTCAGAATATTGAAAGATAATTAATTAAGTTATTAATGCGTAATGTGGTAGGCCCCTCTTTTGAAGGTGACGTTACCATCGGCTAAGTGGTTTGAGTCAGCAGGGATACAATCCCAAGTAGCCGGATTAATGTATTAATAGTAGTTTACATATGAGGGGATCAAGCCATTTGCACCCCCGCCATCCAATACCAGTGGGTATTGAAGGAGGTCCTAGTAAGCTTGACGCAGGTCCTAGCTGGATATATACACTGAACAAGGCAAGAACGTTACCAAACCATTCCCTTAACCCCCGACTAGGTAGCCAACATATCTCTATATAGACTGTAGAGATATGAATGATGAAAATCTTTTATTTTATATAGACAACAAAATAACACCAAGTCACCACGGACAAATGATAAGGAAGTTTCACCTTCAACATAAGAAACTAGTTATTAAAGTCATTAATACAAAACCAAATAAAACGTGCGAAAAGATTAAAAATCAAATGTATTACATTAAATGCTTGTCTTCACCAAGTGATGTAAGAGACTTAGGCAAACATGGCCTTTGATTGTCAAGAACTCTTACTATCAATCTTGGATCCCTAGACTACTACACACACTCGAAGGTGGATGATGGATGATGGTGGTGGATGTGGGTGTTGTAGTGGTGGTGGAGTGGTGGTGAAGTGGGAGAGAGGTGGTTTGCCAAGGAATGCCTTTGAAGTGAACCAAGCACCCCTATTTATAGCCTGTACAGAAGCCCGGACATGGCCCCGTGTCCGCTGGACACGGCTCCGTGGCCATCCACTTTCTCTTTCTTCATTAATTACAATTGTCTGCATTAGGCTCCACACGCCCCCGTGTTCGCTGGGCACGGCCCCGTGTGTTGGGATTGAACCCATCAGAGGAACAGTTGATTAGAGGCAAAACCGGATTAGAGTAGTGGATCCATAATAAGCATATGTTATGTTTACATTCTCTCCCCTTGAAAGTGGTTTCAACATCTGAAGATCTCCAATCCACTGATCCTTTACAACTGCTGACCTACAACTACTGATCAAGTCAAGGACTGATGAAGACTAAAGCTCTGTTGATCAATCTACTGCTGTGGGTCAAGCACTGCTGAAGTTATCAAGTATTGCTGGAGTCACAACAGTGGAAGGATAAAGCAGTAGTTTAGTTCTTCTTTATGTAATGTATTGTAAATAGTAGTTAGCATAGCAGTGTTTGTATAGATCAGTTGTTAGAGTTTGTTAGGAGGTTAGATGTCACTTTCATGGTGACGTCAGCAAAGATGCCACAGTGGTTTGTTCGTGCTTATAAATAGAACAGTACCCTATACTGTTCTATTAGCTCTTCACCACTTTTCTTCTTGTACGAACAAACACTGTGAGCTCAGGCTGAGGGGGAGTTTGTTACATGCATGCATTGTAATCGTTATTGAAATAAATTCAATCATTCGGTTCTATGTTGAAAATGTGTGTTTAAAGCAATTCTCCTGTTTGATTGTGTGCAAAGTTTAATTCCATTTACATTCCGCTGCATTACTTGTTCATTGTTCATCTTAATTCCAACATAAAACACAATCAATCCAAACTCAGATCCTAACAATTGGTATCAGAGCTCAGAGAATCAAATTTGATTTAACAATCATTTTGACATAAATAGTTCAGCTCACAATCATTGATACTGATAGTTGTTCGTTTTGTTGAAAAACAGAGTAAGGTTTAACCACCATCAAAGTTGATTAATCAGTACCTATGAAACAACCAGGATGACGTCACAATCACAAGATGATAAGAATAACATCGGCTCACTTTTCAAACCACCCATGCTGAAACGACATGAATACAACATCTGGGAGAGAAGGATGGGTCACATCCTTGCTCAAACCACCCATGCTGAACACTGGATGTTGGAGATCAGTTGTTTTTGGGCCCCATGTTCCCATGGTGCTAAGTGCTGAGGATCCAAAGAAGTTCGAACCTAAAAAATATGAAAACTATACTGAAACTGATTTCCAAAAGTTCGAACTAGATGCCAAATCATTTAGCATCATAGCATCTGCATTACCCAACGAAATCTATGCTGGGCTGTTACATTGTAACAGTGCCAAAGAGCTATGGGATGCACTTAAGGAACAATTCGGGTGAACGGAAGAAGTCATTGAAAACAATAGGGAAATTCTGAATCAGCAGTATGAAACCTTCTGTCACATCAAGGGTGAATCATTGACTCAACAGTTTGAGCGATTCAGTTGTCTCATTATTGAGCTAAGACTTGTTAAAGTTATATTTCCTAATTCTACACAAAATAGCAGGTTTCTTAGATCACTACCTGAAAATTGGGATACAATTGCATTTGTTACTAGAAACTCTGTTGAGTTCAAAGACCTAACACTGACCCAACTTCATGGTTGACTCCTGACCTATGAAAAGGAGTTAAACCAGAAAAAGAAGTAGCAAGAGTCTGGCAAAGTTACAGATGATTACTCATTTGGAAACACAGCTCTTCTGGGTCAAGAAGAGTCTGGCAGCAGTAAGGATCAGAGTTATGATCATTTTATTGACATAACTGCTGGAGGGAACTTTAACTCTGATCCTCACTCATCCAACTTTGCTTTCACAGCAAATGGAGAAAGCCAGAACTCTGACAATTTGTGTTTTGAACTCAATGATTTGCAACACTTTGATCCCACTGACTTAGAAGAAATGGACATCTTGCATCAATTGGCTTTGCTTAGTGTGAGAACAAGCAAATTCTATAAAAGAACAGGGAGAAAGTTCCTAGGGTTACATGGGAATTTAAAAGTGGGGTTTGTGTAACGACTCACACAAAAACATCCTAAAAACGTTCCGTAAGTATGAACCCGGACCCCTGATAAAACAACTCTCATTAAAATAATATTTCTTATTTTAATTTAACCAAGAGGAAACCCTAATTGAGACACCCAATTGATTCTACGCAAACCCTACAAATTTCAGAATAATCAGAATCAGGATCAGGGCCCCTAAAACTCAGGGGGGGGCATTCCCTACTCAACGATTATCCATATAAATCATTAAATAATTCGAATTTATTAAAAACGTCGACTCAGCAGGCTTTCTCCCACACGTGGCAACCACATAGCAGCTTTGTGTCCCTTACGGACCGTAAAGCTGTGAGTCTTACGGTCCGTAAGCTGTCATACGGACCGCAACATCAGCAAGCTTACGGTCCGTAAGCTAGACCAAAATTGTGTATAAATAGCAGGCTTTGGGACAGACTTCTGGGCATTTGTTCGACGAAGAAACTCGCTTCAGGCACCGAGTTATCTTCTGTTTACCACAAATTAACACCCAAAATCACTAATTAGTTGGGGGGGGGTGCTGCTACGATACAGGGTATTAACTTAATCGCTATTACGATTCATTGTCCGATTGATTAAACTATCCGAGGGATGTTTAAGTGCTGCCCACATTAGGGTTATACTTTATCGTTCGTCATTAATTTGACGGATTGTCGTTAATTCGATAGGTAAAGTATTATACTTTATCGTTCGTTGTTAATTCAACGGATCATCGTTAATTCGATGGGTAAAGTATTATACCTTGTCGTTCGTTGTTAATTCAACGGATCATCGTTAATTCGATAGGCAAAGTATCGCACTTTGTCATTCGTTGTGAAGGTTTAATCTCGTGAGTTATCGTGAAGGCTGTATTAAGTTATCTACCTAGTTCGTATGCATTAGGTTACAAGGCTAAGTAATAGGCTAAGCTCTGCTTGTATCAAGCTGCAATATCAAAGGCTTATCTATAGACTAAACTTTGTCCGTATAAATCTGCCTGATTATCTGTGAGTCATTCTCTCTTTTTATCAAATCTACTTACAAAATCATGTTTATTTTCAAAGTTATAATTACGGGGATTAAGTCTTTGTAATCACCAAATTACAGCCGGTATGTGGGGTTTTGTATACATTACTTGATAATCGTCACCATTGGGGCAGCCAATGGGGGATATGACCATAGTCACAGACACCATTGGACGAATGGGCCAATGGGTTGAGTGGCAAGTACCGTGGGTAGTTGGCTTGATATCAGAAACATTGTAATCGCTCTTAATACTGTAAATTATAACAATTGAGTCGTTTTAGTAAAATGAATGAACTCACTCAGTATTTTCCGCTGACAAAACCTTTTTAAAACGCGTTTCAGGTAATTACAGTAGATTGGAGTAAGAGATGGATACGGCACTGAAAGGCATCAAGAAGTGGCTTATTTTATTAAATTAAATCAAAAATTAATAAATATTGTTTTATGTAATAAAATTTATCTTTATTAAAAGCTACCATTGTAAAACATGGGTTTATCCCATCTATTTAATAAATAAAAATCCGGTGTTTCTAAACTCTGATATTTTTCCTAACTCACGGTCCTGATGAAATTTCCGCTGCAATGTTTTTAAAATTAATCACCGGTACCACTGGGCTGTTCGCGACTTCCGATTCCGTCCAGGGTGGGTCGGGGGTCGTGACAGAAGGTGGTATCAGAGCCACTAAGCAAAGCCACTGCTTTACGCCTTTAGGTGTTGTAATAATAATACCTAAATTTATATAAAAGAGTTAGGGGATTGATGTTAATTGGTAGCATTTAGACTCAAACTTAAGAAAAGATGCCTTAATATTAGCTTCACAATAAGCCAAGTATTTGTGTAAATAAATATGATGGATTTTGGTAAGTTCATTTCTTTTCTCACAGTCTGTAAGTCCACTCTATTTTCATAGTTTTATCACCTTTTTGTGATACAATTATAATTACAAAGACTTTTCAAAATCCTAAAATATTTATCAGTTATACTTACAGTAATTAAAGTTATATATATTTTCTAATAGAAAGTTAGCTAATAATAGCATAACCACAATCACAATAGAAACTACGCATCAGTAACCATAGCCTATGACTAATATTATTTTAAACATTGAATCATTAATAAAGTTAATAAATGTTTAAAATAAATTTAATTAATGTATCCCATAATAAAATAGTCAAGTATAATATATTCTACTATACGGAGATTATATTTTTTTAAATTAAATCAAATAACGATATTACAATTATTTAAGTAAATTAACATATTATATTTAATAAGTTATAGTAGTTTGAAATAAAATGATATATGTCATTCTCTGGGTTAAATGGTTTTGTGCCATAAGTAATATATTTGATAAAGTAATATCACGGGATAACTAAGTCCAGAATTACTAGTTGAAAGAATGATCAACAGTAATATGACCTGAGTCACTAATTGGAAAAATGATCAAATTGACACTGTCACCGGAATCGTGTAGTGATCAATATAATAATAAGATATGTTATGGAAATATAAATTTCCTTAATTCTGAATAAAAGTCCTAATAAGATAAGACACTTTTTGAAAAGATACTATTTATGGGAAACAGAAAATTTTCTCCGGCAAGACTGGGTATGAGGTAATAAGACTCTCCAGTTTGTTCGGATATATTGGAATTACCGCTCCGGCGCGAATCGGATAAGACGGACTATATAATATGTCACACGGGTGACAAGATTTCCCTAAATAGTATCATAATCAGATATTTGACTGGTTTTGGAAAAATGAATTTGTTAAATACATTTACCTGATAGATGAAATGTTTAATTCAGCCTGTAAAATATGTGATTATATAGATAGATATATCTATAAAGAAATTCCAAAAGTCAAGTAAGAATAAAGCACTTGCATCTGTGTCTAGATTTCTTTATTAAGAATCTCTTTTCCGATTATTTCGTTTGATTATCTGCTTAGTAACTCAAGCGACAATAATAAATAAAAACCCATTAAGTTGGGATACCATTGAAAGTATAAAGAATTTCTAATACGTTACCATAAACTATTAACGCAAGTAAGAAGTATGAAAAGTTGTGCTAATGCACATGAAAATTTAATTATAAGTCCGCAGACGTTAAAATATATCACACACAACTTTCGAGGCAAGATCTTTGGAAAATATAAATTGGGCACAATGACACTAATGTTAAAATTCTGTCAGTAGAAGAACTAAAAACAACACTTTATCACATGATCCTACAACCAACATAAAATTTCGCTGAGGTATATTAGAACAAGATTTCATAAAAACATCGGTGCACAGTCTAATCAGAGTCATAAGTATTAGCACTGAAAAAGGAGTCATATACTTTTGCAAATTCTCTATTTTCATTTTATTTTTGACATTCCCTGATAATATCATTTAAATAACGGTTATCATTCAAAATTCCAGATAGAAGTTCTTATATTTCTTTTGTTGAAAATTCTGACTTCTGCATATAAAAAGTTGACTTTCGCATTTCTACTTTTCCTAACGGTCATCATACCAGAAGGATTTATTTCATAGTAGCGGATATTGATTCATTTCATTTCTTGGTAAATCCACACATGCACCGTTTGTTACACATATGGTTCGTTTAATTTCTAAATTTCCACTAAAAGGATTCATTCTAATTTGTCGTTTTATCCAAACTCAAATATCCTTTAGTTAGACTTGATTTTGGTACGGTAAACCACATTATTGCTAAACAATGACTCAGAATATCAAGTCAATAAATTTTTGAAAAACTCAATTTTCTTTGGCATCCATGGTTTCTATTATGACCATGTCCGAACTTTCTTATTTAAACTCGTTTTGTTTAAACCGATTTCAGTTGTTTAAACCTGCTCATTTCAAATTCCCATATGATGGATTTAAAGATATCATATTCTCCAACAAACACTTCAATTCTCTAGAACTATAAAATGCCTAATTGGTCTTCCACTTCACTAAAATCATTTCTTTGATCACGGTCACCTTGTACTAACGTTTTCATAAAATTTAAAACTTGCACTAATCTCATTTTATATATATCATATACGAATATTTATAAAAGTTATCTTAACACAAATCGTGTGATAAGATAATGATACACAAGTTCCTGTCATATTTTAATATATCTTATATCTCTTAAATGATTTTTTTACAAATATCAATCTAGCCTTTCGTAATAATTATTACTTTAACATCTTCAAATCGAAAAACATTATTTTTGGAAACTTACATAAGTGATTACCTAATAGTATTACTATATTCTTATTAGTCACCATAAGGAGGATAAGCAAATACTTAGTCAAAATAAGTGAGTGACTTATAATAAAAAGTACCAAATTTATTGTGCTTATATTTAACTAAAATGGAAATTTTCACAAACTAGGCACTTAGCTCGGTTGGCTAAGAGCGCGAAAGGGTGTGGCCTAGACCCGGGTTCGATCCTGGGGACGGCCAATTTCACCATTTTTATTAGAAATTTTTCCATTTAAGTATGTAATACTAATATCAGTTTTATTATTAGTAAGAAAATATTAATAATAATAAGTGTTAGTATTATTTTAAAATACTAGGATTATTGTCAAGGGCAGATATTGGGTAACCTAGCCTTAGTTAGGCATGGATTGGCCACCTATGCTTAAACAAGGCAGCACTAACCAATATCCAACCATGATAATGACTAGTCACCATACATATTTAGTAAATTTTAATTTTATATGGAAATATATATACATGGGAGAAAGATATATTTTCATAAAACAATACCAGAATTAGAGGGACAAATAAAATTATATAAATAATTATGTATCACATATTTTGTGGTAACTATGTACCATAACACTAGGGTAAGAAAATAACCATATAAGAATAATACAAAAGTCATCAACTACGCTGGGTTAAGGGAACCTTATACTATATAAGAATAGTCTCTGTTTTCACTTATTTACAACATTTGTAAATACATTCACAAAAGTTATATGATTTCCAAAGGCAAATAAGTAATCCCATAGAATCGACCCACTAAGTATAATATATGTATAAATATTTTGTATAATAAATATTTTTACCAATCTTATTTAACGTTATAAATAATAATGATTTCTTTTACAAAATAATATTTTGTAAACATAATGACTTCATTACGATATTTTGTAATATATCTTACATAGTATGATAAAATACTAAAATAATATTTATTTAAAAGTGGTGACCATTTACATATAGTAAAAATGCATAACAAATAATATATATATTACATAATATTTATATGTGATATATATAAACGGTTCAGATAAGAACACAAATAATATATATATTCAAATTGCTTTACAAAAGTATAATGGTTGGTTAAACCAAAATAATTTGTTCTTATTATATTTCAATTTCTAGGAGATAGTATGAAAAGTATAGTCATTAAAAGTGTATTATCACAATATTTCACAATTAAAACAATTTGAAACTTTAAAATAATACACTAACTCTATTATCTTTTGATATATCTTTGCAATTCATTCCTTTCAACACTTTGATTTCTCATATCCTAAATATTTGACAAATAATTTTTCATGCTTTGATTTCATTTTGAACCTGTCAGTTCTACGTCTTCCTCAATCAAAGTAAGCTTTCTTTTGACAAAGAATTTTATTGATTCTAAAAAGTCTTTCACATTCATTTTAAAGAATCTATTGATCATATATCTTTTGGTTTGAACCTAGTCACTTTGAACATTTTATCATTTCATTTCATTCGTTTATCATCGATTTCTTGAACTAATTCAGTTGAACCATTGAATCCTATTTATTATACAATTCATATTCATAAAATTTAATATTTCAATTCTGGGTCATCTACCCTAATACTATTAACTAAAAGGTGACATAATCCCAAAAGAAATATCATAACCCAAATACACTTGGAAGCTGGAATCTGAGATGAAGAAAAAGTATTCCTATTTATTCAAGTAAATCTCGAGGACGAGATTTTTATTAAGGTGGGTAGAATGTAACGACTCACACAAAAACATCCTAAAAACGTTCCGTAAGTATGAACCCGGACCCCTGATAAAACAACTCTCATTAAAATAATATTTCTTATTTTAATTTAACCAAGAGGAAACCCTAATTGAGACACCCAATTGATTCTACGCAAACCCTACAAATTTCAGAATAATCAGAATCAGGATCAGGGCCCCTAAAACTCAGGGGGGGGGGGGCATTCCCTACTCAACGATTATCCATATAAATCATTAAATAATTCGAATTTATTAAAAACGTCGACTCAGCAGGCTTTCTCCCACACGTGGCAACCACATAGCAGCTTTGTGTCCCTTACGGACTGTAAAGCTGTGAGTCTTACGGTCCGTAAGCTGTCATACGGACCGCAACATCAGCAAGCTTACGGTCCGTAAGCTAGACCAAAATTGTGTATAAATAGCAGGCTTTGGGACAGACTTCTGGGCATTTGTTCGACGAAGAAACTCGCTTCAGGCACCGAGTTATCTTCTGTTTACCACAAATTAACACCCAAAATCACTAATTAGTAGGGGGGGGTGCTGCTACGATACAGGGTATTAACTTAATCGCTATTACGATTCATTGTCCGATTGATTAAACTATCCGAGGGATGTTTAAGTGCTGCCCACATTAGGGTTATACTTTATCGTTCGTCATTAATTTGACGGATTGTCGTTAATTCGATAGGTAAAGTATTATACTTTATCGTTCGTTGTTAATTCAACGGATCATCGTTAATTCGATGGGTAAAGTATTATACCTTGTCGTTCGTTGTTAATTCAACGGATCATCGTTAATTCGATAGGCAAAGTATCGCACTTTGTCATTCGTTGTGAAGGTTTAATCTCGTGAGTTATCGTGAAGGCTGTATTAAGTTATCTACCTAGTTCGTATGCATTAGGTTACAAGGCTAAGTAATAGGCTAAGCTCTGCTTGTATCAAGCTGCAATATCAAAGGCTTATCTATAGACTAAACTTTGTCCGTATAAATCTGCCTGATTATCTGTGAGTCATTCTCTCTTTTTATCAAATCTACTTACAAAATCATGTTTATTTTCAAAGTTATAATTACGGGGATTAAGTCTTTGTAATCACCAAATTACAGCCGGTATGTGGGGTTTTGTATACATTACTTGATAATCGTCACCATTGGGGCAGCCAATGGGGGATATGACCATAGTCACAGACACCATTGGACGAATGGGCCAATGGGTTGAGTGGCAAGTACCGTGGGTAGTTGGCTTGATATCAGAAACATTGTAATCGCTCTTAATACTGTAAATTATAACAATTGAGTCGTTTTAGTAAAATGAATGAACTCACTCAGTATTTTCCGCTGACAAAACCTTTTTAAAACGCGTTTCAGGTAATTACAGTAGATTGGAGTAAGAGATGGATACGGCACTGAAAGGCATCAAGAAGTGGCTTATTTTATTAAATTAAATCAAAAATTAATAAATATTGTTTTATGTAATAAAATTTATCTTTATTAAAAGCTACCATTGTAAAACATGGGTTTATCCCATCTATTTAATAAATAAAAATCCAGTGTTTCTAAACTCTGATATTTTTCCTAACTCACGGTCCTGATGAAATTTCCGCTGCAATGTTTTTAAAATTAATCACCGGTACCACTGGGCTGTTCGCGACTTCCGATTCCGTCCAGGGTGGGTCGGGGGTCGTGACAGTTTGATAAGTTAAAAATCAAGTGTTATAAGTGCAATAGGCTAGGTCACTTTGCTAAGGAATGCAGGAGTCAAACTACTGGTCCAATTATAACTCATCCCAGCTCAAACCCTAGACCACAACACCAAAGCACTGTGCACTATGCCCAATATACCCCTGCAACCCATGTTAACACTGCTCACTATGCTGCAACCCCTGTGCCTGTGCATTATGTTCAAACCACTGTTCCACAAATTCAGTATGTTCAAGCCCCTGTCCCTCAGGCACAAGTGCAACCTGTTGCACCTCAACAAGCTGCTCCAGCAGTGGTTCAACTAGACCAACAAAGCTTTTTCACCCAAGGCTTTGTTGATTGGAGCAGTATGCCTGATGAGCTTGGTGATGAAAATTTTGCACTCTATGCTTCTAATGATACTCTTAATGATGAATTTTGTCTGATGGCATTAGAGTCAATACCAGAAGGGGTAGAAGCTGAAGGAGAACAGCTAAGTGCTGAAACAGTGGATGAAGTGGCTGAAGTAGTGGTTACTACAGTTGCTGGTGAAATACTGCTAGGAGAAAATTTAGAAACCCTGATTAAACCACTGTTTGACCCCTGGTCCAAATAAGACAAAGAAGAAAAAGAAGAGAAGAAAGAAGATGAGAAAGAAGAGAGAGCTGATGAAGATAGTGATCATCAATGTGATTGTGCCATGATGGCTGCTGCCAAGGTATCACCTCAGGTTCTTGAAAATCTGTGTTCAGACAAATGCATTATTGCATTTGCTAGCATTAAAGAGACGAATGAAACCTTAGGGATAAAGTCTTAACTGATGAAGTCAAATTTGAAAAGTCATTAAAAGAACTTAAAAATAAATTGGCTGAAAAAGACAAAGAAATCTGCAGTCTCAAAGAAGAGCAAAGCATAACCAAGAATCAACTCCAAATTATGGTAGAAAAATACCAAGTTTGTAAAAAGGAGTTGGAGTCCACCCAAATCACTTGTGAAAGATGGGTGGAATCTTACAAAGGTTATGAGGTCATGCTTGAAAAACATCTTGAAAGCAATGTCAAGTTTGGAATAGGATATAGAAAATATGATGAACTTGAAAACATTGCTGCAAAACAAGCTGGTTCAGCTGAAATAAAACCAACCAACAAGAATGGCCAAGAAGTTAAGATAACTGACAAACTTGGTAACAAAATCACTCTGGAGAGATATGTGGGGTCCTCAACCTTTGAGAAAATTGAGAAATACCAATTTAAACCCACATGGTCTGATGAGTGTGACATTCTTGAAAATTTCAAGCCTATGGATTTCACAACCACTGATGGTGTCACAGCTCCAAAAGCAAAGGTCATTCCTCTCAAAGACATCCCAACAGTGGTTTAAAACTCTGTTGCTAAGGAGTCTGAGAAAAGGAAGAAAAGAGAAAAGATCAAAAACCTGTTTTGTGATTTTTGTGAAAAGAAGAATCATCTAACAAAAGACTGTTTTCATCTAAAAGCATATGATCTAAACAAAACAAGTGTCATTGTACCTGTTGAGAGCTGCACCATCTGTGGTAAAACAAACCACAAAACTCAAGAATGTGTGTATCTCAAAAACTTTGATGTAAAAAAGAATGAGTACACTGCAAAAACAGCCTTGATTTCATCAAACTCATCTGTCAAGTTCACCAAGAACCAACCACTGTTTGTGCCAGTCCAAACAGCTGTTACGAAACAGCTGAACCAAACATCTGTCAAAAGAGATGTTCAGGTGACTGATGCACCCCCTGCCAATCAATACAGAAGAGGCAAGGGACAACCACCATACCAAAGGATTCCACATGTTTATGAGGCTTACAAAAAGCCTTCTAAACCAAGAGTGAACAGGCATCCTTTTGGTTATTAGCAAATCATTGGGCAAGACCCCCAACAGTGGTTAGAGAAAAACAGTTCCAAAACTGTCCAAACCCCTGACCTAACCACTGCCCATCCATCTGAACTTAACCTAGACACTGTTGAGATCCCATCCAAAGCCATATTGGCTTTGGAGACCCTAATGAACTAACTCTTTACTACATGTGCAGGGAGCTTCTGCATGCTTAGATAGTCTTTGGTATGTAGATAGTGGAGGCTCCAGGCACATGACAGGATGTAAAGCCCTTCTCAAAGATTTCAAAATTCACGGAGGGGGTGATATATCCTTTGGCAATAATAGTAAAGGGAAGGTTCTGGGGTCTGGTACTGTGCAGTCTGGTAAAGTTAAGTTTGAAAATGTCAATCTAATAGACAATCTAAAATTCAACCTCCTGAGTGTCTCTCAAATGAGTGATAAGGGCTATGGCTCTTTCTTCACAAAGGATTGTTGTAGGATTGTTGGACCAAAAATGGTTGAAAAGATTGAATCAATAATTAAAACTGGAAAAACCCAACTTGTTGCTCAAAGAAGTGGCAATGTTTATGTGGTGGATATGTCAAAAGAAAGCCCCAGGACTAATGCCTGTCTATTCTCAGCTGCTTCAAACAAAGAGACAGAATTATGGCACAGGAGATTGGGGCACACAAATCTCAAGAAAATCACTGCCATTTCAAAACAGGGGTTAGTAAGAGGTTTACCTCAAAAACTGTTCACCTGTTCTGAGCATTGTGTTTCTTGCTTAAAAGGAAAACAACATAAAAGCTCATACAAATCAATTGAAGAGTCCAAAACAACCAAATGTTTGAAAATGCTTCATATGGATTTGTTTGGCCCAGTTAAGGTCATGAGTCTTAGGAAGAAAAGATATTGTCTGGTTATTGTTGATGACTTTTCTAAGTTTACATGGACTTACTTTTTACACTCAAAAGATGAGACTACAGGCATTCTGCAAGACTTTGTGAAACAGGTGGAAAAGCAGTTTGACCTTCTAGTAAAAATCTTCAGAAGTGATAATGGCATAGAGTTCAGGAACAATGAGTTAGATGATTTCTGTGTATCAAAAGGAATTGTGAGGCAATATAGCATTCCAAGGACACCAGAACAAAATGGGGTTGTTGAGAGAAAGAACAGAACTTTGATTGAGGCTGCCAGAACCATGCTTGTAGATTCGGGTTTGCCATTAACTTTTTGGGCAGAGTCAGTAAACACTGCTTGCTATGTCCAAAAACAGAGTTTTAATCAACCCCAGGCATCAAAAGACTGCCTATGAACTGTTGTATAAAATAAAACCATTGATTTCATATTTCAAAGTTTTTGGCTGCCCATGCTTCATTTTAAACTTAAAAGATTCTATTTCTAAGTTTGCAGCCAAAATTAATTGTGGTTATCATCTGGGATACTCAACCACTGCTAAGGCCTACAAAGTGTTTAACACAAGGACCAAAACAGTGGAAGAGACTTTGAATGTAAATGTAACACCACGTAAAAATGTGTCCAATTATGAGAAGACACGTGTCCTAAACCCTAATCATATAAAAGATTGAGTTTAAAGGACTAAAGTTGACAAACGATGAAACTATGTGTCCAGAGGGACTAAAAGTGTCAACATGCCAAACTTGTGCCTCTGAATGACCATATATGAAGAATGTATTCTTAAATGAGTAACTGATTTGATATAAGAAGCCGTTTACGAAAATAATCGGAAGATTAAAAACTACAGGGGTTAAACGTGTCAACATGTTAATTCTTACCTCTAAGTGACCTTTAATGAATCCGAGGCTTCGAAATATTCAAATATACTCTCAAGAATAAGTGATATAAATTTCACGTGGTTTCGAGATCGTTATACAAGTTTTCGAGACTTTGGGTGAAAAGTGTCAACATGATGAAACTTGTGTTTATAGTGATATTTAACGAAACCGAGCCTAACGGAGTTTGGTTATACTCCCTTGAACCCCTACAAACTAACTACAAGGGCCTTATATGCCAAAAATGAAGTTGTACAAGGTTTAAAATGGCCAGGGGCTGAATCTGCCAACTTTGGAAACTTATTTGAGGCTGTGGCGACCCATGAAGGACTAAGGCTTTTCCCGTCGCGGGTAGCCATACCCTAACCAGTTCAAAATTTTGCCTTGGCTGCCACATAAACCGCCAAAACGAGTCAGAACCATTACAAGGGGCTGTATGTCGGTCTTATAATACTACTAGGACACCTGGAGTGATCCTAGATGCATCCAAAACAGCTGCAAACATCTGAATGCATGGAAAATTGCTATATAAGACACTCTAGCTCTTTGTTCATATGCATTTTCATTTGCAACAGCATTCAAAACTCACCTCAGCATTAGGAGAAGATTGTCAAGTGTAGAAAAGATAGCAAGGACCTTAAGTAAGAGTTTTAATCCCTGCTTAGTCCTTTTAATTAGCTTAAAAACCGAAAAGTCAAACATATCGTAATTAAACTTTGACTTTCGGTTTAAACATAAATGGTCCAGCCATTGACCGAAATGAAAGTGGTTGTGGAAGCATATTAAGGTAGGTGATTAACCCTTAAAAGGGCACCTCCTAATTATTTCGTTTGACTAGTTAATTGTCGGGTCAAACTAGTTAGTCAAAAAGTCAAACTGGACAGAAAGTTTAAAAATGATTTAAACTAATAAAACAGAGGTTCTAAATTATATTTTAACATTCTAATGACTTAGTAATTAGTATTAGAACATGTTTAATCAGGTCTAACCCGATAATTATCAGTCTAAGGTCAGTTTATAACCGAAAGTCGCAAAAGCTTGACTTTTGCTTTGACTTTCAGTTCTGACCCGTTTAAGCTTTATTCTCCCATGTTTTAAGCTTCCATTAGGACCACATTATTCAGTAGTATAACCCTCTGGAGTTATATTGCTTGGTCATTAGTGGTTTGAATTATATGTTCTTGTTTGTTAATATGCTTATAAATGCCGTAAACGCCCTTTTGACATATAAATGAGATTTTTAAAAATGTGAGAGGACAAAAACCTTTGCTACTGATATATAAGCTTGTCCCAAAAATTTGACATCAGTTCTTGGTCTCAAATAGGAGTTATGCTCGATATCGTAATTAGAAGCTTTTTGTTAATTAAATTGCGATATCTTGCATAAGACATGTTTAAACTTGGATTTTGAACCAAAACTCATTACCTACTGTTAAGATATTATTTTTAAGGAATACTAAGATTTTTGGTCAGATTATAATCTGTTTAAATCATAGAGTTCTTGTGTAATTCGGTAAATGACGATAATACCCTTTTCATGCATAAAATGAGATTAACAAATGATTTGAATGCCAAACCTTTTACGACTAATTTTATACATTAAATGTATTATTTTGAGCATTTAAAACTTATCAAAATCTCAGATTTACATAAACATCTTGATTATCGTAAATTAGAGAGTTTTACACTATTTAGGTGCATAGTATGGTTTAAAACCATACTTAACATATAAGACTTGTTACCTACTGAATTTTTAAATTTTTTTAATATTATTACAGTAGGTATACGTTATAAACTCAGGTTTCAAAAAATGTCCTTAAAAGCATATGTGAAATGACCAAAATGCCCTTTCGGGGTATAGTTTGGCTATAAATGATAAACCTCACATATATGTAATATCTTACTGATGTAATGAGATAAAATAAATATTTTTACTGATTTCCAAAGACCAGAACTTCAGTTTGTTATAAAATCTCTTTTATAATTACTAAAATGACCAAAATGCCCTTACGGGACTTAAATTGGTTTTAAATACTTTTTGGGCATATATGTTAACATACTACTGATGTATTAACATATTCTAAGCATAATAACAAATAAGACCTGTATATAATTCATTTGGTTACCCATTACGCATTTATGCGTTCGGATCGGTTTATGTGACTAGTTTGCGTAAAATAGCCGAAACGGGTTTAACCTTATCATCAAATCCTCAAATTCCAGAATGTGTTTTGTTTACCCATATTATACAAGTATCCAAGCTTGCCGGGTCTAAACCACATTCTATTCCAGTCTCCGCTTAATCTAGCGTTTAAAACCGTAAAGTTTCTTCCTAGCTAACCGGTCTAAGTCTTTGACTCAATTAAAGACCCGTTAGCATCCTAATAGGTTATTAAACCTTCTATACAGATTAAGTAGCATCCAGTAGAAGGTACCATCATAAAACTTAGGATTTTACGGCTGAGTTACTTTTCACATTTAGCTCAGGTAAATACTTTTAACTTATTTTCCCTTATACGGGCTTGGGATATGGTATTATAATAATACCACTTGGTCGGGTATGAAATCATTTAATCAGATTGTGATTAATAAATTTACATAACCCGTTTTAATCTGTCTTGTTTGATAACATAAACATTGGGGGTTAATTCGAGCGTGTCCTGGATATCCTCGGCTCATTTCATTTGAAAATGGCCACGACCTATGCACGGGGTGTAGGCATACACCTGACAGATGCAAATGCTAAAATATAAACCCACATGTTGGGGATAACTCCTTGTGGGTTCTATAAGTGGTGAGTCGGTTAATCATGACCGGCTTCAAACCGGCCTCAATTGTATGACAAACATATAAATCTGTATACAAGATTATCTTTAAATAATTGTCCCAAGTTATAAATGATTTGTGCCTTGTGCACCTAAATCAATTTTCATAAATACTTTTCAAATGAGTCAGTTAATTGTATTTACCAGTGTAAACTGACGTATTTTCTAAAGATTGATTGACAGTTACTTCTCGTAAATAGGCTGGAGCTACTAGGTGTCATATTAGAGGATCTTGCAAATCCCTAGATACATGGAGTCTGTTATTTTCCGTTTCCTGTAATTTAATTATGATCCGCCTGTGGATCTTATTACAATCCAGTCTATATATTCTTTCGTCGAACACTCAGACATTATGGTTTGTAATAGTTTATTCACCAAGCCTTCCGCTGTGCTATTAAATTGTGTGTATTGACAATGATGATATCAACTACGTCACGATACTCCCCGCCGGGCCCACCGGTAATATATGGAAATATCGGGGTGTGACAGGTTGGTATCAGAGCCAACATTGAGTGAATTAAACACTAACCTCTTGTGTTTAATCTCAATGACACAATAAGCACATTCCTTAGACTTTCGAGTCTAGGCTAATGACCTAGGATTTATTCTTAACTTTCCTTTTATTGTTTATATTATATTTACTTGTTTTGACAGGTTAACTAATTGGAAAATGCCGCCACGTGAAAGAGGCAGAGGAAAGGGACCAATGAGAGGAGGGCCATCAGGCCATGCGGGACCCTCCCATCGACGTACCCCGTCAGCGACTTTCTCTAGTTCTGACTCTCGGGACCATTGGAGTCATAACTTCGAGCCGGCGAGGCATTCTGTTTCGATAGGATCCTCACCATCCGACCCTCCATACTTTGGGCTATCCATTCCTAACGAGCCCCAACATTCCCATCACTCTCAAGAATCGCACCATTCAAACCAATTTCATCACTCTTTTCACCCCCATTCTTTCCATCACTCCGATTCCATTTATTCCCCAGCTCAGTTCAATCCCAACGATTATATCAACAATCTTTTTGATTTCAATCCCTTAGGACCCGAAGATCACTTCTCCCAGGAGATGGAAATGGACGACGACTCTGTTCCTGAGCTGCAAACCGGAACACCGGGTCACCCAATCAGCATATCCAGCGGTTCTCCATACCAGGGATCACCTTATCAAGGACCCGATTCTTTTGCCGAAAGGTGGGCCATGTATGAGTGGGAATTCACCCCTTCATATCATAACTCTCCTGCTCAACCTCCTTTGAATGAACCGTACCTTCAAGCGGTTACCCCACCACCTCTACCAGTTGAGGAACCACCTCAACCACCTCCCGAGCCACCAAGGCGAAGGAGGAATGCTCGAATGTCTGTGCATGGGGGACCATGGTTCGCATTCCCTCATGGTTCAAGCTCGTACCCTCCTATTCCTGAGGACCCCCAAATGGGCGGACCCTCGCATGCGGTGCCGGAAAACAATCCCCCGCCAGTTTCTTAAGCACCACCGCCACCGCCTGTGGGTTTTGACAACCCGATAACAACATACCCGGGTTCGTCTGGGTATAACCCATCTGGGTATCCAACCACTGCGGAATATGGAGCCCAAGACCCATACCTTACTGCAGCACAATATAATGCACTTTATCCTTCTTCTTACCCACCAGTTTACCCAACTGGATATCCGGTGCAAGGGTATCAATACCCACCATATCAACAACCTCCTCCTCCCCAACAGGAGCAAACTCAGGAGATTTTACAGAGGTTAGGCAGGGTTGAGCGTGAAGCAGATGAAACAAAAAAGAAGCATAATAGCTTTCTCAAGGGCCTTGCGAATCTCATTAAAGGCAAGAAGAAGTAGGAAGTTATGTATTTTATCTTGTATTGTCTTTTAATCAAGTCCCTGCGAGGACATTTTCTTTATTTTCAGTATCGAGTCCCTGCGTGGACTTATTTTCCATTTCTGTAGCCCCTGCGTGGGCAGTGTGTTGTTTCAAGTCCCGTTTAGGACATCGTTGTACTAGTTTTATGATTTAATGAAGTTTCTTTTTTTTTAAATTTAAATATGTATTTTATTACATCATCATGCTATATCATTTCAGTTTTAAATTGATCTGCCAAAGAAATTCTTAAGGGTATAACCTAGCCAAAATATTAATGGCTATGATGGTACAACCTTTTTAAGAAAATAACTCCCTATTAACATCTGAGAACATGTTAACATTCCTGGTTGTGTGGTGCGAGAAACCACACAAGCTTCCAAATGTACTTGGACCTTCCCAAGTCACTTCCATAGCCTATATGATCAGTATGAATCATGGCTAATAAACATCAATATGATGTATATACCTAAAACATTCAATTGCGATCTATGCTTATAAGCAAAGGTATAACAATGACAATGATAGTTCTATTTTATAAACTTCTTGTCAATAAGGCGATGAACTATGTTCAACCCTTAAAAGATCACTGATCCAGGATATCATTGATTATAGTCTAAACGCCCTTGTGACATGGCCTCTTGCGCTATCTAAATGTCCTTTGAGACGAGCCTTGTGCTAATTGAAATTGTCTAATAAATAAAAAGAATTACATTCCATTGATTGTTATTTATTTCTTAAAATGGTCTATATGGTTTAATAATACCATGACCATCTAATCATCAATGTGATAATTTATTACATAATTTAAATATAACATTATTGTTTGATATAGTACCCAAATCATGGCTGGATCTGATGAAGTAAACAGTCATCCGCGGGAAGAAAACAATAATGAGGCCAGAATAAATCTTACAAACGCTGAACTACAAGCCATGATTGACACCACGGTTGCTCAAGCGGTAGATAAGATATTAAAGGAACCGAGTAATGTTCGGTCCAAAACTCACACGAAACCCTTATCACAGTCGCATGCATCAAAAATGGATGAATCTCAGCATTCATCCAATCAGAGATCTGAGTCTCAAAAAGTGGTGTTAAATCAGACTCCTAAGTACAAAAAGAGTTGTACCTATAAGTACTTCATCTCCTGTAAACCGAGGGATTTTACAGGAGAAAAGGGAGCAATCGACTGCATGAAATGGTTAGACGAAATGGAGATTGTGATTGACATCAGTGGATGTGCTAAGGAAGACATAGTTATGTTTGTGTCTCAATCTTTCAAGGGTGATGCCCTCACTTGGTGGAAAGCGTTAGTACAGTCCACTGGAAAGGTTCATCTGTATAACCTTTCGTCGAGAAAGTTTATTGATCTTGTGAAAGACACATATTGTCCTCAGCATGAAGTTGAGAGGATTGAAACTGACTTCCTCACTTTGGTGATGAAGGATTTTGACTGTAGGTCCTATGTGACTAGTTTCAACTCGATGTCAAGGCTTGTACCATATTTAGTCACTCCTGAACCCAAATGCATTGCGCGTTTCATCGGTGGTTTAGCTCCTGAAGTAAAAGGAAACATCAAGGCTTCTAAGCCTACTACGTATAGATCTGCTGTGGATCTATCTTTTTCCCTTACTCTTGATATTGTGAGGAGTAGGGCAAAGAAAACTACCGATGACGGAAAGAGGAAGAGGGAGGAAGACAAGTCCCCTCAATCAAACAAGAAGAACAAAGGGAACTTTGGTTCTAAGAAAGGGCAGTCAAATGACAAGCCCAGGTGCAAGACTTGCAACAAAAGGCACTTCGGAAAGTGCAACCAAGACCCACAAGCTAAACCATGTGGGATTTGCAAGAAGAAGGGGCACAAGACTGTGGAGTGCCGGAACATTAAGGATGCAACCTGTTATGGTTGCAACGAAAAGGGGCACATCAGGACAAATTGCCCCAAGAATACCAAGAAGCCCGAGGAGGCGAAGAAAAACAACGCAAGGGTTTTCCAGATGAATGCAAGGGAAGCGGTGAACGACGAGAACGTCATAACAGGTACCTTCCTCAATAACAATAATTATGCTAGAGTCTTATTTGATTCAGGTGCTGATAAGTCTTTTGTAGACCATAAGTTTTGTAAGTTACTGAATCTGCCTATTAAGACTCTAGACAGAAAATATGAGGTAGAGCTTGCTGATGGTACCTTAGAAACATCTTCAACTCTTCTTGATAGATGCTTCATATCCATCAAGAATCATTCTATTCTGCTATCCCTCCTGCCAATGAAATTGGCTGGTTTTGATATAGTTTTGGGCATAGATTGGTTATCGCATAACCAAGCCCAAATTGCCTGTGACAAAAAGCTAGTTATCATCAAAACCCCTTCTGGTGAACCCGTCACCATCCAAGGAGATACACATTATGGTCTGCCCAACAATGTGTCCATTCTCAAAGTATCACAGTGTCTGAAGAGCGGACGTGTCATCTATATGGTACAAGTGTCAATGAATGACGCAAAGCCCAAGATTGAAGATATTCCTATTATCTCCGAGTATCCTGATGTCTTTCCTGACGAATTACCTGGATTACCTCCGGAGAGGCAAGTTGAATTCAGGATAGACATTCTCCCAGGATCTGCACCAATTGCGCGAGCGCCTTATCGTTTAGCGCCTACTGAAATGAAGGAACTCAGGACTCAATTGGAAGACTTACTGGTAAAGCGTTTCATTCAACCCAGCTCTTCGCCTTGGGGAGCTCCAATATTGTTTGTGAAAAAGAAGGATGGATCAATGCGCTTATGCATTGATTACCGTGAGCTAAACAAGATAACCATCAAGAATCGATATCCCTTACCCAGGATCGATGACTTATTTGATCAGCTCCAAGGGGCGAGCTTCTTTTCAAAGATTGATTTGAGATCCGGATACCATCAACTTAAGGTCCGAACAGAAGATGTGCCTAAAACGGCGTTCAGGACGAGGTATGGACATTACGAGTTTTTAGTGATGCCTTTCGGGCTCACTAATGCGCCAGCAGCATTCATAGACCTCATGAATAGAGTCTGCAAGCCATACTTAGATAAGTTTGTCATTGTCTTTATAGACGACATACTTATCTACTCTCGTAATCAAGTTGATCATGAGAAGCACCTTCGATGTATCTTGGGATTACTTCGACAAGAGAAGCTTTATGCTAAATTCTCCAAATGCGAGTTCTGGCTTCGTGAAGTTCAATTTCTTGGACACGTTGTTAGTGAGCGTGGTATCCAAGTCTATCCCACCAAAATAGAAGCCATCATGAACTGGGAAGCACCAAAGACGCCTACAGAAATTCGCAGCTTTCTGGGTCTAGCTGGATATTATAGAAGATTCATTGAGAACTTCTCAAGAATAGCTGCACCATTGACTTCTTTGACCCGTAAGAATGTAAAATTTGATTGGGGTCCAAAACAACAAGAATCCTTTGAGATTCTTAAATAGAAATTGAGCAATGCTCCGGTGTTGACATTTCCCGAAGGAATTGGAGAGTTTGTCGTTTACTGTGATGCATCACACACCGGTATGGGTTGTGTACTTATGCAAAAAGGCAAGGTGGTTGCCTATGCATCACGACAACTAAAGGTACATGAAAAGAATTACACCACCCACGACCTAGAGTTGGGTGCCGTTGTATTCGCACTAAAGTTATGGAGACATTATTTGTATGGAACAAAATGTGTGATCTATTCAGATCACAAAAGTCTCCAACACTTATTCAATAAAAAAGAGCTCAATATGAGACAACGCCGCTGGATGGAGACTTTAAATGATTACGATTGTGAAATTCGCTACCATCCCGGCAAGGCGAATGTAGTCGCTGATGCTCTAAGCCGAAAGGGGAGAGTCAAACCTATCAGGATTAATGCCAAGAGCATTGAACTGAAGAATAGCCTGAATGAAAGGCTATTAGTTGCACAGAAATATGTCGTTTTGGAAGCTAACCTTCCAGATGAAAAGTTAGGTTTAACTGCTGAACAATTAACACCTAGCAAGGATGGAATTCTCAGACTGAATGGAAGAATCTAGGTTCCCATTCATGGAGGACTTCGAGATGTAATCCTCCAGGAAGCTCACAACTCCAAATATTCAGTTCACCCTGGAGGTGACAAGATGTATCAGGATTTGAAAGCTAATTATTGGTGGATAGGATTGAAGAAATCTATTGCCACCCATGTAGCTAAGTGCTTGACATGTGCTCAGATTAAAGCAGAGCATCAAAAGCCATCGGGTCTGCTTCAACAGCCAGAACTTCCCACATGGAAGTGGGAGATGGTAACTATGGATTATATAACCAAGTTACCTAAAACAAAGCACGAAAATGATACCAGATGGGTTATAGTTGATAGACTGACTAAGTTGGCACATTTCTTACACATCAAGGAGACTTATAGCTCCAACAAGATAGCTCAGTTGTACGTAGATAAAATTGTATCCCTCCACGGAGTGCCAGTGGCTATTATTTCTGACAGAGATACTAGATACACCTCTCACTTTTGGAAAAGTTTCCAACAATCTTTGGGCACTCGTTTGAATTTTAGTACTGCTTACCATCCTTAAACCGATGGACAAATTGAGCGTACAATTCAAACTTTGGAAGACATGCTTCGAGCATGTGTTATTGATTTGGGAGGTAGCTGGGATGACCACCTACCTTTGATCGAGTTCTCCTATAACAATAGCTACCATTCTAGCATTCAGGCTACGCCTTTTGAGGCATTGTATGGAAGAAGATGTAGAACACCTGTTTGTTGGGCAGAAGTAGGAGAAGCTCAGTTATCAGGACCTGATATAGTCCTTGAAACGACGGACAAGATTGTCCAGATTCGTGATCGCTTGAAAGCTGCCAGGGATAGGCAAAAAAGTTATGCTGATAAGAGGCGAAAACCCCTAAAGTTTGAAGTGGGCGATAAAGTCTTACTAAAAGTATCACCCTGGAAAGGTATGATGCGTTTTGGTAAGAAGGGTAAGTTAAGCCCTAGATATATTGGACCATTCAAGATCATCGAATGTGTCGGTAGTGTAGCTTATAAGCTAAACTTGCCTCAGGAGCTAAGTGTAATTCACAATGTGTTCCACATCTGTAATCTCAAGAAATGTCTAGCTGATGAATCGCTAGCTATGTCCCATAAAGACGTACAGGTTAATGAAAGCCTGAGGTTTATTGAAAGACCTATATCGATCGAGGATCGTCAGGTTAAAAAGCTCCGAAGGAAGCACGTGCCTATAGTAAAGGTCAAATGGGATGCCCGTAGAGGCCCTGAATATACGTGGGAAGTTGAGTCCACTATGCGATAGAAGTACCCTCACTTATTTCAGTAAATCTCGGGGTCGAGATTTTTTTTAAGGGGTGAGGATGTAACACCACGTAAAAATGTGTCCAATTATGAGAAGACACGTGTCCTAAACCCTAATCATAGAAAAGATTGAGTTTAAAGGACTAAAGTTGACAAACAATGAAACTATGTGTTCAGAGGGACTAAAAGTGTCAACATGCCAAACTTGTGCCTCTGAATGACCATATATGAAGAATGTATTCTTAAATGAGTAATTGATTTGATATAAGAAGTCGTTTACGAAAATAATCGGAAGATTATAAACTACAGGGGTTAAACGTGTCAACATGTTAATTCTTACCTCTGAGTGACCTTTTAATGAACCCAAGGCTTAGAAATATTCAAATATACTCTCAAGAATAAGTGATATAAATTTCACGTGGTTTCGAGATCATTATAAAAGTTTTCAAGACTTTGGGTGAAAAGTGTCAACATGATGAAACTTGTGTTTATAGTGATATTTAACGAAACCGAGCCTAACGGAGTTTGGTTATACTCCCTTGAACCCCTACAAACTAACAACAAGGGCCTTATATGCCAAAAATGAAGTTGTACAAGGTTTAAAATGGCCAGGGGTTGAATCTGCCAACTTTGGAAACTTATATGAGGCTATGGCGACCCATGAAGGACTAAGGCTTTTCCTGTCGCGGGTAGCCCTACCCCTACCAGTTTGAAATTTTGCCTTGGCTGCCACACAAACCGCCAAAACGAGTCAGAACCATTACTAGGGGTTGTATGTCGGTCTTATAATACTACTAGGACACCTGGAGTGATCCTAGATTCATCCAAAACAGCTGCAAACATCTGAATGCATGGCAAATTGCTATATAAGACACTCTAGTTCTTTGTTCATATGCACTTTCATTTGCAACAACATTCAAAACTCACCTCTGGAGCTAGCAAGCATTAGGAGAAGATTTTCAAGTGTAGAAAAGATAGCAAGGACCTTAAGTAAGAGTTTTAATCCCTGCTTAGTCCTTTTAATTAGCTTAAAAACCGAAAAGTCAAACATATCGTAATTAAACTTTGACTTTCGGTTTAAACATAAATGGTCCAGCCATTGACCGAAATGAAAGTGGTTGTGGAAGCATATTAAGGTAGGTGATTAACCCTTAAAAGGGCACCTCCTAATTATTTCGTTTGACTAGTTAATTGTCGGGTCAAACTAGTTAGTCAAAAAGTCAAACTGGACAGAAAGTTTAAAAATGATTTAAACTAATAAAACAGAGGTTCTAAATTATATTTTAACATTCTAATGACTTAGTAATTAGTATTAGAACATGTTTAATCAGGTCTAACCCGACAATTATCAGTCTAAGGCCAGTTTATAACCGAAAGTCGCAAAAGCTTGACTTTTGCTTTGACTTTCAGTTCTAACCCGTTTAAGCTTAATTCTCCCATGTTTTAAGCTTCCATTAGGACCACACTATTCAGTAGTATAACCCTCTGGAGTTATATTGCTTGGTCCTTAGTGGTTTGAATTATATGCTCTTGTTTGTTAATATGCTTATAAATGCCGTAAACGCGCTTTTGACATATAAATGAGATTTTTAGAAATGTGAGAGGACAAAAACCTTTGCTACTGATATATAAGCTTGTCCCGAAAATTTGACATCAGTTCTTGGTCTCAAATAGGAGTTATGCTCGATATCGTAATTAGAAGCTTTTTGTTAATTAAATTGCGATATCTTGCATAATACATTGTTTAAACTAGGATTTTGAACCAAAACTAATTACCTACTATTAAGATATTATTTTTAAGGAATATTAAGATTTTTGGTCAGATTATAATCTGTTTAAATCATAGAGTTCTTGTGTAATTCGGTGAATGACGATAACACCCTTTTCATGCATAAAATGAGATTAACAAATGATTTGAATGCCAAACCTTTTCCTACTGATTTTATACATTAAATGTATTATTTTGAGCATTTAAAACTTATCAAAATCTCATATTTACATAAACATCTTGATTATCGCCAATTAGCGAGTTTTACACTATTTAGGTGCATAGTATGGTTTAAAACCATACTTAACATCTAAGACTTGTTACCTACTGAATTTTTAAACAAATTTTAATATTATTACAGTAGGTATAAGTTATAAACTCAGGTTTACAAAAATGTCCTTAAAAGCATATGTGAAATGACCAAAATGCCCTTTCGGGGAATAGTTTGGCTATAAATGATAAACCTCACATATATGTAATATCTTACTGATGTAATGAGATAAAATAAATATTTTTACTGATTTCCAAAGACCAGAACTTCAGTTTGTTATAAAATTACTTTTATAATTACTAAAATGACCAAAATGCCCTTACGGGACTTAAATTGGTTTTAAATACTTTTTGGGCATATATGTTAACATCCTACTGATGTATTAACATATTCTAAGCATAATAACAAATAAGACCTGTATATAATTCATTTGGTTACCCGTTACGCATTTATGCGTTCGGATCGGTTTATGTGACTAGTTTGCGTAAAATAGCCGAAACGGGTTTAACCTTATCATTAAATCCTCAAATTCCATAATGTGTTTAGTTTACCCATATTATACAAGTATCCAAGCTTGTCGGGTCTAAACCACGTTCTATTCCGGTCTACGCTTAATCTAGCGTTTAAAACCGTAAAGTTTCTTCCTAGCTAACCGGTCTAAGTCTTTGACTCAATTAAAGACCCGTTAGCATCCTAATAGGTTATTAAACCTTCTATACAGATTAAGTAGCATCCAGTAGAAGGTACCATCATAAAGCTTTAGGATTTTACGGCTGAGTTACTTTTCAAATTTAGCTCAGGTAAATAGTTCTAACTTATTTTCCCTTATACGGGCTTGGGATATGGTATTATAATAATACCACTTGGTCGGGTATGAAATCATTTAATCGGATTGTGATTAATAAATTTACATAACCCGTTTTAATCTGTCTTGTTTGATAACATAAACATTGGGGGTTAATTCGACCCTGTCCTGGATATCCTCGGCTCATTTCATTTGAAAATGGCCACGACCTATGCACGGGGTGTAGGCATACACCTGACAGATGCAAATGCTAAAATATAAACCCACATGTTGGGGATAACTCCTTGTGGGTTCTATAAGTGGTGAGTCGGTTAATCATGACCGGCTTCAAACCGGCCCCAATTGTATGACAAACATATAAATCTGTATAAAAGATTATCTTTAAATAATTGTCCTAAGTTATAAATGATTTGTGCCTTGTGCACCTAAATCCATTTTCATAAATACTTTTCAAATGAGTCAGTTAATTGTATTTACCAGTGTAAACTGACGTATTTTCTAAAGATTGATTGACAGGTACTTCTCGTAAATAGGCTGGAGCTACTAGGTGTCATATAAGGGGATCTTGCAAATCCCTAGATACCCGGAGTCTGTTATTTTCCGTTTCTTGTAATTTAATTATGATCCGCATGTGGATCTTATTACAATCCAGTTTGTATATTCTTTCGTCGAACACTCAGACATTATGGTTTGTAATAGTTTATTCACCAAGCCTTCCGCTGTGCTATTAAATTGTGTGTATTGACAATGATGATATCAACTACGTCACGATACTCCCCGCCGGGCCCATCGGTAATATGTGGAAATATCGGGGTGTGACAGTAAAGTTCAATGAACTTTCATCAACGAAAATCCCAGCAAACCCCGCAGAATTGTTTGATCTTGATAAGTTTACTTTTGAAAATGCTGCTGTCAAGACTAACAGTGCAGGTCCAACAAAGGATTCATCATCAGACTATGGATATGAAGTCATCATTCCTCAACAAAAGTCTGTCTCAATGGGAAGAGCATCAGATGTTCAAAACATCTGTCAAAGCTCAACCACTACTACCTCAACAGTTGTTGACCAAATTAGCCCATTAACCCCTGCTTCCACATCATCAAACACTGCTGATAGTCCTCTATCAGTGGATAAAAGTCAACATGTTTTCACACCAGTTCCACCTATTCCTCCACCTCCATTTGAAGCCACTACTGGATCATCAAAGTCACCAGCAGTGGTTAGCTCAGATGATTCACATCTGCAACCTTCACCATTAAATGCCATTGTTCCATACCAAGGAGATCTAATCTTCCTGAAATCTCATCCACCTGATCAAATCATTGGCAACATCAATGAAGGGGTGCTCACAAGAAATCAATCCCAAAACATTTGTCTTTTTGCTGGTTTCCTATCTCTCCATCAGCCAGTCAAGTACCAAGAAGCACTGAAAGACAACAGCTGGGTAGAAGCCATGCAAGAGGAGCTCCAGCAGTTCAAAAGACAACAAGTATGGGAACTTGTACCACTGTCAGAGGGTGTAAGTCCTATTGGCACAAAGTGGGTCTTCAAAAACAAAACTGATGAAAGGGGCATTGTTGTCAAGAATAAAGCCAGGCTTGTGGTTCAAGGGTTCAGACAAGAAGAGGGCATTGACTATGATGAAACATTTGCCCCTGTAGCAAGACTTGAAGCTATCAGACTATTTCTGGCTTTGCTGTCAACCACAACATCAAGGTGTATCAAATGGATATCAAATTTGCATTCCTCTATGGTAAGATTCAAGAAGAGGTTTATGTTTGTCAACCTCCAGGCTTTGAGGATCCATTTAATCCAAATCAAGTCTACAAGCTAAATAAAGCTTTGTATGGCCTGAAACAAGCACCAAAGGCCTGGTATGAAACTCCTTCCACCTTCCTACTATCCATTGGTTTCACAAGAGGTAAAATAGATAAAACATTGTTTTTAAAATGGAGAGGAAAGGATTTGATGATTGTCCATATTTATGTGGATGACATCATCTTTGGAAGCACATGCAATAAAATGTGTGAGGAGTTTAGGCAACTCATGACAGCTGAGTTTGAAATGAGTGCAATGGGTGAGCTCCAGTGCTTTTTTGGTCTCCAAGTAAGGCAACTGCAAAATGGTACTTTTATCCATCAAGGCAAATATGCCAAAGGACTTTTAAAGAAATTTGAGATGGATGATTGTAAGCCATGTAGTACACCCATTGCAACCAATAAAATTGTCATGTCTGATGAAAATGATGATTTGGTTGATCAAACTTTCTATAGAAGCATGATTGGCTCTTTATTGTACCTAACTGCATCTAGGCCAGACATCATGTTTGCAACATGTGTTTGTGCAAGATCCCAGTCAGCCCCTAGGAAGTCAAACCTTATTGCTGTAAAAAGAATATTCAGATACCTCAAAGGTGCTCCCACACTTGGTATCTGGTATCCAGCTGATGGTAAAATTGAGCTTTCAGGTTTCTCAGATAGTGACTTTGCTGGATGTGACAAGACAAGGAAGTCCACTTCAGGAGGGTGCCAATTCCTAGGCAATTGCTTAGTGTCTTGGCAAAGCAAAAAGCAAGCAGCTGTTTCCACGTCCACTGCTGAGGCAGAGTATATAGCTGCTGTAAGCTGTACAGCCCAACTGTTTTGGCTTCAAAATTAGTTGCTGGACTTTGGTATCACTGCCTTAAAGACACCTCTTATGTTGGACAGTCAGGCAGTAGAAAATATCATCAAAAATCCAGTCTCCCATTCAACCACCAAGCACATAGATATCAGACATCACTTTGTGAGGGATTGTTATGAAAAAGGTTTGATTTCTCTGCACCATGTACCGACTAAAGATCAGCTGGCAGATGTGCTAACCAAAGCATTAGACATATCCACCTTTGAAAGCTTGATCTCTAGGATTGGCATGCTGAACAGTGAATAACAGGCAAAATCCTGTTTTTCTATGAATAAAAGCATCAAAATGTTTTCAGAAAATAAAAAATCCATCCTTAAAAATAGCTAAAAATGAATCTTTCATTAAATCCTTAAAAGTCTGCCATAACCACTGTTTTGTTCAAACATCTGTTCTGCTTTAAAATCTGTCCACTGCTGAAAGTCAACCCCTATTCTCTCATTTCCTTGATAAGCACTCTTGTTCAAAATTCAGTGTTTTTATCCACTGATATGCTATCCACTAATAGTAAAAATCATCCACTGCTTTCATTATTACCGTTGCAACCACTGTTCTTGGTCCATCAGTGGTTTTCATAAAAACACTTGTCCTTCGATTCATCAGAGGTTGGCACGTGGACAGTACATAGCGGTCAGATCTTTTGTAACCGCTGTCACGTCAGCATTCACTTTTTCTTCTATAAAACCCCCTTCAAAACCCCCAAACAGGGTTTTACTGTCGAATCGAATTCACAAAAATTCCTTTCTCAAAGCAGTTATCATCCATTTCTCCCAAATCATTCATCGTTCTTCTTCGTCAAAATGACAAAATCAAAGTCTTCATCTTCTAAAAAGGCCACTCAAATGGCTTCCACACCCATTGAAATTCCTTACAAATCTCCTCACAACTATCTGGGTCTTCTCACAAAACCCGGTACCATCGATATCTACGAATCCATCATTGACACTATGTTGTCGTCGAAGTACAAAACTTTGTTGACAGCAGATGCTTCAACTTACCTGAAAACCCAGAGAGAATTTTGGAAAAATGTTACTCTTGAAAAACAAGGTGAAGACGTCATAGCCATTAATTCCTCTCTCATGGGTAAAACAGTCACAATCACATTAAAGTCCATTTTAGAAGTCTTTGAACTCGATGATCAGCAAGGTACAAATTCTTTTCCCAAAAACGAGTATAAAACTGATTTTCTTGAAAGGGGGTATGTAGATGAAATGAAAAAGGATACCTTACAAAAAGGTAGTTTTCCACCTGCAACAAGATTTTTGTTCCATACCCTTTTGATGTGTGTTTCAAACAAAACAATTGCTTTTAATGAGATACCATTAAAGATTCAATACCTGGGATATGCTATTCTCCAAAATGAAAATTTTAACTACTCCCAGGAAATCTTTAATGATTTGGTTAAAAATGTTGATAAAAAGTCATTCTTACTATTTCCAAGATTTCTAAGTTATTACTTTCAAAAGAAATTTGGTAAGGATGATGATCATGTGATCAAACAAGGTGACTCTTTTCAAATAAACAGCTTAACGGCTGAAACTTTTACAAGATTATCAACACATTGCAAAACAAAAGCAGAGGTCCCTGAGCAGAACTTAGCAGCTACCACTGCTCCTCAGGTATCTGCTGCTGAGCCCACTGCTCTAGGTGATCACAGCAGCAAAACAACTGCTGTGAAACCCACACCTAAAATCATCAAAAAGCCAAAACAAAATAAAACACAAAAGCCGCCCAAACCTACAAAAAGGCAACTCTGGAGGATGAGATACCAGAGCAACTGCCAGTGACAGCACAAAAGTCACAAGAAACCACTGCTGCTACTTCCTCATAGCAGATGGTAGAAATATCTCAACCCATGCCTCAAACTCCTCCTGCTTCTTCTAAAAAAGAACAGGTTGTACACATAGGGACTCCACAATATGATGCTCTGGAATCACTCGAATCCATCATCCACAGCCCAATGCCCGGGGCAAATTCGCTTTCTACACCCAACCTCACCTCCACAATTCCCCCACAAACAAAATTATTGTTGGATGCTCTTGATTTGAACCAGACACAAACCAGTCCTTCTCAATCACTTGTTCATGAGAATATGCCTCAACAAATAACTTGGTCTGATGTATCAATCATTGCTAACCCACCAACAAGACCTGAGGAGGTTACACCCCTTGAGTTACAAGTAACTCTTGGTGGTAGTTCAAGTGAAGCAGCCACTACAAGTGCTGAGCCCACTGGTTTGCATTTGGACAGTGGTTTCATCAATCAGACTTCCTTGAAGGAAATTTCTTCTCTGGGAACATTTGTGTATCCAGTTTTTACTGATTCACTAAAAAGTGTTTCTCAATTTGAAGGAAGAGGTCCCCAGTTCCAAGACAAAGGGGCATCAGTGGATGACTTCTAGGATATATTTCCTGGGTCAACCACTATTACAACCACTCTAAGTGGGAAATCAGATGATCCCATTAAGTTGGGTGATGGTTTAATGTACCGCGAATTGACGGCCAGAGTTGACAAACTGGATACATCTGTTGCAGAAATCAAAGAAATGCTGCAACAGTTGTTGAAAGTTCAAAAGCTACCACCCACTGCTGCTCCAGCTCAAGCACCTTCACCACCACCTGCACCTGCTACAAATGAGCTTTGGAATTTGGTTCAACCACTGCTCCATCATCAAAGAGAATTAGCTGATCAGCAACATGAGATACAAGTTAAAAAGATCAGAAATCTCATGAAGGCAAGGTTTAAAGACACCCAGGCAGATATCAAGGCAATAAAGGCCCATTTGTTGAAAACCACTGGCACTGCTCCTCCCTCTATCATATTTGTGGATAATCCACCACCAGTTGATGCCAAAAAGGGGGAGAAAATCAAGCAGTGGAAAAAGAAGGGATATGAAGATGGTCTGTATATTGCACCACAAAAAGATAGTATGCTTGCAGACATACCCTTGCCAGATGGTTCTAAGAAAATTGAAGTCACCACAGATGCAATTGCCAAAGCAAAAGCTGCTGTGAAAAAGGATAGGGAGGCTAAGGATAAAGCAAGATTTGCAGAGGAGAAGAAAGCTTTTATGGAGCTGAATGAGCAGGGTACTTCTGAGCCTAAGGCTGATCAGGAAATTCCAAAAACTGAAAATCCTGAGCCTAAAAAGAAGCAACCCACTAGAAAAGTGAGGCAACCCAAACACACACGATCCAGACCCACAAAGCACACTTCAAAATCTTCCAAAAGCCCCAAAAATCCATCTCCCAAACCAGCAGTTGTTAAGACTCCTGCTGTATCAACAACTGTTGATACTTCAGTGGTTTCAACAACTGTTAGCCAAACAACTGCCACCATTTCAACACACACCACTTCAACACACACCACAACCACTGCCTTACCACCACCACCAAAAATCACCTCACCACCTAAAACAACTTCACCATCATCATCACCTCCTGCTAAAAAGCAGAAGACTTCAGATGTTAGAACATCTGTTGTAATGACAAAAGTGGTTGAAACACCAGTTGTTTCAACAACTGTTAGTCAGCCACCTTCCACCACTATAACCACCACTCAAATCACCACTTCACAACCATCCAACACACCACCAGCCTCTCCTAAACTAAAAAGGAGAAGGATAATTTTACCTAATGATGATTCTCCATCACCACCACCAACATCTTCACAATCTCTTTCACTTGTCAATATTCCAAACCCTGTTCCTCTTTCTTCAGCCCAAGTTCAACAACCAATCACTGCCATCACTCCTGCAGGTTTCCAATATCCTCTTGAACTTATAGCAGTCAGAGAAGAGATCAAATCATTCTACTTTGAGGATGCCCCTGCTAAAAGGAGTTTGCCATCAGTTGAAGGATATCCTAGGCCTAAAAACATTGAAGAATACTTGAAAGTTAAGGCTCAACAAGCACACGATATCTCCAAAAGAAATTCACAAGGAAAATCTGACAAAGAAATTCAAAGGCATTATCAATTTCTGCTTACACAAGTCAGATCCTTGGAGTAGTTTGCAAAGAATGTATGTCAACAAATATCAGAAAGAGCAGATGAATCTTTGAGAAAAGACTACATTGACAACATCATGGCTTATAAGAAATACAAAGGAGAAAAATACATGCATAAAGAATGGACCATTCCTGAGCTTGAAAGTGAGGCAGCCAGGATTCAAGACATGACAAAAAACAAGGTCAGACATACTCCTCCTGATTGGTCAAAATACAAGAAGAATGTACCTGAAAAGGCACTAGAGCTGAAGAGAATGAAAGAGGAATTAATCACTGCTGATTATGGGTCAAGAAATCAAGTGTTGAGATGGAAAGATGACAAAGTCATGACCACCTACAAAAGGTTGGAGGAACTAAGAAAGAAAGATCCAAAGGTTTCACAAAAACCTGACTATCCTGAAGCAGATGTTTCAAAAAGACCACCAAAGCTGCAAATCAGGAAAGCCACTGCTCCACCTGGTGCCATTCTTTATCAAAGAAAAAGGCAAAAACAGATGGATGCAGAAACAGCAGAGGAATTAGCTGATGGCAATGAAGTTATAAAAATGGTTTTCAAACAAATGATGGCTGATATTCCTGAACTTGCTCAAGCTCAAAGCACTGCTCAGTCAGTCATCACCAGGCCAGCATCTCCAAACTCCTCATCCAATAAAAATCTCCCAAGAAACCCACCAGACTCAAAAGTACTAAAATGGAAAACTGATAAACAGACCCATGTACTGATAGTGATCAAGTCTAGTGGAGAAGTGAAGAAAATATCAAGGGAACAAGCACTAGGCCTAAGTGTTGAAGATCTGCAGGACCTCCTTGATCTTCCACTTTGCAAGGATGAAGATGATACGGATGCCCTAGACTTTGAATTGCAACTTAAAGGTCAGATAAGGGAACTGCTGATGAGGCAATAAAAGATCTACAATAATGAAGGGTTTTGGCATCATCTGTTCCAGGGGGAGATTGTTGGGATTGAACCCTATAAGAGGAACAGTTGATTAGAGCCAAAACCGGATCAGAGCAGTGGATCCATAATAAGCAGATGTTATGTTTACATTCTCTCCCCTTGAAAGTGGTTTCAACATCTGATGATCTCCAATCCACTGATCCTTTACAACTGCTGACCTACAACTATTGATCAAGTCAAGGACTGATGAAGACTAAAGCTCTGTTGATCAATCTACTGCTATGGGTCAAGCACTGCTGAAGTTATCAAGTACTGCTGGAGTCACAACAGTGGAAGGATAAAGTAGTAGTTTAGTTCTTCTTTATGTAATGTACTGTAAATAGTAGTTAGCATAGCAGTGTTTGTATAGATCAGTTGTTAGAGTTTGTTAGGAGGTTAGATTTCACTTTCATGGTGACGTCAGCAAAGATGCCACAGTGGTTTGTCCGTGCTTATAAATAGAACAGTACCCTGTACTGTTCTATTAGCTCTTCACCACTTTTCTTCCTGTACGAACAAACACTGTGAGCTCAGGCTGAGGGGGAGTTTGTTACATGCATGCATTGTAATCGTTGTTGAAATAAATTCAATCATTCGGTTCTATGTTGAAAATGTGTGTTTAAAGCAATTCTCATGTTTGATTGTGTGCAAAGTTTAATTCCATTTACATTCCGCTGCATTACTTGTTCATTGTTCATCTTAATTCAAACATAAAACACAATCAATCCAAACTCAGATCCTAACACCGTGTGCCGAAGCGTATCTGTACTATCAAGATTTGTAAGATTCTGCGAATCTCAGCGTTGACCACGACCCGTGTTGAGCTGGGCATGCCCCCGTGCTGGGAATAGAAGCTTCTATCACTTTGTCATTTTCTGCAGACACCTGACCACGCCCCCATGTTCGCTGGGCACGGGGCCGTGGTCAGCCTTCTGTTTCTTGTTTTTGCTTGGGAAGATTTTGTCGAGAGGTCGGGCATGCCACGTTTATTCCTTTTCTTTGTATTTATGTTATATTTTGCTGCATATTTGCTCCTTTTGTTTATTTAAGCTCATTTGGTCCTGAAAATACAAAAGGAAGACACAAGCACACTTTTTCCAACATTAGTACTAAAAAAGGGTTAGTTTTATGCCTCATTTGATGTAATTTATATGTTGCTTTTTACACACATCATTTCTCTAAATCGTCTGTAAAATTATAAAAAAACAAACTATACGGGCTTTCCATCCATATATATTCCGTCTAACATATGACACATGATAAAAACGCTTCTCTAGACAATTTGGGATTATGTTTCGTTTTATTACAGTCGTGAGGTGGTCAAACCTTTCTAAAAGTAGAAAAAAATAAAACATTAACAACTAACAAAGATTGAAAAACAAAAGAAGAAAGTGTTCCTCTTTGTTACCAAGCATGTCATCTGAAGCAATTAACAGGACATTGTTAGCAGGTGCAACTTTATGGCACGCTTACCTTAATAACATTTTCCATGGAGCCACAGATCCGACAATGGGGCCAACGAATCTTATGCCCACCCGAGACCGACCTCTAGATCACACTTGTTGAATTATCGAGAGAAACTTCTTCGAGCTAACTGCTATTAAACGAGGTATAATAGCTAATAAAATATGTTTAACTTTTGAAGTCTGTATATTCTCTAACTTTTGTGCGTTTTGACCCTCTAGATTGTCTCTTCAAAGTCTCCATCTCCGGTGAGTTTGAAAGACGGAGAATGAAAACGATGCTATCTCCGTCGAGTTTGAAAGACGCAATCGTTTGTTAATTTTAATGAAGGAATGAAGATTGAATTTGTAAACGAACAGTTTCTTCATAGATTCTGTCCGGTTTCAAAGCCGGTTAAGGATTACAAGTGTTCTAGAATCATTCAAGGCATGCTTGTTTTTACGATTTACAAAAATAAGTGTGAGGGACCGGGAGTTTGGTTTGATTGAACACGCTCAGGTCAGATCAGCAACAACACAATCGTGTGGAATCCAATAGTGATTTAGGAGAAAGATCAACAACGTAGACACCGTTCAAAGCATTCATTCTCATTAAAGTTGATGAATCGTACAGATTTCCAGAGAAATTTTGCAAGAGCTCCGCCAGAGGTGTCAAAACAAATTGTCTCAAATGAGAACCATGAACCTCTATTTATAGGCGCGCTCATCTGGGAGAATGGGACTGACCATCCGGATGATCATCCGTTTGAATGACTATGTCCATCCGTCCGGATGGACTTTACAAAACACACAAACTTTAATTTCGTCCCGGATTTAATATAAAACATATACAAAAATATACAAAGACAACAACCATGTTAAAATAGACTAAATATAGACGAAAGCTACAGACATATGCATCTACAGAACCACTTGATATTCCAGGAACCGGCGAGTTTGATGGAGCTTTGGTCCCGATACGACGTGTTCAATTATTTATTATTACTAAGAAAGGAGTAGAAGATAGATACGACACCGAGCAGTCACTTATAATCTTGTCTCTATTCATATCTTGACAAGTTACAACACCGTGAGACCAGTTGGAAAGCATGTCCCCTCAGAGACCCATAAGCTTGTTCAAATGGGAACCCCAACTCCCTATTTATAGGCAACAGCCTATCCTGTCCGAATGAGCTAGTGTCCATCCGTCCGGATGGACTTAACAATGTAACACCTACATTCGGAGGGGGGTTTGGACGATATGATGTCCATCCGTCCGGATGGACCTTTACAATGTCTAATCCACGTTTGACTTTCTCTAATCTATACAATATTCAACACACGCTCTAACTAACTATTCCACAGTGGCAGACGTATGAAATATGCACCAACAATAAGGATGCATTCCACGGTAAACGATGCAGTTGATGAAACCGGAGCTGTTATCTCGGTTGTTCAGTACTTCCTAAATGATTCAAGTGAGTCCTATGAAGCAAGTGTCTGTCTATTCAATTTAGAGGAATCATTGCATTACATCCCCGTTGAAAACAAGTGGTTGTAATGATGGGACCCTTGATTTGAAACGCATAATGTGAAACACACGAATATGTGGTTTTAAAGGATTGTTGGACTTCTTGTTCCAAATGCAGCTGAAAAATTCATTGTTTGTGTGATTTACAGAAATAGGAATGCATTCCACGGTAAACGATGCAACTAATGAAACCAGAGTTGTAATCTCAGTTGTTCAATACTTCCGAGACGATTCAAATGATAAAACCGGAGCTGTTATCTCGGTTGTTCAGTATTTCCGAGACGATTTAAGTGAGAGAAATCATTGCATTACTTCGGACATTTGTTGGTCTTCAAACATCTAGGAAACATTTGTTGGTAACAACGGTTCTTCAATTCCAGAAACTTATTCAGATCTCTATTCGGTCATCTTTCCAAACTGCAACACACGAAGTACTGAACAAATTAATTTGACACCTTCAATTGAGAAATTTATAGTTTAATACGCATCGTATAGGCCTATACGATGTGTATTAATCGACAAAATTACTGAAATACCCCTGTTTTTTGATAAATTCAAGGGTATCTTTAAGAAAATTCAAAGTTTAATACGCATCGTATAGGCCTATACGATGCGTATTAAGCTGATATACGATACAACATAGACCTATACGATCGTATATGGAATAATTTGAAATTTAGTTTTATCGTGATTTCCTTGGTTCGACGCGTATACGTGTCGTTTTTTGACGAACTTTCGCATAATTTGTCATTTTATGACGTATACCTTCAACATATGTCGTTTCGGTGACGTTCAGTTGCGTGCGATTATCGTATTCTGTGATTATGTACAATTTTGTTTGAAATCCACTTGTATTGTATAGTGTCGTGTTATATGTATACGCGTGTGGAAATATCATTAGTCACGTATTTTTGCCTATTTTGACGTATTCTAACATATTGTTGCGTATTTTATAGTATTTTTTACGTATTTGAGCGTATTCTAACGTATTTTAGCTTATTTTAACGTATTATAGGTTATTTTTAGGTATTTCGGGGTATTTTAACGTATTTTAGCGTATTTTATTGTAATATGACCTATATTAACATATTGCAGTGTATTTTAGCATATTTTCATGTATTTTAGCATATTTTTACGTATTTTAGCGTATTTTTGTGTATTTTAGGGTATTTTAGCGTATTTTTGCCTATTTTATAGTATTTTAGAGTTTTTTTTTTTTCGTATTTTAGAGTATTTTAGCGTATGTTAAAGGATAATGCACAAGTTCTCCACAGTTTGTTATTCAGATCTCTATTTGGTCATCTTTCCAAACTACAACACACGATAAGTTTAAACATTATATTGTGTGATTTGACCAGGAAAGGATTGTAGGTGATTTCTACTTTTAATAAGTTGTCACAATTGTTAAATTCGTTGCATGCATTCATATTGTTGAGACAACAACAGATAATGAACGGATTGTTGGACTTCTTGTTCCAAATGCAGCTGTAGGATCCGTACTTAAAGGTCTCTCTAAAATATGCAACCGAGACCGCCTTGTTAATGTTAGTGAAGCAATGAAGATTGAATGTGCAAACCGCAACCGTTTTTTACTATGGAAACGGTGGCTATGGGAAATACAAACCGCAATCGTTTGTGACTATGGGAAACACAAGTTTTCTTTTTGAGCTTGATGGATGTCCGTTATCTCAACGCTTCTCCTTACATTACTGATTTGGAATTGGAGAACCGTATTTTAGTGCTTCTCAATCAGATATTATTTATTGAAACATAACTGAAACAGTCGGAAAAAAAATAAACCGAACCAACAAAGTTGAATTGATTGAAAAACCAGTTGTAACGACTCTCATCAAAAGTCATAATTACTAAAGTAATTTGACCAATAGGAAACCCTAATTGAGACACCCAAGTGATTCTGTATAAACCCTAAAATTTACAGAATTTTCAGAATCAGGATTAGGGCCCCTAAAACTCAGGGGGGTATTCCCTACTTAACGATTATCTTAATAACTTGCGGACGAAGTTGAATTTAATAATTTCGTCGACTCAGCTAGCCTAGTCCCACACGTGGCAACCCTATACATAAAATAAGTTCTCTCGCGGGCCGCCTAAGGTTAGCTTAAAACTCACGCGGGCCGCCTAAGGGTCAAAATTTCAGTATAATAGAGGATGTTGGGACTTGATTCTGGGCACAAAAACGACGATCAAACTCCAAAATTACGCTGAGTTATCGTCCGATTACTACCAAAAACACTAATTAGTAGGGGGGTGCTGCTACGATACAGGGTATTAACTTAATCACTATTACGATTCATTTTCCGACCGATCAATATATCCAATGGATGTTTAAGTGCCGCCCACATTAGGGTTATACTTTATCGTTCGTCATTAATTTGACGGATCCTCGTTAATTCGATGGATGAAGTATTATACTTTGTCGTTCGTCATTAATTTGACGGATCATCGTTAATTCGATGGATGAAGTATTGCACTTTGTCGTTCATTGTGAGAATTTGATCTCGTGAGTTATCGTAATTGCTGTATTAAGTTACCTACCTAGTTCGTATGCACTAGGTTACAAGGCAAAATCAATAGGCTAAGCTCTGCCTGTATAAATCTGCAATATATCAAAGGCTTATCTGTAGACTACACTTTGCCCGTATGAATCTGCATGATTATAAATGTGAGTCATTCTCCTTTTTCTCACAGTTTGTGAGTCATTCTCTCTTTTTATCAAATCTATTTACAAAATCATGTTTATTTTCAAAGTTATAATTACGGGGATTAAGTCTTTGTAATCACCAAGTTACAGCCGGTATGTGGGGTTTTGTATACATTACTTGATAATCGTCACCATTGGGGCAGCCAATTGGGGGATATGACCATAGTCACAGATTCGGTCGAGTGACAAATACCGTGGGTAGTTGGTTTGATATCAGAAACATTGTAATCGCTCTTAATACTGTAAATTATAACAAATGAGTCCTTTTAATAAATAGAATGATTCACTCAGTATTTCCCGCTGACAAAACCTTTTTAAAAAACATGTTTCAGGTAATTACAGTAGAGATGGATACGGCACTGAAAGGCATCAAGAAGTGGCTTATTTTATTAATTAGAATCAAATTAAGAAATATTGTTTTATATAATAAAATTTATCTTTATTAAAGCTACCATTGTAAAACATGGGTTTATCCCATCTATTTAAATAAATAAAATCCGGTGTTTTCTAAACTCTGATATTTTTCCTAACTCACGGTCCTGATGAAATTTCCGCTGCAATATTTTTCAAATTAAATCACCGGTACCACTGGGCTGTCCGCGGCACCCGATTCCGTCCAGGGTGGGTCGGGGGTCGTGACAGAAGGTGGTATCAGAGCCACTACTTTAAGCCTTTAGGTGTTATGACAATAATACCTAAGTTCATATAAAAGAGTTAGGAGATTGTTATTACTGGTAGCACACATGATAGCATTTAGACTTGAACTTAAGAAAATACGCCTTAGTATTAGCTTCACGATAAGCTAAGTACTTGTGTAAATAAAATATGATGGATTTTGGTGTGCCATAAGTAATATATTTGATAAAATAATATCACGGGACAACTAAGTCCAGAATCACTAGTTGAGAGAATAATCAACAGTGTTATGATTACAATTACTAGTTGAGAAAATGATCAACAGTAATATGACATGAGTCACTATTTGAAAGAATGATCAATAGTAAATTGACACTGTCACAGGAATCGTCTATTGATCAATATAATAATAAGATATGTTATGGAAATACAAATTTCCTTAATTCTGAATAAATGCCCTAATAAGATAGGCACTTTTGAAAATATACTATTTATGGGAAATAGAAAATTTTCTCTGGCAAGACTGGGTATGGTGTGGTAGACTCTCCAGTTTGTCCAGATATACTGAGGTTACCGCTCCGGCGCGAATCGGATAAGACGGGATATATAATATGTCAAACGAGTGACAAGATTTCCCTAAATAGTATCATGACCAGATATTTGACTAGTTTTTGGAAATATGAATCTGTTAAATACATTGACCTGATAGATGGTACGTTTAATTCAGTATGTGAAATATATGATTTAATAGATATGTATATCTATAAGGAAATTCAAAAACCATAAGGATTGACAATTTGGAATAAAGCACAAGCATCTGTGTCTAGATTTCTTTATTAGGAATCTCTTTTCCGACATCAAACATTATTTCGTTTGATTATCTGCCTAGTAACTCGAGCAACAATAATAAACAATAAAAACTCATTAAGTTGGGATATCATCAAAAGTGTAAAGAATTTCTAACGCATTATCATAAACTAGTAACGCAAGTAAGAAAGTACAAGAAAACACATGAAAATTTAATTATAAGTCCACAAAAGTTGAAGTATATCACACACAACTTTCGAGGCAAGATCTTTGGAAAATACAAATTGGGCACGATAACACCAATGTTAAATTCTGTCAGTAGAAGAACTAAAAGCAGCACTTTGCCACAGGATCCTACAAGCAACATGAAATTTCGCTGAGGTATGTTGTAACAAGATTTCACAATCATCAGTGCACAGTCTAATCAGAGTCATAATTATTATCACTGCAAAAGGAGTTATAGACCTTTGCAAATTCCCTATTTCATTTTATTTGACATTCCCTGGTAATGTCATTTAATAACAGTTATCACTCGAAATTCCAGATAAAAGTTCTTATAATTCTTTTGTTGAAAATTCTGACTTCTGCATATAATAAGTTGACTTTCGCAACGGTCATCATACCAGGAGGATTTATTTCCTAGTAGCGGATATTGATTCATTTCATTTCTTGGTAAATCCACATGTTACACATGCACCATTTGTCGTGCAAGTGGTTCGTTTAATTTCTGAATTTCCACTGGAGGGCTTCATTCTAATTTGTCGTTTTATCCAAACTCAAATATCCTTTAGTTAAACTTGATTTTTGGTACTGTACTCCGCATTATTACAAAATGATAACTCTTTGATATCGAGTCAATGAAGTTCTTGAAAAACTCAAATTTCTTTACATGATTTTGTTGTGACCATGTCCAATCTTATTAAAACTCATTTTGTTTAAACCAAGTTCAATTGTTTGAACTTGCTCGTATTACATATTCATTTCAAATTCCCATATGATGGATTTAAAGCTATCATATTTTCCAACAAACACTTCAATTTTCTAGAACTATAAAATGCTTATTTGGTCTTCGATTTCACTAACGTTTTCATAAAAATTAAAACTTGCACTAATCTCATTTATATATATCTCATTTACGGATATTTATAAAAGCTATCTTAACACAAATAGTGTGTTAAGATAATGATACACAAATTCTTGTCATATTTTAATGTATCTCTTAAATGATTTTTACAACATCAATCTAGCCTTTCGTGATAAATTATTACTTTAACATCTTCAATCGAAAAAACATTATATAAAATTTATTTTATATATGGAAACTTACATAAGTGATTACCTAATAGTATTACTATATTCTTATTAGTCACCATAAGGAGGATAAGTAAATACTTAGTCAATATAAGTAGGTGATTTATAATAATAAGTACAAAATTTATTGTACATGTGCTTATATTTAACCAAAATGGAAATTTCATAAACTAGGCACCTAGCTCGGTTGGTTAGATGCGCGAAAGGGTGTGGCCTAGACCCGGGTTCGATCCTGGGGACGGCCAGTTTCACCATTTTATTAGAAATTTTTCCATTTAAGTGTATGTTTAGTTATGTATTACTAATATCAGTTTTATTATTAGTAAGAAAATATTAATAATAATAGTGTTGGTATTATTTTTACTAGGATTATTATCAAGGGTAGGTATTGGATAGCCTAGCCTTAATTAGGCATGGACTGATCACCTATGCTTAAATAAGGGAGCACTAACAAATATTCACCATGATAATGACTAGTAATATATATAAATTAAGTCATCATACTTATTTAATAAATCTTAAATTATATATGAAAATATATATACTTTAGAGAAGACATATTTTCATAAAATAATACAAGAATTAGAGGAACGAATAAAATTTTATAATTGTCTATCACATGGAACTATGTACCATAGCACTCTGATAAGAAATTAACCATAAAAAGAATTATATGGTAGTCATCAACTACGTTGGATTAAGAGAACAATTATAATAACTAAGAATAGTCTCCGTTTTCACTTATTTACAACATTTATAAATACATTCACAATGTTATATGATTTCAAAATGAAAATAAGTAATCACATAGAATCAACCCATTAAGTGTTATATATTTACAAAATATTTTACAAATACTTTTGTACAATAAATATTTTTATACCTTTATTTACAACTTTCATTTAACGTTATACATAATAGTGATTCTTTTACAAAATAATAATACTAAAATATTTTGTAATGTAATAACTTCATTACGGTATTTTGTAATATATATATATATATATATTACATAGAAAATATAAGTTATTTTACATAGTATAGTAAAATACTAAAATAAAATTTAAAAGTGGTGACCATTTACATATAGTAAAAATACGTAACAAATGATATATATTACATTTGCTTTACAAATATAATATACTGGTTGGTCATGCCAAAACAACTTGTTTTTATTTCAATCTCTAGGATATAATATGAAAAATAGTACTACTAATAGTGTACTATCACATTGTTTCACAATTAAAACAACTTGGAACTCTAAATAATGATACACTAACTCTATTGTCTTTTGGTGTATCTTTGCAATTCACTCCTCTCAACACTTTGATTTCTCATATCATAATTATTTGACAAATCATTTTTCATGCTTTGATTTCATTTGGAAAACTGTCAAAGTCTTCCTCAGTTACCAATCAAAGTAAGCTTTCTTTTGACAAAGAATTTTATTGATTCTAAAAGTTCTTCAGATTCATTTTAAATATCTATTGATCATATATCTTTTGGCTTGAACCTAGTCACTTTGAAAATTATATCATTTCATCTCATTCGTTTATCATCGATTTCTCGAGCTAATTCAGTTGAATCATTGAATCCTACTTATGATACAACTCGTATTCACAAAATTTGATATTTTAAATTCTGTATCATCTACCTTAATATTATTTTTATTAACTAAAAGGTGACATAAGTCTAAAAGAAATATCATAACCCAAATACACTTGGAAGCTGGAATCTGAGATGAAGAAGAAGTATTCCTACTTATTCCAATAAATCTCGAGTACGAGATTTTTATTAAGGTGGGGAGAATGTAACGACTCTCATCAAAAGTCATAATTACTAAAGTAATTTGACCAATAGGAAACCCTAATTGAGACACCCAAGTGATTCTGTATAAACCCTAAAATTTTCAGAATTTTCAGAATCAGGATTAGGGCCCCTAAAACTCAGGGGGGTATTCCCTACTTAACGCTTATCTTAATAACTTGCGGACGAAGTTGAATTTAATAATTTCGTCGACTCAGCTAGCCTAGTCCCACACGTGGCAACCCTATACATAAAATAAGTTCTCTCGCGGGCCGCCTAAGGTTAGCTTAAAACTCACGCGGGCCGCCTAAGGGTCAAAATTTCAGTATAAATAGAGGATGTTGGGACTTGATTCTGGGCACAAAAACGACGATCAAACTCCAAAATTACGCTGAGTTATCGTCCGATTACTACCAAAAACACTAATTAGTAGGGGGGGTGCTGCTACGATACAGGGTATTAACTTAATCGCTATTACGATTCATTTTCCGACCGATCAATATATCCAATGGATGTTTAAGTGTCGCCCACATTAGGGTTATACTTTATCGTTCGTCATTAATTTGACGGATCCTCGTTAATTCGATGGATGAAGTATTATACTTTGTCGTTCGTCATTAATTTGACGGATCATCGTTAATTCGATGGATGAAGTATTGCACTTTGTCGTTCATTGTGAGAATTTGATCTCGTGAGTTATCGTAATTGCTGTATTAAGTTACCTACCTAGTTCGTATACACTAGGTTACAAGGCAAAATCAATAGGCTAAGCTCTGCCTGTATAAATCTGCAATATATCAAAGGCTTATCTGTAGACTACACTTTGCCCGTATGAATCTGCATGATTATAAATGTGAGTCATTCTCCTTTTCTCACAGTTTGTGAGTCATTCTCTCTTTTTATCAAATCTATTTACAAAATCATGTTTATTTTCAAAGTTATAATTACGGGGATTAAGTCTTTGTAATCACCAAGTTACAGCCGGTATGTGGGGTTTTGTATACATTACTTGATAATCGTCACCATTGGGGCAGCCAATTGGGGGATATGACCATAGTCACAGATTCGGTCGAGTGACAAATACCGTGGGTAGTTGGTTTGATATCAGAAACATTGTAATCGCTCTTAATACTGTAAATTATAACAAATGAGTCCTTTTAATAAATAGAATGATTCACTCAGTATTTCCCGCTGACAAAACCTTTTTAAAAAACATGTTTCAGGTAATTACAGTAGAGATGGATACGGCACTGAAAGGCATCAAGAAGTGGCTTATTTTATTAATTAGAATCAAATTAAGAAATATTGTTTTATATAATAAAATTTATCTTTATTAAAGCTACCATTGTAAAACATGGGTTTATCCCATCTATTTAAATAAATAAAATCCGGTGTTTTCTAAACTCTGATATTTTTCCTAACTCACGGTCCTGATGAAATTTCCGCTGCAATATTTTTCAAATTAAATCACCGGTACCACTGGGCTGTCCGCGGCACCCGATTCCGTCCAGGGTGGGTCGGGGGTCGTGACACCAGTGCAGTTGCCGTGAGCCTGAGGAACTTTTAATAAGCTGTCACAGTTGTCAAATTCGTTGCTTGCAATCATATTGTTGAGACAACAACAGATAATGAACGCAAAAACAATACTTACAATTAACCAACATACATTGATTGTGGATTTAATTTGCAACATCCATCAAAGCTTCATGCAACCGAGCCGCCTTGTTAATTTTAATGAAGCAATGAAGATTGAATGTGCAAACCGCAACCGTTTTTTACTATGGGAATGGTGACTATGGGAAATACTAACCATAATCGTTTGTGACTATGGGAAACACAAGTTTTCTTTTTGAGCTTGATGGATGTCTGTTATCTCAACGCTTTTCCTTACATTACTGATCCGGAATTGGAGAACCGTTGTGTATTTGCTTACTGATCTGGAATTGGAGAACCGTTGTGTATCTGAATCAGGTTCTCAATGAGTTGGTATTGAACCAAGAATATAAAGATCACAGTGCAGGCACATGGGGTTGAAAGATGATAACCCAACACTGGAGGATCTCATTCTACAACTTAGATAAATTCAGGGGGTATTCTCAAATAATGTTTCTTAGATTTTTGAAGACCAACAAATGTCCAAAGTGCTGCTTCTTCGTTCGCGTGACGGAAAGCTACCGCGTGACAGAAAGCTACATCGCAAAATTAAAAAAATAAATCGACACCTTCAATACGCATCGTATAGGCCTATACGATGCGTATTACTTTTTTGATAAGGGGACATTGTCAGCCTTTGACTGGCCTAGAAGTTTGAACCAACCTCAATACGCATCATGTAGGCCTATACGATGCGTATTGAGGGTGTCGATTTAATTTCCCAAGGTGTGCCAATAATACGACCCTTGTAGTTATTAACAATGTTTTAAAAACTGGTTTTTAAGTCATACCGGGTTGGGCTCCAAAATGTTTTAACCTGTTGAACCGGATTGTATTGGGTGGTTAAACCGGGTTACTAGTTAACCCTATAAATTCCATAAAATACAAATTCATCTAAAAAACAATCCAATCTCAACTAGAATTTATGTAACTTATCATAATTTTATCTAAAAACAACTATTTTTATTGTAAACTATTAAGCATTTTAAGAATATTTTTATTAGTTATAAACAATATTGCATTGTAAGGGGCGAGTAACAATTTCAACAACGATGAAATATTGGAATAGAAGGCAATACGTTAATTACCGAAAATATGTAAGATCAGTATTACCTTATTATTGTATTTTATTAAAATTAAAAAATCAAATCTTAAGATAATGTAAACCGGTAGAACCGGATTTACCGCCGGTAAATAAGACATACTTTATTCGGGTTTTACCGACCTTTATCATACTGGACTCGTGTCTGATATCCGGTTTAATCGGTATAACCGGCCGATTCATACCGGTATTTAAAACGTTGGTTATTAAAATTAATTGTAGCGAAGTAAAGGGTGCAAAGGGTAGAGAAATTTTGTGGGTTCATTTTAAAAGAAAAAATATTAATAATATACACATATTAAAGAGGTAAAATACTCGATTTTATGTGGAAACAGGGAAGAGTGATTTAACAAGTTGAATATATCATAAAATATAAATTTACATGCTAAAATTTATTTTTTTAAGAGTTTTTTGCATATAAATACACATAGAAACCTTTTTGATAAAAAAAATTCAAAAACTAAAGAAATTAAAAAAAATGCTTAAAAACAATTAAAAAGATACTACAAAAAAATGATGTTTTTATTTAAATTGCTTCTATACATCCTTATATGCAAAAACTTTGAAATTTTTTGAAAAAAATATAATTTTTAGCATTTTAAATTGAATTTTTATGATATATTTAACATGTTAAATGCATTGTTGCCCGATTCCCTACTTTTTTAGTGTTCCACGTTAGACCTCACACTATATATATATATATATATATCTTAGTTACAAGAAAAATTATAACTAAATTCTTTATTTGTGGTAAATAATTTGATTGAGGTTTACCCTAATATTTATCGTTTACGAACAAAAAACATATTGATATATAAGATGTTGATATCTTTTCAGCATATCTCTTTCGGATGCTATACCAAGTACTAGAATCGTACCAATATCTTAACGAACTAAACCAATATCGATCGACAACTCGATGCAAAGCGCGAAAAATCCCACTAATTTATCCTTTATAAGCAACAATAATTTCACCAAATGTTTTGACCAAAAGAATGATGATATGTGCAAAATGCAACATATAAATTACATCGGATGAGGCATAAAACTAACTCTTTTTAGTACTAATATTGGAAAAAGCGTGTTTCTTTCTTTATTTTGAAATTACAAGACCAAACGAGCTTAAACGAACAAAAGGAACAAATAAGCAGCCAAAACCAACATAAATACAAAAAGAAGGAATAAATGTGACATGCCCGACCCCTCGGCAGCATCCCCAAAACAAAAACAAGGAAACAGAAGACTGACCACGGGGCCATGCCCAGGTGAACACGGGGCGTGGTCAGGAACCTGCACAAAAGACAAACCTGTAGAAGCCTCCACGCCCACCACGGGGGCGTGCCCAGCTCAACACGGGGCGTGGTCAACGCAAAGATACGCAGAATCTTGATAGTACAGATAAGATTTGACCACGGGGGCGTGCCCAGGAGACACGGGGCCGTGTGGGCCCCCCTGCTGACACTTGCAATTAATGAAGGAAGAGAAAAGGCTAGCCATGGGGAGTGCCCAGTGGGCACGGGGCCGTGGCCAGAGTTCTGTGCAGGCTATATATATGGGTGCTTGGTTCACTTGAAAGGCATCCCTTGGCAAACCACTACCCTCCCACTTTGCCACCACTCCACCACCACTACAACACCAACACCCACCACCATCATCCACCATACATCTTTAGAGTGTGTAGTGGTCTCGGGATCCAAGATTGATTGTAAAGGTTCTTACCAATCAAAGGCCATGTTTGGTTAAGCCTCTTACATCATTTGGTGAAGACAAGTCTTTATTGTATTACTTTTGATTTTTAATCTTTCGGCACTTTTTATTTGAGTTTGTATTAATGACTTTAATAGCTAGTTTCTTTTGTTGACGGTGAATTTTTCTTATCATTTTTCCATGGTGTCTTGAGGTTACTTTACTGTCTATATAAAGAAAAAAGATTGCACCATTAATGTCTTTACTGTCTATATAAAGGCATGTTGACTACCTGGTTGGGGGTTAGGGGAATGGTTTGGTAAGGTTCTTGCCTTGTTCAGTGTATAGATCCTACAAGGACCTGGTTCAAGCTTACTAGGACCTCTTTCAATACCCACTGGTATTGGATGGCGGGGGTGCGAATAGCTTGAAACCTCATATGTAAACTACTATTAATACTTTAAATCGCCTTCTTGGGATTGTATACTTGCTGACTCAAACCACTTAGCCGAGGGTAACGTCACCTTCAAAAGAGGGGCCTACCACTTTTCGCATTAATAACTTACTTAATTGTCTTTCAATATTCCGACCCTTTGGGATTGTATCCCTGCTGACTCAAACCACTGTGTTAAGGGTGTGACAGTCACCTTCAAAAAAGGGGTCTACTACTATAACTAAGATAATCTCTTAAAAAGTCTGAAAGTGCGAAAATCATCAAAGGATACATTAAATACGAGTCGAATCCAAGTGATTCTATCTTGTCTATCTGTTTTTATTTTTTTATCTTTGCATTTTTAGTTTTATTTTCATGTTTCAAAACTTTTCTCAAAAATTTAGATTGATTAGACGTTGAGGATAAATCGGTACTAAAATCTCTTGTTTCCTTGGACGACCTCGGTATCTTACCAACGCTATACTACGCTCACGATGGGTGCACTTGCCCAAGTGTGTGTTTAGTGTTAGTAGAGTATCGTGTTTTATAAATTTAAAACTTGACTAATGCGTAAAATGGGCTCAGAATATTAATAAAATCATATCACACCTAACGAACACCAAGTTTTTGACGCTGTTGCCGGGGACAAAAGGATTTTAAGAAAGTTTAAAATCAACGGCCTAATTATTTTTACTTATTTTTCTATTTTTTTAGGATTTTTCGAAATCTTTTCAGTTTCTGCAGAGTTCAGCACGGGTCGTGCTCGGTCGGACACGGGGTCGTGCCCATCATTCTTACTGGCAGTTTTTGTTTTCTGAGTTACAGACAAGTGACCACGGGGCCGTGGCGGTACACCACGGGGCCGTGCTGAGCTCCCTAGTAACTGGGATCTAGAAAACAGCTACTGTAACCCAAACCACGGGTCGTCATCATTGGCCACGGGGCCGTGGTGAGAGATTTGACCGACATTATTTTTTGTTTTTATCACAGGACTTGGAACTCAATCGCAGGGCCTAAACTCTCTACGCAGTGCATGAGCTCCAGTTCCAATAAAGACATAAAAGAGCCTCTAGACGAACTCGAACTCTTTCTGAGAAAGAGACTAAAAGCCAAATATCCAGAGAGGGCTTCCGGGGACCAACTCCGAATGATGGATCAGCGTACCCTAATGGATTACCTAAGTCTCACGGTCGGTAATCTCGAAGCCGCCATCAATGCTCCGAATGTCGATGCCAACAACTTCGAACTTCGGCCGCATCTGATTCAAATGCTCTAAAATTCCACGACCTTCCATGGCCTAGCTGATGAAGATCCCCATTTACATATTACCAACTTTTTGGAAATATGTGACACTTCCGGATCAACGGAGCTTCAAACGACACCGTCCGCCTCCAAATGTTACCATTTTCACTAAAAGACCGAGCTAAGGCTTGGCTAAACACCCTCCCAAGTGGTTCGGTAAACACTTGGGATGAACTTCCCAAAAATTTCTATATAAATATTTCCCGCCCTCTAAAACCGCTAAATTAATGACTGAAATCAATACATATTCACAAGAGGATGGGGAATTCTTATATGAAACTTGGGAAAGATTCAAGGAGCTATTGAGGAAATGTCCTCATAATGGTCTCGCAGTGTGGCAACAAGTATCCACTTTCTATAATGGGTTGTTGCCACACACGAGACAAGCACTCGACTCAAGCTCCAGGGGACTCCTTGGTAATCGTCGCCCAAATGAAATTTATAATCAAATTGAGGAAATTGCTCAAAAACTTTTAATGGCACACACCCCGAGGCACGAAATCTATTGCCTCGGGCGCTCATAAAGTAGATGAGAGCACCTCTTTACAAGCCCAAATCGAAGCCCTATCTTCAAAAATCAAAAAGTTAGAAATGGCAAAAACGGCCTCGGTTATGGCTTGTGAAGGGTGTGGTGGGCAACATGAAAATTGGAGTTGTATAAAAGAAATGGATAATCAAACGGAAATGGTAAACTACATTGATAATAGACCTAGGTCGTCGGGTCCCCCAACGGGTACCTACAACCAAGGATGGCGTAACCACCCTAACCTTGGTTGGAGGGAGCCCGGAAATAGTAGTAACCAACAGAATCAAAACCAACGAACAAACTTTCAACAACAACCAAGAAATGAGTCACAAAATTTCACTCAACAACAACAAGGTGGATGGGAGATGCTTGAGGACCTCGTTGCACGTCTCATCTCCGAAACCGAAAAAAGGTACTCGGATCGATTCCTACAAGCGGAATCCAACTTTAGAAATCAACAAGCTAGTATTCAAAACATTGAAAAACAACTAAGTCAACTAGCCCAAAATTTCTCCGAGAGACCACAAGGCGCATTACCTAGCAATACCGAAACCAACCCAAAGGCGCAAGTACACCTCATAACACTAAGAAACTGGACCGTAGGCCCCGAGGAAACCCCACTACCCTCAACCAATAATAATCCACTCATCTAAACCACGACTTCACCCCCGACCCACAAGGAAACAACTCCTCCACCACATTCCGAACCTACCAAAATCCCCTCAGTACCATACCCCGGTAGGTTACTTCGCCAAAAGACCGACAAGCAATTCACTAAATTCATAAACTTACTAAAACATTTGCATATCAATCTTCCTTTTGTGGAAGTCCTCACTCAAATGCCAAAGTACTCAAAATTCATGAGATACTTCCTCACCCACAAAAGAAAGATTGAAACATTGCAATTGGTCAATCTGAGTGAAGAATGCTCCGCCGTACACCTCAATAAGCTCCCATAAAAGAAAATCGACCCCAGAAGCTTCACCATCCCTTGTTCCATTGGGGGATCACCAGTACGAAATGCATTACCCGAGCTTAGGGCAAGCATCAATCTCATGCCCGCATCAATTTTTGTCCGACTCGGATTAGGTAAGACAAGCCCCATAAAGATGAGCATACAACTCGCCGATAGGTCTATCAAACACCCACAAGGTGTCGTCGAAAATTTATTGGTAAAAGTCAGAGACTTTATCTTCTCGGCCGACTTTGTCATACTCGGCATGGAGGAAGACACCGAAGTTCCACTCATTCTAGGAAAACCATTCCTTGCCACCGCTCGTGCCATGGTGGATATGAGTGATGGGAAGTTAACATTGAGGGTTGGAGACAAGGAGATGAAATTTAGGGCTAGGAAAAGAGTAGTGTAAGTCCCGTGAAACCGGATCTTTCAATGATATCAAACAACACCAAGTTTGTGCGGAATCCAAACTTGATGTGATTCAAGAACAAATCGAAAAATATGAAAATACGAATCGAAAATATGGAAACGATGAACAAACCGAATCACCTTTAAACTTGCACACGATTCTATTACTTTGACAAGCAAAATCGTCTGGTACAAGTTCACCACCAATTGCCTCTCTCTCTCTAGAGAAATTGTAACTATGAATGTCCAACCCTAAAACAAGTTAGAAACTTGTTTATATACTAACTTAAGCCCAAGTTCCTACATGGGCTCCCCTTGGGCCTGCTTGGCCCACATGGCCTAAAGCTTGGCCCAAGTGACCTGTAAAGGTCCAAAACCTAATATAAACTAACCCGGTAAAGCCCAGTTCGTAACCATAGTCCGTTGTATTAATTTGATGCGTCAGTCTCACACTTTAGGGCCTAACAATCTCCCCCTAGACTGATGCTATCAAATTGTCTTCATAACTTGAATTCAGCAACGTCTTCAATGAAATCTATGGTTGTCACTATGCTGCAGATGTTGTGGAAGTTCTTGACTTCTGAACTCTCAGCACTGGGTCTCTTTCTTCAGCTCTTGTGGTTAGCTTCATATCAGGATCACGATCAGCGTTTGCTTGAAAATATCTTTGTCAAAAAGAATGTGAAAGGAGGATTCTCAGCAGCTCTTTTCTTCTTCAGTCTTTGTCTTTCAAGCAGGTTCACGGTACTTCTTTAAATGTACTTTCACTGTCAGACGGCGTCTCGTATCTGGTTCTTCTGACTCAGGTACATCTTGTTGTTGTGATGCTTTGGGCTTCTTCAGCAACTAACAGCATCTCAGTCTTCATCAACCCCTGTTCTTGATTGAAATCAAGTTCTACACATGCTCACAAACTTATAAGCAAACATTTCTTATGCAACAGGGAGAGTACCACATGAACACTAGGTACATGAAATTTCACAATTTAAATTCTTTTAACTTTTGATGATCAGTCAAATCTTCAAGAACGATTATAATTTTTTTTAATTTTAAGAAACAAATAAACACTCTATTTTTGGATTTTTGAATTTTTCATTTTTTTTTTAAATTTTTAATTTTAAGAACTAAAAACAAATAAAAACTCAAAATATAAACAACTACGATAATATACAATTACAATTGCAATGGGATCAAAATTCGTTCTCGAGCAGACTAAGGAACACTTTTCAGTACGAGTCTAATCAAACTGGTCTATGCGATTGCCAATATGTTTGTCCACTTAAACTTTAATGCTCAACTTTCAATTTTTCAACTTCGTGATATGCTTAAGGTAATATTATACTATTATACCCGTGTGTCCCATTCCAAGGCATACCCCCGCGATCAAGGTAAGCACAACGATTCATCGTAACAGGTGAGTATACTGATGTCATCCTTTAAGATATCCTGACTGTGTCTAGATCTGCATATAATCTGTTTTATCATGTTTTGATTTCTTAACAATGAACACCCAAATAAATACTAATCATATCCCGGAAATATAAACAGCACACTCTATCATGCAAGTATCTTCCCTACCACATATTTCACAAGTCCAATCCAGATTTCTGAAATCTTAACTGGGAATAGGTTGAGAAGAGAACAGAATATATCTTTTGAAGAGATGATATAATATACAGATCAAATGAGTTTTTCTCAATTTGATATAGGTTTATTGGGGTTTCTTTTGGGCACTAGAGGGCCTCTTTCGGGTGTATTAGATCTATAGCGCGACAACGTACAGCTAGGTCAGCATGTATCTGGATGCAGCAGAAGCTGTCGTTGCCTAGCACCTCCAGGTCAGCATATATCTGGATGCAGCAGAGGAGGTACACGACTTTTTCAGAGAAGATTTCAGAATCAGATCAAAATTGTGTGTATCGGGAAAACATACAGACATTCAAATAGAAATGAGCTAATTCCAAGTAACTTTCTTTCCTGGGGTCATGTACAACTTTTGTTCTGAGCAGAAGAACAACCAAGATATCCCTGGATGATTCAACAATATAAAGACCCGAAACCTCAGATGTTGGCTATCAATCAACGCAAAATTTAAGACCATAAGATCATACGCCATTGGTATGTTACCCACATGGTACATAGTTCGTTATGTTTATATCACTTAGTATCTTTTATCATGTTGAGCGTCAAGCCTATCGACATATCGCAGTAGATCCTAGTCTTTTCCGCTATGGCACCTTACATGTGTTAGTCAAACCCTTTAACACGAACATTTATTTCACTTCCCATATCATGCAATTTTTCTTTTTTTTTGGATTTTTCATTTTCTAATGTTTTTATATTTTTCTCATTTTCTCCCCCTAAAACAATACATATTTACAGCAAACTCTTTTTGTATTTTCTGAGTTTTCTCCCCCTAAACTCTATATCTATCTATATGTTCCTCTCCCCCCCTAAATTTGTGCATAAATCTTGTATTTTTGCGCAAATTTACCATTTACTAGAGAAAGGACACAATATGTACAAAGTTATAAACTAAGAAAAGAGAAAAATATTTTTGCTTAACCGTTCCGTCATTAGATTGAAGACTAATCAAATTCTAATCAAAGTACTGAATTTAAACGGTACCTTTTGCTGATCTTATCTTACTTCTCTAATCTCCTCCAAAGGAAACATATCATCTGTAAAAAAAATTGAACTTTTTGCAACAGTGAAATGTTACCCGTTTTTATCTCTGGAACAACCGCTATCAACATTCCAGAGATTGTCAACAGCTCCTCCTTAGTTGTTCCTGAAAAGTAAGGAGATTAGTAAGACATGGGTACCCAGGCCATCGTGGTCCTGGGATTTCCTGAAGCATCAAAGTAAGACACTTCCTTCAAACATAAGTCCCCTTTCGTTTCAAGGATTGGAGACGTTGCTGCTTTAGATTTGGGTTTCCAAATCTGTTTCGGTTTAACAAACGTGTTTGTTGCCTTCGGTTGAGCAACTTTGACTGGTTCAGATTTGTGAGTTTTGAAAACCGATTTTTGTTCCTGAACAGCTTTGCGTTTGTTTTTAGCAGCGTTCCAATCCCCATCAGAAGGTTTAACCTTGGGATTCACATTCTTCATTGCCTTAGGTGATGATACCTTCATCGGCTTGGAATGGTAGTTACCCTTTGGTGTAACCCTCTGATTTTGCATATAATAGGGTACATAGGGACGATGTGTGCAGTTTCTTGCAATGTGACCAGCAATGCCGCAATTGAAGCATGTTTGTCTCTTCACGTAGAAGGCATTCTGATCAGCTTGTGTAGCTCTTGCAGGCCCTGAAGGATGAACCGGTCCTTTCTGTGCTTGTTTTTGTTGCACATTTCTTGCAAACGATGATGAATTCGGATGTCTATACTTGTCGTTTGCAGGGGCCTTTTGTGGTGGAGATTTCCTTTTATTCTTCTTGTTTTCCTTAGACTGCAAGTCTTGTTCAGAAATCTCACCAGTCTTTCTGAAACCCTTGTTAGCACAGTCAAATGCATATTTCTCACATTTTCCATTACAGACTGGCTTAACAAAAGTATTTTTCACATTACGAGCCTTTTGCAGATGATTGCTGCCTGTTGAGGATTGTGGAGAGCCTGATTGTCTTTGATGGTTAGGCTTCTCATTCCTTCTCCTTCTATTTTCTAGTTTTGGCTCTTGTTGCTTGATCAGAACCCTTTCATTACTAACAGAAGGTTCAGATTGTTTAGCTTGCGCACTTGGAGCCTTGTTCACATCAGTCTTCTCGTCATCCTTCATGTCATCAGTTTTGACAGAATCGGAGAGTTCTGGTTTGTCAGATGAAACACCAGAAACTTTAGTAGAAACTTCAACTGAAACATTTGACGAATTTTCATCACAAGACGGTTCTGCACATGACACCTTTGGGCTGAATCCACTAGAATCAACTGATTCCAATTTCTCAGAATCAGCTGCTTCAGATGAATCACATTTGGAATCAGATGGTTCAGATGGCTCATTTGTTTCATCTGCCGATTCAGTCGCTGTTACACAATCATCAACATTTTCGCCCAAACCATTAGGACTAAAATTAAACACAGAGCGAAAAACCGAGTTAAAAATACTACACGCCGAAATAAAGTCTGGATTAGGTTCATTTATTAAATTTTCAGAAGAACCAGACTCTGATGCTTGTTCATCCCCAATTACATTTTCAACTTTCACTTCATCTGCAAGAGAGTACAAAGTATTAGTATCATTCACAGATGGAGAAATAAACGTGATCGGAGGAGTCGCACGTTTTTCAACAGGTTTGCTGTTGAATGATGACTTATCAGTCTTTGGACCGTAAGTCATCTTGCCCTCATTCATTAACTCCTCTTCCGTGTAAGGCATATATGTATAGTTATGATTGTATGGAGGAGGAGTTTTATTGTATCCCAAACCAGCCCCTTTCTTTTCTTTGTACTCTAGTTGTATGTCACAAATGTTCTTGACCAAATTACTAGAAGTGTCATACCTTTTAATATTAATTTCATTAACCTGATATTTCACCTTTAAGTCTTCTAGTTCTTTGGTCAAGTCACTAATTGTTGCTAGAGCATCTAAAAAATTACAATTCTTAGCGCTGAGATCTTCTTTCAACTGAATGATATCTTTCCTTTGAGCTTCAATTTTTTCTTTATAAAGTTTTTCATTTTTAGCCAAAGTAAAGTTTTTATTTTTAATATCTTTGTAGTCTTGAATCAACTCAGCGTTATGTAACCGATAAGCCTCATTTCTTTCTCTACACTCAGGAGTGCAAAAGACAGAAAGTATCTCTTCACGATCACGAGTAATTTCTTGAGCCAGGGGTTTGTTAAACATAAATGCTGAATTTTGTGTGGATGAGCAAACTGCAGCAGATGTGTTGACTTGAGTAGACTGTTTGTCAGCATTGTCATATGATTTGATGATTGAGATCAGCTCATCCGGCTTCATTCTGTAACAATCGGTTGTCACTATTATCTGATTAACATTGGTAAACCAACTACAGTTTGCCTGATCTGGAATCTCTTTTAAAACATCCAGAAGCTTTCTATTGCTCATGTGAGTAGACACCACCATCTCTGCCTTCTCCATTTTAGATAGCAATTCAGCAAACCGGCCTGTAAGTGCTTCTATAGATTCACCATATGAGTAACTGAATCCTTGGAGTTCCTGCTCAAGCATCTCTCTCTTAGAAGACATTTTAAGATGTGATCCCCAAAAATGTGCGTTTTTAACTATTTCCTCAACACCAGCCCAAAGCGAGAACCTGTGTACTCACTAACTCAAACACTCAGCAGTTGAATGAACCCGCTATCTGAACCGCACTTCAAAACCTGTCAAACCTTATCACAACCAAACCCTTTTTTTTTTTTTTAATTAGAATATAAAACAGACTATTATTATTATTTAGTTAATCTATAAGAAAACTATTTATTATTATTATTATTAAAAATCAATGATTAGGTAATGATTACCAAATGATTTTAATATTATTATTATTATAATCAATATCTTAAAATTAGAATTCCAAACGTCAACGTCTGTCTCTGTTGTTTCCGATGATGTTCCTTCAAACCAAACCCAACTAGAATTCTCAACACCCCAATTGTCACAAAAAGTTCTCTTAAATGGAGTGTAAGTATAAATGGAGAAGGTGGACGTCGGAGTCGGAGAAGATGATGAAGTGGGAACGAAGAGGATGAAGTTGCAGGTTTCAGGCGACTCAAAGATCCGTGACTCGAAACCTTTGATGATTGCGACTCGAAAACAAACAAGATAACTCGAGATCTCTGATGCGACTCGGAACCGAGGTTGCGACTCGAGACCGTGATGATGATGAACTGTGAGACGGTTGCGAGTCGGAACGGTGGATGCGGTTGCGAGTAGGAACCAAACAGGATGAGCCGAAACTAGCAATGGTTGCGAGTCGAAACCAAAGCAAGATGAGCCGAAACTAGCAGTGGTTGCGAGTCGAAATCAAAGCAGGATGAGCCGAAACTAGCATGGTTGCGACTTGGAGGTGAACAACTCGAGACCGTTGGATGTTGGATAACTCGAGACCAGTGAAGATGATGAGGTTGCGACTCGAGAACAAAAATGAAAGTTGATGTTGCCGGTGGTGAAGGAGGACTCGAGACCGTGGTTTCGACTGGAGATGATTGAACTCGAGACCTCTGAAATCAATTCCTCCAACCGCTGTTTCCTTAAATATTGGACTCGAGAACTCCAACCGTGTTTTTGGAATCTTTTAATTTTCAAATCAGTAATGGAAATATCGAAAGAAATGAAAATTGTAACTGACTTTCCAATATTTTTGGAAATTGAAATCCCCTTTTAAAATCAGAAAGAATATTTCTTTTAAAAAAAACAAAAATGTCGAATATCTTTAACACTATCAAAACAGATTGACACAGCAAACTATAATGATTTTGATAAAAATTCGATGAACACTACCAAGAACACGAAGAACGCGATGAACACCGAACCAAAAATAACGAAAATCTTGAATCCTTGATATCACACCGAGCCTAGAAACAGGTTCTAATGGCTCTGATACCACTTGTAAGTCCCGTGAAACCGGATCTTTCAATGATATCAAACAACACCAAGTTTGTGCGGAATCCAAACTTGATGTGATTCAAGAACAAATCGAAAAATATGAAAATACGAATCGAAAATATGGAAACGATGAACAAACCGAATCACCTTTAAACTTGCACACGATTCTATTACTTTGACAAGCAAAATCGTCTGGTACAAGTTCACCACCAATTGCCTCTCTCTCTCTAGAGAAATTGTAACTATGAATGTCCAACCCTAAAACAAGTTAGAAACTTGTTTATATACTAACTTAAGCCCAAGTTCCTACATGGGCTCCCCTTGGGCCTGCTTGGCCCACATGGCCTAAAGCTTGGCCCAAGTGACCTGTAAAGGTCCAAAACCTAATATAAACTAACCCGGTAAAGCCCAGTTCGTAACCATAGTCCGTTGTATTAATTTGATGCGTCAGTCTCACACTTTAGGGCCTAACAAGTAGAGGACGACCCGGGCAACTACATGGATGTCATAGACTCAAGCTTGGATGACGCTCTCCGACGGTCAACACGGGATACGAGACATCCCGCTCGGGTAACATATAACTGACTTTGGGTCTAGCCAAGGACCCTTATAAATGTGGCGCACCACGGAGGCATTCCGCGGAACTATCCGTAGTTTTTAGTTTAGTTTAACTTTTATGTTTTCTAGTTTAGTTTTACTTTTCAGGAATAAATCACACTCAAAAGATGGAGGTTGCCAAGGGAACGTTAAAACCACACCCCATGCACGAAAACAGAGTCTTTCGACAACTTTTCCAGCATTTCAGCAAGTTCAGCACGGGGCTGTGCCCAGCCCAACACGCCTCGTGCCCAGGCTCTGTAGAAAAAGTCCCAGTATAGGTAACTGGCCACGGGTCGTGCTCGCTGAACACGCCCCATGGCCAGCCTTCTGTTAAAATATGTTACTAGTGATCTGACCACGGGGCCGTGCCCGGACCACAATAACATAAAATTTTGTTTTTCAACACTTTTTACGCATTCGAATCAACCTAAAAGCTTATTTTTGGGACACATTGAGAACAATGTGTAATTTAAGTGTAGGGGGGATGCTAAAACCTTGAATCTTGCAAGTATTAATAACAAGCCTTACACAAAACTCTATTGGAACCGCTAATCACCCCAATTTTTTTCAAAACTTTTCGTTTTTTTCTTGTCTTGGTTTAATTCGGGAATAACAAGTTCCAAAAAGGTAATAGTTTTACAAATTTATAACCGATAGCATCGTGATAAAAAGAACCAAATAAGAAAATTATGAAAAGGCATGACAAATCTATTTAAAATTTGATTATATATACTTGATCACATTATAAACTCATTCCCACAACAAGTGAGTTTTGAGGCTTTATTGAGCATACACACATATATTTTTAAACTAAATGCTCATTTTCCGTTTCTTGTGTGAATAGCCACTTGGTTCTTACGACTCTAGAACTTGCCATAACGATACATTCCTAGTCCTTACCAACTTGAACCCAAGTAAGTAAATGATGGAGACATTAGGACTAACCCATTTTCCTTTCAACACCATTATTTTTCATCTTTTTTATCACCTACCCAAAATCCCCCTAGTTAACCCCTTTGAGCCTAAACCTCTTCATTTCAAAGCCCATAAAACAAACACCCTTTACCCACCAAAACCTTTTTCTTTTCAAACCCCTTTGTTTTATTAAAAAGCTCAGCTATCTTGTGACATGAAAAAAAAAAAAGTGAAAGTCTTGCAATAAACAAACAAGTTCCTCAAAGAAATCTTGTTTGAATGTGCTTAGTTTGAATAAAAGTCACAAAAACAAAAAGTTTTAAGACAACCGACGCTTTTTACGCTTTTCGCCATTTTTACTAACCACTAACCAAAATCACCTACCCTTAGCCCAAGCCTAACCCTTCCCCAAGTCCTCTTGATATTTATGAAGGTTTATAGTTAAAAAGGAGGAGGTTTGATCGCTTGGCAAGCATAAGGTAGAAGTAAGTTCCATGCCGGTCTCGAGTGTTTCACAAAAATACATATTCGGCCGAGTGTTGAGTGATCTCCTGTGAGGTATGTGAACTTGTATATAAATCGAATTTTAAAGAGGCATGTTATGCCCAAATAAGTAATTTTTCTTATAAATTGTTCTAAATAAATCATGACGAATAGGATTGTAAATAAAATTAAATATAAAACCCAATAAAGATCTTGGATTCCCGACACTCAAGATGAGCCCAAAACTTCTCCTCTACCTCTTCCATTTGGGTGTGCAAAGCCACATATGAAAGAGTTTTGCTTGAGGACAAGCAAAGATTCAAGTGTGGGGGTATTTGATGTGTGCAAAATGCAACATATAAATTACATCAAATGAGGCATAAAACTAACCCTTTTTAGTACTAATGTTGGAAAAAGCGTGTTTCTTTCTTCCTTTTGAAATTACAGGACCAAACGAGCTTAAACGAACAAAAGGAGCAAATAAGCAGCCAAAACCAACATAAATACAAAAAGAAGGAATAAATGTGAGATGCCTGACCCCTCGGCAGCATCCCCAAAGCAAAAACAAGGAAACAGAAGACTAACCATGGGGCCATGCCCAGGTGAACACGGGGCGTGGCCAGAAACCTAAAGACAAACCTGTAGATGCTTCCACGCCCACCACGGGAGCATGCCCAGCTCAGCATGGGGCGTGGTCAATGCAAAGATACGCAGAATCTTGATAGTACAGATAAGAGTTGATGACAGGGCCGTACCCAGGTGTAGGGCCCCTGCTGACACTTGCAATTAATGAAGGAAGAGAAAAGGCTGGCCACGGGGCGTGCCCAGCGGGCACGGGGCCGTGGCCAGAGTTATGTGCATGCTATAAATAGGGGTGTTTGGTTCACTTGAAAGGCATCACTTGGCAAACCACTACTCTCCCACTTTGCCACCACCCCACCACCACTACTACACCAACACCCACCACCATCATCCACCATCCATCTTTAGAGTGTGTAGTAGTCTCGGGATCCAAGATTGATTGTAAGGGTTCTTTCCAATCAAAGGCATTGTTTGGTTAAGCCTCTTACATCACTTGGTGAAGACAAGTCTTTATTGTATTACTTTTGATTTTTAATCTTTTGGCACTTTTTATTTGGGTTTTTATTAATGAATTTAATAACTAGTTTCTTATGTTGAAGGTGAATTTTTCTTATCATTTTTCTGTGGTGTCTTGAGGTTACTTTACTGTCTATATAAAGTAAAAGATTGCATCATTTATGTCTTTACGGTCTTTATAAAGGCATGTTGACTACCTGGTCGGGGGTTAGGGGAATGGTTTGGTAAGGTTATTGCCTTGTTCAGTGTATAGATCCTGCAAGGACCTGGTTCAAGCTTACTAGGACCTCCTTCAATACCCACTGGTATTGGATGGCGGGGGTGCGAATAGCTTGAACCCCCCATATGTAAACTACTATTAATACTTTAAACCGGCTTCTTGGGATTGTATCCTTGCTGACTCAAACCACTTAGCCGAGGGTAACATCACCTTCAAAAGAGGGGCCTACCACTTTTCGCATTAATAACTTACTTAATTATCTTTCAATATTTTGACCCTTTGGGATTGTATCCCTGCTGACTCAAACCACTGGGTTGAGGGTAACGTCATTTTGACAACCCGTACTCTCGTTGTCGAGAGAATGGTATTTTAGTAATACGTGCGTGTATTATTATTATTATTATTTGTGAAATAATAATAATAATCCATGACGAGAGTTCCAATTACTGACGTATGAGTTAACAAAACCGGGCCAGTCCGTTGAGCGAGACACCTAATTGTTTAAAGGATTCACGTAATTGTGCTAGGCCCAAGCCAACTAACCTTAAAACCCTACCCTTTAAATATAAACTTAAACCCCCCACCTCCCTCATTTTTGCATAAACCCAAAACCCTAATAGAAGATCCAGCCGCACACCAAACCCTCTGCAATCTCTCTCGCTGATCGACGGTCACCGGAGCCGGCACTCCAACGATGGTCTCTGGCCACACAAGCACTCACACCACCCGAACCCCTCTCATCTTCTCTGGAGACACCAAATCCTCCACCCAAAGCGGCGACGGCGATGGTTCTCGCCATTGTTCTCTGATGACACGCACACACACCCCCTCTCGTTCTCTCTTTTCCGATGTCCTGTTCTGGAGTCGGACCTTCTCAGTTCGTACTTCTGATCAACCTTCGATCAGTTTATACCACTGCTGGTACTTGTGTTTTGGTCTTGTATAATGATTGGCAGTTTGTTCGATTCATGTGTGTGTATGATAGTAGGTGATTGTTACTGTTTGACGATTCGGATGTTGATGCTTAATTTAAATCCTTGTTGAACTGTTTGAGTGTATTATGTTAGGTTTGAATGTTGATGGGTTTTGTGAACCTTGGCTATACACATATAAATTTAGTCGTGCTACAACTGCTTGGTATTTTGGTATACAAGATGTTCCGTATGATGTTGTGGTCGTATTTTGTTAAAATGTCAACTCTGCTGAACTGTTTGTGCATTCAGATGTGAGTGTTTGATGATATTGAGTAAAAACTAGAAAGTGTATAAACTGTTTATATGATGTTTTGATATATATATATATATATATATATGTGTGTGTGTGTGTGTGTGCCTTGTGTTTCTTGTAATCTTGGAGTCATGAAAGGAATGTAAATAAATATTAATGACAAACTGAGAATGTGATGTTGCTGATTTGTATGTTCATTTCATGATGAACTGTTTGAAAAAAGGATAGGTGCACGGTATCCTTAGCCGCGGAAGGGATCTCCCTTCCCAGTTCACGACCCAACAACGATTCCTGGCGGTAAATACCGTTGTCAACTTGATTGGATTGAAGAGCCTGGAGTACCCAGGATTCGAACCCGTGACCTCCACGCAATGGGAGCCCTCAAGAGACACTAAATGGGTGTCGGTGGCCACTGAGCCAAGACCTAGTGGTTATGATGAACTGTTTGAATGATGCCAAAAATGATAAAACATGTTAAGGAATTGTGACGGGTTCGTTGTCACACCCCGATATTTCCACGTGGGCCTGGTGGGGAGTATTGTGACGTAGTTGATATCATCATAGTCAAATAATCACAGTTCAATGCACAGCAAAAGTCTAAAGTAATAATAATACAAACCGATTCGAAAGTATAATAAAGTATTACACAACGGTTGTATATGGATCCACAGGCGGATCTTAAAACAGGAAAATAAACACTGTTCAACAGACTTTAGACGTTTAGAACTTGCAAGATTCCTTATTAACGCCCTGAGCTCCCAGCCAATTACGTACATTACCTGTCACTTAATCTTTTGGAAAATACGTCAGTTTACACTGGTAAATACAATTAACTAACTCTTTTGAAAACATTTATAAAAATTGATTTAAATGCACAAGGCACAAATATCCTTTTATAACTTGGGACAATTATATAAAAATAATCTTGTATACAGATTTATATGTTTGTTATACATTTAAGGCCTGATATACAAATCGAGTCAAGATTAATAGACACACCACAAGTATAGGCCCACAAGAGAGTGAGATACCAATTTTCCTACGCAACCGTAAGGTGTATGCCTACACCCCGTGCTTAAGACGTGGTCATTTCTTAATAAATGATGCCAAGGATATCCGGGACATGGTCATTAACCCCCAAAGGCTTTATTTCAAACAAGACAGATTAAAACGGGTTACCTCAATAATTTAACCACTAATCGATTAAATATTCAATACCCAACCAAGCGGTATTATTATAATACTGTATCCCAAGCCCGTATAGGGAAAATAAGTTAAAAGTATTTGCCTGAGCTAAAATGTAATTTTATTCGCAGCCGTATATTCAAATCAGCAAGCACAAGTACCTCTACTGGGGCTCTCAATCTGGAACGAAGGTTTTATTAACCTATTAGATTCCTAACGGGTCTTATTTAAGTTGTAACTTAGACCGGTTAGTTTTCAGGAAAGGTTTACGGTTCAAAACACAAGATTAAGCGAAGACCGGATTAGAGTGTGATTTAGACCCGACAAGTACGGAGACTTGTATAATATGGGTAAACTAAACGCATTCTGAATTTTGAAGTGAAAATGATAAGGTTTGACCCGTTTCGGTTAATTCATGTAAACTAGTTACATAAACCATACCGAACGTGTAAGATGCATAACGGGTAACCAAATGAGTCATGAACATTTTTCACAAGTTAATATGCCTTAAATATGTTGTGATATCAGTAGGATACCTTCCATTATGCCCAAAACGGATTTAAAACCAATTTAAGCCCCGTAGGGGTATTTCGGTTATTTTAAAGGTTATAAAAGAGGTTAAATAGTAATCTGAGGTTCTGGTCTAAAATAATCAGTAAAAATATTTATTTTAATAAGTTATACCAGTAAGATATCATATATATATATATATATGTGAAATTTATCATTTATGGCCAAACTATGCACCGTAGGGGCATTTTGGTCATTTCACATATGTTAAAAGAGCTAAGTTTGGAAATCTGAGTTCAAAACTTTTAATTATTGTTTAAGTATAAAGATTTATTCATAACATCAGTAGGTAACAAGTCTTAGGTGCTAAATATGGTTTTAAACCATACTATGCGCCTAAATCGCATAAGAGTCGGTATTTGAAGATATTCGGGTTGATTAAGGAAATACGAGATTTTGATCAGCCTTTACTATTTAAAATAACTTATTTAATATATAAAATCAATAGAAAAAGGTTTGATATGTAAAGGATGTATAAAACTCATTTTATTAACGAACAGGGCATTATCGTCAATTACCGAGTCTACGCAAGAACTCTATGTTATGATCAGTTTAAAATTTCATAAAAATCTCCAAAATCCCTAAATATTATATTACATCAGTGGGTAAAAGGTTTGGTGTCAAAATTTGGGTTTAAATAGGATTTATGTTGAAAATGTCGTTTAATTAATAAAAAGGCTTTCATTTACGATATTGAGCATAACTCCTAATTTAGACCATAAACTGATGTCAAACTTTTAGGCAATGTTTATAAATCAGTAATAAAGGTTTTCGTTTTCTCACATTTTCAAAAATCTCGTTCAATTATCAAAAGGGCATGATGGTCAACAATTAAGCAATTAACGGAAATATGCAATGAACTAGGATTTCTATGGAACCATATTATATAATCTCAGAGGGTTATACTAACAAGTAATATGGTCCTAAAGGAACCCTAACGCATATCTAAACTAAGCTAAATCGGGTCAGAACTGAAAGTCAAAGTAAAAGTCCACTTTCGCAAGTTTCGGTTCGGAACCGAGCCTAAACTCAGAATTGTCGGGTTGAACATGCCTAGACATGTTCAATTAATATTTACCAAGTTATTAAAGTGACAAAAGTGATTTTATTGCCCTTACATCATTGGTTATGAATTTTATTTAAAAACAGACTTGTTTGACTTTTATTTTAATTACTTTGACCCGACAATTAACTAAGCAAACGTGGTAATTAGGAGGTGCCCTTTTTGAGGGTTTAATACCTACCTAATTACGATTACGTAGCCATGTTCGTTGCGAACAATGGCTCGACCGTTTAAAAGTCAGAGCGTTTATCGCAAACGCTTGACTTTTCGAATTTTAAGCCAAACAAAAATAAATAGCCATAAGAGGGCACTTACAAGGGGTCCAAGCAAAGATAAATTTGATCTAGAATACTCAGGTATGAAGCATAAACATTCAACTTAGAGCAATTTAGATCAAGTGTGGGAAATGAGAGCAAAACTAGTGGGTATTTATAGGATTTCAAGAACCGTTAGGATCGTTCCTTGATAATCGAGCTTCGATCTGGACCTTTCACATAAGGCACATGGTTTTGGAATACTAGGGATGTCCAAAACGATCACACGGTATTGAGAAAAGTTACACTAAGGCCCCTGAAATTCAACATGGGTGCAAAAATGAAGTTTCTACCCAGATGAGGCCGTGGCGTCGCACCACGGAAAAACCCTATAGTGGTGGCGCAGCGCCATCACCTACCAGGGACCAGAAACTTTGCCAAAATGTCAGGTTTGGTCCCTGCAACACCTTTGAGCCATTTTCGATGCGTTTAAACCCCGTTAAGCCCATTTCAAGGCTCTAAAATGAAGTTAAAGTATAGGGAACATGAAATATAATAAAATATATGCCGGATGTTGGTTCGTTTGGTCGTACGGTTGCGTTGTTCGGCTAATTACGACGAAACACGAACGGACGCGAAAAACGATCCAAATTACACGACTAATAGAATTTTATCAAGCCAAACACTAAAATAAAATATTTTAATGATTAAATAAATTTTTGGATGTCCGGATATATTCAGAACGTAAGATATGCGCGAAAATGCAAACTTATGCACTTTTTGACGCTTTTAGTCCCTATTGATCAAATAAGTTTATTTTTGCACACCAAACCCCTCTAAGTCTATTTCTAGGATATGTAAAGGATATTTAGGGCATGTTAAACTTATGATCATATTCCGGAAGGTTCGGTACCATACGAATCGGCAGACTTTTACAGTTTGACGCAATTAGTCCCTCTAATGCACAAACTTGCGCATACCATCGTTTAATAGCATCGAAGCCTTATCTAATCCATATTAGGCATTCTTGAGAGTATTATTAAACATCACAATGCTTCGAGTTCATAAAAAGGTCATTCAGAGGTATAATTAAACATATTGACACTTTTACCCCCTTAACTTAAAAAGTTGCGCGTAAGGTCACTTAAAGTCATAAAAACTTTAGACGGCCAATAATTGGAATACCCGAGAGTATAATCAAATCTCATGAAGCTCCCGGTTTGTTTAAAAGGTCACTGAGATGTAAGAATTAACATGTTGACGCTTTTAACCCTTCATCGCGCAAACTTTCAATTAATTACGCAAACGGCTACACTCGATCAACAAGTGGCTCATTTGTGAATATGATCACCGAGTAACGTTATTCAGAGGCTTATGTTAAGTATGTTAACACTTCCAGTCCTTCCATAATCAAAGTTTTTGATTTTTCTCAACATTAGTCCTTCATAGTCAACGATTGACCTCATTCGATGTGATTTTACGAGGTGTTACATCCTCACCCCCTTAAAAGAAATCTCGACCTAGAGATTTTCTCAAACGATGGAAGTACTTTCTGTCTTATAATGGACTTAATCTTTCATAGCATATCTGGGGCCTCTCCAGGCACCCAAGATGTCCTTTATAATAGGTACATGTGTCCTTTTGGAACTTCTAATCTTGTCAATCCTCAATCGATGCTGATTCACCACAAACTATAAGTTTTTTATTAATCCGCCTATCATTATGTGACAATGCTCTTGACCTATTGTCTAGCCATATCTTTAAATCACAAGTGTGGAACACATTGCGAGCTCAACCAAGCTCCTTAAATAGGTTTTAGATTATAAGCTACTTGATCTTGATATATTCGATTTCCTCGAATGATTCTATATATCCAGAGCTTAACTAGCCTGATAAATTAGAAATTCAGCACACCTTTCAAGGGTGATACCTTCTGTTGAATCTTATTCCTTAACAAGAACTCAAGAGGTTTGTGACGTTCATTTATTATTGAATTTCCGCCGATTACTGGTAGCCTCCAGACGATCATAAATATATATGATCTTATCCGTCGTTTTCCATGTAACTTTCAGACCCTGATAATTCGAACTTACTATCTTCTGTCCAACAACAGATGTTTAACATCTCATCAATACAAGGTTTCCAAAGGAGCAGCCTTGATACTTATATCACAACTATTATAGAGAAACTTATTTAAGATGAGATGGTTATTCCAACCACTGCTTAAAACCAATCTTAAGGAATAGCTAATCCTTATAGTTAGTCAAACAAATCGACGGTCCTGGGCAGCTGATGGCGATTCTTAATTGTTGCCTAATTAGGGTTGCGGTAATTAATGCATAAGCAAAATGAACCGTCTTTCTTAATTAATAATACCGAAACTCTCAGAATATTGAATTAGGCTTTAAGAACCTTTATCTTAAAACTCACCTAATCGGGGTTTCGATTCTTCCAATAACGATGGTACTAATCGTCATGGAGATTTCACAATAATGCAGCCCTATGCGGGATGTATATCTTAACTCTACTTGCCCTTCAGGAGGTAAACAGGGTAGTTTTTGGAGAAGATAATCAAGACACAAGGAAATTACTGAGATTTTCCAAATCTCAGGCTCCGGTTCATCTATCATTGCATGTGTCAGGTAAGTGACACATTTACTTTACAAATCCATGGATACCTTATTCAGTGACACTTATTTGGACATTCCCCTTCTGGATATCTTCTTTGAATACCATTAGCTGACTTTAGTACCATATGAACATTGGAATATCTCAGTGGTTCCATGCATTAAACCTCCATACTGATCAGGCATGGAAGCAATCTATGGAACATATTAAGATACACCAATCCTCATATGGCACTTTTATCATACAATCTGTTATTCACAGTTGATAGAAATCAATGAGATAACAAACTAACATATACTGATGTACTCCATCTGGAGAGAGTACTCTAGCATTTTATGAATGAAGATTTCGGACAGGGACAGAAGAAATGGTTCCTACGATTTTCATCTGTAAGTTTTACCTTACACTTAATCTCTGGGGTTCTTATGGAAGATTTTAAAAGTTTGCTATACTTATAATTTATGAAGGATTTATTGGTATCTGAATCAAAACAGAACTCTTTAGCATTTATATTACTAATAAATGATAAGGAATGTACCTGATGTCATTATTGATATGAACTACCTCTGGCATCCATCAGGAGAGTTTAAGCGCTTTCATTCTTAGGATTTTTATCCTTAGCCGCACCTCTCTTGACAGATTTAGGGCACGTAGTCTTGACGTGGCCTTTCTCGTTACAGCCGAAGCAGACTGCGTCCTTTATGTCCTTACAATCCAACGTTTTATGCTCACTTGATTTGCATATCCCACAAGCCCTGGGCTGCGATTGGGATTTTGATTTGAACCTGCACTTCCCTAGATGGCGCTTCTTGCAGGTCTTGCATACAGGTTTCTTGTTGGACTTTTGTTTGTTCTTATTGAACTCAAGCTTACCCTTTTCTTAGAAGTCTGCGAGTTATCTTCCTCCCTTTTCCTTTTTAGTTCATTCTTTGCATCCGAGGTATGAACAAGATCCTTCTCGTGAGTATGGAAGTGTGGTCTTAAATGAGATTTGGAGCAAGTAGCATTGGGCTCCTTGAACTTTTTCATGACCTTTCTCACAGCTTTTCCAACAACGGCGTCAATCATAGCTTGGAGAACATCTTTGTCAATTTTGAGGTTCACAATTGTAGCATCATTAGCATGCGTCGCATCATTAATGACGCGATCGACGGTTGTCTTATCCGAGTTTGTAATACTTGAGATTTGGTTCCTAACACCACATGAAACAATTAGTTAGTTGCGATACAACAGCTATTCATCATCCTGATGGTCTTACATATACTAACCATGGTATCATTAAACCATACATGCTAATACAGTACAAACATTCCTAATGAATGATATTTAAATATATATCAATTATATTTAGCCTAGGCCGTAAAAAGACCATCAACGGCATTTAAGGTTTGGATCTAGTCCATCACCTTTTTGACAGGGGATCAAAATGTCGCATCTGTCTTGATCATATTGGTGATTTTGGATAGCTTGAAAGCTTGCCACAAAGATATTGGAAAAGAGTGATTCCTAATGGATATAAAGCATCCATCTAATATTGTTGAAGCAGTCTCTAAAGTATCATCGGCCAATTCTACCTCATGTTTTATTCTTAGGGCAGTTAGTCTTGATATGCCCCTTCTCGTTTGATCAGCCTTTACTGTTTAAAATAACTTATTTAATATATAAAATCAGTAGAAAAAGGTTTGATATGTAAATGATGTGTAAAACTAATTTTATTAACGAAAAGGGCATTATCGTCAACTACCGAGTCTACGCAAGAACTCTATATTATGATTAGTTTAAAATTTAATAAAAATTTCCAAAATCCCTAAATATTATTTTACATCAGTGGGTAAAAGGTTTGGTGTCAAAATTTGGGTTTAAATATGATTTATGTTGAAAATGCCATTTAATTAATAAAAAGGCTTTCATTTACGATATTGAGCATAACTCCTAATTTAGACAATAAACTCATGTCAAGCTTTTAGGACATATTTATAAATCAGTAATAAAGGTTTTTGTCTTCTCACATTTTCAAAAATCTCGTTTAATTATCAAAAGGGCATGATGGTCAACAATTAAGCAATTAACGGAAACATGCAATGAACTAGGATTTCTATGGAACCATATTGTATAATCTCAGAGGGTTATATTAACATGTGATATGGTCCTAAAGGAACCCTAAGGCATATCTAAACTAAGCTAAATCGGGTTAGAACTGAAAGTCAAAGCAAAAGTCTACTTTCGCGACTTTCGGTTCCGAACCGAGCCTAAACTCAGAATTGTCGGGTTGAACGTGCCTAGACATGTTTAATTAATATTTACCAAGTTATTAAAGTGTCAAAACTGATTTTATTACCCTTACATCATTGGTTATGAATTTTATTTAAAAACCGACTTGTTTGACTTTTATTTTAATTACTTTGACCCGATAATTAACTAAGCAAACGTGGTAATTAGGAGGTGCCCTTTTTGAGGGTTTAATACCTACCTAATTACGATCACGTAGCCATGTTCGTTGCGAACAATGGCTTGACCGTTTAAAAGTCAAAGCGTTTGTCGCAAACGCTTAACTTTTCAGCTTTTAAGCCAAACAAAAATAACTAGCCATAAGAGTGCACTTACAAGGGGTCCAAGCAAGGATGGATTTGATCTAGAATACTCAGGTATGAAGCATAAAGCTTCAACTTAGAGCAATTTAGATCAAGTGTGGAAAATGAGAGAAAAACTAGTAGGTATTTATAGGATTTCAAGAACCGTTAGGATCCTTCCTCGATAATTGAGCTTCAATTTGGACCTTACACATAAGGCACATGGTTTTGGAATACTAAGGGTGTCCAAAACCATCACACTGTATTGAGAAAAGTTACACTTAGGCCCCTGAAATTCAACCTGGGTGCAAAAATGAAGTTTCTGCCCAGATGAGGCCGTGGCGTCGCGCCACGGCAAAACCCTATAGTGGTGGCGTAGCGCCACCACCTACCAGGGACCAGAAACTTTGCCAAAATGTCAGGTTTGGTCCCTGCAACACCTTTGAGCCATTTTCAATGCGTTTAAACCCCGTTAACCCCATTTCAAGGCTCTAAAATGAAGTTAAAGTATATGGAACATGAAATATAATAAAAAATATGCCGGATGTCGGTTCGTTTGGTCGTACGGTTGCGTTGTTTGGCTAATTATGACGAAACACGAACGGACGCGAAAAACGATTCAAATTACACGACGAATGGAATTTTATCAACCCAAACACTAAAATAAAATTTTTTAATGATTACATAAAATTTTGGATGTCCGGATATATTCAGAACGTAAGATATGCGCGAATATGCAAACTTATGCACTTTTTGACGCATTTTGTCCCTGTTGATCAAATAAGTTTATTTTTGCGCAACAAACACCTCTAAGACTATTTCTAGGATATGTAAAGGATATTTAGGGCATGTTAAACTTATGATCAATTTCGTAAGGTTCGATACCATACGAATCGGTAGACTTTTGCAGTTTGACGCAATTAGTCCCTCTAATGCACAAACTTGCGCATACCATCGTTTAATAGCATCGAAGCCTTATCTAATCCATATTAGGTTTTCTTTAGAGTATTGTTAAACATCACGATGCTTAAGGTTCGTAAAAAGTTCATTCAGAGGTATAATTAAACATATTGACACTTTTACCCCCTTAACTTGCAAAGTTGCGCGTATCGTCATTTAAAGGCATAAAAACCTTAGACGGCCAATAATTGGCATCCCCGAGAGTATAATCAAATGTCATGAAGCACCCGGTTTGTTTAAAAGGTCACTGAGAGGTAAGAATTAACATGTTGATGCTTTTAACCCTTCATCGCGCAAACTTTCAATTAATTACGCAAACCGCTACACTCGATCAACAAGTGGCTCATTTGTGAATATGATTACCGAGTAATGTTATTCAGAGGCTTATGTTAAGTATGTTAACACTTCTAGTCCTTCCATTGTGACAACTCGTAATCTAGAACCCTTTCTTGTACCTCGATGCAACATATTTGAACGATATGAAACTAGTTGACATGTTTGTTTGATTAATGATATAAGTGGACATTCTATGTGATTATGTGTTGTGTTTATTGTATGCGTGTATGTATGCGACCCGAGACACAAGAACCCAACTCGAGACCACTCGGTCTCGAGTGAATAGTGTAACTATTTGGGCCGGTTGGGCCATTTAATCCATCCGAAACCCATTAGGGTGCATCAACTTAAAGCTAGTATATAACCTTTGTGGTTAGCCAACATTATCATCTTTGGGCAACTTACACACTCTCCTACACACACACTCCTACATCCCCTCTCACTAAAACCCTAGAGATCAAACATCACCTCTCATTTCTCTCGGATCAAATCGGCATCAACAAGGAGACTCGGTTAAGCTCATCATCATCACTCGGACACTCCATTGTATTCGTCTTCCTTACCAACTCGGTACCCTTTTCACAATCGGTTAGTGATTCTTATTATGTGATATGATGAAGTCATATGATAATATGTTTTCTTGTTAAGTTTTATACATGATTAGGGTATTGATTATGTGATAATATGCACCGTGGCTATTGTTTGAATATGACAAAGGTGTTTGTGGATTTAATGAGTTCTTGGTGGTTAGATAATACATGCTTAGTTACAACATTGAAGATGAACATTGTCACACCCCGACCACGTGGAACATACAAAACGTGGCGGAAATGTCGGGGAGTGTTGTAACAGAATTAATTGTTTCAAATCCATGGCAATTGAAGTTTCGTTTTATTGATTAAAGGTGTTACAATGTCTTAACAAACAAAGAAATACAACATAATTAACTAGTCTTGCATCTTTTATTGTCACTAAAGCCCAAGTCTGCCTATGTGTATCTTGATCATCTTATGCAACAGCTCCTGAAAAACACATGTGAAAATAGGTACGTCAGCATAAAAATGCCTGTGAGATACATAGGTTTTGTGAAAATAGGTTTCATGACTTATGTTTGAGAAAATGTTTAGTCATGAACCTTGTAATTTGCTTTGTTTTGTAAATCATTTGAAAAACAATGAGTTCAGATGATATGTATAAATAAGTGAATAATGTATGGTTAAATGAATAACCATAGTAGAATGGGTTTGTATAAGATAAGTTGTTTGTAAAACAATGTCTTGTGAAAAGTATGTTATTTGTATAAAATGTTCTATGCCTCAAACTGAAATGATTCAAATAACGCTACAATATGTAATACCATACAAACACTTATATATAGGAAGTACCAGCGGCGTATCCACCATGCTTGTATCATATTACACACGCATCGTTACTTAATCACTAAATCAAACCAAAACACCAAAGTAATGTTTAACAGTTGTAGAAATGTTTATGTATGGTCAAATACGGTTCACACGGTTCACCGATACAAACGGTTCACAGATACAGACGGTTCACAGAGTACAAACGGTTCACAGATACAAACGGTTCACAGATACAAACGGTTCACAGATACAAACGGTTCACGGAGTCAAATGATTACAACGGTTCACATAGTCAAATAGTTATAAACGGTTCAAAATGTAATATAAGGTATTCATATACTGGATGAGCATATGCAACAAAATGTAATGTAAAACAATGTACTAAGTAATGCACACAATGGGCACACCTAGCATAAGATGTAATGAAATCATGTACTATAATGTACTAACGAACATAGCATGTATATGATGTGAAAACAGGAAAGCATGAAAGTAACAAGTAGGCACATGTGTTCCACCCCAAAACAGTTTGGAAAACAGTAAAAGAGGGGTCTATGTACTCACTTGAGGTTGCTCAGAAGTCCTAGGATAACCACCAAGCAAAGATAGAGATCACGGAATCAAACGGCACCTAGTATAGGTAACTATGTTTATAAACCGGACCTAGATCGGAAGATTGGGTAGCATTAGGGTTTGTAAACCAAACGAGTGTAGAGACCCGTGTCATTTGGTTTAACAAAGCCTACATACTAAATGAAACTTAACCTGAGTGATTTCGACCCATTACAACCCGTTTAGGTAGCTTATGCTACTTTAACGCGTCGTGCGCGTAGAACGCGTACGGACCGCCTAACTAGCCCTATGACAAGTGTTATATGCCTAAACATGTTACATAATCAGTTATGTGAAAAAGGTTTAGGTTACATATGCTTAATTACCAATTATACATGAAAAGGGTAATCTGGTAATTTACCTAAGGCATATAAACTACCTGTCATACAACTACTTAAACGATGTGACCATAGGGTATAACCTTGGAAGGTTATTCCCTACCTACTATGGTCACCTAATGTGTTTGGTCGGATCCTAATGATCGACCAAACTGGGTCGGGTTCGAAGGTATAGGCGATTTATTAGATCGCCTACCCTACGACCCTAGACAACGTGGTAATCAGTAGGCATAGCCCCAAGGGACTATAACCAACGTGATTACACTCACGTTGCGAAGTTCAAACGAACTTCGCATTGACCATTACTGGTCAACGCTGAAAGTCAAACAAAGTTTGACTTTCTGACTCGAAAAGCAGTAAAATAAGGAAAAGAACGAAAGAATACTTACGAAGGGTCCCCGAATGCTAATCCCGATTCAAGAATCTCAGGTATGAAACAATGGTTTCAACTTAGAGGTTCTCAAATCAGAATTCTAGTGATTTTAGCAATGGGGGGTATGGGGTATTTATAGGAATACCCGAACCGTTAAGATCGTTTCATGGAAAACGTGCCTTAATCCCATCCGTACATGTGTTGCAAAGTTATGGTGTTTAGGTGTTTAAATTCCATCCATACATGTGTTGCAAAGTTATGGTGTTTAGGTGTTTAAATTCCATCCATACATGTGTTGCAAAGTTATGGTGTCAAAATTCCATCCTTATCCGCTGACTAAGCAAGTTAGAATGTGTGGTTGTGAATTAAACAACGGCTAATACATCGAATCTGGTCCCGAAAACGCAAAACTGAGTTTTCTGCATGTTTTCTGTCCAGCATAGGCAGTCGCGTAGCGCGACTGGTAAAGCCTATAGGGCTCGCGCTACGCTAGCATGTACCAGCTTCAGAAAAGTTTCAAAATTTACAGTTTTGGTCCCTGTGGTGTTTTAAGGCCTTTTTCGATGCGTTTGAACCCCGTTAACCTCATTTCAAGGCTCTAAAATGAAGTTAAAGTATAGGGAACTCAAAACATGCTCAAAAATATCTCGGATGATGGTTCGTTTGGTCGTACGAACGCGATGTTCGCTTAATTACGACGGAATGCGCACAAGCGCGAAAAACGATCCAAATGACGTGACGAATGGATTTTTCTTATGGCGAACACTAAAATAAAATATTTTAGTGCTTACATAAATTTTTGGATGTCCGGATGTATTCAGAACGTAAGTTATGCGCGAAAATGCAAACTTGTGCACTTTTTGACACTTTTAGTCCCTGAATGACACAAAAGTTTATTTTAGCATACCGAACACCTCAAAGCCTATTTCTAAGCTATGTAAAGGATATTTATGGTATGTTTAACTTATGGTCATGTCCCGGAATGTCTGTTACAGTTCAAATTGGCATACTTTCGCAGTTTGTCAAATTTAGTCCCTGTAAGCGATTAAACTTTGATTTCACCACACCAAACCTTCCAAAACTTATATATAAGTTATGTAAAGGTTATTTAAGGTATGTTAAGCCTATTTCACTATTCCGGAGTGTTCGTTGCATTAAACTGGTTATATTTACGCATCAGTGCGCGTATAACCTTCCAGAAAGCGATTTAGAGCTTGAAATCGGACAAGAGTTGATATGTGCAATCGATACACATATTTTTACAAATCCCAAGTATGAAATACAATATTTCATTGGTTTGGCATTTGTTTGATGGTCGCAGTGACACGGGTGTCACAAACATGACTTCTTTAGTAAAAAGTATAGATTTTTGGTGTGATAAAAGAATGATAAGGATCATCCGATTTATGAGGTTATAGAAAAAATGTTTTGTTGCAAGATGATCTTGATATCTAGTTTAGGTGTTATAACTCTTGTCCGTAAAATGCAAAATGTGTTTGAATGAGGATATGAATACTTGAATATATGAAGAACAACATGAACATGATATGAATGTGTCTTGAATATTTGAAAACTAGTTGTTTGATCCATTTTAATTGATTATTAGACAAGAAAACATGTTTGTATGGATAGTACAAGATGTTGCATGAAATCGGAATCCCATTGGCCAGTACAAATGCTGGCAATCAGCAGATGTTCCAGCCGAAACCTCCGGTCTCGACTCGAGACCTTATATGTGACAGCTTGAGAACACGGTTGCGACACAGCTTGCGAGTCGAGAACCCCTAGTCTCGACTCGAGACCATGCATTATCAGCACACAAACATCATGACTCGAGACCATGGTTGCGAGTCCGGTTGCGACTCGAGACCAATACATGCATGACCCGAGACCTCCACAGCCTTGACTCGAGATCTATAGTCTCGACTCGAGACCACTTGATTATGTATGGACTTGCATGGTTACGGGCTTAGGTGATTGGGCCGGACTTTGGGCTTTGTTTATTTATATACATGCTACTGTTCAAACTCGTAGGTATTATTGTAAACCGCCATGTTTATAAGTGTATGCCATGAATAATACCTGTATGCAACTTGTTAGTATACGTGTAGAAAACATACGTGCATTTCCTGGACTGAACCTGTCATGTATGATAACCATGTTAGGACGTGGTTGACCACTAGCATCTAGACTTGACTTTTCTGTGTATCTGCCGAGCAAACCAAGGTGAGTTCACACTTTCTACAAAGCATGGGATTCCCAGGGGTTGGGAATTGGGGTTAAGGAACGTGGGTTCCTCGTCCTCGCTTGGGTAGGACAGCAACGGTTCAGGAATGTAATTCCTCGTCCTCATGGACAGATAACTCGTACTAGACCAAAACTCTATCACAAAGTCCCTCCTTTTTATATCGACTTAATCGCCGGGCCAATGGCGAGCGGGTCATTAGTTAGATAGCGCTATTTAGGTTTGACAAACCTCACACCGTGCCGCAGAGGACGGGCGTGAACTAATGGACTATGGCACGTCGGTGATGATAGACACCGACGCTAAGGGCACATAAACATGACTAACGTCAGTAGTCGATATGGTAACGAGTCTAGTGTATACATGGGGTAGCCCCCACGGCCGAAATGCCAGATAACTAACATGGGGTAGCCCCCACGGCTGTATTGCCAGAGTAAATGGGTAAACAAGTCACGTTTTCAACTATGGGGTAACCCCCACGGCAGGATGCCAGTAAAGGAAACCGTTTTTTTGGAACAACTTAAAAATGAACACCCAACCGTGAACTCACTCAACTTGTTGTTGACTCGTTACTACATGCTTTGCAGGTCTTTAGGTACTTAGCTGGAGCTTGCATGGAAGAGAGTCGTTGTGGGACATGGACAGCTGTGTGCCATGTTAAACCTTGAAATGTTTAAACTTATGTTTTGGATTTGAACATTATGCTTTCGCTTTGCAACTTAAACTATGTTTTATTTGGATACCAATGGTATTGGTTGAACTTTTATCTGGATCCTGGTCAGTCACGCCTCCAAGCGGTGGTATTCCGCAGGTGGATTTTGGGGGTGTGACAGATTGGTATCAGAGCCATTGGTTATAGAGAACTTGGTTTTAATAAGGGAAAAAGTTTTTGTTAAAACCAGACTATAACCTGAACAGTGCTCAACGATCCACAACGACGCTTCACTCCACATGCAAGGCTCAACATCCTAGGTGATATGATCTGTGTATATATTGCCTACTTGTTAGTTACGTAGTACATTGCTCATGGTATGCTTGGTTAGTATAACTACTGTTGCTTGAACACGTGTGTGCTTACTCCCTTCTGCCATCGCACTTTCGCGAACCTCTCTCACTCATGTTCCTCTTGATATGAAGATCATGTCTGGACGCGTTAACATGACACAAGCCCAGTTGACGGCTCTGATTAATGAACGAGTTGCTGTGGCACTTGCAGCTGCACACGCAGGAGGTATATCCTGCAGTCCAAACTCGTTCTAGGATCTTTAGATCCTACTCTCGTGAACCAATCTTTGTGTTAAACTCTGTCCTTTCTTACACCCACGACAGGCCAACATGCTCAGCCACCCGTGAGCACTTTCAAGACCTTTATGGACTGTCGACCTAGTACCTTCAGTGGCACTGAGGGAGCGATAGGTCTCCTACACTGGATTCGCACGATCGAGTTTGCATTCGAAGAAAGTGAAAGCCCTACCAGTAAGCGAGTAGAGTACGCTGCTGGTACCTTGCAAGGGAAAGCGTATTCTTGGTGGAACACACAAGTTCAGATGCTCGGATTAGCAGATGCGAATGCCACCCCCTGGAGCGATTTCAAGGATTTGATCAAGGAGGAATTCTGTCACCCGGACGACATTCTAAAACTTGAAATAGAGTACTATGGTTTGAAGATGGAAGGATCAGAGATCGAAGCGTACACAAAAAGATCCAACGACTTGGCTGCCCTATGTCCTAACTTGTCACAACCCATTTCTAGACGAATCGAGCTATACCTCAGAGGCTTAGCCCCAGAAATCCAAGGGTCCGTAATTGCGGCCAACTTTTCTACAATCCAACAAGTCGTTCGTTTGTCGCACCAGCTCACTGATCAGGCAGTGGAAGAGGGCAAGTTACCCAAGCGTAACCCTTCCAATGCAAATGCTCTTATTAACACCAAGCAGATTTGGGGTGATCACCAGAGTGAGGGTCGTAGCTCTATACAACAGGACCCGCCCGGGAAACTCGTACAGCAGGGGCTGAACTACCAAAATCAAGGGGGATACCTTGGGAATAAGCCGAAATGCCGCAAATGCCATCAACACCACACCGGGTCATGTGTGGGATCGTGTTGCCATCGGTGCAAGAAGACGGGACATGTGGCTAGAGATTGCAGGGGCCCATATCCTGCAAACCGAAACCAGCAACAGGGTAGCAAAAAGGGGTGTTTCCGTTGTGGGGCTGAAGGCCATCTTAAGAGGAACTGCCCGCAGATGAGGCAGAAACGCGACAACAACAGCAACCAGGGCAACGGGAACAATGACGGAGACTATAATGATAACCACAGGGCTGGTAAGCATGAGTTCCTGGCTGGGCAAGGAGAAGAAAGAAACAACCCAAACGTTGTGACGGGTAAGTTCCTACCAGACAATTTCTCTGTCCTGTTTATTTGATTCAAGTACCGATACTAGCTACGTGTCACTAGAAGTTAGTCAAATGCTTAAGCGTATTCCAACACCTTTGGACAACAAACACATTGTAGAGTTAGTTAACGGTAGAGTTAGAGGCCACACACGTAGTCAAGGGTTGTAATCTTGTTCTTGCTGGTCACACTTTCTCTATCGACCTCCTTTCTATAGATTTGGGTAGTTTCGACGTTGTCATTGGGATGGATTGGTTATCCCACCACCGAGCATAGATCCTTTGCAACGAGAAGATTGTTCGTATTCCTAGTTCCGGTAATGAACCTCTCATGATTCGTGGCGACAAGAGGAGTGCTGTTGAGAACATCATCTCTCTCCTTAAGGCCCAGAAGTACTTGCGAAGGGGCCACACTGCCATTTTGGCACTCGTTACTGACACCTCGGAGAAAGAGAAGAAGATAGAAGATTTTCCAATTGTACGCGACTATCCTAAGGTATTTCCTGAGGTATTTCCTGAGGAATTACCCGGCCTTCCGCCTCATCGCCAGGTCGAGTTTCAGATTGAACTAGCTCCTGGAGCTGCGCCTATAGCTCGTGCACCTTATCATTTAGCTCCATCAGAGTTGGAAGAACTCTCTACGCAACTACAAGAACTCTTAGATAAGGGTTTTATTCGTCCTAGCTCTTCGCCTTGGGGAGCTCCAGTACTATTTGTGAAGAAGAAAGACGGTACCTTCAGAATGTGCATTGACTACCGGGAACTCAACAAGGTGACCGTGAAGAATCGTTATCCTCTACCACGTATTGACGACTTGTTCGACCAGCTGCAAGGGTCGAGCTACTACTCCAAGATTGATTTGAGATCGGGATATCACCAGTTGAGAGTCCGAGAAGAGGACGTCTCCAAAACGGCCTTTAGAACCCGTTATGGACACTATGAGTTTTTGGTTATGCCTTTTGGGCTGAAAAACGCACCTGCGATCTTCATGGACTTGATGAATCGAGTGTGCAAGCCTTACCTGGACAAGTTCGTTATAGTCTTCATCGACGACATCCTGATCTACTCTAAGAGTCAGGAGGAACACGAGCAGCATCTACGACTTATTTTGGAACTCCTTCGAGCAGAACAGCTATACGCCAAATTTTCAAAATGCGACTTCTGGCTTCGTGAAGTCCATTTCTTAGGCCATGTGGTAAACAAGGATGGGATTCACGTTGATCCATCCAAGGTAGACTCGATTAAGAACTGGCCTGCGCCTCGTACACCCACGGAAATTCGCCAATTTTTGGGATTGGCAGGTTACTACAGGAGATTCATTAAGGATTTTTCCAAGATTGCGTAGCCACTCACCTCACTAACGCAGAAAGGCGTTGTTTATCGATGGGGAAATGCACAGGATTTAGCATTTCAGCATTTAAAGGATAGACTTTGCAGCGCACCTATCCTTTCCTTGCCAGAGGGCACAAACGATTATGTGGTCTACTGCGACGCATCGATTCAGGGTCTTGGTTGTGTATTGATGCAACGAGATAAAGTTATAGCCTACGCCTCACGCCAACTTAAAGTTCATGAGAAGAACTACACTACGCACGACCTAGAGCTGGGAGCTGTTGTTTTTGCACTCAAGATATGGAGACATTACCTATACGGTACCAAGTGCACCATTTACACCGACCACAGAAGTCTCGAACACATCTTCAAACAGAAGGAGCTAAACATGCGTCAATGACGATGGGTCGAGTTATTAAACGATTACAAATGTGCAATCAAGTACCATCCTGGCAAAGCCAATGTTGTGGCTGATGCCCTTAGTCGAAAGGACACTGCGCCTAAGCGCGTGCGGGCATTGCAGCTCACCATACATTCTAGTCTTCCTTCCCAAATACGAGACGCTCAGGTAGAAGCATTGAAACCAGAAAACGTCAGGGCTGAAGCCCTACGCGGCTCAAGGCAACGATTAGAACAAAAGGAAGATGGTGCATACTACGTAACGGGACGCATTTGGGTCCCACTCTGCGGCAACTTACGAGAGCTTGTGATGGATGAAGCACACAAGTCTCGCTACTCGGTACATCCTGGTGCGGATAAGATGTACCACGATATCAAAACTACGTATTGGTGGCCTAGCATGAAGGCCCACATAGCAACTTACGTCAGCAAGTGTTTGACTTGTGCGAGAGTCAAAACTGAATACCAGAAACCCTCAGGCCTACTCCAGCAACCAGAGATACCACGATGGAAATGGGAGCAAATTTCCATGGATTTTGTTACGGGCCTGCCTAGATCTCAACGTAGTAACGATACTATTTGGGTGATCGTGGATCGACTCACAAAGTCTGCACACTTCTTAGCTATCAAGGAAACGGATAAGTTCTCCACTCTAGCAGACGTATACCTTAAGGAAATTGTCTCGAGGCATGGGGTGCCCACCTCTATTATCTCGGATCGTGATGCGCGATTTACTTCAGAGCTGTGGCAAGCAATGCACAAATCCTTTGGCTCACGTTTAGATATGAGCACAGCGTATCACCCTCAGACAGACGGGCAGTCTGAGCACACTATTCAAACCTTAGAAGACATGCTTCGTGCATGTGTGATCGACTTTGGCAACAGCTGGGAAAAGCATCTGCCACTTGTGGAATTCTCGTACAATAACAGCTACCACACTAGCATTAAAGCTGCTCCGTTTGAGGCATTGTACGGGCGTAAATGCCGGTCACCTCTTTGTTGGGCAGAGGTGGGGGATAGTCAGATCACTGGCCCAGAACTTGTGATAGACACAACCGAGCGAATTGCTCAAATACGACAACGCATGGCGGCAGCTCGTGACCGTCAGAAAGTCTACGCCGATAAGGGCAGGAAACCACTAGAGCTCCAGGTTGGGGAGCGGGTACTACTCAAAGTTTCACCCTGGAAGGGTGTGGTTCGTTTTGGTAAACGAGGCAAACTTAACCCACGATACGTCGGACCTTTCGAAATCGTCGAAAAGATAGGCAGGGTGGCCTACAGACTGAACTTGCCAGCAGAACTCAGTGCAGTTCACAACGTTTTCCATGTGTCGAATCTGAAGAAGTGTCTGTCAGATGAGACCCTCGTAGTTCCTTTGAAGGAGCTCACCATCGACGAGCAGTTACGATTCGTCGAGGAACCAGTTGAAATCACGGACCGGGATGTTAAGGTCCTCAAGAACACTAGAATACCTCTCGTTCGAGTTCGTTGGAACTCACGTCGCGGCCCAGAGTTCACCTGGGAACGCGAAGATCAGATGAAACAAAAGTATCCCCAACTGTTCGCAAACGGTACAACCACTACTGAGGCTGAAGCTACGGAATTTCGGGACGAAATTCCAGATCAACGGGGGGTGGATGTGACACCCCGGGAAAACCAGGAAAACCATACAACTTAACTAGCTTCCTCAGTGAGTACTTACCAAATTTCGGGACGAAATTTCTTTCAACTTGGGGATAATGTGACAACTCGTAATCTAGAACCCTTTCTTGTACCTCGATGCAACATATTTGAACGATATGAAACTAGTTGACATGTTTGTTTGATTAATGATATAAGTGGACATTCTATGTGATTATGGGTTGTGTTTATTGTATACGTGTATGTATGCGACCCGAGACACAAGAACCCAACTCGAGACCACTCGGTCTCGAGTGAATAGTGTAACTATTTGGGCCGGTTGGGCCATTTAATCCATCCGAAACCCATTAGGGTGCATCAACTTAAAGCTAGTATATAACCTTTGTGGTTAGCCAACATTATCATCTTTGGGCAACTTACACACTCTCCTACACACACACTCCTACATCCCCTCTCACTAAAACCCTAGAGATCAAACATCACCTCTCCTTTCTCTCGGATCAAATCGGCATCAACAAGGAGACTCGGTTAAGCTCATCATCATCACTCGGACACTCCATTGTATTCGTCTTCCTTACCAACTCGGTACCCTTTTCACAATCGGTTAGTGATTCTTATTATGTGATATGATGAAGTCATATGATAATATGTTTGCTTGTTAAGTTTTATACATGATTAGGGTATTGATTATGTGATAATATGCACCGTGGCTATTGTTTGAATATGACAAAGGTGTTTGTGGATTTAATGAGTTCTTGGTGGTTAGATAATACATGCTTAGTTACAACATTGATGATGAACATGACTTCTTTAGTAAAAAGTATAGATTTTTGGTGTGATAAAAGAATGATAAGGATCATCCGATTTATGAGGTTATAGAACAAATGTTTTGTTGCAAGATGATCTTGATATCTAGTTTAGGTGTTATAACTCTTATCCGTAAAATGCAAAATGTGTTTGAATGAGGATATGAATACTTGAATATATGAAGAACAACATGAACATGATATGAACGTGTCTTGAATATTTGAAAACTAGTTGTTTGATCCATTTTAATTGATTATTAGACAAGAAAACATGTTTGTATGGATAGTACAAGATGTTGCATGAAATCGGAATCCCATTGGCCAGTACAAATGCTGGCAATCAGCAGATGTTCCAGCCGAAACCTCCGGTCTCGACTCGAGACCTTATATGTGACAGCTCGAGAACACGGTTGCGACACAGCTTGCGAGTCGAGAACCCCTAGTCTCGACTCGAGACCATGCATTATCAGCACACAAACATCATGACTCGAGACCATGGTTGCGAGTCCGGTTGCGACTCGAGACCAATACATGCATGACCCGAGACCTCCACAGCCTCGACTCGAGATCTATAGTCTCGACTCGAGACCACTTGATTATGTATGAACTTGCATGGTTACGGGCTTAGGTGATTGGGCCAGACTTTGGGCTTTGTTTATTTATATACATGCTACTGTTCAAACTCGTAGGTATTATTGTAAACCGCCATGTTTATACGTGTATGCCATGAATAATACCTGTATGCAACTTGTTAGTATACGTGTAGAAAACATACGTGCATTTCCTGGACTGAACCTGTCATGTATGATAACCATGTTAGGACGTGGTTGACCACTAGCATCTAGACTTGACTTTTCTGTGTATCTGCCGAGCAAACCAAGGTGAGTTCACACTTTCTACAAAGCATGGGATTCCCAGGGGTTGGGAATTGGGGTTAAGGAACGTGGGTTCCTCGTCCTCGCTTGGGTAGGACAGCAACGGTTCAGGAATGTAATTCCTCGTCCTCATGGACAGATAACTCGTACTAGACCAAAACTCTATCACGAAGTCCCTCCTTTTTATATCGACTTAATCGCCGGGCCAATGGCGAGCGGGTCATTAGTTAGATAGCGCTATTTAGGTTTGACAAACCTCACACCGTGCCGCAGAGGACGGGCGTGAACTAATGGACTATGGCACGTCGGTGATGATAGACACCGACGCTAAGGGCACATAAACATGACTAACGTCAGTAGTCGATATGGTAACGAGTCTAGTGTATACATGGGGTAGCCCCCACGGCCGAAATGCCAGATAACTAACATGGGGTAGCCCCCACGGCTGTATTGCCAGAGTAAATGGGTAAACAAGTCACGTTTTCAACTATGGGGTAACCCCCACGGCAGGATGCCAGTAAAGGAAACCGTTTTTTTGGAACAACTTAAAAATGAACACCCAACCGTGAACTCACTCAACTTGTTGTTGACTCGTTACTACATGCTTTGCAGGTCTTTAGGTACTTAGCTGGAGCTTGCATGGAAGAGAGTCGTTGTGGGACATGGACAACTGTGTGCCATGTTAAACCTTGAAACGTTTAAACTTATGTTTTGGATTTGAACATTATGCTTCCGCTTTGCAACTTAAACTATGTTTTATTTGGATACCAATGGTATTGGTTGAACTTTTATAACTATTAACTTGCGTGTTCAATATGATTGGTGGCTGGATCCTGGTCAGTCACGCCTCCAAGCGGTGGTATTCCGCAGGTGGATTTTGGGGGTGTGACATCCATAATCAAAGTTTTTGATTTTTCTCAAAATTAGTCCTTCATAGTCAACGATTGACCTTATTAGGGTTTTGTAGACGTGTCAACGTATCATTGGAGGTAATTTTACGAGGTGTTACATCCTCACCCCCTTAAAAGAAATCTCGGCCTAAAGATTTGCTGAAACAATGGAAGTACTTTCTGTCTTATAATGGACTTAATGTTCCATAGCATATCTGGGGCCTCCCCAGGCACCCAAGATGTCCTTTATAAGAGGTACATGTATCCTTTTGGAGCTTCTAATCTTGTCGATCCTCAATCGATGCTGATTCACCACAAACTATTAGTTTTTATTAATCCGCCTATCATTATGTGACAATGCTCTTGACCTATTGTCTAGCCATATCTTTAAATCACAAGTGTGGAACACATTACGAGCTCCACCAAGCTCCTTAAATAGGTTTTAGCTTATCAGCTACTTGATCTTGATATATTCGATTTCCTAGAATGATTCTATATATCCAGAGTTTAACTAGCCTGATAAATTAGAAATTCAGCACACCTTTCAAGGGTGATACCTTCTGTTGAATCTTATTCCTTAACAAGAACTTAAGAGGTTTGCGACGTTCATTTATTATTGAATTTCCGCCGATTACTGGTAGCCTCTAGACGATCATAAATTTATATGATCTTAACCGTCGTTTTCCAGGTAACTTTCAGATCCTGATAATTTGAACTTACTATCTTCTGTCCAACAACAGATGTTTAACATCTCATCAATACAAGGTTTCCAAAGGAGCAGCCTTGATACTTATATCACAACTATTATAGAGAAACTTATTTAAGGTGAGATGGTTATTCCAACCACTGCTTAAAACCAATCTTAAGGAATAGCTAATCCTTATAGTTAGTCGAACAAATCGATGATCCTGGGCAGCTGACGGTGATTCTTAATTGTTGCCTAATTAGGGTTGCGGTAATTAATGCATAAGGAAAATGAACCGTCTTTCTTAATTAATAATACCGAAACTCTCAGAATATTGAATTAGGCTTTAAGAACCTTTATCTTAAAACTCACCTAATCAGGGTTTCGATTCTTCTAATAATGATGGTACTAATCGTCATGGAGATTTCACAATAATGCAGCCCTATGCGGGATGTATATCTTAACTCTACTTGCCCTTCAGGAGGTAAACAGGGTAGTCTTTGGAGAAGATAATTAAGACACAAGGAGATTATTGAGATTTTCCAAATCTCAGGCTCCGGTTCATCTATCATTGCCTGTGTCAGATAAGTGACACATTTACTTTACAAATCCATGGATACCTTATTCAGTGACACTTATTTGGAAATTCCCCTTCTGGATATCTTCTTTGAATACCATTAGCTGACTTTAGTACCATATGAACATTGGGATATCTCAGTGGTTCCATGCATTAAACCTCCATACTGATCAGGCATGGAAGCAATCTATGGAACATATTAAGATACACCAATCCTCATATGGCGCTTTTATCATACAATCTGGTATTCACAGTTGATAGAAATCAATGAGATAACAAACTAAAATATACTGACATACTCCATCTGGAGAGAGTACTCTAGCATTTTACGAATGAAGATTTCCGACAGGGACAGAAGAAATGGTTCCTACGATTTTCATCTGTAGGTTTTACCTTACACTTAATCTCTGGGGTTCTTATGGAAGATTTTAAAAGTTTGCTATACTTATAATTTTTGAAGGATTTATTGGTATCCGAATCAAAACAGAACTCTTTAGCATTTATATTAGTAAGAAATGATAAGGAATGTACCTGATGTCATTATTGATATGAACTACCTCTGGCATCCATCAGGAGAGTTTAAGCGCTTTCATTCTTAGGCTTTTTATCCTTAGCCACACCTCTCTTGACAGATTTAGGGCACGTAGTCTTGACGTGGCCTTTCTCGTTACAGCCGAAGCAGACTGCATCCTTTATGTCCTTACAATCCAACGTTTTATGCTCACTTGATTTGCAGATCCCACAAGCTCTGGGCTGCGATTGGGATTTTGATTCGAACCTGCACTTCCCTAGATGGCGCTTCTTGCAGGTCTTGCATATAGGTTTCTTGTTGGACTTTTGTTTGTTCTTATTGAACTCAAGCTTACCGTTTTTCTTAGAAGTCTGGGAGTTATCTTCCTCCCTTTTCCTTTTTAGTTCATTCTTTGCATCCGAGGTATGAACAGGATCCTTCTCGTGAGTATGGAAGTGTGGTCTTAAATGAGATTTGGAGCAAGTAGCATTGGGCTCCTTGAACTTTTTCATGACCTTTCTCGCAGCTTTTCCAACAGCGGCGTCAATCATAGCTTGGAGAACATCTTTGTCAATTTTGAGGTTCATAATTGTAGCATCATTAGCATGCGTCGCATCATTAATGACGCGATCGACGGTTGTCTTATCCGAGTTTGTCATACTCGAGATTTGGTTCCTAACACCACATGAAACAATTACTTAGTTGCAATACAACAGCTATTCATCATCCTGATGGTCTAACATATACTAATCATGGTATCTTTAAAGCATACAGGCTAATACAGTACAAACATTCCTAATGAATGATATTTAAATATATATCAATTATATTTAGCCTAGGCCATAAAAAGACTATCAACGGCATTTAAGGTTTGGATCTAGTCCATCACCTTTTTGACAGGGGATCAAAATCTCGCATCTGTCTTGATCATATTGGTGATTTTGGATAGCTTGAAAGCTTGCCACAAGGATATTGGAAAAGAGTGATTCCTAATGGATATAAAGCATCCATCTAAAATTGTTGAAGCAGTCTCTAAAGTATCATCGGCCAATTCTACCTCATGTTTTATGACTAGAGTCCTAACAGGCGGATACAACAGTTTACGACATTTATTGTCCACAATAGACTTATCTGCGCCAGTATCAAACAAATTCCCGCATAAACATTATTGATAAGGAATGTACTTGTTATCACATTGTCATTCTGAATGGCTTCCTGAGCATTCATTTGAAAGACCCGAGCATTGGTCTTCTTAGCCTCTTCAGGCTTCTTCTGATTCTTAGGGCAGTTAGTCTTGATATGCCCCTTCTCGTTGCAACCATAACAGGTTGCATCATTCAATTTCTTGCAATCCAAGGTTTTATGTTCCTTAGACTTGAAGATCCCACAAGGTAGAGGTTGAGATTCATATATGCATTTCCCGAGGTGGTATTTCCTACAGGTTTTGCACCTGGTCTTTTCGCCAGACTGCTGGTTGTCCTTCTTAAACCCGGAACTCTTCTTACGATCATAGTTCCCCTCTTTCTTCTTATCGGAGCGATGAGAATTCTCATCCTCCCGTTTCCGCTTTCCATCATCAGAAGCTTTGGCAGCATTGTTTCTGACCACATCAAGTGTGAGAGATAGTGACAGATCTGCCGCTGGCCTGAATGTGGTACGTCTCGATGCTTTCACCCTTGCCTTGATTTCTGGGACTAGACCCCCAATAAAACGAGCTGTTCACTTCGGTTCTGGTGTGATCAAGTAAGGAACCAATCGAGACATGGTATTGAAACTTGTAAGATATGCCTGACAATCTAAGTTCTTCATGACCAATGTCAAGAAATCAGTCTCGATTTTCTCAACTTCATGTTGAGGACATAAATTTTCTTTGATAAGAGCAACAAACTGATCCCAAGTCAAGTTGTACAACGGGATCTTCCCTGTAGCTTGGATTAGTGACCTCCACCAAGCTAGAGCTTCTCTTTTAAAAGATTGTGAAACAAACTTCACAATGTCTTGCTCTGCACATCCACTAATATCAACAGCGGTGTCCATCTCATCGAGCCACGTCATGCAATCGATGGCTCCCTTTTCTCCTGTGAAGTCTCTAGGCTTGCAGGAGACAAAATATTTATATGAACAGGTTTTAACACGTGGCTCTTGATTAAGCACAACCTGTCCAGACGGAACACTCCTCTGATTTGATGAATGATGAGAATTGCTCTTGTGAGCTGTATGAGTCTTGGAGGGTGGTTTTGAATGCGGTACAGACTGAGTTCTGGCACGAGTTCCACTTGATTCATTATACTGTCTGTCAAGAGCCCGAGTTACGACATTATCTATTAATGCCTACAGTTCTGCACCAGCTATATTAACTCTGGTAGTATCATTATTCTCCCTCGGGTGGCTGTTAACCTCATCTGATCTAGCCATGTAGCTTGATTGCTACATAAATATTGATAATGATTTATTCAAAAGTCTATTATGGAATTGTCATTTATGGCAATTCATTAACCATGGAAATTTTAAGCCATATTGGTTAATTTAATTTATTTAAATTTTTATTATATTTTATCCCAGTTATAAACTATTAAGGATATTGAATTAGCACAAAAGGCCTTGTCACGAGGACAGTTTTGAATTTATAAGCCATGATCTTATAGGATCGAGGCATTAAGGTTTGAACACAGTTCATTACCTTTCTTGACAGAGAGTCAAAGACTACAACTGTCTTTTGTCTTTTAGGACAATAGATATAGCCCGTAGGCATTTCATCACTAAGGGATGTTTATGATATGATCATCTTATCTGATGATTTGAGTCATGATTTCTAAATCACTAGGCTAGATAAGAAATTGGAAGAATCCAATATAAGGATGACTTGTGTGATTTTATCGAATCACATTTTCCAGGAGTGCTAACATGTTTTCAGATGTTAACAAGGGTTTAAATCTTAAAAAGGTTTTACTATCTAGGCCATGTCTAAATGACATATAGGCTAGGTTATACCTTCAAGATTTTCTTTCAATATTCAATGGCAGATCAATTGCAAAAAGGAATGATATTTTGATTTATTTTATATATTATATTCATACATATAAGGACAAATGAAACTTTAAATTAAAACATTCCATTAATGGAAAAAGTACGTAGATGCCCTAAACGGGACTTTTAAACAAGAAATTTGTCCACATAGGGACTAAAAGATAAATATGTCCTTATAAGGACTAATAAAAGAAATGAAATATAACAAGGAAATTCCTTCTTCATTCTATTTCTGAAAGTTTTCTCCTTGGTTCCCTGAGTGCGGTACGAATACTGAAGGTTTTTGTGGGTAGTCCAAATCTTCTATATTAGGAATCTTTGCAAACGTGGAATCCAAGGATTTTATGGTTAATGAATAATATGAATCATGAATCAGGTCAGGACTGGTATAATCCAAGTTTGGGATTCCAAGACTTGGAGGTAAGAAATATAAGTCCTTTGGGTCCATAGGTATTATCTTTGGAGCGGGAGCTTCCGGGACAGCTGGTATGAACTCCTCCGATGTTAGCTTCTCATTTGAAGTTTCAAAAGTCTTGGGTACATAATTTGAAATATGGTTAATGGGTTTAAAAAGGTCCTTTCTCCATAATGGTCGTATGCTAATTCAAATTATGGTATGAAGCTTAGCATTCTTATACTTCAGGTCTGGAGAGCTTCCACCAATGGCAGCTTCGCTCGGCGACACGATCCTGAGATGCATAAATATCGATAACAATGTATACATATAACAGGGATGAGATCATTCCTAGTTCATGTCTAGACTTGAAAGTTAAGAAATGTGCTACTGTGTCATTGAGATTAAACACAAAAGGCTAGTGTTTAATTCACTCAATTTTGGCTCTGATACCAACCTGTCACACCCCGATATTTCCACGTATTACCGGTGGGCTGGGTGGGGAGTATCGTGACGTAGTTGATATCATCATAGTCAAATAATCACAGTTCAATGCACAGCGAAAGTCTAAAGTAATAATAATACAAACCCATTCGAAAGTATAATAAAGTATTACACAACGGTTGTATATGGATCCACAGGCGGATCTTAAAACAGGAAAATAAACACTGTTCAACAGACTTTAGACGTTTAGAACTTGCAAGATTCCTTATTAACGCCCTGAGCTCCCAGCCAATTACGTACAGTACCTGTCACTTAATCTTTTGGAAAATACGTTAGTTTACACTGGTAAATACAATTAACTGACTCTTTTGAAAACATTTATGAAAATTGATTTAAATGCACAAGGCACAAATATCCTTTTATAACTTGGGACAATTATATAAAAATAATCTTGTATACAGATTTATATGTTTGTTATACATTCAGGGCCCGATATAGAAACCGAGTCAAGATTAATAGACACACCACAAGTATAGGCCCACAAGAGAGTGAGATACCGATTTTCCTATGCAACCGTTAGGTGTATGCCAACACCCCGTGCTTAAGACGTGGTCATTTCTTAATAAATGATGCCAAGGATATATGGGACATGGTCATTAACCCCTAAAGGCTTTGTTTCAAACAAGACAGATTAAAACGGGTTACCTCAATAATTTAACCACTAATCGATTAAATATTCAATACCCGACCATGCGGTATTATTATAATACCGTATCCCAAGCCCGTATAGGGAAAATAAGTTAAAAGTATTTACCTGAGCTAAAATGTAATTTTATTCTCAGCCGTATATTCAAATCAGCAAGCACAAGTACCTCTACTGGGACTCTTAATCTGGAATGAAGGTTTTATTAACCTATTAGATTCCTAACGGGTCTTATTTAAGTTGTAACTTAGACCGGTTAGTTTTAAGGAAAGGTTTACGGTTCAAAACGCAAGATTAAGTGAAGACCGGATGAGAATGTGATTTAGATCCGACAATTATGGAGACTTGTATAATATGGGTAAACTAAACACATTCTGAATTTTGAAGTCAAAATGATAAGGTTTGACCCGTTTCTGTTAATTCATGTAAACTAGTTACATAAACCATACCGAACGCGTAAGATGCATAACGGGTAACCAAATGAGTCATGAACATGTTTCACAAGTCAATATGCATTAGATATGTTGTGATATCAGTAGGATACCTTCCATTATGCCCAAAACGGATTTAAAACCAATTTAAGCCCCGTAGGGGTATTTCGGTCATTTTAAATGTTATAAAAGAGGTTAAATAGTAATCTGAGCTTCTAGTCTAAAATAATCAGTAAAAATATTTATTTTAATAAGTTATATCAGTAAGATATCATATATATGTGAAATTTATCATTTATGGCCAAACTATGCACCGTAGGGGCATTTTGGTCATTTCACATATGTTAAAAGAGCTAATTTTGGAAATCTGAGTTCAAAACTTTTAATTACTATTTAAGTATAAAAATTTATTCATAACATCAGTAGGTAACAAGTCTTAGGTGCTAAATATGGTTTTAAACCATACTATGCGCCTAAATCGCATAAGAGTCGGTATTTGACGATATTAGGGTTGATTAAGGAAATATGAGATTTTGATCAGCCTTTACTGTTTAAAATAACTTATTTAATATATAAAATCAGTAGAAAAATGTTTGATATGTAAAGGATGTGTAAAACTCATTTTATTAACGAAAAGGGCATTATCGTCAATTACCGAGTCTACGCAAGAACTCTATGTTATGATCAGTTTAAAATTTAATAAAAATTTCCAAAATCCCTAAATATTATATTACATCAGTGGGTAAAAGGTATGCTGTCAAAATTTGGGTTTAAATATGAATTATGTTGAAAATGTCGTTTAATTAATAAAAAGGCTTTCATTTACGATATGGAGCATAACTCCTAATTTAGACCATAAACTGATGTCAAACTTTTAGGACATGTTTATAAATCAGTAATAAAGGTTTTTGTATTCTCACATTTTCAAAAATCTCATTTAATTATCAAAAGGGCATGATGGTCAACAATTAAGCAATTAACGGAAACATGCAATGAACTAGGATTTCTATGTTGTATAATCTCAGAGGGTTATACTAACATGTAATATGGTCCTAAAGGAACCCTAAGGCATATCTAAACTAAGCTAAATCGGGTCAGAACTGAAAGTCAAAGCAAAAGTCTACTTTCGCGACTTTCGGTTCCGAACCGAGCCTAAACTCAGAATTGTCGGGTTGAACATACCTAGACATGTTCAATTAATATTTACCAAGTTATTAAAGTGACAAAACTGATTTTATTGCCCTTACATCATTGGTTATGAATTTTATTTAAAAACCGACTTGTTTGACTTTTATTTTCATTACTTTGACCCGATAATTAACTAAGCAAACGTGGTAATTAGGAGGTGCCCTTTTTGAGGGTTTAATACCTACCTAATTACGATCACGTAGCCATGTTCGTTGCGAACAATGGCGCGACTGTTTAAAAGTCAAAGCGTTTATCGCAAACGCTTAACTTTTCGGCTTTTAAGCCAAACAAAAATAACTAGCCATAAGAGTGCACTTACAAGGGGTCCAAGCAAGGATGAATTTGATCTAGAATACTAAGGTATGAAGCATAAAGCTTCAACTTAGAGCAATTTAGATCAAGTGTGGGAAATGAGAGCAAAACTAGTGGGTATTTATAGGATTTCAAGAACCGTTAGGATCGTTCCTCGATAATTTAGCTTCAACCTGGACCTTACACATAAGGCACATGGTTTTGGAATACTATAGGTGTCCAAAACCATCACACACTATTGAGAAAAGTTACACTTAGGCCCCTGAAATTCTACCTGGGTGCAAAAATGAAGTTTCTGCCTAGATGAGGTTGTGGCGTCGCGCCATGGCAAAACCCTATAGTGGTGGCGTAGCGCCACCATCTACCAGGGACCAGAAACTTTGCCAAAATGTCAGGTTTGGTCCCTGCAACACCTTTGAGCCATTTTCGATGCGTTTAAACCCCGTTAACCCCATTTCAAGGCTCTAAAATGAAGTTAAAGTATAGGGAACATGAAATATAATAAAAAAATATGCCGGATGTCGGTTCGTTTGGTCGTACGGTTGCGTTGTTTGGCTAATTACGACGAAACATGAACGGACGCGAAAATTGATCCAAATTACACGACGAATGGAATTTTATCAAGCCAAACACTAAAATAAAATATTTTAATGATTACATAAATTTTTGGATGTCCGGATATATTCAGAACGTAAGTTATGAGCGAAAATGCAAACTTATACACTTTTTGACGCTTTTAGTCCCTGTTGATCAAATAAGTTTATTTTTGCGCACCAAACACCTCTAAGCCTATTTCTAGGATATGTAAAGGATATTTAGGACATGTTAAACTTATGATAATATTCTGGAAGGTTCGATACCATACGAATCGGCATACTTTTGCGGTTTGACGCAATTAGTCCCTCTAATGCATAAACTTGAGCATACCATCGTTTAATAGCATCGAAGCCTTATCTAATCCTTATTAGGCATTCTTGAGAGTATTATTAAACATCACGATGCTTCGGGTTTGTAAAAAGGTCATTCAGAGGTATAATTAAACATATTGACACTTTTACCCCCTTAACTTGCAAAGTTGCGCGTATCGTCACTTAAAGGCATAAAAACTTTAGACGGCCAATAATTGGCATCCCCGAGAGTATAATAAAATGTCATGAAGCTCCTGGTTTGTTTAAAAGTTCACTGAGAGGTAAGAATTAACATGTTGACGCTTTTAACCCTTCATCGCGCAAACTTTCAATTAATTACGCAAACGGCTACACTCGATCAACAAGTGGCTCATTTGTGAATATGATTACCGAGTAACATTATTCAGAGGCTTATGTTAAGTATGTTAACACTTCCAGTCCTTCCATAATCAATTTTTTTGATTTTTCTAAAAATTAGTCCTTCATAGTCAACGATTGACCTTATTAGGGTTTTGTATACGTGTCAACGTATCATTGGACATGATTTTATGAGGTGTTACATTCGTACAAATGGATCAGGTTCTAGAAAGATTCCCACAGTGGTTACGAGTCGAGATCGAGTGGTTTCGACTCGAGACCACCTAGTGACTACAACTCGAAACTAGGACGTGCACATCAGGAGACTCGAGACTAGCTAGGTTGCGACTCGAGATCTCCTGATCTCGACTCAGGGTTGCGACTCAAGGATTGACTCGAAACCATGGTTTCGAGTATTACATGGACAACACGAGATCTCCTGATCTCGACTTGGGGTCCCGTGGTTGCGACTCGAGATCTCTTAGTCTCGAGTCGAGACGTCACGGTTTCGACTGAACTGGTTTTGTGGGTCGTTTTGATTATTGGGCTTCACAAACTGATGTTATGGACTGTGTGCTCATGTTGTTGCTTAACTGTTACTGTTTAACTGTTCATACCCTAGGATGGGTCCAATACCGTATTTGCTAGCATGACATGCATGCCATGTGTTAGATATGTGTAGGATTATATGTGACACTACTTGCATACGAACCTAATGAATATTAATAACCATAATAGGGTATGGTTTACCAACTAACACAAGTAAATTGTCTGCCGAGCAAAGCAAATGTGAGTTCAAAACTTTTTACTTAAAGCATGCGTTCCCGGTGGTTGGGAAACGGTACAAACAACACTTTCCCTGGTTTGGGATTGCTTACTATCTCCTTGTGCGGGATACGCTGAACGGTAACAACAACACTTTCCCTGGTTTGGGATTGCTTACTATCTCCTTGTGTGGGATACGGTATTACTATCTCCTTGTGTGGGATACGGGTAACACTTTCCCCTTGTGTGGGACATTTTATTAATTACTATTTATATTAGATGCAACGAGCGGACTAAACGAAACTCTATCACGGAAGTCCCCACTTACTATACCGATTAGTCGTCGGGGCCTGGCGAACGGGTTATTAGTTGATAACGTTATTAGGTCTCACAAACCTCACACCATGCCTGGATAGTATCGGGCGTGAACTAATAGACTCTGGTAAACCGTCAATGATGATAGACATTGACAAAACGAGGCAAATCACGGAAACGTGCAGTCGCTAAGTATTCAGTTTTACGCAGTTTAGTAGCTTACATATGGGGTAGCTCCCCATCGCATGATATAAATGAGTAATTAATCAACAAAAATGTTTTTGGAAAATAAAACTGGAAAACGTTAAACTCATGAACTCGCCGGCACTCTACTACATGATTTGCAGGTTGCTCGGTACAACTTTGGACGGACACTGCAATCGGATGGAGTGCTTGGTTTGTAAGTTTCATTTTAACAAACTTGTGGTTTTAAATTACGATGTGTTTTCTTTCCCTTTCCGCTGCAAACTTAAACTATGTTTTGAAAATTTTAAATTAGGTCACTATTTATACCATTACTTGTAATAATAACTAACCAGTTCAAAATAATTAGTGGCTGGATCTTGGTCAGTCACACGCCTCGCGGTAGTACTCCGCGTGTAGATTTTGAGGGTGTGACAGTCACCTTCAAAAGAGTGGTCTACTACTATAACTAAGATAATCTCTTAAAAGTCCGAAAGTGTGAAAATCTTCAAAGGATACATTAAAGACGAGTCGGATCCAAGTGATTCTATCTTGTCTATCTGTTTTTATTTTATTTTATCTTTTCATTTTTAGTTTTATTTTCATGTTTCAAAACTTTTCTCAAAAATTTAGATTGATTAGACGTTGAGGATAAACCGGTACTAAAAGCTCTTGTGTCCTTGGACGACCTCGGTATCTTACCAACGCTATACTACGTTCAAGATGGGTGCAATTGCCCAAGTGTGTGTTTATAGTTAGTTGAATTTCGTGTTTTATAAATTTAAAACTTTACTAATGCGTAAAATGGGCTCAAAATATTAATAAAATCATATCACACCTAACGCACACCAAATGACATGATACTTCTGACCTAATTTAGTATTTAAAAATATGAAACAAAACTTAGTTTAAGATAGAGTTAATTGGTTAGATGGTTCTTATGATTTGTTGATAATAACATATTTAAGTACTAACTTATTTTTTTAACAGGTTCAGGTTTTATGACTTCGATTTTGTAACACCTTTGGGTATTATGGCTAACTGCCTTTAATTTTTATGTTAAATCAGTGGAAAACTGACTAAAATACCCTTATATAATTTTCTGTTAGTACTTAAATAGTGTTATATTCAATAAACCACAAGAACTATCTATGATTAACTCTAAAAAAAATATAAAAACCACATAAAATGCTACATAAAAATATTTAATAATTATCTTTCTAAATTTAATATATATACAGTTTTTATGAGAGAAAAAAACATTATAGTAGGGACAATGTTCAGTTTTTTTATTAATTTTTATTTAATTATTTTTGAAAAGAAATATGATAAATATACAATTCATGAAAATTATCTCAAATATAATATGCACACACATTTTTTTCTCTTTTGTTTTATTCAGACCAAATTTTTTTATTATGATTCGTTGTTTTGTTTAATTAGTATTATATTATATTATATTAATATTATGTTATGTTATCTTATATTATATTATGTTATACCATGTTATACTATATAGTATATTACTCTATATAACAATTTGCGTCGATTGTTGGCTACAGTAATGCATCCAGACCGTTCATTTTTCTATCTACGGTACGCACCTCCTCTCCTTCTATCTCCTTCTCTCTGTGTCATCTTCTTATTTTTGGGGTGGATCGCACAGGTCTCCGGCGGAGTGTAGGTGAATCAGATCGACGGCAAATCAAGCGATTAAGATGAGCGACGATCCGACGTCGTTAGTGGTGGAATCAAGCGACGATGGTTGTTTTATTGCTGAATGGGGTCTTCATATCATTTTTTTCTGGCCGGCATGAAGGTCTTCTTCTCTTTTGTTGTTCCTTTATAATAGTTGACCTATCAAGCTCCTTCGATCCAGGTTTGAACTTTTAGTCAGTTATTGTTTTCTATTTAATGTTTTCACTTCTTAAAAGTCATTGTGGAAATAGGAATAAGAACAAGGGTTTCTGAAATCATTGTAGCACACATAGTGAGTAGCATATTGTAAAAGTTGTATCGATGTTTGTTGTGTTTATTTACAAAAGCTTACATACCGTCTTTTTTTTAATTAACTTCTTAATTTACTTTGTTACTTGCTTGCTTACACACTCAAACTCATATAATTACTTCTGCTACAGTACCAATTAGTGACTTTGGTTAGGTCTAAACATTCGCATGAAGGAAAGACGGAGTTTTTGCCTGAGTTGCCGATTATCATGTGTATGAGGCATAAGAATCTTGTCCCGCTCCAAGGATGGTATGTCGAAAAAGGCGAGCATATTTCGTATGGAATATTGATAAGGTGTTTAATTAAGTGTCTAGGCATTGGGGGTTCTTGAAATGGAACCATAGGTATAATCTTGCAGTTGGGTTGGCTTCGGTTTTGGCGTACCTTCATCAAGAATGCGAGCAAGAAGTGATCCATTGCGATATTAAAGCGAATAATGTGATGCTAATTTTAATGCTCGGTTAGGTGATTTCGATCTTGCCCGGATCATGGACCATGATAAAAACACTGTCTCTACACTAACTGCGGGGACCATGGGTTATTTATTGACCGAGTATCTTCAATACGGGAAAGCTACTGATGAAACTGATATTTTCAGCTATGGCGTGGTAGTTCTAGAACTCTGTTGTGGGAGGAGACCAATTGAGAGGGAGCCAGGGGGTCATAAAATGGACAATTTAGTGGCTTGGGTGTGGGAGTTGCACTCCAGAAGCGCTATTTGTGATGCTGTTAACAAGCGTTTGAACAAAGAGTTTGATCCGAATGTGAGGTTAGAAAGCTTTTGTTTATATTTTATTCTCAGAGGATTAGATAGATGATCTACTACATCAATAAGCATTGTACTTGTATGTTTGTAGTAAACTTACTAAAAAGATTTCTATACTTGTATCTTTGTGGATATTATTTCTGAGCTACCTTTAGGTAATTTTAATTCATCAGAAAATTAGATCCATCAAGTTTGATATTATGGTGTGTTTACTTTTCTTTTTAAATATGTATGCTATTTTTTGATTTAATCAAATGAAACATGATATTGTATCAAGAAACCAGACATATATGTGATCATGCTTTTCCTGCGCATTCTTTATGTTTTGGTATGTGGCTGAAAAGCATGTTCGTAATATTGTTTGTTTATATTCACAACAATATTAAGTTGATGTTTAATAATATAAATCATTCTCATATTTAAATTTTACTTGCTATGCTAGATTTTATTTTCTATGAGAAGCTGTCTAAAAAAATATATCCTTAGGTCACCACAAGAAAGCAACTTGAAGCCTAATTTAATTCTGATTCATTTACCTATTTGAATTTCTCATCATACATACAATTTTGTATGATGAGGTTTTTTATATCAACTTTCTAATCTTATCTTTTTTAATTGCAGGGAAGCTTGCCCGGTCGGGCGTGCTTGCTAGAGTTGGTCTAGCTAGATTGCACCACGTAAATTCGTAATATCTAGAGCTAAGTAACGGGATGGTATGTGTTGATATTGTAGGTACTCGAACTTGATGGTGTACAAAATAGCATCTGATTTGGGTCAAATTGATAGACAGACAAGAAAATAAGAAAAGCCTATTTGCGAAACAAATAAATGTAATTATCCTAAGTTATCCAATGTAAAACAAAATTCCACGATACTTGGTATATATTGCAGTTTGTTTCTGTCTTTTGGAGTTATCACTAGTGATATGCGAAACTGGTAGTTATCTATACCCTGCCGCAACGCGGCAGGTACTTCTACTAGTTCTTTGTTTAGTTTAGGAATATTACATATATTAATGTTACATCATGTGATGTTATGTTACCTAAATAAACAAAGAATATAATATATGGTATAATATAATATGACATGATTTAATATAATATATAACATAATATAACACATAACATAATTTTAATATAATATAATGCTGTTACATCTTGTGTAGTTAACGTTTTGTGATAGCCCATTCTAAGTTTACGTTTGTTGTTTATGTTTTGATGTAAGTTGACAAAGTCAAGACGTCCTCCTGTCTTGACTTGGACAAGAATCTGTTTGAACTATGTTTAACTAGAATTTTTACCCGCCACGTGTTGTAGCGACGTCGACACCTAAATTAACTCGAATTTGTGTCGTCAAATAGTTGACCCGACTTGTTTCCAACAAAACTTATGTCAAAACATAGACCAACTGAAAATATACATAAAATAAGCACAAAAGCATATTATATTTCACCTCACTCATTACCTTACCGAGAAAAATTTTCGTCAAAAGGTAAACCAACTTGGGTTTATACCGAAATGTACTTAAATAAAGAATATAAGAAAATAGTATTTTTTTTTTTTTAAGTTACAAAATGGTATCGCGCGTTGAGTCAACGTTGAAACGTAAAGTAACTCGAATTTATACTTACCATCTAGTGAAAACGTATTATCTATATGAAAAAAACGTAAACCAACTGAAAACATACATAAAAATAAGCATTAAAACATATTGCAAAAACGTAGATCAACCGAAATGCATAAAAATAATCATGAAAACACTTTATATGTGACCCACATAGATAAAATAAGCATGCAAAACTCGAGGTGGGTTAAAATGACATTTTACAAAGTTTATATAAAGCTAAGGGTTGTAAATGATAATATACTAAAAGTTAAGGGTAGAAAAGGAAAAAAACAAAAAGGAAAAACATAAAACAAAAGAAAAAAAAATCAAAAATGAAAATATGTTTGCTATAGTGAAATTGGTTTTATGAATTGTTATTTTATATAATGTAATTGATCAACGAGAGTGTATAAATGAAGACGAAGGTGGACCTTCATCTAGCTTGAAGAGCGAAGGTGGACCTTCGGTCATATTCGGTTGTTCATGAACTGCGGAGGTGGTCTTTAAAAAAACCTAAAACACAAAATCGATCCTTGTGATGACAGTGACTATAAACGAAAACAAATAAACATGTTTAGAATCTGATTGTATGGTTTTTGATGTGTAATTTGATGTTGAATACGGTCGTTTCAAATGTTTGTTGTTCAAAAACCCTAAGGTCAGAAAAGGTAATGAATATAGTGTTGATGTGTTAAAATAATCAAGGATTTTTGTTAGTCGGTTATATTAGAACATGGTTGCACAAACTTTGATTCAAATAAAAACATTTTTTTCAAGACCTGCAACTTTTGATTTTCAAATGTTATAGCACGAAAGTGAAACATGGAACAAAGGTAGTTAGTGGGACGAAGGTGTTGTAGTCAACAAAAGTCAAATTTTGACTAGACTTTCGTTGGCTTAACAGACCTTCATTCAAAACAATACCTTCGTGTCATATTCTGACCTTCGTGTCCATGGCCTTCGTAGCATAACTCACTTTCGTCCAAATCAACACCTTCGTTCATAAGACATAACCTTCATTTCTCAAATGACCTTCGTGCATTAGTCTTGACCTTCGTGGTATAGATAGACCTTCGTTTTAATATGACACCTTCGTATGTTTCAACCCTCAGTGAAACTTTGAACTAAAATTTTTCAAAGTGTGGTAATTTTGGACACTCTGATTTCTCATTACGTGTTAGTTCTTTTTGTGTAAAGATATGACACCAAAACAACCGAGAGCTAAGCCAACTAAAAAAGAAAAGACTGAGGTAGAAAAGATGTCAAAGCCGAGGCACAACATGGTCGCATTTTTTGATCCTGAGAACAAGCTCGCGATTCCTTACGGAGGCAACATGGAATTCTTAAGAAGATCAAGGATTGCCCATGCTACCTCACAGGAGCATACATCGTACATAACCTTAATTAAAGCATTTTGGGAATCGACAAGTGTTCAAACAGTTAACAACGAAGAAGTTATACAGGCAAAGATAAACGAACAAGACGTTACCGTTTCTGAAGATGTTATGAGAATTGTGTTGCGGTTTGAAGATACAAGTGTAGATCCTACCACGATTTCTACAAGATGCCAACAGGGTTGCATGCTGCGAATGAAATGTAACGGTGATAATCTTGCAGGGTAACTAAACAAAGAAACACTTCCATTACAGTATAAGTTCTTCCTGCACATTCTGATTCAGTGTCTGGGCACTAGAAGAGTAGGGTGTGATATGGCTAATAGTAGTTTATTGGGATTGATGACGGCACTAACGCTCAACAAGTCATTCAATATTTCTCATTTCATTCTGGATAATATGAAGGAGAATCTTGGTAGACGTGGAGGGAACTTAACCAAATTCTGGATGTATTCCAGATTTATTTAGATGATCAAAGACTCACAACTGCCGAATCTTCCAAAGGATGAAAAAGATGTGTTAAAGATAGATATGATGACGTAACACTCGTTGGTAGTGTTCAAGAAAATGAGCAAGTACACAGAAAGCACACCACGATATTTGGATTTTTAGGCAACGTGGATTATGAAGCACCTGCAAATGATAAGTGGCGCCATGAAAATAGTGATTCTGATAATGAAGATACAAAGCTTGATGAACTTATCGATAAGAAGAAATAAGAAGCTGTTGCAGGGGGTAGTCAGAAACGTAAAGCAAAAACAATTGATGTGTGCAAAATGCAACATATAAATTACATCAATTGTGGCATAAAACTAACCCTTTTTTAGTACTAATGTTGGAAAAAGTGTGCTTTTGTCTTCCTTTTGTATTTTCAGGATTAAATGAGCTCAAATTAACAAAAGAAGCAAAAAGGCAGCTAAATCTAACATAAAAAGGAATAAACGTGGCATGCCCGACCTCCCCGAAAGCATCTTCCCAAGCAAAACAAGATAACAGAAGGCTGAACACGCCCCGTGCTTAGTGAACACGGGGGCGTGCCCAAGTGTCAGCATAAAAGACAAAGTTGTAGAAGCTTCCATCGCCCACCACGGGGCCGTGCTCAATGGACACGGGGCCGTGGTTAACTATAAGATTCGCAGAATCCAGGCAAATCTTGATAGTACAGATATGCTTCTGCACACGGGGTCGTGCCCATCGGACACGGGGCCATGGTCAATTAATGCAGACAAAAGCAATTAATGAAGACAGAGAAGGAGGATGGACACAGGGTCGTGCCCAAGCTACTGTTCAGGCTATAAATAGGGGTGCTTAGCTCATTTGCAAACCATCCCTTGGCACACCACCTCTCTCACACTTCACCCACCACCCACCACCATCACAACACCATCATCCACCACCATCATCCATTGTCCATCATAGAGTGTGTGAGTCATCTCGGGATCCAAGATTGATCGTAAGAGTTCTTGACAATCAAAGGCCATGTTTGCCTAAGTCTCTTACATCACTTGGTGAAGACAGGTTTCTAGTGTAATACTTTTTATTTTTAATCTTTTCGCACTTTTTACTTGGTTATGTATTAATGACTTTAATAACTAGTTTCTTATGTTGAAGGTGATTCTTCCTTATCGTTTGTCCGTGGTGTCTTGGCATTATTTTACTGTCTATATAAAATAAAAGATTTTCACCATTCATATCTCCACGGTCTATATGGAGGTATGTTGGCTACCTGGTCGGGGGTTAAGGGAACGGTTTGGTAAGAGTCTTGCCTTGTTCAGTGTATAGATCCTGCAAGGACCTGGGTAAAATTTAGTAGGACCTCCTTCAATACCCACCGGTATTGGATGGCGGGGGTCCAAACTCTTTGATCCCCTCATATGTAAGCTACTATTAATACTTTAACCCGGCTACTTAAGACTGTATCCCTGCTGACTCAGACTACTTAGCCGAGGGTAACGTCACCTTCAAAAGATGGGCCTACCATAATATGCATTAATAACTTAATTAATTATCTTTCAATAATCCGACCCTTTAGGATTGTATCCTTGCTGACTCAAACTACTGGGTTGAGGGTAACGGCACCTTCAAAAGAGGGGCCTATTACAATAACTAAGATAATCTCTTAAATAGTGCAAAAGTGCGGAAATAATCAAAGGTTACACTAAACACGAGTCGGAGCCAAGTGATTCATCTTGTCTATCTGTTTTTATTTTTATTTTTCAGCATTTTAGTTAGTTTTTATTTTTCTAGTTTAAAACCTTTTTCTAAACTTTTGATTTGATTAGATGTTGAGGATAAACCGGTACTAAAAGCTCTTGTGTCCTTGGACGACCTCGGTATTTTGCTAACACTATACTACGCTCACGATGGGTGCACTTGCCCATATGTGTGTTTGGTGTTAGTAAAATATCGTGTTTTATAAATTTAAAACTTGACTAACGTGTAAAAAGGGCTTAAAATATACTTAAATTTATATCACACTTTACGCACATCAACAATGTTAGTTGAAGAAGGTGACGTCGGTGGTAATGATGGAGACGATGGTGAAAAGAAAGATGGTGATAAGGGACATAAAAATGATAAAGATGATGATGATTCTGATTTGGATGACAATCCTCCTGCACCAGGCTACGAAAAGGTACTTAATGAACATGGTGTGTTGGTGCACATGAATATACAGAAAACAGGATATGATGATGATGATGGTGATGAAGATTATGTTCCACCCGAGACAACAACGAAAGAAAGACAAAAGGGTAAACGACCAGCAAAGAGGCCGGGTGGTAGTAAACGAGTGAAGAATTGATGCTGATGATGATGAAAAATTGATGCTGATGATGTTCAGCTCCCCTCCTTCCTCGCTTCCTTTCATCTTTGTCCCTTTTCTGAAAAGATGATTAAAAATTGATGCTGATGATGTTCAGCTCAGACCTGAGCTGATGTTAATGATGGCTCAGGTCAGGTTTAGTTCGAGTCCTTGTTCGGGAAAGAAGCAGTGGTAGCAGCCTCGGGTTCTGCTTGGGTCTTGTCTGGTTCAGTCTCGGGTCGCACAACCACCAATTCCTCAACCTTCGGTCAGTTTATACCACTGCTGGTACTTGTGTTTTGGTCTTGTATAATGATTGGCAGTTTGATTGATTCATGAGTGTGTATGATAATAGGTGATTGTTACTGTTTGACGATTTGGATGTTGATGCTTAATTTGAATCCTTGTTGAACTGTTTGAGTGTATTATGTTAGGTTTGAATGTTGATGGGTTTTGTAAACCTTGGTTATACACATATAAATATAGTCATGCTTCAACTGCTTGGTATTTTGGTATACAAGATGTTCTGTATGATGTTGTGGTAGTATAATTGTTAAAATGTCAAGTCTGCTGAACTGTTTGTGCATTCAGATATGAGTGTTTGATGATACTGAGTAAAAACTAGAAAGTGTATAAACTGTTTATATGATGCTTATATGATGTTTTGATATATATATATATATATATATATATATATATGTGCCTTGTGTTTCTTGTAATCTTGGAGTCATGAAGGGAATGTAAATAAATATTAATGACATACTGAGAATGTGATGTTGCTGATTTGTATGTTCTTTTCATGATGAACTGTTTGAATGATGCCAAAAATATTTGAAATATGTTGGTTTGATCTGATTTGATGATTGTACGACATGATAAAACATGTTAAGGAATTATGACGGGTTCGTACAAATGGATAAGGTTCTAGAAAGATTCCCATAGTGGTTGCGAGTCGAGATCGAGTGGTTTCGACTCGATACCGCCTAATGACTACAGCTCGAAACCAGGACGTGCACATCAGGAGACTCGAGACCAGCTAGGTTGCGACTCGAGATCTCCTGATCTCGACTCAGGGTTGCGACTCAAGGATTGACTCGAAACCATGGTTTTGAGTATTACATGGACAACCCTAGATCTTCTGATCTCGACTCGGGGTCCCGCAGTTGCGACTCGAGATCTCTTAGTCTCGAGTCGAGACCTCACAGTTTCGACTGAACTGGTTTTGTGGGTCTGTTTGATTATTGGGTTGCACAAACTGATGTTATGGACTGTGTGCTCCTGTTGTTGCTTAACTGTTACTATTTAACTGTTCATATCCTAGGATAGGCCCAATACCGTATATGCTAGTATGACATGCATGCTATGTGTTAGATATTTAGGATTATATGTGACACTACTTGCATACGAACCTAATGAATATTAATAACCATAATAGGGTATGGTTGACCAACGTAACACAAGTAAATTGTCTACCGAGCAAAGCAAAGGTGAGTTCATAACTTTTTACTTAAAGAATGCGTTCCTGGTGGTTGGGAAATGGTACAAACAACACTTTCCCTGGTTTGGGATTGCTTACTATCTCCTTGTGCGGGATACGCTGAACGGTACCAACAACACTTTCCCTGGTTTGGGATTGCTTACTATCGCCTTGTGTGGGATACGGGTAACACTTTCCCCTTGTGTGGGAAATTTTATTAATTACTATTTATATTAGATGCAACGAGCGGACTAAACGAAACTCTATCACAAAAGTCCCCACTTACTATACCGATTAGTCGCCGGGGCCTGGCGAACGGGTTATTAGTTGATAACGATATTAGGTCTCACAAACCTCACACCGTGCCTGGATAGAATCGGGCGTGAACTAATAGACTCTTGCAAACCGTCAATGATGATAGACATTGACAAAACAAGGCAAATCACGGAAACATGTGGTCGCTGAGTATTCGGTATTACGCAGTTTAGTAGCTTACATATGGGGTAGCTCCCCATCGCATGATATAAATGAGTAATTAATCAACAAAAATGTTTTTGGAAAATAAAACTGGAAAACGGTAAACTCGTGAACTCGCCAACTTTATGTTGGCACTCTACTGCATGATTTGCAGGTTGCTCGGTACAACTTTGGACGGACATTGCAATTGGATGGAGTGCGTGGTTTGTTAGTTTCATGTTAACAAACTTGTGGTTTTAAATTACGATGTGTTTTCTTTCCCTTTCCGCTGCAAACTTAAACTATGTTTTGAAAATTTTAAATTAGGTCACTAATTATACCATTACTTGTAATAATAACTAATCAGTTCAAAATAATTAGTGGCTGGATCCTGGTCAGTCACACGCCTCGCAGTAGTACTCCGCGTGTGGATTTTGAAGGTATGACAGTCACCTTCAAAAGAGTGGCCTACTACTATAACTAAGATAATCTCTTAAAAGTCAGAAAGTGCGAAAATCATCAAATGATACATTAAAGACGAGTCGGATCCAAGTGATTCTATCTTGACTATCTGTTTTTATTTTATTTTATCTTTGCATTTTTAGTTTTGTTTCCATGTTTCAAAACTTTTCTCAAAAATTTAGATTTTAGACGTTGAGGATAAACTGGTACTGAAAGCTCTTGTGTCCTTGGACGACCTTGGTATCTTACCAACGCAATACTATGCTCACGATGGGTGCACTTGCCCAAGTGTGTGTTTAGTGTTAGTAGAATATCGTGTTTTATAAATTTAAAACTTGACTAATGCGTAAAATGGACTCAAAATATTAATAAAATCATGTCACACCTAACGCACACCAAATGACATAATACTTCTGACCAAATTTAGTATTTAAAAATATGAAACAAATCTTAGTTTAAGATAGAGTTAATTAGATAGATGGTTCTTATGATTTATTGATAATAACACATTTGAGTACTAACTTATTTTTTAACAGATTCAGTTTTTATGACTTCGATTTTGTAAGACCTTTGGGTATTATGGCTAACTGCCATTAATTTTTATGTTAAATCAGTGGAAAGCTGACTAAAATACCCTTATATAATTTTCTGTTAGTACTTAAATAGTGTTATATTCAATAAACCACAAGAACTATCTATGATTAACTCTAAAAAAATATAAAAACAACATAAAAATGCTACATAAAAATATTTAATAATACAGTTATTATGAGAGAAAAAAACATTATAGTAGGGACAATGTTTAGTTTTTTTTATTAATTTTTATTTAATTATTTTTGAATAGAAATATGATAAATATACAACTCATGCAAATTATCTCAAATATAATATGCACACACATTTTTTTCTCTTTTGTTTTATTCGGACCAAATTTTTTTATTATGATTCGTTGTTTTGTTTAATTAGTGTTATATTATATTAATATTATGTTATGTTATCTTATATTATATTATTATATTATGTTATACCATGTTATATGGTGTGTGTCGGGTGTATTATGTTTTTCTTTATATTTTAAGCCCTTTTTAACACATTAGTCAAGTTTTAAATTTATTAAATACGATATTCTACTAACACTAAACACACACATGGGCAAGTGCACCCATCGTGAGCGTAGTATAGCGTTGGTAAGATACCGAGGTCGTCCAAGGACACAAAGGCTTTTAATACCGGTTTATCCTCAACGTCTAATCAAATCAAAAGTTGTAGAAAAAGTTTTTAAACATGAAAAATAAAAACAAAAATGCTGAAAAATAAAAATAAAATAAAAACAGATAGACAAGATAAATCACTTGGATCTGACTCGCCTTTAATGTAACCTTTGATGATTTTCGCACTTTTGCACTTTTTAAGAGATTATCTTAGTTATAGTTTTGAAGGTGACGTTACCCTCAACCCAGTGGTTTGAGATAGCAAGGATACAATCCCAAAGGGTCGGAATATTGAAAGATAATTAATTAATTTATTAATGCGTAATGTGGTAGGCCCCTCTTTTGAAGGTGACGTTACCCTCGGCTAAGTAGTCTGAGTCAGCAGGGATACAGTCTTAAGTAGCCGGGTTAAAGTATTAATAGTAGTTTACATATGAGGGGATCAAGCCATTCGCACCACCGCCATCCAATACAAGTGGGTATTGAAGGAGGTCCTAGTAAGCTTGACCCAGGTCCTTGCGGGATCTCTACACTGAACAAGGCAAGAACCTTACCAAACCATTCCCTTAACCCCTGACCAGGTAGCCAACATATCTCTATATAGACCGTAGAGATAAATGGTGAAAATCTTTTATTTTATATAGATAGTAAAATAACGCCAAGACACCACAGACAAATGATAAGGAAGTTTCACCTTCAACATAAGAAACTAGTTATTAAAGTCATTAATACAAAACCAAATAAAAAGTGCGAAAAGATTAAAAATCAAAAGTATTACATTAAATGCTTGTCTTCACCAAGTGATGTAAGAGACTTAGGCAAACATGACCTTTGATTGTCAAGAACTCTTACTATCAATCTTGGATCCTGAGACTACTACACACACTCTAAGGTGGATGATGGGTGATGGTGGTGGATGTGGGTGTTGTGATGGTGGTGGAGTGTGGGTGACGTGTGAGAGAGGTGGTTTGCCAAGGGATGTCTTTGAAGTGAACCAAGCACCCCTATTTATAGCCTGTACAGGTGCCCGGACACGGCCCCGTGGCCATCCTCTTTCTCTTTCTTCATTAATTGCAATTGTCTTTATTAGGCTCCACACGCCCCTGTGTGCAGAAGCGTATCTGTACTATCAAGATTTGCAAGATTTTGCGAATCTTAGCGTTGACCACGGACCGTGTTGAGCTGGGAACGCCCACGTGCTGGGAATAGAAGATTCTATCAGTTTGTCTTTTCTGCAGACATCTGGCCACGCCCCCGTGTCCGCTGGGCACGGGGCCGTGGTCAGCCTCTTATTCTCTTGTTTCGGCTTGGGAAGATGTTGTCGAGGGGTCGGGCATGCCACGTTTATTCCTTTTCTTTATATTTATGTTAGATTTGCCTGCATATTTGTTCCTTTTGTTCATTTATGCTCATTTGGTCCTGAAAATACAAAAGGAAGACAAAAGCATACTTTTTTCCAACGTTAGTACTAAAAAGGGGTTAGTTTTATGCCTCATTTGATGTAATTTATATGTTGCATTTTACACGTGTGACATCTGTGCTTGTAATCATTGTAAACAGTTCAGTTATAAATGAAATAAAGTTATTTGATCCCAATGTTTGTTTGTTTATGATTGATTTTTTTCATGTTTTGATTTTATTCAAATTCAAACTCTATATCGCTTTCTGGAGAGTTATACGCAAAATGGTGCGTAAACATAGTCAGTTTAACGCGACAAATACTCCGGAACATCAATCTATGCTTAACATACCTTAAATAACTTTTACATAACTTAGAAATAAGTTTTGAAGGCTTTGGTATGGCAAAATCAAGTTAATTCGCTTACAGGGACTAAAATTGACAAACTACGAAAGTATGCCAATTTGAACTGTAACAAAGATTCTGGAACATGATCATAAGTTAAACACACCCTAAATATTCTTTACATAGCTTAGAAATAGGCTTTGAGGGGTTAGGTGTGCTAAAATAAACTTTATGCTCATTCAGGGACTAAAAGCGTCAAAAAGTGCACAAGTTTGCATTTTCGCGCATAACTTACGTTCTGAATATATCCGGACATCCAAAAATTTATGTAATCATTAAAATATTATGTTTTAGTGATTGGCTTGTCAAAAATCCATTCGTCGCGCAATTTGGACCGTTTTTGCGTCTGTTACGACTTCCGTCGTAATTTACCGAACAACGCAACCGTACGGCCAAACGAACCGACATCCGACATATTTTTGAGCATGTTTCATGTTCCCTATGCTTTAACATCCTTAGGGAGCTTAAAAATGGGTTTGACGGGTATTAGAAGTGCCAAAACACGACCTTACGCGCACAGGGACCAAAACAGCCAAAACTCAAACTTTGCTGGTCTGCAGGGTCCTTACGGACCGTATGGACATGCTTACGGTCCGTAAGCCATGCCCATATCAGCAGAATGTGAGTTACAACTATTTCCAGCTTGATCCCACCTTGCACATGGTTTTGGGGCATTTTTAGGGGCTCCCCTGGTTTTGTAAATCTATGTGCTCGATGTGTACGGCTAGGATTGAATCTCGGTTTTCAAGAAACGATCTTAACAGTTGTACGAAAACTATAAATACCCCTCCACCCCATTTGCTCAAACCCACATTTGAATCTGATTTATGCTCTCTAAGTGGAAGTATATGCTTCCTACCTGAGAGAAAATCGGATCAAATACTTGCGGGGACCCTCTGTAAGTATTCTTTCGTTCTTTTCTTTCGTTTTAGCGTTAAAGTCAAACTGCGTTTGACTTTCTGCATTGACCAGTTTATGGTCAATGCGAAGTTCGTTTGAACTTCATAACGTGAGCGTAATCACGATGATTATAGTCCCTAGTGACTATACCTACTGATTACCACGTTATCTAGGCTCAGTGACGAGTCGTAGTTTCGGCCAAAATGCGTATTCTTGCGTATTTTGTAACCAAACTACTCTAGGGTATCAAAACCATTTTTTTTTATATCAAAACCTGTTTTCTAACTTGACTAAACATGTTCTAGCATGTTTAGCTCGTCACTTTTAGATTTGTGCTTGTCTAGGGTCGTAAGGGTAAGCGATCTAATCAATCGCTTATGCTTTCGAACCCGACCCATTTGGTCGATCATTAGGATCCGACCAAACACTTTAGGTGACAATAGTTGTATAGGGAATAACCTTCCGAGGTTATACCTTATGGTCACGTCGTTTAAGTAGTTGTATGATAAGTAGTTCTTATGCCTTAGGTAAATTACCAAAATACCCTTTTCGCACCAAAATTCATTTTAAGCCTATGTAACCTAATTTTTGATATCTAAACTGATTTAGTAACAATATTAGACATGTTAAGGCATATTTTACTTGTCATAGGGCTAGTTAGGCGTTCCGAACACGTTTTACGCGAACGACGTGTTAAAGTAGCATAAGCTACCTAAACGGGTCGTGATGGGTCGTAAGCACTTAGGATAAGTTTCGTTTTAGTATGTAGGCTTTGTTAAACCATATTACATGAGTTCCTACACTCATTTGGTTTACGAACCCTCATGCTACCCGATCCTCCGAATAGGTCCGTTTATTAATGTAGTTACCTATATTAGGTGCCGTTTAAATCCGTGATCTTCTAGCTTTGCTTAGTGGATATCTAAAGTCTATTGAGCAATCTCAAGTGAGTACATAGACCCCTCTTTTACTGTTTTTCAAACATTTTGGGGTGAAACACATGTGCCTACTTGTTACTTTCATGCTTTCCATGTTTTCATATCATATACTTGCTATGTTCATTAGTACACTTATAGTACATGATTTCAATGTGTTTTTGCTATGTATGTCCTTTGTAGCATACTTAGTACATCGTTTTACATGACATTTTATGCTATGTATGTTCATTTAGCACATACTTAGTACATTGTTTTACATTACCTTTTCATGCTATGTATGAGCATCATACTTAGTGCATTTGTTTTTCATCACATGCTATGTATGTCCATTTTGCCGCATACTTAGTACATTTTCATCACATGCTTACATTTTGGGGTATGACATTTGGTTTGTTTAAGTGGGACCATATACATTCATTAACTTTGATCACGCCGCTCGTTAGTTGGTAATGGTACCATAGGAATTGACAACTCCCGTTCCTGACATCCTAGGTATGTTTGGATGAAAGGAATGACCGAATTCGATAAAACATAACACGGATAGACCTTTAATTTGTTTAAGGGCTTATCACCACAGTCACAAGGCTTGGATGTATGCATTTTTACAATACAGCATAAATGTTTGTATTCAGTATAGCATGCATTTCCACAAGACATAACGTTGATTTAAACCACGTTTTACTTCAATACATAGTTTTGTGCATTTTTATCTGTGGCTCAGTAGACAAATATATATATATATATAGAGGTCGGTTAACGTACAATACCTCTTATCCTACATTATGTACGCGATGCCCACAGCCGTACGATCTTCAATCCATCAAACGCGGGCAAACATTGATAACCACCATAAATTCAAACAGCCATCACCATTATTCCTCGTCGCCTTTTTCCTTCACTACCGCCGGACTCGAAAAAGATCAGCAAGCAACAATACGGCGACGTTAACCTCCCTCCGGTCACCTGCAACCTTCGTTCTTCGTTTCTGGTTCAATCATCTTATTCGAACTCCGACCCTAAAACCTGCAACTCATCTTCATCAGTTCATCATCATCTTCAACCTTTCGTCGCCGGTCACTGTTTAATCATCTTCACCGTTGAACACCTTCATTCTCTCCGATCATCAACCACCTTCAACCACCGTACCTCCTACGACCACCATCCAGAAAACTCCATCACAAACAAGATCCACTGCTTCGAATAATCATCATCTTTCTGTTTCTCTCTCTTGTTCTCAAAGACAGTGCCATGTCCACACCACATGCGAATTTGATCAACACCACATGCGAAGTAGTGCCATGTCCACATGCTAGTGCCATGCACATGCGAATTAGTGCCATGTTCACATGCGAAATTTGTATGTCTCTAATTATATTTTTGTCCACATGCGAAATTTGTTTTTGTCCACATGCGAAATTTGTATGTCTCTAATTATATTTTTGTCCACATGCGAAATTTTATATGTCTCTAATTAATCCACATGCGAATTAATGAAATAGCATGTGTTAATTTTGATGAAATAGCATGTTTTTTTGTAACAATTTCGCATGTGGTACAAAAAACAACATGCGAATTCAATGCGGGAAGATGATCGGGCGGCTTAGATTGTAGCGTACGTAATGTACGATAAGGAGATTTGTACAGTACTCTTTACCTATATATATATATATATATATATTTCACTTGCCATACATGACATTTTGACATTTTGTTTACACATAACATATTTGACATTTGACATAGACATTTTGATATTGATATACATATTTCATGGACTACATTTTGACATAATTTACACAAAGACATTTGACAAATGGTTTAGACATGGGCAATTTACATTGGTGGTTTATTTGGGTAAAATGATTTGAGTAACGAGGCGTGTGTAATATGATACAAGCATGGTGGATACGCCGCTGGTACTTCCTGTATATAAGTGCTTGTATGGTATTACATATCGTAGCGTTATTTGAATCATTTCAATTTAGACATATAACATTTTATACAAATAACATATTTTTCAAGACATTGTTTTACAAACAACTTATTTTATACAAAACTCATTTTACTTGGTTATTCATTTAACCTCACATTACTCTTTTACATATCATCTACTTTATCATCGCTTTTCAAAAGATTTATAAAACAAAACAATTAACAAGGTTCATGACTGACTTTTGTTAAACAACTATCTCTTAAACTTAAGTCATGAATCCTATTTTCACAAAACCTATGTATCTCACAGGCATTTTTATGCTGACGTACCTATTTTCACATGTGTTTCAGGAGCTGTTGCTTAGGATGATCGTGACACTAAGGCGGACATGTGCCTTAGAGACTTAAAATAAAGATAGAACTAGTTTAAATTATGTGATGTGCTTTTGGTTCTTGTTTTGAGACAATGTATTCCACCTTTGGTTATTGAATAAAAATATAATTTTAATTACCATGGTTGTGGAACAATAATTCTGTTACAACACTCCCCGACGTTTCCGCCACGATTTGATGTTTTACGTGGTCGGGGTGTGACAGAAGAGTTGGTATCAGAGCCAATGGTTATAGGGAATTAGGTTATTAGTAATGCTTTGATCTAGACTATAACCTTTCTAGGATCCCAACGCAAGATGTCTTGTGTTTAGATCTTAAAACATGCACTTCACCTATCCTTAGGTGATCACCAAAACGAGAACCCAATTTCCTAAAACGATTTTTGAAAATTCAATCGTCTGTTTTTTTTAAATGATTTATTATATGATTTTGAACCCTTTTGATTTTTTTAAATTGATTTTGAAAATTTATCATTTGTTTTTGAATAATTCTTTCGGCCTTGTGCCTTCCAAGTTTTCAAAATCTCGTCAAAGTTTTGGGTTCTAAATAGTGTGAACACGTGCAAACTGGAAGGGTGAATGCCTGTACCCTGGGTTTTCTGTCTAAGGCTAGAGTGTTCGTACAAATCCACATAATCGGACCAGTCACTCTTACCTGGGAACTCTTGGGGTGAGTGTTCACTTATAGGCGAGCATGTCTTCGCTAAGCATTATTTTTGGACCCATTTACTTTGATTAGTCACTGTGTGTCGTTTGTTTGCTTTGTGATACGGACGAATGACCACCATCTTTGCCTTTGTTGATTTTGTTTCATCTCGTTCTTTTCATCTAATCATCTCACTCGTTTCCTTTCATGTTCCCTCTTTTAGAATGCCTCCTCGACGCGAAAATCCGCTACCAAATGCCGAACTGGCAGAAATAATCGCACAGCAAATGGCTGCTGCGTTCCCCAATCTTATTGCTCAATGGAACCAAGACAACAACAACAATAATGCTCCATGCAACTTCAAGAGTTTTAACTCGGCTAAACCACTCAAGTTCAGTGGTTCTGAAGGGGCAACTGGGCTCCTTCAATGGTTCGAGAGCATTGAGAATACATTCCGTCACGTCATGTGTCCTGAGAATCGCAAGGTCGAGTTTGCATCGAGCGTGTTTCAGAAGAGGGCTCTCACATGGTGGAACGGGGTTATGAGAGATCGTGGTGCAGAGGTTGCTCTAGCACAAACATGGGTTGAACTGAGGACTCTTATGATGAGGGAGTTTTGTCCTCGTCATGAACTGCGACCTTTGGAAAGGGAGTTTGACGATTTGAAATAGGATAGTGGCAAGCACCGGGCGTATACTGATAGGTATGAGGATCTGAGTTTGTTATGCCCAACAATGGTTACCCCACTCGAGAAGGCTATCGAGAGGTATATCGATGGTCTGCCTGACTCCATACAAGACATCGTTACTGGTAGTAATCCTACCACAGTCCGTCAGGCGATCGAACTATCTGCAACGTTGACTGAGTCGCATATTCGAAAGGGTAAACTGCATAGAAAGGGTGACAAGGGCAAGAAACAGGCGTCTGACAAAGGGGATAGCAAGAAAGGTAAAAACAAGAAGGGTAAGGATTCGGGTTCTGTGAAGGGGTCAAGGAAGAGTAAGGCTTCCCAAAATTTTGCCATCACTGCCCAACCGAACCAAGCAGCTCCCAGTCAGCCAGCGCAGCCTCCAGCAAAGAAGCAGTATGAAGGGAATGCACATTTGTGCAATAGGTGCAATAGTCACCATCGACAACAACTTCCGTGCTGTTTCTGTACCAACTGTGGGAAGTCTGGACACCTTGCAGAGGTTTGTTGTTCTGCTCAGGTCGCTCAAAATCCAGCTCAACAGGTAGCTCAACAACCTGTTCAACAGCAAGCTGCACGACCTCACTGTCCTCCTGGCTCGTGCTATAATTGTGGAGACCTGACCCATTATCGAAACCAGTGTCCAAGGCTGGTTAATGCGAATCCGAATCAAGCTCCAGCTCGAGGTCGAGTTTTTAACATGAATGCACAAGAAGTGCAAGCAGACAATGAAGTGGTGAATGGTACGTTCTCTGTTAATAACCAACCTGCATCTGTTCTTTTTTATTCAGGGGCCGATAAGAGTTTTGTGTCTTTATCTTTCGAACCATTGCTTCGCATGTCTAGAACAAAACTAGGTAAGCCTTTGACAGTAGAAGTTGCCAGTGGTGAACCCATTGTTCTTAATTCCGTCCTTCGCAACTGCCAGTTGAACCTTAACGACCATCTTTTTCCCATCGACCTCACGCCAATGCAACTGGGAAGCTTCGACATTATAGTGGGTATGGATTTGTTAGCCAAGCATCGCGCAGAGGTAGTTTGTTTTGAGAAGATCGTTCGTGTGCCGCTTTCGTCAGGTGAGATCCTACAGGTTCGTGGTGAGAAACCTGCTAGTAGCCTTGAAGCTTATGTCTTGTTTTCAAGCTCGGAAGTATCTGCGAAAGAACTATGTGGCCTTCTTGGCACATGTTACAGCAGATAAGGGCAAAGGTAAATCTATTCAATATATTCTTGTTGTTCGGGATTATCCGGAGCTATTTCCTAAAGAGTTACCTGGATTACCCCCAGCACGCCAAGTCGAGTTCCATATTGATCTCGTACCTGGTGCAAATCCTATTGCCAGAGCTCCATATCATCTTGCACCGTCTGAGATGCAAGAACTGTCTAAGCAGCTTCAAGAGCTTTCTGACAAAGGTTTTATCCGTCCTAGCTTTTCACCTTGGGGTGCTCCCGTTCTTTTTGTCAAGAAAAAGGATGGATCCTTCAGAATGTGCATCGATTATCGTGAGCTGAACAAGCTTACCATCAAGAATCGATATCCCCTACCTCGCATTGATGATCTCTTTGATCAATTACAGGGCGCTTCTTATTTTTCAAAGATTGATCTGCGTTCTGGATATCATCAACTTCGAGTGCATGAAGATGATATTCCCAAGATAGCTTTCCGTACTCGTTATGGGCATTATGAGTTCACAGTTATGCCATTCGGTTTGACCAATGCTCCTGCTGTATTCATGGACTTAATGAATAGGGTCTGCAAGCCTTATCTGGATAAGTTCATCATCGTTTTCATTAATGACATCTTGATTTATTCTAAGACGCAAGCTGATCACGAGCAACATCTTCGTCTTACTCTGGAACTCCTAAAGAAAGAGCAACTTTTTGCCAAATTCTCCAAATGCGAATTTTGGCTTAAAGAAGTTCAATTTTTGGGACATATTGTCAACAAACAAGGTATTCATCTAGATCCCTCCAAGATCAGTGCGATTAAGGATTGGGATACGCCTACTACTCCTACCGAGGTTCGTTCTTTTCTTGGTCTTGCGGGTTATTACCGCCGCTTCATAGAGAACTTCTCAAAGATTGCAGTTCCTCTAACTGCTCTAAATCAGAAGAATAAACCCTTTGAATGGGGTTCTAAACAAGAAGAGGCATTTCAGACCTTGAAGCAGAAGCTTTGTGATGCGCCTATTCTGACTTTACCTGAGGGCAATGATGATTTTGTCGTATATTGTGATGCATCGAAATTGGGTCTTGGTTGTGTTCTGATGCAAAGGAACAAAGTCATCTCATAGCCTACGCATCAAGGCAATTGAAGGTACATGAGAAAAACTACACTACTCATGATCTTGAGTTGGGCGCAGTTGTCTTCGCTGTCAAAATCTGGAGACACTATTTGTATGGTACAAAATGTGTGGTTTTCACTGACCATAAAAGTCTTCAGCATATCTTCAAACAGAAAGAACTCAACATGAGGCAAAGACGTTGGGTTGAACTCCTAAACGACTATGATTACGAAATTCGCTACCACCCTGGTAAAGCGAATGTCGTGGCTGACGCATTGAGTCGTAAGGAACGTACTAAGCTTCATTGTGTTCGTATTCAATCTGATATTCAAGCTTGATCCGATATCAAGGCATGCATTTTTCAGGCTCAACATACTTGTGTTTCACAAGGTTTGATGGGTAAGGAATTACCCTATCACATTAAGCCTTATCTTGTTTTGAAAGACAATGGATCATACTACTTCATGGACCGTTTGTGGGTCCCAAGCCAAGATGGTCTTCGCACCTTGCTTATGGATGAAGCTCATAATTCTCGTTATTCTGTCCATCCTGGCTCAGACAAAATGTATAAGGATCTTCGTACTCAGTATTGGTGGCCTGGTATGAAGAAGGATATTGCCTTGTACGTTTCAAAATGCCTTACTTGTCTTAAGGTAAAGGCTGAACACCAACATCCTTCTGGTCTTTTGGAGCAACCAGAGATCCCAGTTTGGAAATGGGAAAACATCGCTATGGATCTCATTACTAAACTTCCGTGCACTAAGAAAGGTCATGATGTCATCTGGGTAGTCGTTGATCGTCTTACTAAGTCAGCGCATTTCTTGCCAATCTGTGAGGATTTTTCTGCTGAAAAGTTGGCTAAAATTTATGTGGATGAAATCGTATCTCGACATGGTGTTCCTTTGAACATTATTTCTGATAGAGATGCTCGCTTCTCTTCTCATTTTTGGAGAACCAGGCAATCTGCTATGGGGACCAAATTAATCTAAGCACTGCTTATCATCCGCAATCTGATGGTCAATCTGAAAGAACAATCCATACTTTGGAGGATATGCTTAGAGCTTGCGTGATCGATTTTGGTGGTAGTTGGGATTCACATCTTCCATTGATTGAATTCTCCTACAACAACAGTTATCACTCCAGCATCAGCATGGCTCCTTTCGAGGCTCTCTATGGTCGAAAAGGTCGTTAACCAGTCTGCTGGAATGAGATAGGTGAGGCTCAATGATAAGGAAGTTTCACCTTCAACATAAGAAACTAGTTATTAAAGTCATTAATACAAAACCAAATAAAAAGTGCGAAAAGATTAAAAATCAAAAGTATTACATTAAATGCTTGTCTTCACCAAGTGATGTAAGAGACTTAGGCAAACATGACCTTTGATTGTCAAGAACTCTTACTATCAATCTTGGATCCTGAGACTACTACACACACTCTAAGGTGGATGATGGGTGATGGTGGTGGATGTGGGTGTTGTGATGGTGGTGGAGTGTGGGTGAAGTGGGAGAGAGGTGGTTTGCCAAGGGATGTCTTTGAAGTGAACCAAGCACCCCTATTTATAGCCTGCACAGAAGCCCAGACACGGCCCCGTGTCCGCTGGACACGGCCCCGTGTCCATCCTCTTTCTCTTTCTTCATTAATTGAAATTGTCTTTATTAGGCTCCACATGCCCCCGTGTCCACTGGGCACGGCCCCCTGTGCAGAAGCGTATCTGTACTATCAAAATTTGCAAGATTTTGCGAATCTTAGCGTTGACCATGGCCCGTGTTGAGCTGGAAACGCCCCCGTGCTGGGAATAGAAGCTTCTTTCAGTTTGTCTTTTCTGCAGACATCTGGCCACGCCCCCATGTCCGCTGGGCACGGGGCCGTGGTCAGTCTCTTGTTCTCTTGTTTCTGCTTGGGAAGATGCTGTCGAGGGGTCGGGCATGCCACGTTTATTCCTTTTCTTTATATTTATGTTAGATTTGGCTGCATATTTGTTCCTTTTGTTCATTTATGCTCATTTGGTCCTGAAAATACAAAAGGAAGACAAAAGCACACTTTTTCCAACGTTAGTACTAAAAAGGGGTTAGTTTTATGCCTCATTTGATGTAATTTATATGTTGCATTTTACACATGTGACATCTGTGCTTGTAATCATTGTAAACAGTTCAGTTATCAATGAAATAAAGTTATTTGATCCCAATGTTTGTTTGTTTATGTTTGATGTTTTTCATGTTTTGATTTTTATTCAAATTCAAACTCTATATCGCTTTCTGGAAAAGTTATACGCAAACTGGTGCGTAAACATAGTCAGTTTAACGCGAAAAATACTCCAGAACATCAATCTATGCTTAACATACCTTAAATAACTTTTACATAACTTAGAAATAAGTTTTGAAGGCTTTGGTATGGCAAAATCAAGTTAATTCGCTTACAGGGACTAAAATTGACAAATTGCAAAAGTATGCCAGTTTGAACTGTAACAAACATTTCGGAATATGATCACAAGTTAAACACACCCTAAATATCCTTTACATAGCTTAGAAATAGGCTTTGAGGGGTTCGGTGTGCTAAAATAAATTTTATGCTCTTTCAGGGACTAAAAGCGTCAAAAAGTGCACAAGTTTGCATTTTTGCGCATAACTTACGTTCTGAATATATCCGGACATCCAAAAATTTATATAATCATTAAAATATTATGTTTTAGTGATTGGCTTGTCAAAAATCCATTCGTCGCGCAATTTGGACCGTTTTTGCGTCCGTTACGACTTCCGTCGTAATTTACCAAACAACGCAACCGTACGGCCAAACGAACCGACATCCGACATATTTTTGAGCATGTTTCATGTTCCCTATGCTTTAACATCCTTAGGGAGCTTAAAAATGGGTTTAAGGCATATTTTACTTGTCATAGGGCTAGTTAGGCGTTCCGAACACGTTTTACGCGAACGACGCGTTAAAGTAGCATAAGCTACCTAAACGGGTCGTGATGGGTCGTAAGCACTTAGGATAAGTTTCATTTTAGTATGTAGGCTTTGTTAAACCATATTACATGAGTTCCTACACTCATTTGGTTTACGAACCCTCATGCTACCCGATCCTCCGAATAGGTCCGTTTATTAATGTAGTTACCTATATTAGGTGCCGTTTAAATCCGTGATCTTCTAGCTTTGCTTAGTGGATATCTAAAGTCTATTGAGCAATCTCAAGTGAGTACATAGACCCCTCTTTTACTGTTTTTCAAACATTTTGGGGTGAAACACATGTGCCTACTTGTTACTTTCATGCTTTCCATGTTTTCATATCATATACTTGTTATGTTCATTAGTACACTTATAGTACATGATTTCAATGTGTTTTTGCTATGTATGTCCTTTGTGGCATACTTAGTACATCGTTTTACATGACATTTTATGCTATGTATGTTCATTTAGCACATACTTAGTACATTGTTTTACATTACCTTTTCATGCTATGTATGGTCATCATACTTAGTGCATTTGTTTTTCATCACATGCTATGTATGTCCATTTTGCCGCATACTTAGTACATTTTCATCACATGCTTACATTTTGGGGTATGACATTTGGTTTGTTTAAGTGGGACCATATACATTCATTAACTTTGATCACGCCGCTCGTTAGTAGGTAATGGTACCATAGGAATTGACAACTCCCGTTCCTGACATCCTAGGTATGTTTGGATGAAAGGAATGACCGAATTCGATAAAACATAACACGGATAGACCTTTAATTTGTTTAAGGGCTTATCACCACAGTCACAAGGCTTGGATGTATGCATTTTTACAATACCGCATAAATGTTTGTATTCAGTATAGCATGCATTTCCACAAGACATAACGTTGATTTAAACCACGTTTTACTTCAATACATTGTTTTGTGCATTTTTATCTGTGGCTCCGTAGACATATATATATATATATATATATAGGACAAAGATCCGTTAGGAACCACCTCTTATTGCGAGAACCGCGAGAACCAATGTGAACGCAACCAAAAATGCCTAAAAATAGCTAAAAATCACACAAAATTTTTTTTTTTTTTTTTAATATTTTTTATAACAAAATCGCTACTTTTCGTAGCCAAAAAAAAAAAAAAAATTTTTAAATTTTTTTTTTTTTTTTTTAATTTTTTTTTTTTTTTGGCTTATAAAAGTAGCGATTTTAACATAAAAAATATTAAAAAAATCAAAAAAAAAAATTTAGATTTTTTTTTTATTTTTTTAGGTTTTTTTGGGGTTTAGTTTTTAGCTTTTTAGCTGGGGGGGGGGGGGGTTTTAGGTTTTTGGGGGGTGGGGGAGGGGGGTTTAGGTTTTTGGGGTTGGGGGGGGTTAGGTTTTTTTTTGGGGGGGGGGGGGGTGGGGGGGTTTAGGTTTTTGGGGGGGGTGGGGGTTAGGTTTTTTTTAGCTATTTTAGGTTGTGTTCACATTGGTTCTCGCGGTTCTCGCAATAAAGGTGGTTCTCGCATGAACCTTACCCTATATATATATATATATATATATATATATTTCTCTTGCCATACATGACATTTTGTTTACACATAACATATTTGACATTTGACATAGACATTTTGATATTGATATACATATTTCATGGACTACATTTTGACATAAACATTTTGACATGATTTACACAAAGACATTTGACAAATGGTTTAGACATGGGCAATTTACATTGGTGGTTTGTTTGGGTAAAATGATTTGAGTAACGTGGCGTGTGTAATATGATACAAGCATGGTGGATACGCCGCTGATACTTCCTATATATAAGTGCTTGTATGGTATTACATATCGTAGCGTTATTTGAATCATTTCAATTTAGACATATAACATTTTATACAAATAACATATTTTTCAATACATTGTTTTACAAACAACTTATTTTATACAAAACTCATTTTACTTGGTTGTTCATTTAACCTCACATTACTCTTTTACATATCATCTACTTTATCATCGCTTTTCAAAATATTTATAAAACAAAACAATTAACAAGGTTCATGACTGACTTTTGTTAAACAACTATCTCTTAAACTTAAGTCAAGAATCCTATTTTCACAAAACCTATGTATCTCACAGGCATTTTTATGCTGACGTACCTATTTTCACATGTGTTTCAGGAGCTGTTTCTTAGGATGATCGTGACACTAGGGCGGACCTGTGCCTTAGAGACTTAAAATAAAGATAGAACTAGTTTAAATTATGTGATGTGCTTTTGGTTCTTGTTTTGAGACAATGTATTTCACCTTTGGTTATTGAATAAAAATATAATTTTAATTACCATGGTTGTGGAACAATAATTCTGTTACAACACTCCCCGACGTTTCCCCCACGATTTGATGTTTTACGTGGTCGGGGTGTGACAACACACATCATTATACTATATAGTATATTCTTTGTTTAGTTTAGGAATATTACATTATATTAATGTTACATCATGTAATGTTATGTTACCTAAATAAACAAAGAATATAATATATGGTATAATATAATATGACATGCTTTGATATAATATATAACATAATATAACACATAACATAATTTTTATATAATATAATGCTGATACATCTTGTGTAGTTAATGTTTTGTGATAGCCCATTCTAAGTTTACATTTGTTGTTTATGTTTTGATGTAAGTTGACCAAGTCAAGATGTCCTCCTGTCTTGACTTGGACAAGAATCTGTTTGAACTATGTTTAACTAGAATTTTTACCCGCCACGCGTTGCAGCAACGTCGACACCTAAAGTAACTCGAATTTGTGTCGTCAAATAGTTGACCCGACTTGTTTCCAGCAAAACTTATGTCAAAACGTAGACCAACTGAAAACATACATAAAATCAGCACAAAAGCGTATTATATTTCACCTCACTCATTACCTTACCGAGAAAAATTTTCGTCAAAACGTAAACCAACTTGGATTTATACCGAATTGTACTTAAATAAAGAATATAAGAAAATAGAATTTTTTTTTTAAGTTACAAAATGGTATAGCGCGTTGCGTCAGCGTTGAAACGTAAAGTAACTCGAATTTATACTTACCATCTAGTGAAAACATATTATCTATATGAAAAAACGTAAACCAACTGAAAACATACATAAAAATAAGCATTAAAACATATTGCCAAAACGTAGATCAACAGAAATGCATAAAAATAATCATGGAAACACTTTATATGTGACCCACATACATAAAATAAGCATGCAAAACTCGAGTTGGGTTAAAATGACATTTTACAAAGTTTTTATAAAGCTAAGGGGTGTAAATGATAATATACTAAAAGTTAAGGGTAGAAAAGGAAAAAAACAAAAAGGAAAAACATAAAAGAAACGAAAAAAAAATCAAAAATGAAAATATGTTTGCTACAGTGAAATTGGTTTTATGAATTGTTATTTATATAATGTAATTGATCAACGAAAGTGTATAAATGAAGACGAAGGTGGACCTTCATTTAGCTTGAAGAGCGAAGGTGGACCTTCTGTCACATTCGGTTGATCATGAACTGCGGAGGTGGTCTTTAAAAAAACCTAAAGCACAAAATCGATCCTTGGGATGATAGTGACTATAAACGAAAACAAATAAACATGTTTAGAATCTGATTGTATGGTTTTTGATGTGTAATTTGATGTTGAATACGGTTGTTTCAAATGTTTATTGTTCAAAAACCCTAAGGTCAGAAAAGGTAATGAATATAGTGTTGATGTGTTAAAATAATCAAGGATTTTTGTTAGTCGGTTATATTAGAACATGGTTGCACAAACTTTGATTCAAATAAAAACATTGTTTTCAAGACCTGCAACTTTTGATTTTCAAATGTTATAGAACGAAAGAGAAACATGGAACAAAGGTAGTTAGTGGGACGAAGGTGTTGTAGTCAACGAAAGTCAAATTTTGACCAGACTTTCGTTGGCTTAACAGACCTTCGTTCAAAACAATACCTTCGTGTCATATTCTGACCTTCGTGTCCATGGCCTTCATAGCATAACTCATTTTCATCCAAATCAACACTTCGTTCATAAGACATAACCTTCATTTCTCAAATGACCTTCGTGCATTAGTCTTGACCTTCGTGGTATAGATAGACCTTCGTTTTAACATGACACCTTCGTATGTTTCAACCCTTAGTGAAATTTTCAACTAAAAATTTTCTAAGTATGGTAATTTTGGACATTCCGATTTCTCATTACGTGTTAGTTCTTTTTGTGTAAAGATATGGCACCGAAACAACCGAGAGCTAAGCCAACTAAAAAAGAAAAGACTAAGTTAGAAAAGATGTCAAAGCCGAGGCACAACATGGTTGCATTTTTGGATCCTGAGAACAAGCTCGCGATTGATTACGAAGGCAACATGGAATTCTTAAGAAGATCAAAGATTCCCCATGCTACCTCACAGGAGCATACATCGTACATAACCTTAATTAAAGCATTTTGGGAATCGGAAAGTGTTCAAATAGTTAACAACGAAGAAGTTATACAGGAAAAGATAAACGAACAAGACGTTACCGTTTCTGAAGATGTTATCAGAATTGTGCTGCGGTTCGAAGATACAACTGCAGATCCTACCACGATTTCTACAAGATGCCAACAGGGTTGCTTGCTGCGAATGAAATGTAACGGTGATAATCTTGCAGGGCAACTAAACAAAGAAACACTTCCATTACAGTATAAGTTCTTCCTGCACGTTCTGATTCAGTGTCTGGGCACTAGAAGAGTAGGGTGTGATATAGCTAATAGTAGTTTACTGGGATTGATGACGGCACTAACGCTCAACAAGTCGTTCAATATTTCTCATTTCATTCTGGATTAAAGAGAATATCAAGCTCAAGAAACTCAATCTCATATCATAAGTGGTAAGAATATCAAGTACAAGCACCTCTATATATAGGAGAACAACTATACAACTAATCATGCTAACTAACTCAACTAACTCACATGCTCTAACTGCCTAACCACCTCTGTATACTCTAATATGCCCCCTCAAGCTGAACGGGGAGCATCCACGTGAAGCTTGGACCTCAGACTGTCGAAACGATCACCAGACAATCCTTTGGTCAAAATATCTGCAATCTGAAATGTAGTGGGAACATACCGAACATGTAAAGTACCACCCAAAACCATGTCCCGAATAAAATGCAAGTCAATCTCCAAGTGTTTGGTGCGCTGATGAAACACTGGATTGACTGCAAGATATGTAGCTCCAATATTGTCGCACCAAAGAGACGGTGGACAAGTCATCGTGATATGTAACTCATGTAGTATAGATGTAATCCATCGTAACTCAGCAGCTGTATGAGCAAGAGCTCGATACTCAGCCTCAGTACTCGACCTAGCAACTGTATGTTGTTTCTTGGAACTCCAACTGATAAGGTTGGGCCCAAGAAAAACACAATAACCTGTGGTAGAACGTCGATCATCAGGACACCCAGCCCAGTCAGCATCACTATAAGCATGTAAATCAACACAAGTAGACCGACGTATACACAACCCATGAGAAATGGTACCCTTAAGATACCGCAAAATCCGTTTGACAGCAACCCAGTGTCGATCAGTAGGTGTCTGAAGAAACTGTGACACCTTACTGACCGCATAAGCAATCTCTGGTCGTGTCAACACAAGATACTGTAATGCACCGACAGTGCTCCGATACATAGTAGGATCAGACAAAGGATCACCAGTGTGCCGAGAAAGTTGTCTACCAGAAGAGACAGGTGTAGATAATGGACGACAATCGGCAAGACCCGTGCGCTGTAACAAATCAAGTAAGTAGCGCTGCTGTGATAAATGTAAGACATCCTCAGAAAATGTAGCCTGAATACCCAGAAAATATGATAACTGTCCCAAATCCTTGAGCGCAAACTGAGAATGCAAGCGCCCAATCAAACTAGTAACAAAATCAGATGAGCTCCCAGTAATAATGATGTCATCAACATAGATCAAGACATAACAGAGTATCAAATCTCGACTGTAAACAAAGAGAGATACATCTGAAAGGCACTGGGTAAAACCATCAGTAAGCAGAGCGGTGGATAGCTTGGAAAACCAAGCTCTAGGAGCCTGCTTTAGGCCATAAAGAGCCTTCTGCAGGCGACAAACATAATGAGGTCTAGATGAGTCAACAAAGCCTGGGGGCTGGGTCATATACACAGTCTCAGAAAGATCCCCATGTAAGAACGCATTGTTGACATCAACCTGACGAATAGACCACCCTCGAGAGAAAGCGACTGAAAGAACTAGACGAATAGTAGTAGGTTTGACCACAGGACTAAAAGTCTCAGTGTAGTCAATACCCTCAGTCTGATGAAAGCCCTTGGCAACAAGCCGGGCTTTATAACGACTCACTGATCCATCAGGATTATGTTTAATCCTGTAAACCCACTTACAACCAACAATGTTGGCGTCAGTGGGAGCCTGAACCAGACGCCAAGTCTGGTTGGCATGAAGAGCATCAATCTCAGCACGCATCGCATCCCACCAAACAGAATACTGCTGAGCCTGCTGAAATGTGGAAGGCTCAGTGGTGGGAGTAGTAGAGACATGAAAAAGAACCGTGTATGATCACGAGATCGTGTAACCATCGGGTGAGTCGGAACAAGAGTAGTAGTAGGAGGAGGAGGAGGAGGATGAGGAGGAGAAGGAGGAGGATGAGGATGAGGAGAAGGAGGAAAAGAAGGTGAAGCAATATCAGGAGAGGGAATAACATGAGAAGATGAGGAAGGAATAATAGGAGAAGATGAAGAAGAAAGAGAAGAAACGGAAGTAGAAAGCGAAGGAGGAGGAATGGAGAAAGGAATAGAATCTGAAGAAGCTGTGGGAGTAATAGAACTCCCCGGAATGTCAAAAATCGACTCATGGAACCGAACATGTCGAGAAGTATACGTACGAGACGTATAAGGATCATAACAAAGATAACCAAGATGAGATGGAGCATAGCCAACAAAGATACAAGGAGTAGACTTGGGTGAAAGTTTATCCACTCGAGTATCACCTAGAAGCGGATAACACAAACACCCAAAAGTACGAAGAAGAGAGTAATCGGGACGAGATCCAAAAAGAACCTCATAAGGAGATGAGTGATGAAGAACCGGTGATGGTAACCGGTTAATAAGGAAGGCAGCAGTGGCATATGCATCATACCAGAATTTCTTTGGTAACCGAGCATGAAACAATAAAGCTCGAGCTACCTCAGAAAGATGGCGGTTTTTCCGCTCAGCAACCCCATTTTGTTGGGGAGTATAGGGACATGAAATGCGATAAGCGATGCCAGAATCTGAAAGAAAACGAGCCATAGATCCACGAATGAGCTCAGGAGCACCATCACACTGAAGATGCTTGATGGTGCAGGAGAAAAGGTTCTCAACAAGCGGTTTGAAATGCCGAAAGCAATCAACCGCTTAAGAACGACAAGTCAAAGGATACATCCATGTAAATCGACTGAAATCATCAATGAAAGTAATGAAATATCTGTATCCATCTCTAGACATTACAGGCGAGGCACCCCAAATGTCACAATGTATAATATGTAACGGTGAAGTAGAATGAGATACAACTGATGTAAAAGGCAATCTAGTCGATTTTGAAACACTACAAGCAGTACAAAGTGTGTGTGTGGTTTTGTTTGTCAGATGTAAGAACGAACATCTAGACAAAACATCATCAGACGGATGACCCAATCGAGAATGCCAAGTCTCACGAGATACAGAAGTAAAAGCAGCAAGTGAATATAGCTGATGCGGACTACCACGTGTGTGATGAAGAAGCTGTCCATCAAGAGTCTGAATGGACAGACCTAGATATGAGAAAACAACAGCTATGGGATGATCAATCACTAACTGCGTGATCGATAAAAGGTTCTTGGCTAAGCCAGGAACCACAAGAACATGTCTAAGAGTAAGAGTACAATCTGATAAATGAAGTAAAGCAGTGCCAATATGAGAAATAGTAAGAGCCATACCATTGCCTACAACGACTCGCTCAGAGCCAGTGTAGGGAGAAGCATCAAAAACAATAGAAAAATCAGCGGTCATATGCGCAGTGGCACCGGAATCGGGTATCCAAGAATCAACACGCTCACATGTACCCGATAAATCAGCCATCAATCCAAAATGAGGAGAAATCTCGTGACTGACCGGGCCCAAAACAGACGATCGAGTTTCATTATGTGAATCAGTAGAAATTGGCCCAATAAATCCTTGTGAAAAATCAACTGAATTTGTAGAAATGGTAGAGTTTGGGCCTGGGCCCAATATCGATGTCTGATCTGTTATCCCAATAGATTCACATTGAGCCATGTTTTCACCATGTTTAGAAGAAACCCTAGCTTTATGATTCAACTCCATTACATCATTCGAAACTCTAATTTCACAATCATCGTGCACAATTACATCATCAGAAACCCTAATTTCACCACATTCCTTGCTGACAAACCCTAATTTCACCAAACCAACACTCGCAACACGATCTATCACCTTCAATTTCACCGAATCATAAACAACAAACAAATTAGAGAGAGTATTACGAGCCCTAACCTTAACATCACACCAGTTTCTCTGTAAATCCACAGCAAAATCACTCACATCCTTACACCTCTCACCGACAACAGATTTAAAGATTGACGGAAAGATTTGAAGTTTAATCTACATAATATTTTGTTGATTCGATAGTTATTGAAACAGATTTGAAGATTGATGAAGAACAACAGAATGAACAGATCGAAAAGAAAGAATAAGAACGGAAATAATGAAGATTTGAAGATTGATGAAGAATCAGAATGAAGAAACGAGATTTAGAAAGAAATCAGAATGAAGCAGATCGGAAATAATGGAGAATGGCCGGAATTTTCACCGGAGATGTAACAGTCTGCCGGAATCAAGCCATCAGGATCAAGAGCATATGCTCTGATACCATAAAGAGAATATCAAGCTCAAGAAACTCAATCTCGTATCATAAGTGGTAAGAATATCAATACAAGCACCTCTATATATAGGAGAACAACTATACAACTAATCATGCTAACTAACTCAACTAACTCACATGCTCTAACTGCCTAACCACCTCTGTATACTCTAATATGGATAATATGAAGGAGAATCTTGGTAGACGTGTAGGGAAATTAACCAAATTCTAGATGTATTCCAGATTTGTTCAGATGATCAAAGACTCACAACTGCCGAATCTTCCAAAGGATGAAAAAGACGTGTTAAAGATAGATATGATGACGTAACACTCGTTAGTAGTGTTCAAGAAAATGAGCAAGTACACAGAAAGCACACCACGATGTTTGGATTTTTAGGCAACGTGGATTATGAAGCACCTGCAAATGATAAGTGGCGCCATGAAAATAGTGATTCTGATAACGAAGATAAAAAGCTTGATGAACTTATCGAGAAGAAGAAATAAGAAGCTGCTGCAGGGGGTAGTAAGAAACGTAAAGCGAAAACAGTGTTAGTTGAAGAAGGTGATGTCGGTGGTAATGATGGAGACGATGGTGAAAAGGAAGATGGTGATGACGGTAATGATGGTGATAAGCGACGGAAAGATGATGATGATTCTGATTTGGATGACAATCCTCCTGCACTAGGCTATGAAAAGGTACTTAATGAACATGGTATGTTGGTGCACATGAATTATACAGAAAACAGGATATGATGATGATGGTGATGACGATTATGTTCCACCCGAGACAACAACGAAAGAAAGACAAAAGGGTAAACGACCAGCAAAGAGGCCGGGTGGTAGTAAACGAGTGAAGAAGGATAGTGCTGATTTTGTTATATTAAACATAACTTTTTTAAATTAAAAATAAAATACTAATTTAAGAAATACGAGAAGAAAAAAAAAGGAACCTGGCCTCACATAAATGTGATTGATGATGTAACTAACTAGTTATTTATTAGGTATAAATTTGAAAAGGTGTTTCATGTTAGTGCCGGATTCGAGATCCGCAATCTCCAAATAAACAAGTAAATAACAAAGTTTTGTCGTTTTTTTTTATTAGTAATAGAGCTGATTAGAATCGGTTGTAATGGTCGATGTGAATCTAATAGAGCCGGATTCAAGATCGGCAATCTCCAAATAAACAAGTAAATAATAAAATGTAAATTTACGTAACACAAGTATTTTGGATCAATTTGCTTCTTCCCTTTTAAATACAAATACATTAAATAATATAAATACAAAACTATTAAATATGCAAAGACATAAACTACCATCTAAAGAGCATCTAATCTAATACTAATAAAAGAATCCAATAAAAGCCACATGACATTCTCTTATTTAATAAAATCAAATAAATACCACATGATATTCTCTTGTTTAATTCTTTAATAGTATATTAATTATGATTATATAATATAATATCTAATTCTAATTTATGATTAAATAAATACATAAATAATCCATAATTAAAACCTATTATTTTAATACTTCTTACAAATAAAATAATTTAAATTACAAAAAAACTTGTCATCTATATATGAGATTATATATAAAATCGATATATGAGTTTTTCTAATGTATAAATAAAAGCTAAAAAACAGCAACTAACCGAGAGAATATCTTGCAAAAAAACTAAAATTTATTGAACTTTGTTTTAAAATCATGGACGGAGAGAATTTAATGTTTTGAAGTTATAGCTATTTGAGACCTTTCAAATTTATAGATGAGAGAATATTGAGGTTTTATAGCTACACCAATTTGTGATTAATTAATGTGTTTTCAGTATAATAGAGTTAAATAAATATGCGCTATACTTTTAGTTTTCTTCAACGGGTAAATGATACTCCTACTCTATTTATACACCAAATATGCAAAATGATATTATAAAACCTTAACGTTCTCTATAATGTTTTGGAGTACCCTTTTTAATGGCAAATGGTATTTCTACTATATTTTACACCAATTATACTAAAATATTCATTTTGCTCATGTTTGAATATGAGATCTCTCATTGGCAAGTTTTTCTATACCAAGTGGGCGAGACCCACATTGGTTCATACACACACCTACATGGTTACAGACACAACAAATATATATAATCGCATCGATTTTTCTCGCCTAAATCTCTTTGTAACCCTAAATAAAGAAATATTTTATAAAGTAGAAAAAAGTAACATAACCATCTTTTAATATTATTAATTTTGGTTTTTACCCATTTTTGAACATAGAAAGTTAACTTTTAATAATGAAAAGATATTATTCATCATATATAAACTGTTAATGTATATCATAACTTTATAATAAATAATTATTAATTAAACCCGCATAATAATTATCAGTAAGAATAACAAATCTAATTTATATTATAACAACAAATTTGAATTTTTACCGGTAAAGAGAAAAGGAACAACTTATATAATGAATTTTGTAAATAGAATTGAGGCCTTGGAGATTTATTTTAAATAAAAGTTATATTTAAAAGATACACCATAATAAAAATTAATATTATTTTTATACACTATTATATGTAACGTAATTCGTAAATCATTCATAATACGCGGGCTATCATGGTATTTCAGTGTTGTGTTGCTAATTAACATGTCAGTTTTTATGACAAATTTAAGTTAGTTGTGCGAACTGTCATATGGTAATGAAAATTCGTTTATATAAAGTTTCATCACTAATTAACATAGGTCGTTAGTTATATAAAGTTATTTTTAAGATTATATATTATAATGTATATTGTACAGATTCGTGTAATACACGGGTCTATAACCTATTAATAATGAAAAGTGGATGCGATAATTAAGAAACGTGGATAATAATGGAACGTAGACCTAATCTTATCTTCTACATGCATGCGAGAAACGAAAACGTACAATTTGAATGGGTCAACAGAAATGTGCAGTTGACTCATGGGTCTGAAATGCTCCAAACAAGTAACCGGGTTACGTTGCGTCATGGGCATGATGAATTGTATCATAACCAAATTCTATGTAATTAACAAATTGTAATATGTGGTGTTTGTTTTGAGAGTTCTAGTTTCTTGATATTCCCCCTTGTTCTTTTTTTTTTTTTTTTTTTTAAATTACTTTCATTCACAAATGGGCCGACCCAAACCGGGCCAACCAACAAACAATTCCCCCTTGTTCTTAATAATAATAATCTATATATAATCAAAAGTTTAGTTGCATGTTAGTGTTTTAAAGCCAAAATTAATGATGTTATAAATTCATCACTTAAAACAATATTCATTAAAAAATATATTCCAAATTATAAATTCCAAATTATAAATTCAACATTTAAAACAATATTCATTAAAAAACAAACCCCAAAATCATAACCCGCCTCCATCACCCACCATCTACGCGATCCATCTTCCTCTCTACCTCTCCTTCTTCTTCGTTCCCCAATAGCAAAAACCTCGGCCCCCAGTAGCAAAACCCCGCCCAGCCCAACCATCTCACCCGAAAGAGGTAAGCTACTAATTTGAAACTCGGCACTCACCGTCGCCCGTCCGTCCGCCGCCCGAACGTTCGCTGCCCGCCGCCCGCCGCTCACCGGCCGTAACCCGCCGCCCAGCCCAACCATCTCGCCTGAAAGAGGTAAGCTACTAATTTGAAATACTTTGATACTTACAGTTATTTTTTTAAAAACCATAGATGTTTCTAATTTGAATAGATGTTTTGGTCCGATTTTGCTAAACTTTTGATTATATATAGATGTTTCTGCCCGATTTTGCAGGCGTGAACCAGGTTTTGGTCTCCTCTTTTGCCGATGAATCCCCCATGGTTAAGCAAGCGTCCATGGCGTCTCTCAGATATCTCGCTCAGCTGTAAGTATTTGTGTTGTTTATACTCATATGCAAGAGTTGATTGATTTGGTAAATTGGTGAATTGAGATTGAGATTGAGACTGTGATGGAATTGCAGGAACAAAATCATAAGTCCGATTCCATCCACCTTATTGATTTTGCAGACGCCAACCAGGTTTTGGCCTCCTCATTTGTCGATGAATCCCCCATGGTTAAGCAAGCGTCCATGGCGTTTCTCAAATCTCTCGCTCCACTGTAAGTATTTGTGTTCTTTATACGCATATGCAAGACTTGATTGATTTGGGAAATTGATGAATTGAGATTGAGATTGAGACTGTTATGGAATTGCAGGAACAAAATAATAAGTCCGACTCCATCTACCTTATTCCTTTTAATTAGGGTTTTGCACATGGAAAACATTTTTTGGTGATTTCACATTGAAGTCTAAGTTTCTATTTTATAAATAGATGCCTTTACATTCCATTTTTGGTTATTCTAATTTGCTGTTTTACGATTCTGCTTTATGGTTTTTTGTATTTGCTGTTTATGACGAAGGTTTTTTTGTATACCTGTATTCGATTTAATCCCTATCAATGTTCCTAATCCAATCCTGGTTTGAATATTGATAACTATTTAGTGTTTTGTTGTGTGAGAATTTAGAAGTATAGGTTTTCTACTGAAATTGGTTTAATTATACAACCATACAAGCATGGATGAGGTTCTAGCGTATTTCACGCAACCATTGATACCGGTTTCGAAATCGACATGGACATCCACTCTTAGCTCCGAAGATATGATGTCCGAAGTTCTGTTGTATTTCACGCAACCATCAATACCGGAGTGGACGGAGCGTATCTGATGTCAATACCGGAGAAGACGGAGCGTATCTGGTGATTATTCAGCACTCATACTTTACATTATCATACATTAAAAAAAAATATGGAATGCTTTTTTTTTATTTACCTAATTTTTTTTCCCCTTTTACAGGATTTTTAGCTCCCATCCCTAACCAGTTTCTAAGAGGGTGATCCCAGCATTAGTTTTTGATTCCCACAAAGATCCCATAAAGTTTCTGGTTCTAACAACGGTTTCGACCTCATCTCTGAAGACAAAATAACATAAATATGTTTAATAGTTAATATAGAAGTAAAGAGGTGTGCAAATGTGCCAGTTCGGTTAACTTTTTAGCTGTAACCGTATCCGTGACCGCTAGCTTTGGTTAAGAAATTTTCTTAAACATAACTGAACCTCAGTTCGGTTAATGGCGATTATGAGATTCGGTTATGGTTCGGTTTAGGTTGGTTTCAGTTCGTTAACCAATCTAAGTTTGAACTCAATTTAAAATAAATAAATATATCAGGCAATTATTGTCTCAACTACCATCCTCTTTGTAAATAAAAGAACACAAAAAATATGCATGCATAAGTTTTATACAACACATATTTATATATAGATTTTGTGGTTTTAGTGATGGATATTGATTAATGAGGCTATTTGCATATGATAAATGCATGATCATTCAATGAGGCTTTTTACATACCTCCCTAATATACGGTCGGATTTAATTCCATTGATTAGTCACTAGCTTCTTTCTAGGAAGGTGAATGGGCTGATATTCTATTATATAAGCTCCTCCTTCCCTATTGTTGTAGTACCATATTCACACTTGCTACTCTACTATCATGGCTACCTCTCTTAGTGTCAATACAGCGGGAATTGGTGTTGGCAACCAGATGGTACTTACTGACCTCCGTGAAGGGAGTACCGGCCCCATCACTGTTATGGTCTGTAGAAAGTGGGACGTAACAAATGTCAACGGGCGCTACATGAGCACCGACTATGTCGTCAGCGATGTAAAGGTACCTCTCCCCCCTTTTAACTCCCATACCCTTTTCCTTACACGCAGTTCATCGCTACTGAAAGTCTACTGTTTGGTTTGCATAGGGAGGTGATGTGGGGTAAAATACACATACTTATCTCGTGTAAATTGTATAATTATTGTATAGGTTTTATTTATTTTTATTTAGTTTTAGTACTATTATATTATATTGTGTTTTGGTCCAGGTCTTGGTGCAAATGGAGCAAAAACGAGTAATCAAGAAATAACCAGCTAGTTGAGTAGAGTAGAATGCCAGTGACCGAATAAAAACTGCAACTATTTTCCGTGATTGGACCGAGCCCAATATCTCTATATTATTAAAGTTGAAGGAAATACATAAAAATAATCATTTTTTGAAAAGTGAATTATGGAATTTGAGAAGGGTACCATCATATTAGTGTGGAGCCATATTGATTCTACAATAACATCAGATAGTTGGACGTGACTTTGGAGGAGAGCTACTGTTGACGGCTGGACTAATTGTTTGGGACCCATTATTCACAAAGGGGCTATTATTCCATACATAAACTGGGCTGCCAATTTTATTGGTCTTTTGGCCTAGTCCATGCAAATCATACATCAATTTGGGAAAGGCAGTAGGATATACTACATATTATATTACGAAAAAGAGGAGAACAACATCAGGGACGCAGACGGCTGAAGACGCACGAAGAAGACATCAGAGAAAGAAGAAGCGATCATAAGGGCTACACAGTTGGCGATCAGAAGAAAAAAGGATTATTGGATCGAGCTTCAAGAGTGGGATTTAAGATTCGGGTCGATTAGGCAACGAGTTATTGTTCGGTTTGTTTTACTTTTTGTTTTCAAACTTGCTACTATGACTTCTTTGTTATTTGAGACTTGTTTATTATTTTCGTTCTTGACTATGTTCCTCGGCTAATTTTCTAAACTACCTAGGTTAGATGATAGTTTGATTAAAGTTTGGATCTTTTAACGGTTATTATTGTTTGATTATGGATTGATTTCTGAAAGTAAAGTGTTCTAGAGTTTCTGATTTGGTGCGTGTGCGTATTTACTTTTGATTGTTGATTATTTGCTGTTTCACATAGATTTTGGTGAATGTCTTTCACATAATAAATTTATGTTGATTATTTGCATCCTTGCGGGTTCGGGTGATCTTTGGGTAAATCGGCCGATAGCCTTAGAAACAGTAATTGAGATACAATTAGAATTAAATATTCTGCTTAACTTGTCGCTGAGAGGCTCGAGTTAGTTATTAGGTCGCAGTGCAATATATAGGTTTTCTACTGAAATTGGTTTAATTATACAACCATACAAGCATGGATGAGGTTCTAGCGTATTTCACGCAACCATTGATACCGGTTTCGAAATCGACATGGACATCCACTCTTAGCTCCGAAGATATGATGTCCGAAGTTCTGTTGTATTTCACGCAACCATCAATACCGGAGTGGACGGAGCGTATCTGATGTCAATACCGGAGAAGACGGAGCGTATCTGGTGATTATTCAGCACTCATACTTTACATTATCATACATTAAAAAAAAATATGGAATGCTTTTTTTTTATTTACCTAATTTTTTTTCCCCTTTTACAGGATTTTTAGCTCCCATCCCTAACCAGTTTCTAAGAGGGTGATCCCAGCATTAGTTTTTGATTCCCACAAAGATCCCATAAAGTTTCTGGTTCTAACAACGGTTTCGACCTCATCTCTGAAGACAAAATAACATAAATATGTTTAATAGTTAATATAGAAGTAAAGAGGTGTGCAAATGTGCCAGTTCGGTTAACTTTTTAGCTGTAACCGTATCCGTGACCGCTAGCTTTGGTTAAGAAATTTTCTTAAACATAACTGAACCTCAGTTCGGTTAATGGCGATTATGAGATTCGGTTATGGTTCGGTTTAGGTTGGTTTCAGTTCGTTAACCAATCTAAGTTTGAACTCAATTTAAAATAAATAAATATATCAGGCAATTATTGTCTCAACTACCATCCTCTTTGTAAATAAAAGAACACAAAAAATATGCATGCATAAGTTTTATACAACACATATTTATATATAGATTTTGTGGTTTTAGTGATGGATATTGATTAATGAGGCTATTTGCATATGATAAATGCATGATCATTCAATGAGGCTTTTTACATACCTCCCTAATATACGGTCGGATTTAATTCCATTGATTAGTCACTAGCTTCTTTCTAGGAAGGTGAATGGGCTGATATTCTATTATATAAGCTCCTCCTTCCCTATTGTTGTAGTACCATATTCACACTTGCTACTCTACTATCATGGCTACCTCTCTTAGTGTCAATACAGCGGGAATTGGTGTTGGCAACCAGATGGTACTTACTGACCTCCGTGAAGGGAGTACCGGCCCCATCACTGTTATGGTCTGTAGAAAGTGGGACGTAACAAATGTCAACGGGCGCTACATGAGCACCGACTATGTCGTCAGCGATGTAAAGGTACCTCTCCCCCCTTTTAACTCCCATACCCTTTTCCTTACACGCAGTTCATCGCTACTGAAAGTCTACTGTTTGGTTTGCATAGGGAGGTGATGTGGGGTAAAATACACATACTTATCTCGTGTAAATTGTATAATTATTGTATAGGTTTTATTTATTTTTATTTAGTTTTAGTACTATTATATTATATTGTGTTTTGGTCCAGGTCTTGGTGCAAATGGAGCAAAAACGAGTAATCAAGAAATAACCAGCTAGTTGAGTAGAGTAGAATGCCAGTGACCGAATAAAAACTGCAACTATTTTCCGTGATTGGACCGAGCCCAATATCTCTATATTATTAAAGTTGAAGGAAATACATAAAAATAATCATTTTTTGAAAAGTGAATTATGGAATTTGAGAAGGGTACCATCATATTAGTGTGGAGCCATATTGATTCTACAATAACATCAGATAGTTGGACGTGACTTTGGAGGAGAGCTACTGTTGACGGCTGGACTAATTGTTTGGGACCCATTATTCACAAAGGGGCTATTATTCCATACATAAACTGGGCTGCCAATTTTATTGGTCTTTTGGCCTAGTCCATGCAAATCATACATCAATTTGGGAAAGGCAGTAGGATATACTACATATTATATTACGAAAAAGAGGAGAACAACATCAGGGACGCAGACGGCTGAAGACGCACGAAGAAGACATCAGAGAAAGAAGAAGCGATCATAAGGGCTACACAGTTGGCGATCAGAAGAAAAAAGGATTATTGGATCGAGCTTCAAGAGTGGGATTTAAGATTCGGGTCGATTAGGCAACGAGTTATTGTTCGGTTTGTTTTACTTTTTGTTTTCAAACTTGCTACTATGACTTCTTTGTTATTTGAGACTTGTTTATTATTTTCGTTCTTGACTATGTTCCTCGGCTAATTTTCTAAACTACCTAGGTTAGATGATAGTTTGATTAAAGTTTGGATCTTTTAACGGTTATTATTGTTTGATTATGGATTGATTTCTGAAAGTAAAGTGTTCTAGAGTTTCTGATTTGGTGCGTGTGCGTATTTACTTTTGATTGTTGATTATTTGCTGTTTCACATAGATTTTGGTGAATGTCTTTCACATAATAAATTTATGTTGATTATTTGCATCCTTGCGGGTTCGGGTGATCTTTGGGTAAATCGGCCGATAGCCTTAGAAACAGTAATTGAGATACAATTAGAATTAAATATTCTGCTTAACTTGTCGCTGAGAGGCTCGAGTTAGTTATTAGGTCGCAGTGCAATATATAGCTAAGAGAGATTTTGAGAGAAGTCGGTTTTAGTTCCCTAATTGCATTTGTGTCTAGTAAACCAAGTCAGAACCTAGAATTGCCTTAGATAATCGCGCTGAGAGGTAGATAGTCATATTAGGGCACTTTTAGAATCGTTAGAGGACTGAGAGGAAGTCTAACAGTCGGTACTCATAACAGCCTTGTAGGGTTTCCTAGGTTTCTTCCTGAAAAGGGTCGGGAAGTCTTAGCATTGAAATACCTTAAGGTTTAGTATTTTACGATCCCGGCTCCATACAACAATAATACCATTAGAAGTCCATTCCTAGTCAAGCTGGATTCAAGTCTAGGTAGTCGTTAAACTCATCTGAATCAAACCTTAGTAGCTTCTTTCTAGGAAGGTGAATGGGCTGATATTCTATTATATAAGCTCCTCCTTCCCTATTGTTGTAGTACCATATTCACACTTGCTACTCTACTATCATGGCTACCTCTCTTAGTGTCAATACAGCGGGAATTGGTGTTGGCAACCAGATGGTACTTACTGACCTCCGTGAAGGGAGTACCGGCCCCATCACTGTTATGGTCTGTAGAAAGTGGGACGTAACAAATGTCAACGGGCGCTACATGAGCACCGACTATGTCGTCAGCGATGTAAAGGTACCTCTCCCCCCTTTTAACTCCCATACCCTTTTCCTTACACGCAGTTCATCGCTACTGAAAGTCTACTGTTTGGTTTGCATAGGGAGGTGATGTGGGGTAAAATACACATACTTATCTCGTGTAAATTGTATAATTATTGTATAGGTTTTATTTATTTTTATTTAGTTTTAGTACTATTATATTATATTGTGTTTTGGTCCAGGTCTTGGTGCAAATGGAGCAAAAACGAGTAATCAAGAAATAACCAGCTAGTTGAGTAGAGTAGAATGCCAGTGACCGAATAAAAACTGCAACTATTTTCCGTGATTGGACCGAGCCCAATATCTCTATATTATTAAAGTTGAAGGAAATACATAAAAATAATCATTTTTTGAAAAGTGAATTATGGAATTTGAGAAGGGTACCATCATATTAGTGTGGAGCCATATTGATTCTACAATAACATCAGATAGTTGGACGTGACTTTGGAGGAGAGCTACTGTTGACGGCTGGACTAATTGTTTGGGACCCATTATTCACAAAGGGGCTATTATTCCATACATAAACTGGGCTGCCAATTTTATTGGTCTTTTGGCCTAGTCCATGCAAATCATACATCAATTTGGGAAAGGCAGTAGGATATACTACATATTATATTACGAAAAAGAGGAGAACAACATCAGGGACGCAGACGGCTGAAGACGCACGAAGAAGACATCAGAGAAAGAAGAAGCGATCATAAGGGCTACACAGTTGGCGATCAGAAGAAAAAAGGATTATTGGATCGAGCTTCAAGAGTGGGATTTAAGATTCGGGTCGATTAGGCAACGAGTTATTGTTCGGTTTGTTTTACTTTTTGTTTTCAAACTTGATACTATGACTTCTTTGTTATTTGAGACTTGTTTATTATTTTCGTTCTTGACTATGTTCCTCGGCTAATTTTCTAAACTACCTAGGTTAGATGATAGTTTGATTAAAGTTTGGATCTTTTAACGGTTATTATTGTTTGATTATGGATTGATTTCTGAAAGTAAAGTGTTCTAGAGTTTCTGATTTGGTGCGTGTGCGTATTTACTTTTGATTGTTGATTATTTGCTGTTTCACATAGATTTTGGTGAATGTCTTTCACATAATAAATTTATGTTGATTATTTGCATCCTTGCGGGTTCGGGTGATCTTTGGGTAAATCGGCCGATAGCCTTAGAAACAGTAATTGAGATACAATTAGAATTAAATATTCTGCTTAACTTGTCGCTGAGAGGCTCGAGTTAGTTATTAGGTCGCAGTGCAATATATAGCTAAGAGAGATTTTGAGAGAAGTCGGTTTTAGTTCCCTAATTGCATTTGTGTCTAGTAAACCAAGTCAGAACCTAGAATTGCCTTAGATTATCGCGCTGAGAGGTAGATAGTCATATTAGGGCACTTTTAGAATCGTTAGAGGACTGAGAGGAAGTCTAACAGTCGGTACTCATAACAGCCTTGTAGGGTTTCCTAGGTTTCTTCCTGAGAAGGGTCGGGAAGTCTTAGCATTGAAATACCTTAAGGTTTAGTATTTTACGATCCCGGCTCCATACAACAATAATATCATTAGAAGTCCATTCCTAGTCAAGCTGGATTCAAGTCTAGGTAGTCGTTAAACTCATCTGAATCAAACCTTAGTCTCCGTTCGTCTTTTAGTCTAAATCTAGTTAATTAATTAGTTTAATATAGATTTCCTAGTTTTTCAGTAACCCCCCCCCCCTAACAACAAAACAGTTAAGTACAGTTAGGTTAGAGTCAGTCTAGTCAGAGTCTAGTTAACGTAGTCAGTAGAGTCTCGTGGGTTCGATACTCGGACTTACTTAGGCTATACTGCATTGACCGGTACACTTGCCGGTGGTGTGGTCTAGGTTTTAGAGAGTCTGTTTTTATAAATTTAAAACTTAGAGAGTCTAGTTTAGGGTTTAATTTAGTTAATTTATTTAGAGCACTTTTAGCACATCAAGTTTTTGGCGCTGTTGCCGGGGACTCTTGGCGATTGCGTTTATTTGCTTCGATTGGACTTAATTGACATAATCTGTGCTACTTGTATAGTTGTGTAATTTTTTTTAGTTAGTTTTTTTTTTCTATCTACCTTGTTCTGCTCTTTCTACTCTCTTAATGGCAGGTGATCCTATTGACCTGGATGTCTCTGATGACGAGTCTTATCCCACCGAACCAATATGGGAGTTGTCAGATGAAGAGGATGAGGAAAGTGAGGATGAGCTGTTTTGGGAGAGAGAATTTGCGGATGAGTTAAAGGGTTTGTCCGTAGATGAAGAAGTAGGTACATTTGATCCGGAGGGGGACCTTGCATATTTAGAAGCTTTACTTGCAAGAAACCCAATGACGGACATCAAACAAGAAGAAGTGGTGGTGGAAGAAGAAAAACACCACAGCTGGCCCGTGGTATTAATAACGAATGCGATTAAAAGTTCAAAACCACGGGAGAAGGCAATGAGAAGAACACCTGGGATCGTGTTTCAGCGGCTCCTGCCAGGTAAGTTCAAATTTTGGTGTTCTAACCCATTAAAATTTTTAAAATTATTTTATAATTCCACCGTTAAATTTTTAAATGTTTATGAGAAACGGGTGGAATTAAATGGGTTAGACCGGGTTCAAGTCAAAGAGAAGCCTCCTGATTAAATTCAAGTGTGGGGAGGTTTTGTAGAGTTTGTATAGAGTCGTAGTTTTTGTATATTGAGTCTTAGTAGTTTTTGAGTCGTTTTTTTTAGAGTCGGTACTGCTTTGGGTTTTGTTTTGTTTTGTTGTGATTGTGCAGGTTTGGATTGTACCACCCGTACTCAATCTCCATTCGGGTGATTTCGGAGCTGCCTTATTGATATAACCCAAGTAGACTAGGCAGCGATCGCGAAGGAAATGCTATACGATCATTCGTTGGATTCAAGACTCGTACGGTTGGCACTGACTTTTGTCCTAACCAGCTAAGTCTTTTCCAACTCTCTCTGTATTTTATTTCTTTCTTATTTATTTTTAGTTTCCGTCTCTGCATTGGGGACAATGCTAATCTTAAGTGTGGGGATGAGTAACTGCTTTTTAGGTTAGTTTGAGTCATAAAAAAAATTAAAAATACAAAAAAAAAATTAAAAAAATCAAAAAAGAAATTGAAAAATCAGAAAATGTCTTTCGAATAAAAAAGAAGTTTGCAAATTTACACGGAAAATGATAGAAAAGATGAATTTTTGCTCGGGGTCGAATAATAATAATAATAAGAGATTAAAATAAATCGAGTTTGCGTCTAGTTAGGGATATGTGGATAGGCCTGGGTTTGGTTTTAAGTCCCTTTGAGTTAATATACCTTAATTGTCGGTCTGCTAGTGGGTTCTCGCCTGGGAGATATGGGAAACTAAAACTGCCAATAAGAGTATAAGGGGCACCGTTATAAGTTAAAACTGTTAGAGTTTGTGTTCAAAAAATAAAATAAAAAAAAAACAAAAAGAAAATAAAAAGTGAGCTAGAAACTAAATGAAAGTAACACAGGTCTATGTAATCCGAGTTGGGGATAGCGACTCTACAGCCGGAATGCCTCTGGGATGTGTGAAATCGAATTGCAGATTAAAAGTACCGAAACCTAAGTAATCTGTGGTTGGGGATAGCGACTCTACAGCCGGAATACCTCTTGGTTAGGGAAAGCATCGTCTAGACTCACGATAGAGAAAAAAAAAAGAGAAAAAAAAAACAAAGCAAAAATAGAAAAAAAAAGGAAAAAGAAAAAAAAAATTGATTGTAAACTCTCTTGGTTTTGATATAAGACGGTTGGGAATTGGTCCAGTGATCGTTCTCTTAGTCTTATAAGCTTGAGGTGGGAGTAGGTGGACCGTAGATTCTAGTGTGAGACCCTAGGTGGATTGACCGCACTTAAATTAAATTTGCATGATAAGGGCTTAGGATTGGATTCGGGTTTAATGGGATAAGTATATTCGCAATCGCGGCTAACGCAAGCCTTGGTTTTAATAAGATATAAATAATTTTTGACCCAAGTGATTACTCGTCTATGATTCCGTTTGCACAATTCTTTTTCGAGGACGAAAAAAGGTTAAGTGTGGGGATATTCATTGTACCGCGCGGAATAACATTGCACACTACTTCTTTGACAAACTCAAGGAGGGCGGTGTATATTTACTCAAGGGTTTCACGGTCCAACGCACCGATCAATACCGTATTTTAAAAGACAGCCCCTTTGTTATCTGGTTGAACGGCTCCACGACTGTTAAGATAGTTGACGATACGAGTGGTTCATTTACACGCTACCCGTTCTTACTTACTGCTTTTGAGGACCTCGAACCAACAGAGGGCAAGTATTTTGTAGGTATGTTTACTCTTCTCATGCTGGTCATACTGTTGTTTACTTTTTTTATGTTCAAAAATCGACTAATAAAGGTTAGACTACTTATTGGTTACTAACTAAATTTCATATTCCATTAGCCGGTCCATGTTTACAGTTGGCTGCTGAATAGTATCATTTATAAAAATGAATGGCTTATTACATTGTTTTGTGGGCCTATTGATAGCTGATTATTTTGTCCCCATTGATAGTTGCCATTGAGAGATCATTTTGTACGTAATAATTAGCATACTGACTAACATGTACCTATCTATTTATGGAATCATGGGTAGGGCGATAGATAGGTACTTAGCGTGTCTGCAATGGTAAAAGTTGGCCAACTATACCACTCGCGAAACACAGGAATTTGCTAACAAGGTTTTTACTACTATTTAGAATGTAAACCAGGCTTCCTTTAAAAAAAATTAACAAAGAAAAAATTGAAAATGTTCTATAAGTGGCGAATCCAAGCAACTTACTTATGAACAGGTTGCCGCAAACAAGTTAAAAACTGCCCAGTATGCATTATGATAGCAACCCGGATCAACTCAACCCTATCCCTTTTTAACCAGCACTGGAAATGACCCGTTTCACATGCTGAACCACTCTTTTACCAGATACCCAACACAATATTGACCTACGATGTAGTCTGACCATGTGCAGTACCATGTTTAACTTTTCACTCGCGTTATACAATTCTTTACTTATAAAATGAAAGCCAGTCAGAAAAGCAGTAACATGGTTCAATCAAATAACTGACCCGAATAAATTAGTTTTACGCAGTTGACTTTCGCTCAGACCTGACTTGGTCTACCTAATAGACACGTTTCTAATTCAGTCTAATTTTCGATGCGCTTCAGATGTTATCGGATATGTTACTGAGGTTGGCCCGCAGTCTGTGAAGGCATCAGGTGCTCGCGCGGTTGAGTTCAATCTAAACAACGAACGGTAAGTGCCTCATCCTTATTGCCCAATTGGTCTTGCTTTTAACCTCAGTTAAGTGTTTAGGTTTTTTGCTTCTTTTAATCCTCACAGCAATCGCCGAGTTAGAGTGACGTTATGGGGACATTTGGGTGATGCTCTGATTAAGAAGAAGGCCGAACACCCGGCTGTCTATTGCCTGATCCTTACTTCCATGAGTGCAAAATTTTACCTGGGTACGATTGTTTCCCTAAACGTTAATTATTGTGTGTATTACTTGAAAGGTCTTTATCTGACTCAACACACTACAGGCGCCCTTGGTTTGGCCAGTTCATCGTCAACTATACTCATTGATGGCTCCGATGTACCCACACTGCAAACTTTTAAGTCATCTGTAAGGTATCGGTATAGCCTTTGACATGCACGCTTTAATTACCTTTTTTATACGGTTATTGCTCCAACTGAATATGAACGTATGCTTCCCAGCTGTGTAGCTATAGGAGATAGCAGCGACCCAGTCACCGAGGATGTGGTCTGTGTTGGTACCCTACAAGAACTTGTGGACAGGGTTCGTGCCGACAAATCCAAAAAAAAGGTATTTATTCATACTAAATTTAAAAGAATATACTTTAATAAACTCTCATACTCTCTATTGTGTTTTTTAACTTTTATATATATTTTTTGTTGGCCTCAAGTTAATCATTACCTCATTCCAAGTTCACCAGCCTTGAATTGAAACCTCAAAAGATGACCAGAGTATGTCAAGCCAACTATTATTCTATACAAACCATCCACCCTCATAGTTAGCATACGCTTTAAATTTCAAGATTCACCCCCATAGAGGCGGAAAATGCATGAAAGGTGTATTTGCTGATCAAGGGGAGCTCTGGTGTGCTGGCTGTGAAAACCCAGTTATGTTCCCTCGGGCAAGGTTTGTTTTGGTATTCTATTGTTATCTTCGTTGCCAAAAGCCTTTATACACTTTGACATCTAAAAAAAAAACCTTTTAACAGGTACCATCTTGAACTTGATGTCCTAGATTCCACGGCAAGTGTAGTGATCGTGTGTTTCGATGACACTGCACAGATACTAACACACACCACTGCTCAGTCTATACTCAATGTGGAATCGGGTCTCTCGCATATCAACACCGTTTATTCCGAAAACATCCAGGCTAGCTTTACTCCAGTCATAATACAGAACTCTAACGGTGGCATCTCAGCGCTCCCAAACTGCTTGCACTCACTGGTGGGCACCACCCGAACCATCCAAGTTGACACATCCACATACTACAATCATGGCACCTTTGAGAGCTTCAACTGCAAGCGTGTACTCCCAGACGAAACCAGTTGGCAACCTGTTAGACCTACCAGTCCTACTCCCATTACTAGGCTGGATAAATGGGTGATGACAATACCAACACCAGTTAAGCTCAAAGAAACAAACAGAAAGTCCATGTAAGTTTCTATATATCCTTTTTACTTGACAAATTCACTGAACCACATAACTACATCTCCAATTGTGGTTTCTTTTTAGAAAACGTCCAAAATCGAATATTATATGCTACAAACATCATATTTATTTCTTTATGCCTCGCTATACAAATGTTACTTATTAAATGGAAACCATATGAAAACAAATGACCAACGTTAGTTTGGCCAGAAACATGATCCTTTTAAGTGATCAGCCTATTGGAGGCCCACCTGCAAACACAGTAACGAACTACAACATTGGACTTGATATGGCCTTCTTCGATTTAAGAATACATGCGAGCCCACCCCTAGCTTCCCACATTCCGTAAGGTTGCCTTTATTTATGTCTATTACGATTAAATTTGTAGTGGTTTTATTTACGCTTCTTTGTTCGTTTGGGTATTTAGGTTTAATCATTGGGTCATGTTTTTTCTCCTATTTATACACGCCAAATAGCTGCCTAACATTCCCTTTCCTTCTTCCACAGCCCTACTTGTGCAGGTTTTGAATCAGATGGTTCTATGGATAGCGCTCCATGTGAAAGGTATGTTACTTAACCACCATTACATTCTATCAATTTTTTGTACAAAATAATGGCGTAGGAGCTACTAATATATGTGTAATCCAAGTTAAACTTCTTCCTAATATTTCCCTTCTTTATTTCACAGCCCTACTTATGAAGCTTCGTATTCAGATGGTTCTGTGGGGAGCGCACCAGGTGAAAGTGGACCGTCAACTACATAGCCATGCATGAACGCCTGAAGATTTCTTGAATTATTGAATAAAACCGGGGACTCCATGACCTCCTTTTAAGCTTTTTCCGCTGTAATGTATGTTTTAAAACTTGGCATACATGCTTACTCTTAAATGGATTACACAACGAATTTTCCTACTCTATGCACGCCTTACTTTTTTGTGACAAGTCATGGTACATGGTATTAGCACATTTTGTATGCCTTCTCTTGCATTGTCTTTCTACTAACTATCTTTAATCCATACATAAACATTTTCCCCACCCGCACAACAAAAAATACACTAACTTTTGGTCATGCCGTGCATCGCACGGGCCTACCCTCTAGTAATAACAACAACAAACAACAATAGTAATAATAATAATTGCCGTTACAAAAGAGTGATGTGTATTTACTAATTAGTTACCAGTGGAGCATATGGAATTTGATGATTAAAGTAATTAGGATAAAAGCATATTATATTTGATGATTAAAGTAATTATATTATATATATATATATATATATACATATATATATACATATGAATAGAAATTGGCCATGAATAGTGATTGCTTTTTATTTAATAATTGATTTTTATCTTTTACTAATATTTTGTCTATTATTAATTTGAGTTTTTAGTAATAAGTGATTCTTAGGTATTTGTTTTTTATATTTTATTAGTAGCATTTTTTAGCATTCAATTTGATTTTTTTATATAATCTTACGTTCGTTAACTTTAAAAAGAGATTCTAAATTTGCATCTATATTATACATATGAATAGAAATTGTCCATGAATAGTGATTGCTTTTTATTTAATAATTGATTTTTATCTTTTACTAATATTTTGTCTATTATTAATTTGAGTTTTTAGTAATAAGTGATTCTTAGGTATTTGTTTTTTATATTTTATTAGTAGCATTTTTTAGCATTCAATTTGATTTTTTTATATAATCTTACGTTCGTTAACTTTAAAAAGAGATTCTAAATTTGCATCTATATTTTTTTAACATTCCAAGTTATTTGCCCGCGCATTGTGACGGTACGTTTCCGTGAGCATTGGATCGGTATCGATTTGGTTCATTATAGTACCGGTATAATTCATGCACTCGGTTTAGAAATCAACACGTGTTTTACATCGACCGAAAACAGATACTGATACCGACACTGATGTTGTTCGAATAAGTATCGAGTGGTTCAAATTGTCAATGGTGCTGATATTCAATTATCGCCGCACACAAAGTTGTATAAATGCAAACTTTTTGAAATTGAAAACCATAAAATAAATACAAGTATCGGTACCGATATTTTTTGATATGGTACGCTAGCGATACGATGTTAGTTTATCAAAAGAAAAAAAAACAATAAAAAGGAATACCGATATCAAACCAAAGTTGTTTGTTCGGTTCACTATGACAGCGACACGATATTTGTTATCAAACAAAACCATAAAATTAATACATACCGATGTCGATGTTGTTCAGTTTGCTACGGTATGGTAGCGATAATATCTTAGTTTATCGAAAGTAAAAACAATAAAAATAAATATCGTTACCGATACAAATGTTGTTCAGTTGGTTTCGATTCGGATTGGTACGATAGCGACACAATAGTTGTTTTCAACAAAGTTTATACGGCAATGTTGAAAAGAATAAACATAGAATGCAAACCAAATAAACCGATATCAACATAACAACATCGGTACCGGTATTAATATTCTTTATTATTATTTTCGATTGATGTAAGATTTTCTCTTTTGATTACTAAAGCAAGTGTTGGTACCGTAACAAACCAAACATATACCAATCGAATTCCTGCCGCAAAGGAATAAAGCAAGGTTTTCTCTTTTGATTACTAAAGCAAGTGCTGGGGAAAATCGCTAGTTAAGGATAAAATAAGAAAAGGAATAAATTCTAAGCTTATAATTATTAAACTACTGACCGAATCCTCTTTTTCACACGACACCATACATACATTGGCGAATCAGGATATTTACTATTAGTGTAATTGTTTGATGACTAAATCTCACTCAATTATTAAATATTATTAAATACACAATTAACACATAATAAAAATCGAATATTATATCATACACATTTTCTACTGGTATCACACAAAGCAGGCACATTCCACAGGTATCATGACAACATAAAATTGACCAGAAAAAAATTAATAAATAAATAAAGAAATTTTTGACAAACATAAAATTGACCAGAAAAACAATAATAAAGAAAATTTTCAATTTATATAACTACCGTTTGCCTCTTTGTTTCGACTTTTGTGTAGAACGCTTGGTGTTCTTACCAAACATGGCACACATGCCGCCGCACCCGGAGACCTTTGGTGACGGTGGGTCGATTGTGGACTCAACCTCGACTGACTGATACGGTTTTGGGTCTGGTCTTTGTAGCTCGGTTCTCTCCGCCTGACCTTTTGGCTTAATCTCCACTGATAAGTTATCTTCCCACACGAGTCCTGACGAGCCTGATCTTCTGAAAGACACATCCGACCTTGGTAACCCTTCCATCTAAATGTTTATCGCCAAACCGGGTTCGACACGTATGGTTCCTAACAGTTTTTTTGGGTGAGGTGGTATGGTTCGATGCTGCTTAAAGTGTTAGAATTTGGGTATAAATAATAAGGGAGATGATGACAAATGAGGCATATATAGGGGAGTGTCACAAGGGTGTGAATTTACAAGATTGCCCTACTCCTATAAAAAAATGTTTGCTAAAATCAAAATAAAAGCCAAATGTATATGGATCCTTGAAAGAACGAAGATAAAGTTGGAGAATTACCAAAAAATCAAATCAAAGCAGCCATTTTTGAATATGCCTTAAAATATATAATAAGTCCTAATCGATAGAAATAAACATTATATAAGTCAAATGATATTGTGGGTCAACTTGACCCGGTTCATTTCAACTTATACTAGAAAAAGCAAGTTTCTACCTTAACTGAAGCAAAAAAATAATAGTAAATAGTGATCTTTCCTCGCGCTTCGCGGTGGGAATTCGGTTGGTATATATTTGATTCGTTACGGTACCAACACTTGCTATAGTAAACGAAAAAAAAAAAAAAACCCTTACATCGATGGAAAACAATAAAAACAATTATCAATACCGGCACTGATGTTGCTTGGTTGATATTGGTTCAGTTGGTTTGCGTTCTATGTTTTTTGTTTAAAAATGTCATATAACCTGTATTGAAAACGACTATTGTGTTGATATTGGTTAACTTGGCTTGGTTGATATTGTGTTGCTCTTGTGCAAATCCGAACAGAACACGACTGAACAACATTTGTATCGGTATCGGTACCGATATTTATTTTTATTATTTTAGCTTTCGATAAATTAAGATCATATCGCTACCGTACCATACCGTACCAGGCTGAACAACTTCGGTACCAGTATGTATTAATTTTTATGGTTTTTTGTTTGATAATAAATATCTTGTCGCTACTGTATTGAACAGAACCAAAACCGAACAAACAACGTAAGTTCGGTATTGGTATTTATTTTTATTGTTTTTTCTTTCGATAAACTAACATCGAATCGCTAGCATAGCATCGGTACCGTTGTTATCCGTATTCATATTTATTATACAACTTTGTCTGTGACGATAATTGAAAGTACCAGCACCGTTATAATTTGAACCGATCAATACCGTTTGAACAACATCGGTGTCGGTACCGGCTGCCGTTTTTATCGTTTCAGTGGATGTAAAACACATGTTGATTTCTATACCGAGTGCATTAATATACCGGTACTGTAACGAACCAAATCGTCCGTGCTAATGTACCATCACAATGCACGAGCAAATAACTTGAAATGTTAAAAAAATAAATAAGCATAGATGCAGATTTATAATTTTTTTTTAAGTTAACGAACGTAAGCTATAATAATAAAAAAACAAATTAAATGCTAAATATAATACTACTAATGAAAAATAATAAAACAATTACCTGAGAATTATTAATTATTATTTTTTATTGAAAAATCAAATGAATAATAGATAAAATACTATTAAAAATAAAAACAAATGTATAAAAAATTAAATGCCAAATATAATAAACAAATACCTAAGAATTTTCGAATACCATTTATTACTAAAAAATAAAATAATAGATAAAATATTTCTAAAAACAAAAATAAATACTTAAAAACTTTAATTACTATTCATCACAACTTTCTATTAATATATAGAGTAAACTGCCGTTTTGGTCCCTGTGGTTTAGGCACTTTTGCCATTTTAGTCTAAATCTCAAACTTTTTACATCTGGGTCCCTGTGGTTTGCATTTTGTTGCCATTTTAGTCCAAAATCCAAAAACCCACTTTTTTTACTGTTGAAAGCTACCTATTTTGTCCTTTAGTGCAGGGGCATTTTGGTCAAATAAAAAAAACCTAAAAAATACACCTCTCTCTATAAAGTCTATGCACACTCTCTCTCTCTATCTTCCAACATTGCTAGTGCACCCAAATCCTCTTTTCCCCCCTGATAACATCACGTGTGGTTGCCCTTTTGGTGACGAAGACGACGCCGGAGAACGAACGGTGACAACTCCGGCCGGTGAGATGGACGTAATCGGTGTCGGACTCTCGCCGGAGTTAAAATTCCGGAAAGTTCCACGTTTTAGATGCTCCGACGCCGTTCTGGAAGGGTTAGAAGCGGAGAAAACGGCGTCGCATAGGGCACACCGGAGTTTGACCGCTTTAAGTTGACCTGAATCCGGATTTTGAACCAAAAGAGGCTCCAGATGAGCCCAATACCAAGCCCCTTTACCCTTAATAGCTTTTGTTCGGATCATCATCAACCCTTCGTATCTTTTATGCACTTTTTTTATGGTTAACTCATCCGTTGACTCCGGTGGTGGGTGTACGGTGGATGTGGAAGTCTTCGCTGCCATCATAGTAGTAAAAAGATTTGATTTTTGTTAAAGATTTGTTGTTTCTTGATGTGGGTATGGATAAAGATTGAAGCTTTTGGTTGCCATGGTTGTTTTTTTGATGTGGGTCTGCCGGAATTGGGGGAATAGTGGTGGTTGATGGTGGCAGAGTGGTGGCTCTGGTGATCTAACAGCAAAAAGATATGATTTTTTTTGTTGAAAGTTACTTATTTCTTGATGTGGGTATGAATAAAAATTGAAGCTTTTTGTTGCCATGGTGGGTTTATGATGCGGGTGTGACGGAATTGGAAGGATTACTGGTGGTTGACGGTGGTGGCTCCGGTGATCTAACAGCCAGAAGATATTATTTTTGTTAAAAATATGTTGTTTCTTGATGTGGGTATGGATAAAGATTGAACCTTTTGGTTGGCACTTGGCATGGTGGTTTTGTGATGGAATAGGGTGGTGGAGTGGTGGTCGGATCGGAGTGAGGGTAGTGAGAGTTGGTGTGTGAGTGGGTGTGTCAAATAGAAGTCGTTTTTGGTGTGCAGAGACTTTATAGAGAGAGATGTATTTTTTAGGTTTTTTTTATTTGACCAAAATGCCCCTGCACTAAAGGACAAAATAGGCAGCTTTCAACAGTAAAAAAAGGGTATTTTTGGATTTTGGACTAAAATGACAACAAAATGCAAACCACAGGGACCCAGATGTAAAAAGTTTGAGATTTGGACTAAAATGGCAAAAGTGCCCAAACCACAGGGACCAAAATGGCAGTTTACTCTAATATATATAATAACTAGTGGTTTTTCCCCACACTACGTGGCGGGAATTCAGATGTATCTGTTCGGTTCGTTCTAGTACTGACACTCGGTATAGCAGCGGAAAGAAAAAACTAAAAAAACAAAGTCGTGATATGCCTAAAAGAATACGTGTTTTATATCAATCAAAAACCATAGAAAAGAATACGGGTTCCGATATACCGATATTTGTAACAATGTTGTTCGGTTGAAATCGGTTCGGTTAGTCACGCATCAACCCTCGTATAGTTTACGATAAAAAAAATATTTTTCCATATTTTTTATTGGCACTCTTATAGTTTATAGTTTACAATAGAAAAATATCAATCGAAAATGATAAAAAAATATCGGTTCCAATACTACCGATATTGGTATCAATGTTATTCGGTTGAAATTAGTTCGATAAGTCCCATATCAATACACGTATAGTTTACGATACAAAAAAATGTGTTTTTTGTTTATATTTTTATCCGTGTTTGTATAGTTTACAATAGAAAAAAAAAGACAAATTGAATATCATTGTCAGTTTCGGTTCGATTTGGTACGATAGCGTCACGGTATCCATTTTAAATATCATTGTCAGTTTCGGTTCGATATGGTATGACAGCATCACGGTATCCATTTTAAATATCATTGTCGGTTTCGATTCGATTTGGTACGACGACGACAAGATATCTATTTTCAATTAAAAAAACAAATTAGAAAACATCAAAAAAATATAATATTAAAAGTTTTGTTTTACTATTCATCATCACTTCAAAATAATATTTATATAGGGAGATCCCCCGCGCTTCGCGGCGGGAATTCGATCAGTATTTGTTCGGTTCGTTACGATACGCACACTCTCTATGGTAATTGAAAAGAAAACCTTACATAGATCGAAACAATAAAACGAATATCAATACTGGTATCAATGTTGTTCAGTTGATATCGGTTTTGTTAGTTTTTGTTCTATGTTTATTTTTTTAAACATTGTGATATAATTTTATTGAAAATGGATATTGTGTCGTATCGTACTAAATTGAATCGAAACTGGATTAACAAAAAATGTATCGGTACCAATATTTATTTTTATTGTTTTTACTTTTGATTAACTGACATCGTATTGCTACCATACTCTATTAAACCGAACAACATGGGTTTCGGTTTGTATTCATTTTATGGTTACTTGTTTGATAACGGATTTTGTGCTGCTAGCATTGCGAACCGAAACGAAAGCAAATAAACAACATCAATTGTGATACCACTATTTATTTTTATTGTTTTTTCTATTGACAAAACGACAACGTATTACTACCGTATCATACCGATCAACATGGGTACCAGTACTCATATTCATTTTTAGGGTTTCTGGTTTCGAAAGTTTTTCATTTATACAACTTTGTTTGCGATAATAAATATATATCGGTACAAGTACCGTGACAAGTGACAATCTGAGCCAATCGGTACTGTTCAAACAACATCGGCGTTGGTATTGGTTCCATTTTTATCGTTTTTGATTGATGTAAAACACGTGTTGATTTTTACACCGAGTGTATATATTGTATATGTCACACCCCCAAAATCCACCCTGCGGAGTATCACCGCTTGGAGGCGTGACGTGACCAGGATCAAGCCACCAATCATATTGAACGAGCATGTAAGTAGTATATAAAAATCCATCACGATACAATTGGTGTCTAAATAAAACATAGTTTAAGTTGCAAGCGGAAGCATAAAGTTTAAAACCAAGTCATAAGTTTAAACGTTTCAAATGTTTAGCATGGCACACAGCTGTCCATGTCCCACAACGACTCTTCCCACTCCAATGCAAGCTCCATGAGTTCCTAACGACCTGCAAGGCATGCAACAACGAGTCAACAACAAAGTTGAGCGAGTTCACAGTTGGTTGTTCAGTTAATAAGTTCGTATCAGAAATCGTAAGTTTGTTTCATCACCATGTATTACCAATTATCCTTGATTCCCAAACCTTTACGATATTTAGTGGGGGCTTCCCATCTTGTATGTACTAGACTAGTCGTATCCATAAGTGTCCTTCCCAATCCGAGGACAGTGGTAAGTATGAGTTTACGTAGGTTTTACATAAGTGCCCTTCCCAATCCGAGGACAGTAGTAAGTATGAGTTTACGTAGGTTTTACGTAAGTGCCCTTCCCAATCCGAGGACAGTAGTAAGTAGTCTAGCAGTGTTGATAGTATAAGTAGTTATTTAATCCCATTCCCAACCACCGGGAATCCCATGCCTTAGTAAGGGTGTGAACTCACCTCGGTTGCTCGGTTTGACTCTCAAATATAGCTAACAGTCAAGGTCGGTCAATCACATCCTAGTATGATTACCACTTAGTTTATTAGTGACTTCAAAATAGAGCACAAAGTTCCTACACGTATCTATCACATAACATGCATCACTTTAACGGTTCATGCCCATATAAACTTCCCATCCATTCCCCACTCATAAACAAACATACGACATTGCACATAACAATTTTACAGACATATAACATGTTAGATTATTCCCAGATAACCTACCCGACATTTAGACACGCAAATCACTAATTATGTCGTTTCAGCTTTTATACTCGAAACTGGGCTGTTTTCGGGGATTTTAATAAAATAGTTAACTTGTTTAAAAAATTCCCAACTTTTTACAGAAGGTCTTAAATGATCCAAATATTATTGTGTAAAAATATCGGGATCCAATTCATCACCAATATTTTATAAAAATTCATTTTCCGGACTAAACTCAGATTTATCTTTTTCTGACTGCAGTCCACGGAATAATTTATTTAAAATTCATCGAGAGTCCGATTTACGAAATTCCAGTGGGGTAATTACAAATACATCAGTTTTCATCTACTGTACAAATTTCATGAGCTGATTCATCATAGATTTCCAGTTATGACAAAAAACACATCACCCATTTACTGCAGCAAAAACTCAGCTTCAGCTGCTGTTTTTAAAAGGGTCGTTAAAAATAGTAAACGAAGTCCAAAAATTATGATTCCAGTGCCATTAGAACCGTATTTCATAATACATAAATCTAGACTTCAGAAAATACATTTTCTGCTTTATTAAGGTTCGGTTACAGCCAACTAAAGTTGGCTGTAATCATCAAACAGCAAACTGTTTTCAGCTTTTAACATTCTAAAGTGTGTTCGATTGATTCCGTTAATACGTTTAGTGATCACAACAACATCAATATTAACAAGTAAATCAGCAAATAATCAGTAACATCTCAAGACAACATCATACTAACATAAATACATCATGTTTCATCTTCTTGTTTAAACCCTTTTTAGTGTTCTTGTAGATTTAACATATTTCATCTTTCTCTACACAAAATGGACATGAACAAGGGTTAAATAGAGACTTACTACTAGCTTAAAGCTAGGGAAAAATCTTGTGAAGAAGATGATAAGAGATGATGATGAACAAGCAAGAACAAAGATCCTTTGAAGCTTCCACAAGTTGCAACCTTCTTGTATCACCCTTGAAGCTTAAAGAGACTTGAAAGTGGAGGTTGATGGTGGTGGAATGGTGGTGGTGTTGGCGGTGGTAAAGTGACCGAGAGAGGGAGAGAAGAGTTAGTGAGAGAGAGGTGTGTGATCTAGTTGAAAGATATGAAGTGATGGAATGAGATACACTCCATACTTAAAGATCTCATGACATATCTTGTTCACATTCTCAAGTAAAGCAAGATCCTATAAGATATATGGGAGATTTTACAAGCAATGTGGTGGGGTCCCCCACATGGGGCCGGTTACTAAGGGGGGGGGGGTCTTGTTTGCAAAATTTCAACTAAATGGTAAATAGGTAGTTAGATGTAAGTAACTTGATCATAGGTGTTAGTTATTGGGTTTTTAGTGGGTGTTATGGTATACGAGGATCATGACTAGCCAAAAATAGTTACATAATGTGTTTGACAAATATTTGGTGTCCCGGGTAATGTCCGGTTGTTCGGTCAGATACTGTTCCGTTAAATTGTTTAATTGTTCTGTAGAGTGCCTTATATGTATATTTTTGTAACACAATTAATTCCTAACACTCAGGAAAATATTCAGGACCTTTTAGTAACTTTTCTGTATACCACTAGTATGCTAACACGCACATGTAAGTATAACACAGTAATCAGAGAGCAGTTAAATGATTTAGCACAGTCATCACGCACTTTAATTATCATTAAATAAATCGTACGGATACATGTAATTACGAGGGTTGTCACAGTATAAGTATTGTAACAACCCGAATCAACATCGATCCAATGTCTGCGGTAACATACCTTCACAACACACCGACAAATAAGTTGGAATGTTAATATAAGAAATAAACACAATTGCGAATTTAGAACTTTTTAATAAAGTTAACGGAAATAAATTATTACTAAAAAATTAAATTGCCGATCGAATTCCCGCGATAACGTACTTTCACAACGTACTGGCAAATAACTTGAAATGTTAAAATAAAAAATAAATATAGTTGCGAATTCAGATTTTTTTATAGATCTAACGTACCCAAATTATAGAAAATTCAAATTGAATAACAACAAAATATCATTAACTAGGATTGCGACCCGCCGCAATGCGGCGGGGATTCTTTAGTTATAACTAAGTCAATCTAGGACCCGCACGTTATGATAAACCTGTCAAACGGGGGAAAAATAGACGATATAAAAACGTTCACCCAAACACGCACGTTGCGTCGTTTTAACTCGCAAAATTTAGAACGAAACGTAAAACCGTTAAACCAAAGACGCACGTTGCGATGTGTTAAGTCACAAAATTTAGAACCAAGCATAAAGCGAAAAATTTGCGGAAATGAAAACTATAAAGGATCAAAGTTGAAAGTAAAAAAAGTTGTGAGGATAGATTGTAAAAGATAAAAAGTTTTGGGTTAAAAGTAAAAAAAAATAGTTTTGGGTTAAAAGTAAAAAAAATCAAATTTTTTTGGAAAACCCCCAAAGCCAACGTTACGACAACCATATGCGTAACCATTTTTTCTTTGAAAACCCCTTAAAGCACACCCCGCATTGCGGTGGGGCGTAAAACGGTGTGTCAAATAGTACTAATGTCACACAACCGTCATCTACCACTAACACTGACTTGACCTACGATATGCGTGTTGCGACAAACCTGTCAGTTATGGAAAAATAGAGGTAAAAACGTTGAACAACACATGCACATTGCGTCGTATTAACTCAAAAAATTTAAAACTATACGTAAAACGAAAATTTGCGAAAGATGAAAAGTACAAGTGACAAAAGTTGCGAAGTTAAATTGCAAATAATGAAAAGTTTTGGCTTAAAGTTAAAAAAACAAATTATGTAGGGTTAAAATTGGAAAAGATAAAAACCTTTTGGTTAAAAGTAAAAAATCAACTTTTTTTTTGAAAAACTCACAAAGCACAATGTACAAGTGCTTATGCACAAAAAACTTGCAAACTTATATATGGAATAATAACAAAAAAGAAAAAAAAACAAATACTTAAAAACTATCAATTGCCTATTTATTATCAAAAAATTCTTACAAAAAGATTATTAATTAATGTATAACTAAAAAATATATATAAAAAAAACAAAAACCTAAGATTTAACTGTTCATCCTCACTTTAAATTCATATAGATAATAGTGTATTTGACCGCGCCTTGCAGCGGTACGGTATCGCGAGCACTGTATTGGTATCGCTTTGGTTTGCTATAGTACCAGTACGATACATACACTAAGTTTAGAAATCAACATGTGTTATACATCGATCCAAAACGATAGAAGCGAACACTGGTACCGGCACCGACGATGTTCGAATGGTATCGACCGGTTTAGATCGTCACGGTACCGACATTTATATCCCATCGCAGAAAGAGTTGTATAAATGAAAAATTATCGAAACCAAAAACAATAAAAGTGAGTATGGTCCTGGTACTAATGTTGTTCGGTACGATACAATGTAAGTTTATTGAAAGTAAAAAAATAAAATACATAATGGTACCGAAACTAATATTGTTCCTTTGGTTTTGGCACGGTTAACTACGGTAGCGGCACAATATCCATTATTAACGGCACAATATCCATTATTATACATGAAATCATAAAAATAGATACAAATACCGTCACTGGTCTTGTTCGGTTTGGTGGTGTCAGTTTATTGAAGGCAAAAAACAATAAAACTAAATACCTGCATCGATACAGATGTTGTTCGGTCGTTTTAGCTCAGTCTGGTACGATAGCGGCACAATATCCGTTTTTAATTAAAGTAATATCACAATGTTGAAAAAGTTAAACATAGAATAAATAATAAATTATCTTCCATCGTCCATTTTGGTTCGGTTTAATACGACAACGACACGGTATCCATTGTTAATAAAACTTATATAGCAATGTTGAAAAAAAAATATAAACATAGTTACGAAGTAAGATTTTTTTTTTGAAAAGTTAACAAATAAAACTTATTAGAAAAAATTAAACTAAATAATGAACAAAGTACATAAAAAATAAACACTAAAAACATAGAATAAATAAATCAATAAATAAATGCTAAAAATAAAAAAAGTAAATAAATAATCACTATTTATGAAGAGTTTGTATTAATATGTATAATAAAATAATATTTATAATAAGAAAAAGAAGGTAACCTCAAGTGAAATACAAAGCAAAAACCTTTCAAATACATTTAACAAAACAACTTGTTTACAAATTAGGAAAAACCAACTTGATGTGTTAATTTATAGCCATGGGGTATACTTTCACATCCCTTAACTACAGGTAGGCGTCACATCACTCACTTGACCCTCTTCCACTTCACCTCATACCAAGGAAATGGTTTAACTCACATTAACGCCCCTTAAATTAATATACATATATAGCATGTTATGTGTGCGCAAATTTCTCAATGCTTGATCCCCCCCCCCCCCCCTCTCTCTCCTAGTTAACTTCTTAACATGTAAAGTTTTTAATGCCCTTTAACAATTAACACCCTCTAGGAGCAATATTACAGATGTTAACGGATGCCAAATAGGATTAACACCTATTGGAGTTAGAGTATACTGGGAGACCATGTGTTGGTTATAAATGCAAATGTTCACTTACCAATTAGGAAAAACCAACTTAATATGTTAATTTATATTAAACATGTGTTAATTACTAATACAAATTTTCACTTACCAAAAAGGGATGCATTATGTTATTTTACATAGACATTGATCCAAGTTGCTTGTTGAATACAACACATATAACAAGCAATACACATGATCTTTTACTCCACAATGAACTTCTTTTCATGATCATGTATCAAGTGCGTGTTTATAATCCATAACCATATGTTACGCATACTTATCCATAACCATATAAATTATTTCATATAGTTGTGGCAGTTGAGGTAAACCTGGTTTTGAATATTCGATATACATGGCTGTGTATGATCAAATATATACACAGCCATGTATATCGAATATTCAAAACCAGGTTTACCTCAACTGCCACAACTATATGAAATAATGTATACATCCATGTATCATGTATTTGATCAAAGAATTGCATGACTATATGAATATCACATAACCACATGCTTAAATAATTCCTACAATGAATCCTTTCTATACTTCTTCACCCAAACCAATTTTTTTTTTGTTTAATTGTGATCCATTTGATTTCCAAACCATTCTTTTTAATCCAACATCATTTTAAATGTAATAACCCTAAAATTTAAAAACATTATTCTAAAAATTAAAAGAATAAAAATAAATTATAATAAACTAAACATTTATCTTATGATCCATCTTTCTATATATCAACCAAAACTATTATTATTATTATTATTATTATTATTATTATTATTATTATTATTATTATTATTATTATTATTATTATTATTATTATTATTATTATTATTATAATATCCAATAGGAAACCCTAATTAAGACACCCAAATAATTCTGTACAAACCCTAGAATTTTCAGAATTTTCAGAATCAGGATCAGGGCCCCTAAAACTCAGGGGGGGGGGGGGGTATTCCCTATTGACGATTATCTAATTAACTCGCTGTCAAATTTAAAATAATAAAATTCATCGACTCAGCTAGGCTAGTCCCACACGTGGCAACCCATAATCAGTAGTCTAAACTCTGCCCGTATAAATCTGAAATATTATCACAAGGTAGCTTCACTTTGAGATTATTAAGGTACGGATCCTTACCCCACTCCTTATTGTTTCATATTCAAATTGTTATAAAACCATTAAATTACTATATCCTATAAAACTCCTCACGTCTTTGATTATCGATTCATTTGACAGTCCGTTGAATTCCTATTCTAATCATAACTTTGGATTTAGCTTTCATGTCATGCGATAGTATTCTATTAGTTGTACTCATTATCGCATGTTCCAATATATGTTACGTCTTGTTATGAAATTAAGTTTTATAAGTTATGTGAATAAGTCCATTTTTACTCTGATACCCTGAATATCGCTTCTCGTGGAGTGTCCCACGAGCATGTTGTTGCGGCATCGACATCATGTGCTCCACCCGTGACGGAGAGATCAGTTCACGGCGTCTCTTAAGTACAAGTGTGGTACATATAAGGTATTAGGAGGCGTATGGATCGATCCTAGGATTTAAGTATAAGGAGGTGGATAACGGGTATGCCAACTCGCCATCTCATGTGATAATTATGCAGGAGTAGCTACCTGTGTATTGTCACGTTTTAAGTTTGCTCATGGGTACATCCGTAAGATATGATTATGAAATTTCGTTATTTGCATCAAGTTTCATCCGAATAACAATTCTATAAAGCGTTATTTGTTATTTGAGCCTAATATTCTGTACTGAGCATTCGGCTCATTCCGTAAATTTTTGTATATACAGGTTCACAGGTTACGTTGGGCGGGAAAAAGAGAGAAGAATAAAGCTTAGGAATAAATCTGAAAATGTTAGTTAATTAAGTCAAAAGTCTCCGCTTGTATATTACCCTTAAGTTTAGTTGTCGTTGTATCCTTGTCAAATAAATAAATAAATAGAATTATGACTTTTGTTTATGATACTACTGTTATTGTGACACGTCAGCCCTTCCGGGTTGGGGTGTTACAGCTATGGTATCAGAGCAAAGGCTCTTTCCTGTAGAAAACTTAAAGATAGTAATTAAAACCTGTGAGGAATGGGTAGATATCTATGATAGGATTCAACTTGGTCTCTTATTTGGTTTAATTCCTATGTCTATTCTTATAGATGCCTCCTCGTCGTCTGCTACGTAGGAGTACTCGTACTAACCATGTGCGTAACGACACTTCTTCGAATGAGACTCCAGTTGATCCAAACGTAATTAATGCTATCAACCAGGCTGTTGCCGGGTTGCTTCCAAACCTTGTTACTCAAACAGCTGAGGCCGTTATTCAACAAACTCGTCATCCAGAACGTAATAACACGAATCCAACCTCTGGTGAAGAAACTCGTGAGAATACCACAAACCATACTACCTATAGTATAGACATATGGAACGCTAAATTCCAAAAACAAAAGCCGAAATCCTTTAGTCACGCTACTAATCCAGTCGAAGCAAGAAACTGGATAGCTCATGTTGAAAAGATCTTCGGAGTTCTTGGAGTTCCGGAGCAATACAAAGTTAGATTGGCTACCTACAAACTCGAAGATGACGCACAAACTTGGTGGGAAGGATTTAGGCAAGTCAAAGGAAGGGATGATTTTGACGCTAATCTTTCATGGGTCGACTTTCGTAACATCTTTTACGACAAGTATTTTTCGACCGCTGATAAAGAAGCTTATATCAGGGAGTATGCAGTGATTCGACAGGGGAATGAAGAACCAGCCTCTGAGTTCATTACTCGATTTGCAAGGTTGGCTAGTATTGTAGGAGACGTTGCAGGATCAGCAGAAGCCCAGGCAGAAAAATGCAAGTGGGCAGTCAATGATCGAATTCGGAAGTCGATCATGTACATGAAATTTAAGGATATCACCGAAGTTGCTGATGCAATCAAAACTTTTGAGTTCGAGAGGAAAGAATTTTTATCTCGAACTGAGGATAATAAGAAGAGAAACAGAGAAGGACAATTTAAGCAGGCAATCGGCCAATCATCCACTACGCCACAGCATCAAGACCGCAAAGTGCAAGGAAATCAAAACTCTGGAAATCAAACACGTCCATGGCAACCTAGACCGCAAAACCTGAGGCCCGCTCAAAACCAAATTCAGTTGTATGCAGAACCTATTAGAGCTCAACCACTGAATCAACCTCTAAACCCGAATCAAATTACATATCCTCTATGTAATACTTGTGGTAAGCGACATCAGGGCGTATGTCACCGAAGCACAGGAGCATGCTTTAGATGTGGCCAAACTGGACACATGATCAAGGAATGTCCTAAGAAAGACACTAAGAAGAATAACCACCCCAATGTTGGAGGAAGAGTTTTCGCACTTTCTGCTACTGACGCTGCTAATGCCCCAGGTACTGTGTCGGGAACCCTTTAGCTTGGTAAACATAGTATCTATGTGTTATTTGATACAGGAGCGACCCATTCTTTAGTATCCCACTCGTTTACTAAGTACCTTCCGATAAGACCCACTCTCTTAAATCATACTTTAACCATTTCCACTCCCATGGAAAATTCATCCGTAATCACTTACGTATATAAAGATTGTCCGATCCGTATTGAATCTATTGTGTGTAAGGCAGACCTATTTCCAATACATATGTGTGACTTTGATGTTATTCTAGGGATAGATTGGTTGTCTCGACATCGAGTAACTATAGATTGTCATTCTCGCCGTGTTATTTTCAGTGATCTTCATCATCCTGATATTATATATCAGGGAACTCAAGCTCATAAATCTCTTAAAATTATTTCTGCGCTTAAGGCTCGAAAATTCTTATCAAACGGCTGTGCTGGATTCCTAGCATCGATTAAGGATACTTCTGCTAATGTTAAGAGTATCGATAACCATTCCGTTGTCCGTGAATATCCTGATGTATTTCCAGATGAACTCCCGGGATTACCACCCGACCGTCAGGTAGAATTCACCATCGACTTGATCCCTGGTACTGAACCTATTTCTAAAGCTCCGTACCGTATGGCCCCGATGGAACTGAAGGAGTTGAAGGAACAATTGCAAGAATTGTTAGACCTAGGATTCATAAGACCCAGTGTTTCACCTTGGGGTGCTCCGGTCTTATTTGTGAAGAAAAAAGACGGTAGTATGCGTTTATGTATTGACTACCGAGAGCTGAACAAGATTACTATTCGTAATCAGTATCCTCTGCCTCGCATTGATGATCTCTTTGATCAACTTCAGGGGGCTCAGTTCTTCTCAAAAATCGACTTGAGGTCCGGGTATCATCAGCTAAAGATCAAGAATGATGATGTTCCCAAGACCGCCTTTCGTTCTCGATATGGTCATTACGAATTTTTGGTTATGCCCTTTGGGCTAACTAATGCACCCGCAGTCTTCATGGATTTGATGAATCGCGTATTTCACAAATTCCTAGACAAATTCGTTATTGTATTTATCGATGACATTCTAGTGTATTCTAAGAGTCACGAAGAGCATGAAGCACATCTACATGCAGTACTTGGAACCTTGCGGCAGGAGAAATTGTACGCGAAGTTTTCCAAATGTGACTTTTGGCTTAGCCAAGTGGCATTTCTAGGTCATGTCATATCAGCAGAGGGAATTATGGTAGACCCAACAAAGGTTGAAGCTATTACAAAATGGCCAAGACCCACTTCTGTTACCGAAATACGAAGTTTCTTGGGTCTTGCTGGCTATTACCGAAGATTTGTTGAAAGATTCTCGGTAATTGCTTTACCACTCACAAAACTCCTAAGGAAAGGGGTGAAGTACTCATGGAATGAGGAACAAGAGAAAAGTTTTGAAGAATTGAAGAAGCGACTCGTATCCTCTCCGATACTCACTCACCCTTCTGAATCAGGAGGTTACCAAGTCTATAGTGATGCCTCAAAGAAAGGATTAGGTTGTGTACTAATGCAACATGGGAAGGTTATCGCTTATGCCTCCCGTCAGTTGAAGCCTTATGAAGTTAACTACCCTACACATGATTTAGAACTAGCCGCAGTCGTCTTTGCACTTAAGATTTGGCGACACTATCTGTATGGTGAAAGTTGTGACATCTTTACCGACCACAAGAGCCTCAAGTACATATTTACGCAGAAGGAGCTAAATATGAGGCAAAGAAGGTGGTTAGAACTTTTAAAAGATTACGACGTTAATATTCAATACCATCCAGGCAAAGCCAATGTTGTAGCTGACGCATTGAGCCGAAAGAATTCCGGGACTATATCTTGCTTACAAATTCAGCCTCGTATTATGAGGGATCTCGAAAGGATGAACATTTGGCTTCAGGTTAGTAAATCTGATGGATATCTAGCTAGAATGCAGATTGAACCTGACCTCATATCACAGATCAAAGATGCACAAAAGCAAGATGGAGAACTTTGGGCAATTGTGCAAAATCTTGAGGTGGGTAAGCAATCTGAATTTAGTATAGACCATCAGGGGGTGATTTGGTGCGGCAAAAGACTTTGTGTACCCGATGACTCCAGCCTTCGTGAGTCATTGTTAGCCGAAGCTCATAGCTCACCATTTTCAATTCACCCAGGATCTACCAAGATGTATCGAGACTTAAGACAGAACTTCTGGTGGAATGGCATGTAGGAAGACGTTGCTCGATACGTAAGTAAATGCCTCACTTGCCAACAAGTGAAAATTGAACACAAACGAGCAAGCGGTCTGTTGCAGCCATTGGATATTCCCATATGGAAGTGGGATGAGATCACAATGGATTTTGTTACCGGTTTGCCTAAGACTTTCAAGAAGAATGATGTTGTATGGGTTGTTGTCGATAGATTATCGAAGTCAGCACATTTTCTACCGATTCAACAAGGATTTTCGGTTAATAAGTTATCCGAAATATTTCTTCAAGAAATTATTCGACTCCATGGCACACCATCTTCCATTGTGTCCGATAGAGATCCACGTTTCACCTCACGATTTTGGAAAGGTTTTCAGGCAGCTTGGGGTACAAGCCTGAAGTTTAGTACGGCTTTCCATCCACAAACAGATGGGCAGTCAGAACGTACGATTCAGACCTTGGAAGACATGCTCCGAGCATGTGCACTTGAATGGTCTGGAAACTGGGATGAATATCTATGCCTTGTTGAGTTCGCCTACAACAATAGTTGGGAATCAAGTATTGGCATGGCACCTTTTGAACTTTTATACGGTCGGAAATGTCGAGCACCGATATGCTGGGATGAAGTTGGAGAAAAGATTATTGAAGGGCCAGAACTAGTTCAGATTACAAACGAAAAAGTCACTATGGCACGAGAAAAACTGAAAGAAGCTCAGAGCAGACAAAAGAGCTATGCAGATCAAGATAGAGGACCACTCGAATTTAAAATTGGTGACCACGTATTCTTAAAGGTATCACCTTGGCGTGGCGTTCGTAGATTTGGAATTAAAGGGAAGCTTAGTCCCCGTTTCATAGGTCCGTTTGAAATACTTGAAAGAATTGGAGAAGTATCATATCGACTAGCTCTACTGCCTCAACTCTCGCACGTTCATAACGTTTTTCATGTCTCCTCGTTAAGAGGATATAATTATCATCCACTCCATGTCATTAGTTATCCGTTACTTACAATTCACGAAGATTTGTCCTATGAAGAGGAACCAGAAGCCATCTTAGATCGACAAGAAAGGGTTTTGCGTAGTAAAGTAATTCCGTTTGTTAAAATCCTCTGGAAAAATCACTCTGAACGCGAAGCAACATGGGAATCTGAAGAATCAATTTGCTCTCTATACCCTAATCTATTCTCGCAATAAAATTTTAGTCAAGATAACGGTGAACCTTGCTCTTTGATCTATGTTCATTTATTTCTGCTTATGGTCATTCATGCTTTGCCTTATGTGAATATCTTAGTTATGATTAAGCATAATGATGTAGGAGATATCAGTAACAATAGTCACTCTTGTTATCTGTAAGTTTATGTTGATTTCTGCATGATTAAATATATTATTAAGATACGTAGAACAAGAACCATTAGGACATGGTGGTAAGGTAATTATAAATTTCAGATACACCTGTGTGTTTAGGAGATTTTTGTTATATAAGTTAGTAACTCTGCTATGAAAGTTCCGTTCCTGTTACTTATGCGATATGTTTGAAAATTTTCGAGGACGAAATTTCTTTTAAGGGGGTAATAGTTGTAATAACCCTAAAATTTAAAAACATTATTCTAAAAATTAAAAGAATAAAAATAAATTATAATAAACTAAACATTTATCTTATGATCCATCTTTCTATATATCAACCAAAACTATTATTATTATTATTATTATAATAATTATTATTATTATTATTATTATTATATCCAATAGGAAACCCTAATTAAGACACCCAAGTAATTCTGTACAAACCCTAGAATTTTCAGAATTTTCAGAATCAGGATCAGGGCCCCTAAAACTCAGGGGGGGGGGGTATTCCCTATTGACGATTATCTAATTAACTCGCTGTCAAATTTAAAATAATAAAATTCATCGACTCAGCTAGGCTAGTCCCACACGTGGCAACCCATAATCAATAGGTGTCCCTTACGGACCGTAAGGGTTATTTGTTACGGTCCGTAAGGGGTGGCAAAATTCGACTATAAATAGCAGACATTGGCACTTGATTCTGGGCACAAAAACGACGAATAAATTCTAATTCTACACGGAGTTATGCTCTGTTTACTTCAATTAACACACACGAAACACTAATTAGTATAGCGGGGTGCTGCAGAACAGGGTAATAACTCAATCACTGCTACGATTCAATGTCCGATCGATTAAAACTATCCGATAGATGTTTAAGTGCTGCTCAAATTGGGTTTATACTTTGTCATTCATCGTGATTTCGACTTGAATGTTTGAGTGTTGTTCGAAATCGGACTATACTCTGTCATTCGTTGTGAATCCGCTGGATGTTTAAGTATCGCACTTGTCATTTGTTGTGAGGGTTTGATCTCGTGAGTTATCGTAAAAGCTGTATTAAGTTACTAACCTAGTCTGTGTGCATGTTATTTAAATTAGGTTAAAGGACTAATCAGTAGTCTAAACTCTGCCCGTATAAATCTGAAATATTATCACAAGGTAGCTTCACTTTGAGATTATTAAGGTACGGATCCTTACCCCACTCCTTATTGTTTCATATTCAAATTGTTATAAAACCATTAAATTACTATATCCTATAAAACTCCTCACGTCTTTGATTATCGATTCATTTGACAGTCCGTTGAATTCCTATTCTAATCATAACTTTGGATTTAGCTTTCATGTCATGCGATAGTATTCTATTAGTTGTACTTATTATCGCATGTTCCAATATATGTTACGTCTTGTTATGAAATTAAGTTTTATAAGTTATGTGAATAAGTCCATTTGTACTCTGATACCCTGAGTATCGCTTCTCGTGGAGTGTCCCACGAGCATGTTGTTGCGGCATCGACATCATGTGCTCCACCCGTGACGGAGAGATCAGTTCACGGCGTCTCTTAAGTACAAGTGTGGTACATATAAGGTATTAGGAGGCGTATGGATCGATCCTAGGATTTAAGTATAAGGAGGTGGATAACGGGTATGCCAACTCGCCATCTCATGTGATAATTATGCAGGAGTAGCTACCTGTGTATTGTCACGTTTTAAGTTTGCTCATGGGTACATCCGTAAGATATGATTATGAAATTTCGTTATTTGCATCAAGTTTCATCCGAATAACAATTCTATAAAGCGTTATTTGTTATTTGAGCCTAATATTCCGTACTGAGCATTCGGCTCATTCCGTAAATTTTTGTATATACAGGTTCACAGGTTACGTTGGGCGGGAAAAAGAGAGAAGAATAAAGCTTAGGAATAAATCTGAAAATGTTAGTTAATTAAGTCAAAAGTCTCCGCTTGTATATTACCCTTAAGTTTAGTTGTCGTTGTATCCTTGTCAAATAAATAAATAAATAGAATTATGACTTTTGTTTATGATACTACTGTTATTGTGACACGTCAGCCCTTCCGGGTTGGGGTGTTACATTAAACATCAAGACCTAAGTTCAAAACACATAGATTTTTCATATATAAATCGGCTCGTTTTACCATTTCGATCAAACCTTTACTTGATACTAAAAAGTAAAAACTAAGAATTGTCATATATTCCCTATTTATTTAATTCATAATATGGGAATGTTTCATTTCAAATATGTTCTCTATACTCATTTAACTATTTCATGACAAGGACCAAATGAGATGTACATGCAACTTATTTTTATCAAAAAGCACACCCAAGCGTGCTTTTACATCCTGTTCATTCTTCATGAGACTCATGCCCAATTATGATACGACACACTATTTGTCATTCTCCATCTTGGCTTTCGTAAGTGCATTTCAACTCCATAACTTTCATGTGACCCGGATCATAAGGATGTACATGCTACCTCTTCATTTTCAATACGAGTTGTTTTTTATGGAACGGTAAATTTGGATCACTGACGGACCACTGGAGTATAATTGTGTCACCAGCGGAACCACATGATCATATCTATCCATCTCCACTAGGCAATAATACATATACACAAATTCAGGAGGAAACCAAATAAATCTTGAAAAAATCCCTCTTGTGCAGGATCTAATGATCCTAAGCCTTATCTCACCCTTAAAATATCACTAGGATAATGCCATGACCATACGAGTTGTTCACTCATAGGATTTACTTCAACAGTCATTTCACATGTAACATAAAGCACTTTAATAGTTTATACAATCACAATATTTTTTTAACCCATGAGTGAAATTATTTTCAACAATCAACATCACCATAGTGCTCCATTCACCCACTAGATTAACATTTTTCAAAACCATTATCATTATTATATTTCATTTAATTTTAATCTTATTTACTTGCATAAAAGTAATTATAAATTTTATCATCAACATGTCACTAATGCCATAGATTATGTCATTGGCAACTTGATCACAATTTCTATGACTTTTGCAAGTATTTCACAAAAAAGTTGTTAATTTTCACTCTATGGTTACTTAAAATCGATTTCCTGAACTAAGGTTATCTAGATTTGTGATTACTTATCATCAACCATACAAGATCATCTTGACCCAAGCTTCCCGTCAATGTGTGTTTATACATAAATCAAATCACCTTATTATGACCTAACTGATTTTAAAATAAATGATAAAGCTAAATAGATAAATCTATGTGAAACTTTAGATTCATATTGTACATCTTGAAATTATTTTCCTACACATTGTGTGATATGTTTTATTATATTATATTATATTAAATTAAATTATATTATATTAAATTATATTATATTATATTATATTATATTATATTATATTATATTATATTATATTATACTATACTATACTATACTATACTATACTATACTATACTACTGAAAATGTACACCTTAATATTATATTATATATTATAGTAATCTTATTCTATTATATATATTTTTTATTTTTTCATTATTTTAGATGTTTTATAAAATTAAAAGTATGCCGTTGTGACATGCTTTTATTTTCATCTACGTCTAGATATAAATTTTACTCAAACCGAGTAGTGAATAGTAATAATGTACAAGTGATTGATACCCAAATGTGCACGCTATCAAAGTTGGCTTAAGATTTAGTTTTTTTTAATGTAAAGTAACGTCGTTTACGTTTTTTGTTGCCGGTTATTTTGCTGCAATGCGCTTCTTTTAGTTATTTATATCTACGTATCAATAAAAGTTTTATTCGAACGCATCAAATATAGTTGGTCATATCTCTTTCGGTTGTTATACCGAGTGTTGATACCGTACCACAGCCAGGGGCGGACCCACATAGAGTGGGTTGGGGTCCCCAGACCCCAATATTTTTAAAAAATTAGTAGATTTGGTAAATTAAATTGTATAAGGACCTCATAAATACAATTAGATGGACGCCAAAGAAAGAAAAAGGGAAACTGGTGTAGTGTTAAATCTCTCTCTTTACCAACAAGAGATTATGGGTTCAATCCCAGTATAGCTAATTTTTCCTTTTTTTAACATTTTCTTATGAAAACTTTGAACCCCAGTAAAAAATTCTGAATCCTGAAATCCTGCTTCAAACGCATGTAACCCCATCAGATAATTACCAAAACAACGAAATATAATATGGCACCCCCTTTGCAGCTAACCCAGAAATATGGTCAGATTCATTTCTAGAGTTTCCCTTTACACCCTTCATCATTTTCAACATATACATTTTCAACATATACATTTACCATGGCAGGGAATAGTGCTTCCCTGTCATTGGTCGAAATGGGCGGCCGCCCCATTTCTATTGGACCAACTATTTTATTATTTTATATCCACTTTAAAATTACGGTTTTGCCCCCAGTTTAAAATTACGCTTTTCTCTTAACTTAAAAATATAATAACCCTTTTGCCAGCAGCTCAAAATTACAATTTTGCCATCGGTTCAAAATTACGATTTTACCCTCAACTTTTTATTTTATACCCGCTTTTAAATAACGGTTTTGCCCCCAGTTTAAAATTACGTCTTCTTCCCAGTTCAAAATAAAATTATGCTTTTGCACCCAGCTCAAAATTACGATTTTCCCTCGGTGCAAAATTACTATTTCACCCTCAGTTTAAATTTACTTTTTTGCCCCCAGCTAAAAACAAAATTACGGTTTTCCCCTACCTCAATATTACGATTTTACCCTCAGTTCAAAATTATGATTTTCCCCAAGTTCAAAATAAAAGTATGACTTTACACCCAGCTAAACCGAAAATACGATTTCGCCCTCGGTAAAAAAGTTACGCTTTTACCCTCAGCCAAAATTACGTTTTCGCCCCAGTTCAAAATAAAATTTTGTTTTTCCCCCGGCTCAAAATTACGATTTTACACCAGTTTATTATTTTATATCCACCTTAAAATTACGATTTTACACCAGTTTATTATTTTATATCCACCTTAAATTACGTTTTCGCCCCAGTTCAAAATAAAATTTTGTTTTTCCCCCGGCTCAAAATTACGATTTTACACCAGTTTAAAATTACGTCTTTGCCCCCAGTTCAAAATAAAATTATGCTTTTGCCCCCAGCTAAAATTTACGAGTTTCCCCTCGGATCAAAATTACGATATCACCCTCAATTCAAACTTACGTTTTTTTGCCCCCGGTGCAAAATAAAAATATGGTTTTCACCTAGCTAAAAATTAGGATTTTACCATCAGGAAAAAAATTTGATTTTCCCCCAAGTAAAAAAAAAAATATGACTTTGCCCGCAGCTAAAAATCGTGTCAAGGAGCTGCCTAACACTCTTTTTACTTTATCTTTTTAGCAAAACTATGGTATTGTTTTTTTAATTGATTGAGAATTATTCGGCCATTGCCTCGCAACGCGGGCGGGGCAACATCTAGTTTTTTACACTTTACAAATCTATTTTTTATAAATTTAAAATTAATAAAAAGAAATATTAAATTGAATTACTGGCAACCCTTTGGCCTTTGCAGCTTATCCAAAGAAAAACCCCCAAAGGTCCCATTATTATTTTGTAGAAATTAATACAAGAAGAAATCAAGAATAGTGATTGAATGTAATCCGGTTGTAGATATTGGATGCCAATCAACCCAACCATCAAACGATTCAAGGGTTTCTTCATCTTCTTCTCGGTACACTTTTCTTCTTCTTCTTCTTTGTGATAGAACACAATTTTGATAATCAATTATTTGTTGTTCTCCATATGTATAGTTCACCAATTTGTTTGTTGGAGTACTGATAGCACAATAATATGATGATTAGAGTTGTTGCATTCTTTTGAATTTCTGTTTTGTAGTGAAGAATGTGGTTGCTTTGATTATGGGCGAACTGTTATCAGGATCTTTGAGAACCAATTAACAGTTTTCAGTTTTTGATAAGATGCATGACCAAATCTTTATATATGAATAAACTAATTAATTGGTTAAAATTCAAGAAAAAGTGTCAATAAATGGGTTGATTTGGGTATTTTTTTGTTAGCTAAATGCCCTCGGGGCTAAAAGTGAAATTGCACTAATTTTAACGTTATTTTACTAATCTCGTGAAAATAACGTTAAAAGTGGCGGGCGGTTAATCATCATCATGTGGTAGCGTTGATAGCCGAAAGACAAAAGGGTACATGCACTAATCGACCTTTGTCTCGATTGTTGAGTGTTATGTTCCTTATGTCAAAGGCTTGATGCAAAACTACTATCGAGCCGGGGGGTCTCATTGGAAGCAACCTCTCTATTCCTACGGGGTAGAGGTAAGACTGTCTACATCTTACCCTCCTCAGACCCAACCTTTGCTTTGCTATTGGTGGGATTAACTGAGTATGATGATGATGATGATTTTGTTAGCTAAATGGGTCACTCAAATTATACAACTGGTCAAAATGGGTTACTGAAACTAGCTAATGTTTGCTTGTTTTTGTTCTTGTTCTTGGAAGGTTTCTATTACCTACTTTGTTTAATGTTTGCTTGTTTTGTGTTTGTTCTATGCTATCGTAGTCTCTTAAGACTTCTTCTATATATCAATTACGGGTCCTAAGAATAAATGGTATAGATTGCATGTGGCATTGGTGAGGGTTCAAACCCCATTGTGGGTGTTTAGGTGGTGTAGAATTAGGGAGCGTATGTGTCGCCGTTCTAAAAAAAATGGACGTGCAGTGAACTGCATACTGTATGATAAATAGATGCTCGGTTGGTTAGTAATTTAGTATGTTAGGTTTCACTTTAGCAGATAATTTGATGAGAATTAATGAAATCCTGGTGTAAACCATATTTTCTTTTTTGGGCTAAGTTTTCATATAAAAATGCAATCAATTTATTTTAGGCAACATGGTTTGGTAAGGTAATGGAAGGTTGAAACGAATCGTTTTATTAGTATATCCGGGTTGGGTTGACTTGCTCACTCACCTGCAAACACTTCTTTGTTCAGTTTTTAATTTGTTTTATTGATAATTAGTTAACTGGTGATTATTGTGCTAAAGGTAAATGTATTCAACACAGAGCTAAGCGTTTGGGACATAGAATGACAACTTTCTTCTCATTGAAGATCAGCCCCCCTCCCGTTTTCGATAAAATCATATCTGATAAGGAATGTAAGTTTATAATCTCCATTTTAAATCAAACGTATACAATTACCTTTTTAACAAAAAAAAATCAATTTTAAACATCTCATTGTGTTTGTTAGTTAAACCGCAGGCCAGGTGCGAAACTGTGAATCACGAGATAAGTTCTAGCCGGCGGCATTTGTTAGCGGGTTTTGTTGGCTCATTAGCGTTCAACGGTGGGTTTGCACCGCTAGTAGCATGGGCGGAAGATGAACAACAAGATGAAAGTTTAGTTGAGGCGATAAAGTCTTTGTTTGATCCTAATGAGAAAACAAAGTCTGGTAAAGTGTTGCCGAAAGCTTACTTAAGTTCGGCAAGAGAAGCGGTGAAGACTCTGCGCGAGTCGTTGAAAGAAGACCCGAATGATATGGCTAAGTTTCGACGGGTTGCAGATGCAGCTAAGGAAGCCATACGAGAGTATCTTGCTAATTGGAGGGGACAACAGTCGGTAATTAATGAGGTAATCTTTTATTTTATTTTATACTTTTGTGAGTGGTAAGAGTCTGTTATAGGTAATGGGTTGACCTGTAAACATCTTTTCATTTAGGGGTGTGAATTTCTAACATGATCCGAAAACACAACAAGAACCTAACACGAAATTCGCGGATTTTGTCAGTTTCAGGTTGAACCCGCAAACATGTTTAGTTAAATGGGTAGGTTCGTGTCAACCCAGTCCGGTTGGCGGAATGGTGGATTGACCTATTTAACCCATTTTATATTATATTATATCTTTTTATATAAATTAAATTGGGTGTGTATTTTATGCCATAATTAATTATAACTTAAAAAAAGAAATCGAGATAAGATTTTTATAATTAAAATGTCATTGAATTATAAACGTTTGTGTTTTTTGTAGTAAATTTTAATTTTAATATATTAATTTGCGAAAAAAAAACAAAAAAAAATCAGGTGGAACGGGTCGTGTTCGGGTTCATATGTATGACATGATTTTCGGGTTCGGGTTCGTCTAAAATTTTCGGGTCCGGGTTGAACCCCTCAGCCCACGAACACGACCCGTTTAGCACCCCTATAATTTCATTGGTGTGTGTGTGTGTTTTAAAATTAGTTTAGGTGGCTCTAAACATTTTGAATCTAGTTTTGGTGACTTTTAAGTATTTAACTTGGTTTGTTTATAGCTAGACCTTTTGGTTACCCATTAAGGATAAATCATACTAAAAAAGTACTCATTAATAAGCGAATGAGTCAAAATTGCCACCTCTAGGTTTAAATTACAAAACTAACCTATTTGCAAAATATGCAAATACAAGTGTGTAATTGCTTCTCACACCTACGTCTTGGAAAGTCAAAGGATCCTTGATTTAAGACCGATACGCGTTTGCTTTTTTGCATTTTTGTAAACAAAACATTTAGTTAGAGGCAATGGCGAAGCTTGAGATTTCCTACCAGGGGGGTCGAAAACGTATATACCCAACAAATTTCTATACGAAAACTACATACTCTCCACTACTGAGCGAAAAGTTTAGGGGGTCGGCCGCCCCCTCCCGCCCCCACTATGCTGCGCCCCTGGTTAGAGGTAGCACAATCGGCGATTCGGGTTAGTTGAGTAATGGGTAAAGGGTTAGTTATAGTAGGGAGGGGCCAAAAGTTGGCTGGTAAACATTTTTTTGTCGATTCTTTAATTTAATAGTAGCTAATGTGTTAATATGATTACATATACCATATTAGCGAGACAATGATAAATACAATTATATAAAATGGTTTAGGAATTTTGGCCCATTTTTTTATAAAAAGCCAAGCACCCATTGATGCATTCATTTATAGTTTTTCTTTCTCGTGCATCTTTGCAAAGAAACACATATAGTGGCAAATGGGTCAAAACGGGTGTTGTTTAGTACGGGTCACAATGACATGTAACCACCTTTTGACCTTTTTTTTCTTAATAGATTATTAATGCATTAAATATGATTTTAAGAACTACATTATTAAATAACAGTGTAAAATTTTAGTAAAACGATTTAGGTGAATCTCGACCCGTTTTACCTTTCCTTCTATATTTTTTTTATGTAACTATCAGAGATAAAAAAAGGAAAGTCCGCCTACTAAGACTATATTTTGGTGACCATGAAAAGCCGTTAGGGAAAACTCACGGGCCCCACCAATACCCTAACCAGTTGGACGGGTGGGCGGTTTTAACCGTTAAGGTAGAAAATGAGGGGAATCAGGCGCTTGGTAAACAGGTAACAAAATGAGCTGGTTAGTTCGAACAAGTGCAGGTTGGTTGAGGTCAAAGAGAGTAGTTTTATAGTATGGGCCGGGCCGACTCTCAAGCACCTATTGGTTTTTCTGTTTCTAGTAAATGAATGCCGCGTTATTTGTGACTACAAAACTATATTAATGATGGTTTATTTTGAGGTGCAGGAATCATATGTTGTGATTGAGAAAGCAATTAGAGCTTTGGCAAGCTTTTACTCAAAGGCAGGCCCGTCTGCGCCTCTTCCAGAACAAGTGAAGTCAGAAATCATAAGCAATCTTGATACAGCAGACCAATTTTTGTAGGCTTTTGATCCTTTTTGTAATTAACTTTTTGTTTTTTCATTGGAAGCATTATTTTTCCATTTGTTTTTGTAGTTATAATAATCAAGCTTTAATTTGGAGAAATAGTTTCATTTTTGTCTAAGAGCAGCTAAAAGGATGGTTTGTGGTTTTAAGGACGAGCTAGTAGTAGCAGTGATGTGGCACTCGTGGATGAGCAAGCCACGGATGCTCGCATTGTGCAGGTCCATCCGTGGCTGTTTGTGCGCTTTGAGTTTGTCGGGAAGGATGGCCACAGATGGGGATAAATGGTTGCTTATAATAGCAAGTTCCAATACCGCATGAACAAGGTTTCCGAAGGGCAAAGGAGGTGAATACTTTTTATGAAGGATTCACGACACACGATTTAACATAGTTTTGTCTTCGATGAGCTTATCTAGTTGTGAAACAAAATGAGATAGCGTTGAAGTCACGTAGTTTGTTTGTTTGTTTTTCTTTTTTAAAGAATGACCCACACCACTTGAGGGTGCAACATCTTACTGCACTCCTTGGTACCACCAGGCTACAAGCCTTTTTCATAGGTGCTCATTCAGTCGGTTAGAACTTAGTTAAAAAAACACTAGATTTTATGATATTGAAGACAAGTGTGACTGTGTGAGGAGTACCTTTAAAGGAGCTAAAGACTCTTTTGAAAGTTGCAAAATACGACTCTTTTGGACGGTCTAGCACAAAGGGTGGTGGATAACATGCGGAAGTTAAGTAAAGTAACGACTCAATCATACATCGTAAGTTACTAAGTTGAGACATATATCGCCTTGCCATAAACACGCGCACTCATCCTAACAACTATAGACATCGGTGTGTTCATTGATTGAATAATCTTGAAATTCATATTTGTTTGATAAGAGATCGGTTTATTTACTTTGATTAGTATAAATATCATGAAGAAATTGTTTAATTTGAAGAATAAAGTAGTAAGTTAACTCACTCATCATGCTCATGTCATCTAACAACAAAATCTTAAAATGTGAGATCTTAATAAATATGGTTGTAAACATTAAAAATAAATCTTGTTCTATCATCAATCAGTAGTAACCTGTATATACGCCATATAATGATTTTTCATCTTTTTTATAATAATTAAACCAGAAGGTTAGGATTTATCATTTCTCCTTTTTTTGTACATTAAACATATAACTGTGTTATACACATTGGAGTTAAACGGGTTATATTCATGTTTAGTATTTGTGTTGTTTGCGTCATCGGAGACATGCTAAACCCGCTAAGACATGATTTGCGAGCCCTAAGTTAAACCATTAAACTTATATCTTTTCCAACAAATCTTTTCTTATTTAACTCATTCATTACCCATCTACACAAAAGGAATTACCTATCTACACAAAGTTGTTATGAATAGTATGGCTCAGCTAAATTGAGCCGCCCTATCTATCTAAAATGAGTTCTTTTTTATTTTATTTTAATCTTTAAAGGTTGAAAAAGTTGCTTTTTTCAATATTTTTGTAATAGCTATGTATTTTGTTACAGACTAGTTGATGCCCCGCCCGCGTTGCGGGCGATGGCCGAATAATGAGCGAGTGTTAGTCAACTCATTGACACGAAAAACAATTAAATCGACTCAACCAATTAAAACAAAACATTTTTATAGTTTTGATACTAAAACAATGGTAATATTGTAATTTTTAACTGAGGGAAAGTTGTATTTTTTGACTGGGGTAAAATCGTAATTTGCCAAAAGCTAAAGTAGTGGCAGTAATGTAAATTTGAACCAAGGGCGAAATTGTAAATTTTCACAGGGGTAAATTCGTAATTTTGAACTTGGGGTAACAACGTAATATAAATTTGAACTAAGGGCACAACCGTAATTTTAAGCTGGAGGCAAAAGCACAATTTTATTTTGACCCGAGTGCAAAATCGTAATATTGCGTTGGGGGCAAAAACATAATTTTATTTTAAACTGGGGAAAAAACATAATTTTGAATTAAGGGCGAAATCACAGTTTTTTAAACGGGGAAAAATCACAATTTTGAACAGAGGGCAAAATCGTAATTTTTAGCTGGGGGCAAAAAACAAAATTTTATTTTGAACTGGGGCGAAAAGGTAATTCTGAGCTGAGGGCAAAACCACAAGTTTATTTTGAATGGAGGGAAAAATCGTAATTTTGAGATGGGGAGAAAAGCGTAATTTTATTTTGAGCTGGGCAAAACTGTAATTTTAAAGAGGGACAAAAACGTGATTTTAGAATGGATATAAAATAATAAACTGGTTGGTCCAATGGGAGAGTGCCAGGCGAAGTCGTAATTTTGAATTGAGGGCAAGATCGTAATTTTGAGGTGGGGACAAAAAACGTAATTTTATTTTTAGCTGGGTGTAAAAACGTAATTTTAAAATGGATATAAAACAATAAACGCGTTGGTACAATGAGGGAGTGCCAGACAGCTGCCTGGCACTGTTCCCCCAACTTGTAATTGTATATGTAAGATAATGTGGTTTTTTTTTAATGTTTAACTTTTAGGTTTCTCTTTTATTAACATTATGTTTTTTTTTGCTAGTATTATTACTAGCTAAATCGATACCTATCAAATTTCCTTTAAAGCCCATGACAACACACTTTTCAATACATCTACTCTAAAATAATACACAATTATTTTATTTTACTCCTATTTCTGATAACAAATTAACAACTTAAAGGCGGTTTATTCCCCATATAAATAATCTTCCATTTTCGCAATTTCAAAAAGCATAACCGTTTTTCCCTCTCGATTCTCTCTAATGTAAATCACACACTCTCTCACTCCACAGTTCGCATCTCAATTCGAAAATGCAATCGTTCAAGTAAGTTTCTAATCCACTAACCTAATTCAACTGATAAAATCTTCAATCACGTTATCGATGTTGCATTTTAATCGATTATCTAACGTTTTTGTTCCAGATCCGAAGAACAGAGCCACTTGCAGCTCGTAGAACGTGAAGAAATCGATGAAGAAGATGATCTGTTTGAAGCTATTGACAAGCGTAAGTAGATTCGTATCGATTATCTCATATTCTCTACGTCAGTTATCTGAAATTCTGATTGTTTTCGTGAGTTGCATGCCGTGCTTTTGCTGTTTGTTAGTTGAAGTATTGGAAGTCGAAATCGTTATGAATATGTTCAAATTTATGAAATCGAACTTGTACGTTATCTCGTATTCTCTACATCGATTATCTGAAATTCTCTTCGTGTACGTGACTTGTACATTCGTATTTTTGCTGTTTGTTAGTTGAATTGCTCTATTGAAAATCAAAATCGTTGTGAATATGTTCAGATTTAGAAGATCGAAGTTGTAGAAATCGTTCTCTTCATTACATTACGATGCTAGTTGCTCAACTGAAAACTGAAATCAGTATGAATAGGTTCAGATTTATGGAATAGAACTTGTAAAAATCGTTATGAATAGGTTCAGATTTATGAATCGAACTTGTAGAAGTTGTTATATCCTCATGACGATGCTAATTGCTCTACTGAAAATCGAAATTGTTATATATATGCTCAGATTTATGGAATCAAACATGTGGAAATACTTATATCATGCTAATTGCTATATTGATAATCGAAATTGTTATGAATATGTTCAAATATATGGAATCAAACTTGTGGAACTTCGATTTGCTAATTAGCTTAAATCTGTGTGTGCGTGTGTAAATGATACAATGTTCTGGCAATGCTTAGTAACTGAGAATAGATGATATGATTATGTAATCGAGTCGTCCTATACTACCTTCCTGTTCCATCATGATTATGAGTTAGAATTAGACCGAATGATCTGTGTGTATTGTGACCTAGTTTTGTGTTTATGCGTATTGTATCTGAAATTCTCTTCGCACATTCGTATATTTGCTGTTTGTTACCTGAAGTAATGCGTTATCCTCATTATGATTCCAATTGCTGTACTAAAATTCGAAATCATTTTGAATACGCTCAAATTTTTGGAATCGAACTTGTAGAACTTCGTTTGCTAGTTAACTTAGATCTGCGTGTGCGAGGAAATGATGGAAGGTTCTAGCAATGTTTATAACATTTAAGTTTCTATAATGCTATACATGTTTGATCTCGATGATTTGATTACGTAACTGAGTCATCTACACTGCCTTCTCATTCCATCATGATTACGACTTAGGAGCTACAATTCGACTGAATGATCTGTATGTAATGTGAAGTAGTTTTGTTTTATGTTTATTCAGTGACTTCTCATGGAATAAATGCTGGAGATGTGAAGAAGCTGCAAGATGCAGGTATATACACATGCAATGGCCTGATGATGCACACGAAGAAGGTAACCAAAACCTGCACTTTTTTCATTATTATTAATTGTTTGGTAACATTTGGCTTAAAATTAATTTACATTACAGAACTTGACTGGTATAAAAGGTCTGTCTGAGGCTAAAGTTGATAAAATCTGTGAAGCTGCTGAGAAGATAGTGGTTAGTAAACTGTTTATAATTTACAGATTCTGGTTTATCTGATTTTAAATAGCGTATATATAAGTGTTGTTTTGCTTGTTTATGATTCAGAACTTCGGCTATATCACTGGAAGTGATGCTCTACTCAGAGTAAGATACTCATTTGTCTAACTTCCAATTTCAAAATGCTACAAATGATCTTGTGTTAATTTAACTCGATATCGGATTTGTCATCATTTGTTACACAGAGAAAGGCTGTTGTCCGCATCACTACTGGAAGTCAAGCACTTGATGATCTTCTAGGAGGTGAAAACTTGATATAAACTAAGTTGATATCTTTTAAACAAAAATATGAACTGTAGAGGAGTAACTGTTTGCTTTTGAATTTGGCAAGGCGGCATTGAAACTCTGCAGATAACAGAAGCTTTTGGCGAGTTTAGGTTTGAACAAACATATCATATAATAGATTATGTATGAAATATGAATCTCCATGATCTGTGTCTTATAATCTCTTCATTAATGTAATCATTCAGGTCTGGAAAGACGCAGCTGGCTCATACTCTCTGCGTTACAACACAGGTACGGACTTAACACAATATTCACGGGGTTGGGTTTTGTCTAAACACATTCGGGTCAGTTTTGGGTCAACCCATGAACACATTTAGCTAACATGTTATGGTTGTCCAGTTTTACAATATAACTTAATTTTCTTTTTTGAACGGCATATAACTTAAATAGATTTGAGTATTATATGCTAGAATTTTATAATATAAAAGAGAAATTAGAATCAAGTTTTATTTTTTAAATGAAGTTATTTGATATACATTTGTATTTTTGGTTGTAGATTTGTAATTTAGAGTACTAGTATGCAAAATTATAAAACAAAATTTAGTTCTAAATAGGTCGTGTTTGTGTCAACGCGTGAAAACTCGTGTCTAGTTCGGGTTCATGCTTTTCGGATTCGTGTCAATTGTCAAATTTTGGAGTTTATGTCGGGTCACCCGTGGCTAATTATGTTTGTTTAGTTTTTGATTAAATCCTTGCTTTATTCATGCAGCTTCCTACTAGCATGAAAGGAGGAAATGGGAAAGTTGCTTATATAGATACAGAGGGAACTTTGTATCCTTTGGTTTCTTCTTGTTTTTTTTTTTTTACCTCTGTTACTTTTTTTTTGCTAGTTTTTCCTTAATAAAATGTGCGTGCAGCCGACCTGATCGTATTGTACCCATTGCTGAACGGTTTGGCATGGATGCTGGAGCCGTTCTTGATAACGTAATGTCGTAATAACTAACAACGCTTTTTCAAACTGTATTGTTGTTTTGTATGGTAACTGATTGTCTGATTGCATCTTCACCCATGTGTACTGAAGATTATATACGCACGCGCATACACATATGAACATCAATACAATCTGCTCCTTGGCTTGGCAGCAAAGATGTCTGAAGAACCGTTTAGACTACTGGTGTGTGTTTCTCGAGCCAAAGCTCTACATTCTTTCTAACATACTAATTCACATTCTGAATCTGATTATTTTCTAGGTTGTCGATTCTGTCATTGCACTGTTTCGAGTGGACTTCACTGGAAGAGGAGAACTTGCAGACCGCCAGGTAAGATTATATGATACTGAATATGCTTCTATATTCATGTTCAAGAGTGACATCATTCATTCATACTGCATGCATCATTGTTGTTTCACAGCAAAAGCTGGCTCAGATGCTCTCCCGTTTGACCAAGATTGCTGAAGAATTCAATGTAGCAGTGTATATGACAAACCAAGGTTCTACTTCACTAATAATAACATGCTTTGTTGGATAAATTATGGAAATCTGAATTGGTGAATCTGTGAATGTTTATTGCAGTGATAGCTGATCCAGGTGGCGGGGTGTTCATATCTGATCCAAAGAAACCGGCAGGAGGTCATGTTCTTGCTCATGCAGCCACTGTGAGATTAATGTTTAGGAAGGGTAAAGGTGAACAGCGCGTCTGCAAGGTCTTCGATGCACCAAATCTCCCAGAATCAGAAGCTATATCCTTCAAACCATGAAAAATGTTACTAGTTTGGTTATATTCGGTGTCTCAAATACTATATATTTTTTTTCTTGACAAAAAGATCAAATATTTCAGAAAACACCAGGAGGAATTGCAGATGCAAAAGACTGAAGTTGCTGCTGCTGCATTGGTACATGCCTAGTTTTTAAATATGTTTTTATGTTTATATTTCATATCAGTTGGCTACTGAATACATATTCCATCTTAAGTACACATGGTAATGATCCGTTCCGTTAATAAATGAGTTTTTATGGGTAATTATTGTTATTGAGTTAATTTCTTTGGTGCTTCTTCTGTTAGATTACTCATCGTCTTTGTATCATTACATGATGCATTATTGTACGTTAAAAGTATTTGTATGCGAACTTATGCCCTATACATTCATCTGACTTTTTTCTTAAATACAAAAAACTCACCCACGCTTATGCATTTTATTCATGTTTGATGGACTCATGTCAATTTGGTAATGCACCCACAAGTACATTTCAAATCTTTCCATGTATATGTAACCACTCAATGGTTGCAGTGTTGCACCTTGTGTGTGTATTTTAATTTTTTTTTCTGTCACTGAAAAGAACAATAAGTATTACATGTTTTAAGTTCTTTCATATACAACTTTAACATAAAGTTTACAAGTAAAAAAACTAGACATAGCATAACGTAAGGGAACTTTATGAACTCTATATCGGTCACATAGGGATCAACTCGTACCAGGGGCGGAACCAGTGGCGGAACTAGAAGAAAAATTCAGGGGTATCCTAAAATTTTTTTTACCGTGCATTTATAAAACAAAGCATTTTTTTACCGTACATTCAGTGACGGATCATAGATTTTTTTTTGTATAAAGTCATTGTTTTTGAATGCTTTAATTCATACAAGCGAGCGAACATAAAAATTCCGGTTCGGTTCGAGTCGGGTCCTAATCTAAGTTTTTGTATCTACTGATATCATCACGAACTTTAATTTAGTATATTTGTTAAAGTGTTTGAGGTTTTTAATACTAAATAATTTTGACAATAAAATATTTTTATACGGCCAAAAGTGTCATTTCATAATTTAAAAAATAGATGACTTATGATAAAAAAAATGTTATAAGTATTAAGTTCTAAATAAAATAGAATCTAATAGACTAACAATTTAGAATACATAAATCAACGTTTAGTATTAAAAAATTTTAAGTTATCACGTTTTAATATTTTGTGATATGTAGATAATAACAAAGCCCACGTGCAACCACTTCACAATTTTCAAGAGAAGAAAATGATTCAGATAAAAACAAAGGGTTTTGTCTTTTGGTTTTAAAAAACAATATAATAAAGTTTTCTTCTTCTTTTTTTGACCGGATAAAGGTTTTAAAAAACAAGTCTTCTTCTCCGTTGGTTGGTCTCTGTAACTTGCCTCATCTTCTTCAAAATACTTTATTTTTCTTATCTATCTCTAATAGTTCACTGATCATGGGTATCCTAGTATTACATTCAGGGGTATTCGAATACATAAAACCAAGAAATAACATTTTTTTTACATTTCGGCAAAAAAGTTGAGCGGCCGTAGCCCGTGCTACGGCTACGGCTACATTGGTTCCTGCTACGGCTACGGCTCCAATAGGAAACGCTCGGAAACAACAAGTTGATTAAACCTGAGATAAAGTCAATTGAAGTGTATAAGATTTTCCAACACATTAGTCAATTATAAAAATGGAAAAAAGAAATAAAGAGTATGTGGGTTCGCCCATCCTGACCCGGATTATTGACCATATTAACAATTACCCGTTGACATTATGAATGAGGCCGCTTTGGCCCGTTACCCTTTCTAAAACAGAAAAAACTGACCTGATGAGCCCATGATGAAATGAGATGATGAGCGATTGCGAAAGGCCCAGGAACAAACATGGGCAGAAGCTCTCCACTTTCAACACCAAAATCCGCAGCAAGATTTGACCCTTTTCAACCCCTTTGCAGATTTGGTCAACCTTTGATGCAGCTGTTTTTTGTGCTTTTCCATATTCGGTCACAGCCAACGCTCTCTTCACGTCTTCTCTACTATGCCATTCAGCATCTACGCGATATTGAATAACATAATCAATTAACTACTAGCCTGATATCATCATTATAGTAAATCTATTCTATAAAAATAAAGGGATTCTAGATCAAAATATTACCTTCTAATTCTTTCTTGTCCACGTTTATATCGACTGATGTGGCGTATGCTAAAAATCCTACCATTAGCTGGCATGGCATGCTACTACTTCCAACTGCAAAGAAACCCATGACCAAAAAACACTTGTTTATTCACCATATATAAGATTAGAGTTTATAACCTTGTAGACAAAAATAGGCTATGTTTAAAAGAGTGTGAGGCACTATGCAGTTAATATCCGTGATACATCACCGATATATCGGTTATCCGTCCCCATGTAAAATATTGGTACCAATACTATCGGCGATATTGACCGATATATCACCGATTTTCCCAATATCTCACCGATCTTCCCAATATCAGTACCTTTCTTCTTAGTTCTACCATTCATCTTTCTTCTTATTGCTGTTATTATTGTTTTAAGTGATATTTGTTAAATGTTAGTGTTTTAAGTCTTAATGAGTTCATACTTGCTACAATTGTTAGTGTTTTGCAAGTTGCAAAACGTTAATTTGTTAATGGTAGGAGTGTATACTGAATTGTTAGTATTAAATTGCTTTATATATAATTTATACATGATATTAAAATTACCGATATCCCACCGCGATAACCGATATCTCAACTCAAATATCGGTCCTTGACCGATATCCGGATTTTTACCGCATTAACTGCATAGGTGAGGTGCAGGAGCTGAGGCGCGGGGCGAAGGTGTAGATGCCGTCAAGCGCCAAGGTACACTTTTTACAGCAAACCAATTTTAAGACATTGCATTATGTTTCGGTTTCTTTCAAACAGAACTGTTATAAAGTATGGTCACTTGTTTGTGGTTTTCTGAAATATTTGAGGACTAAAAAAGGAATGGGCGTAATATATATATATATATATATATATATATATATATATATATATATATATATATATATATATATATAGGGGAGGGCTTAGTAAAAAACCCCATCTTTTTTAAGAAACTATGCAAACCCAATATCATCCATTGATTATGTTTCATCACACTTGATCAATGGCTCTCATAATTTTGGTAACAATTAGATTTAAAAGAAATGTAATAATACATAAAAATCAACTGGAAGGGCATTTTAGGTAGTATATTCCTTCTCTTTCCATCCTATCATCTCTCTTTAATGCACCTCTCTTTCTCTCTCTTCATATCCAATTCAAAATCACAATCTCTCAATTCCCTCTCTCTAAAATCACAGATCTCATGACTTTCCCTTCTCTCTACACAACACTTACAACCTGCAAAGCCTAGAGAGAGAGTGAGAGCCGTGAGAGAGAGTACCAGAGAAATCGAAAGAGAAAGAGAGGTCCAGAGAAATCGAAAGAGAGAGAGAAAACTGGTGGGTTTCCAGCTACCCACGGCAGCAGCAGCGATGTGGCGGTGGTGTTGTTGACCGTTATGGTTGGGGCAGGGGAGGCGGTAGATGCACGATGAGTGAGGCACGATGGTGGTTGCAGAGCTGGTGGTTGGTGGAAGGTGGAAGGTGGTGGCTGGTTCATTCTGGGTTGTTGGTAGTTGATAGCGGCGACAGTGGGTGGTTGTAGAAGGTGGTGGAGGGTGGGTGGTTGGTGGCGCCAGAGTTCGGAACGTCGTCGGAGTCAAGATCTAGTAATGGTTAATGTTCTCTCTCTCTCCTCTGTCTTCAATCAAGATCTAGTAATGGTTAATGTTCATGTATTTTAAATAAATCGAAAACTTTAGGATGAGATTTTGAACGGGATTTTTTGTTGGTTTGGTTGCTTGTTTGGGGATTTTGATCTTAACAATAATTGTTTTTTTTTGTTGGTTTGGTTGCTGGTTTGGTGTCATGATCTGAACAGTAAGTGTTTTTTTTTTTTGGGTGGGTTGTTTGATTTACAGAAACAGACCCATAACATGTGTTAAGCACCTGTTAGAATGATATATAACGTGTGTTGATTTACAGAAACAGATCCATAAAGATATTCAATTGACAAGCTGGATGGATGTAGGCGACGTTAATGCGGGGACATTGAATAAGTCAAATCTTTTGGGAAAGAAGTTTTCGTTCGTTTATAACATGTGTTAGTGGTTCATGCTGTAACAGAACACCATGATGTAACCTAACATGTGTTCATGTATAACATGTGTTAAGCCCTTGTTAGAATGATATATTACGTGGGAAAGAACTCTTCGTTCGTTTATAACATGTGTTTGTTTTGCACATTTTGGAATGTATAACATGTGTTAAGACTCTGTTATAATCTTTTTGTCACCTGACATGTATTCATGTATAAGATAGTGGTTTACAAAACATCTTGATGTGTATATACTGATCTAACATGTGTTACAATTTGTCTGTTCGGAACATGTAATTGATTAACATGTGACAAGGGTGAAAACAGTCGACGGGGGCGATGAGTTTAATGGTGAGCTTAGTTAATATTGTAATCTTGTTGTAACCCCACTTGTATACATATGATAACATGTAAGCATCCATTATAACCTGACTTGTATTCATGTATATCAAAAGTGGTTTGCAAAACACCATGATGTGCATATACTGATCGTAACACGTGTACAAGTTAATATGGAACATACAAGTTAATATTGTAACACCGTATACCTGGGATAACATGTGTTAAGCCTCTGTTATAATCTTGGTTTAACCCAACATGGTGTCATGTATAAGCTAGTGGTTTCCAAAACAATATTAACTTGTATAATCTTGGTTTAACCCAACATGGTGTCATGTACAAGTAATAAATGTACAAGTTAGTATGTAACGTGTAATATGAAACGAGCCATTTATGGTAACACATGTACCGGTAATTTTGGAATATGTAATATGAAACGGGTCATTTGTTTTGCACATCTCGGAATGTATAACATGTGTTAAGACTCTGTTATAATCTTTTTGTAACCAGACATGTATTCATGTATAAGCTAGTGGTTTACAAAACACCATGATGTGTATATACTGATCTAACATGTGTTATAATTTGTCTGTTCTGAACATGTGAGAAGGGTGAAAACAGTCGACGGGGGAGATGAGTTTAATGGGGAGCTTAGTTAATATTGTAATCTTGTTGTAACCCCACTTGTATACATATGATAACATGTAAGCATCCATTATAACCCGACTTGTATTCATGTATATGAAAGTGGTTTGCAAAACACCATGATGTGCATATACTGATCGTAACACATGAACAAGTTAATATGGAACATACAAGTTAATATCGTAACACCGTATACCTGGGATAAAATGTGTTAAGCCTCTGTTATAATCTTGGTTTAACCTAACATGGTGTCATGTATAAACTAGTGGTTTCCAAAACACCATGATGTGTATATACATCTTGTAACATGTGTTAAAATGACTGAAAATGTATAACGTGTGTTAAGCATCTATTATAACGTGTGTTAAGACTTCCATAATGGATGAATAAACTCCAATAGTAAGTTAATAACAACAGAGTAAACCTGATATAACGTGTTTTAAGCCTCTATTATAACATGTCTTAATACTTCCAGAATGGATGCATAAACTTCAATAGTAACTGTAACAGTAGAGGTACTACGGGCGCCTCCACCATTATAATCTTGTTGTAACGCGACTTGTATTCATGTATATGAAAGTGGTTTGCAAAACATTATGATGTGCATATACTGATCGTAACACGTGTACAAGTTAATATGGAACATACAAGTTAATATCGTAACATCGTATACCTGGGATAAAATGTGTTAACCCTCTGTTATAATCTTGGTTTAACCTAACATGGTGTCATGTATAAGCTATTGGTTTCCAAAACACCATGATGTGTATATACATACTGTAACATGTGTTAAGTGACTGAAATGTATAACGTGTGTAAAGACTTCCATAATGGATGAATAAACTCCAATAGTAACTTAATAACAACAGAGTAAACCTGATATAACGTGTGTTAAGCCTCTATTATAACATGTCTTAAGACTTCCAGAATGGATGCATAAACTTCAATAGTAATTGTAACATTAGAGGTACAAATATGGGCGCCTCCAACAGAAAATGTGTTAAGTCTAGACCGTTTTAACATCGTGTACTAGAGAAAACAAGAAGAGTCTCACATTACATATTACTAGTAAAAAAAATACATAGCACTAACACGTGTTACGTTGTATGGGTTTCATGTCACATGTAACACATGCATGTCCTGAAGTAAACAAAAATACATAGCACTAACACGTGTTAGTTGTGTTGTGCTGTAACATAAACATGGTCATGATCCTTAAGCATCTGATCCACGTTTGACGAAACCAACGGTCCCGAGAATTGGATCTTGTTTCCCTTGTATCCATCACCATCCTAATAACAAAAAGATAAGATAACCGTTAAGTCGTTAACCAGACATAAATATTAACACATTCATAGCCAGAAAATCTTTTTTCTCAAATAACATCACAAAAACAGTTACTATTCAGATCAAAAGCCCCAAACAAAGCAACCAAAACCAACAAAAAACAGTTACTATTCAGATCAAAAGCCCAAACAAGCAACCAAACCAAGCACAACTTTTTAACACAAAAATAAAAACCTGCAAATTAATCTTACACAACTGAAACAACAACTAACAAAGTACACAGAACTAAAAACCTGCAATTAATTCGTCATACCCTAATACATGTCTCTAATACGTCGTCATACCCTAATACATGTCTCTATAACATGTTACTATGGTTTAGCTGTGAAACAGGAGTTCAGACTATAACACGTGTTACGTTGGTTGTGCTGTAAGACAAACTTGGCTTAGCTGTGAAACAGGAGTTCAGACTATAACACGTGTTACGTTGGTTGTGCTGTAAGACAAACTTGGCTTTTCGTTTCTAAAAACAGATGTGCCGATTATTAACACACGTTATATATCATTCTATCAGGGGCTTAACACATGTTATACATGAACACATGTCAGGTTACATCATGGAGTTCTGTTACAGCATGAACCACTAACACATGTTATAAATGAACGAAGAGTTCCTTCCCAAAAAATGTGACCTATTGAATATCTTTTTTTTAACACATGTCCCCGCATTAACGTCGCCTACATCCATCCAGCTTGTCGATTGAATATCTTTATTGGTCTGTTTCTGTAAATCAACACACGTTATATATCATTCTAACAGGGGATTAACACATGTTATGGGTCTGTTTCTGTACTATAACGCACAAAAACAGTTACTATTCAGATCAAAAGCCCAAAACAAAGCAACCTAACCAACAAAAAACAATTACTATTGAGATAAAAAAGCACCAAACAAGGCAACCAAACCGACAAAAAAACAGTTACTGTTCAGATCAAAATCCCCAAACCAACAAACACATTTTTTTAACACAAAAATAACTAATCCATGGATCAAAATCAAACGAGTTTGAAACCAAAACAAGTAATCCATGAATCAAAATCAAAATTTATAAACACCAGAAGAATGAAAACCAAACTAAAGTCAATAGTATTGAAATTTATTACCTATAAACGTCATTCTTTTTTTTGAAACAATAATCAATGGTATTGAAAAATAATTAATCTTTTGGCAACATTCTTAATTCTGGAAAAAATAAAACCAATTGTGAAGAACGAAAATCAAAGTAAATGACAATTAAAAATCAAAACCAACTTATTATTGACAGGATCTTGATTCTTCGATTCTTCGACAGTATCTTGGTTCTTCGATTTCTTTTAAGAAATTAACATGTAAAGTTGAATTAGGGGTGTAAAAAAGAAAAAAAAAACTCGAACCCATCAAAAAAAGGATGAAAAACCTTGATCATTCTTGTCCTCGTCAGTAGGGAACTCGTTGTGAATGACGTTCCCGTTAGTGGGGATCTTGAAATGGAGGTTTTGAAATGGTGGATCTTGAAACCGAAATGAAGTTCATGGAAATGGATCTTGGGTAGAACTTGAAACAGATATGAAGTTAATGGAAAATGGAGGATTTGAAAGGGTGGATCTTGAAACACAGAGATGAAGTTAATGAAAAAATGGAGGTTTTGAATGGTGGATCTTGGGTTTTGAAAGTAGATTTGGATGTGATGGGTGATAATTATTGTCAAATCAAATAGGGGAAGATATCTAAGATAGAGGTGAAAATACCATAATGCCCTCAAGGACAAAAAGAATATGATATTTACTATGGACACGTGGCAAAATCTAGACCATGCATTGGGTTTGCTAAGTTTTCTAAAAAAATGAGGTTTTTTATATAGCATTGTCCTATATATATATATATAACGTGATATTAATCTTAAATAAAAAAATAAAAAATGAATATGATATCCTCACCAGGCCATGGTTGAGAACTATGATAAACGACTTCACCAACTTCAATGCCGGTTTCCTCCCATGTTTTTTTGTTGCGATTGAGATTGCGATGAGATAGAGTTACGATTGCGTTTACACTTCAAACATAAATATAAGCACACATATTTAACACATATTTAGCACACGCACGTAAAACAATAGCCAGAACCTGTAATTCACTGCGATTCGTATTGCGATGCGTTAGCGATGTGATTAGCGTTAAGTAGATTAGCGTTTCGTTAACTTTATCGCATTGTTACTTCCTATTGCTCATAGTCGTAATGCGATTACCGGCGATGAATATAGATCGATTAAACTGCGTTTATTAGCATATACTCCACATAATACAACTAACGTAAAACAATAAAAAGAAGTAGATTACAAGTCAAATAGCGCGATCGACCGTTAAGCAAGGAGTGTTAGATCGCAATTAGCAATCTTTTCTTCCTTTGACTTTGACCTTGACTTTGACTTTGACTTCCAAAAACACGGGGTGTTACAATTAAGGGCTTGTACATTATGCATAATATCACTAGATGATCATGTGATTGTGAGCACATTCGTATCATGAGTAGGAGATGTATATAATGTCAATTGTATAGCCTATTACGATGTTACGGATATATGAGGATAAGTCAAAAGTTCATATGATAAAATGTTGACTTCTGAAAGTCAACTACGCATAAGAAGCATGATTTGACTTGTTATCGTAAAGGTAGGATTATAGGAAGTCATATGGTACATGTTAAATCAATACGCATTATATGGAATGACATGATGAATTATATGAGTTTGAAAGGATGTGAATTTGAGTATATTTTTTATGCTTGTTAGAATTGACTAACGAAATTCAAATATGAAATGTGCAATTGATACGATCGTTAACATGTACAATTGTGTATGCTAACAAGAATGTGATTTCGATGACATGAAAGTATATGAATCATGTCGAGATGGACTCAAGCACGAAATACTAATGGGTCAAGTGGAGGTGTAACACCTCGTAAAATCACGTCCAATAAAGTATTGACACGTGTAATAAACCCTAATAAAGTCAAACCTTGAATATAAGGGACTAATTTTTCGAAAAATCGAAAAACATTAATTATGAAAGAACTGGAAGTATTATCATACCTAACATAAGTTTCTAAATAACCTTTTATGGTTTTATATTCACAAAGGAGCCACTTGTTAATCAAGTGTAGCCGTTCATGTGATTAATTGAAAGTTTGCGCAATAAAGGGGTAAAAGCGTCAACATGTAAATTCTTACCTCTGAGTGACCTTTTAACAAACCGAGAGCCTCATGATATTTGATTATACTCTCGGGAATGCCAATCATTGGTCATCCAAGGCTTTTATGCCCAAAAGTGAAGTTACGCGCAACTTTGCAAGTATAAGGGACTAAAAGTGTCAATATGTTTAATTATACCTCTGAATGACCTTTTATCGAGCCCGAAGCATTATGATGTTTAATGATACTTTCAAGAATGCCCAATATGGATTATATGAGGCTTCAATGATGTTAAATGATGAGTTACGCAAGTTTGCGCATTAGAATGACCTAAAGCGTCAAACTGCTAAAGTATACCGATTCGTAGGTTATCGGACCTCCTGGAATATGACCATGAGGTAAACATACCATAATTATCCCTAATATAGCTTAGATATATGCTTAGAGGTGTTTGGTGCGCACAATTAAACTTTTAAGTCATGCAGGGACTAAAAGTGTCAAAAAGCGCACAAGTTTGCGTTTACACGCATAACTTACATTCTGAATATTCCCGGACACCCAAAAATTTATGTAAGCACTAAAATTTTTTATTTTAGTGTTTGGCTTGATAAAATTCCATTTGTCGCGTCGTTTGGATTGTTTTTCGCGTCCGTCCGTGTTTCGTCGTAATTAGCCGAACAATGTGACCGTACGACCAAACGAACCGACATCCGGCATATTTTTGAGCATGTTTCATGTTCTCTATGCTTAGGCATCATTATAAAGCCTTAAAATGGTTTAACGGGCCTTAGAGGTGTCGGAAATCAAGTTTGGAAGTCCAGGGGTCAAAACTGTCAACATTTGAAAAATTCTGTTTGCTGGCCAAAGGCTTGCGCACCTCAACGCTGTGGTTGTTACGGTGCGCAAGCAAGCCCCAGATGCAGCAACTCGTTTTCTGTTGCCTGTTCAGCCTTTCAAACGACATGTCTTGCCCTTTAACACTTCCAGGAGTTGCCTAAACTGATTTTTAGCCCTTAGGGACATGTGTTGATGATTCATGGTCCATAATAGCTTGAGTTGTCAACAATCTAAGGTGTTTGAAATCACTATAAAAGGCCTTCAATGTTGCAACATTCTTGGATTCATTCCATCTGCAATTGTGGGACTTTCTGGAGCTCAAGAGTAGACACCAAGCATCCATAATCGTGATTAGGACTTTGGTAAGCACCCTTGACCTTCCTTAATTAAGTTTAGCTTAGTTATTTAGCTAAAAGTCAAACCATCGTAATTACGGTTTGACTTCGAGACTAATTAATAATGGCTCAGTCAAATCTCGAATTAAAAGTACCTTTATGTAGGTAATTATGTGGGTAATAAACCCTTAAAAGGGTTCCCCCTGATTCCCACTCTAACTAGGTCTAATGTCGGGTCAAACTTGTAATTAAAAAGTCAACAGAATGTTTAAATTCTAATTTAAGCATAATTAGTAATGTAGAACACATATAACCTGTTTGATCATCAATATAACTTGGTAATTAGTGTAAGAACATGTCTAAACATGTTCAACCCGACAATTTCCTATTTAGACCCGGTTCGGAACCGAAAGTCGCATAGTTTGACTTATACTTTGACTTTCAGTTCTGACCCGTTATGGTATGTTTTAGAAATGCCTTAGAGCTTTATTTGGACCAGGTTACTTGCTAGTATAACCCTCTGTGATTATACACCTCGGATCATTAGTTATCCAATTAATATGCATGATTCCGTTAATTGCTCATATGTTGACCATTATGCCCTTTTCACCTTAAAACGTGATTTTTGGAAATGTAAAAGAGTAGAAACTTTACTTACTGATATTTAAACTTGCATACAAAGTTTGACATCAGTTTGAGGTCTAGATTGAGAGTTATACTCATTAGCGTAATTAAGAAGCTTTATGTTAACTAAACGGCGTAATTAGCGTATAGCCTAGTTAAGCCTACTTTTTGATATCAAACTTATTACCCACTGATGTAATATATTATTTTGGGATTTTTGAAGATTTTTAATTAATTTTAGGCTGAGCATAACTAATAGTCGTAGGCTTAATCCGGTAATTGTCGGTTTTGCCTTTACGGGCCATAAAAGGAGTTTTACATATCTAATTGACTCCAAACCTTTTGCTACTAACTACATATGATAAATAAATTATTTTAAACCTCCTGGAATAATAAAAATATCAGATTTCTATATAGAACCCGGAAACGGCTTCTAATCGCCTAATTAAGCGTTTTTAACGCCTAGTATGTACTAGAACTATTTTAAACATACAAAGGGTGATACCTACTGATATTTGAGGTAAATTATAATATTTTAACAGTAAGCAAAGGTTGTTAAACTCAGACTTCAGTTTTGAGCTTTTCGGCTTATGTGAAATTACCAAAATGCCCCTACGGTGCATAGTTTGGTTATATTTGATAAATTTCACATATCTACTTTACCTTATTGTTATAACTTAGTACAATAAGTATTTTTTCTGATTACCTCAGACCTGTAACTCAGGTAAATACTTAAACTCTTTTATAACCTTTTAAATGGCCAAACTACCCCTACGGGGAATAGTTTGTGTTTAAATTCGTTTCGGGCATAATAAAAGACATCTTACTGATGTCACAACATATATGAGGCATATTAACTTAGGAAACCTGTAAATGGATCATATGTATGCCCGTTACGCTTATTACGCGTTCGGTTCGGTTTATGTAACTAGTTTACATAAATTAGCCTGAACGGGTCAAACCTTATCGGTTTTATCTCAAAATCCAGAGTGTGTATGAAATACCCATATTAAACAAGTCTCCGAACTTGTCGGGTATAAATCACATTCTATTCGGTCTTCGCTTAATCATGCGTTTGAACCATATTTTTCGGTAAGACTAACCGGTCTAAGCTTAGGCTAAATTAAAGACCCGTTAGCATTCTAATTGGTTATTTATACCATCATTCCAGACTAGAGCCTTCCGGTAAATGGTACCTACGCTTACTTAAGTGAATATGGCTGAGTTATTAAATTCTTGATATTTAAGACAGGAGCTAGCTCAGGTAAATACTTTTAACTTATTTTCCCTATACGGGCTTGGGGTACGGTATATAAAATACCGCTTGATCGGGCATTAAATCTCCATCGTTTGGTGGGTAGTTGAATAATTTGATCGGCCCGTTTAAATAGTTTTGTTTACTTAAAGCCTTTGGGGGGTTAATGACAATGTCCCGGATATCCTTGACATCATTGTATTATAAAATGGCTACGGCTTATGCATGGGGTGTAGGCATACACCTGACAGTTGCTTAAGGGAAACGGTATCTCACTTCCATGTGGGCCTATACTTGTGGTGTGTCTATTGATCTTTAACCTGGACACGATCCGGGCTACTGAACGCAAAAGTAACATGTAATTCATTCACAAGATTATATATTTTAAATAATTATCCCAAGTATAAAAGATTAATTTTGCTTCTGTGCATTTTAATCAGATTATAAAAGATATTTTGTGCCACGTGCATTCAAACCAATTTTATAAAACCTTTCAAAATGAGTCAGTTAATCGTATTTACCAGTGAAAACTGACGTATTTTCCAAAAAGGTTAAGTGACAGGTACTGAACGTAATTGGCTGGAAGCTCAGGGCGTTAATAAGGAATCTTGAAAGTTCTAGGCGTCTAAAGTCTGTTGAACAATGATTATGTATATTTAATCCGCCTGTGGATTCTTTACTTTCCGTTGTAATACTAGATATTACTTTGTATTCGGATTGTAATATATTTATCTTTTGCTTCCGCTGTGCATTTATATATTGTGTTGTTTGACTATGATGTTACCAACCACGTCACGATACTCCCCACCGGGCCCACCGGTGACACGTGGAAAGTCAGGGTGTGACAGGTTGGTATCAGAGCCAACATTGAGTGAATTAAATACTAGCTTTTTGGTGTTTAATCTCAATGACACAGTAGCACATTCCTTGACCTCCTGAGTCTAGACTTAAGATAGGAATATCCTCAATCCTAATCTGGAAATTTTTGCTTCCAAATTTTTATATATACGTCGCCAAGCGAAGAAGCTGTAATAGAAATTCTCCACATCTAGAGCCCTGAAATGCTGAGCTTCGTACCGCGGCTAGAATGAAACGAGCATCCAAGGAGAGTACGTTCAGAAATAAAATGAAGAAGAAACTCCTCTTGCTGAAGATCGTTTCCTTAATAAGTCCTTATAAGGACATATTTATCTATTAGTCCCTTCGAGGACAACATTATTCCTTTCAAGTCCCGTTTAGGGCAACCTTGAACTTTTTAAATTTTATAGTGGAATGACTAAATATTTATCCTAATCAGGAAATATTAAATAAATGGAAAATAACATTCCTTTTATAAGATCTACCATTATAATAAAATGGCAAAATCTAAAAGGACAAGACCTGGCCTATTGTCATATTAAGACCCGGCCAAGATGGCAGTTCCTCAATTCAGATTCAGATCCTTATTAACATTCCTTTTGCAAGATCTGCCATTATAATAAAATCTAAAAGGACAAGACCTAGCCTCGTGTCATATTAAGACCCGGCCAAGATGGCAGTTCCTCAATTTAGATTCAGATCCTTATTAACATTTCAGTTTAGAAATTGTTCTGCGTTAATTATTAAAAAGAATCTTAAAGGGAAAACCTAGCCTAAATGTCAATGCTGACATGGCCAAGATGGTAAAACCTAGCCTAAATGTCAATGCAGACATGGCCAAGATGGTAAAACCTAGCCTAAATGTCAATGCAGACATGGCCAAGATGGTAAAACCTAGCCTAAATGTCATTGCAGACATGGCCAAGACGGTAAAACCTATCCAAAAGATTCCTAACCCAACTGAATGATCTCTGAATCATGGGTTTAAATCATCAATTAAGATGATCATATTTAGACCATACGTGGTAATATGGTGCCTACGGGCCTTGCTCATTTCCATATGAGCCAAAAGACAGTGGTAGCCTACAACTCCCTGTCAAGAAAAGGTAATGAACTTTGATTCGAACCTTAATGCCTCGATTCTCTGAAATCATGGCTTATAAACTTGTTTACGTGACTAGGCCATTTGTGCCATTATTAAAACCTTAATGCCTCGATTCTCTGAAATCATGGCTTATAAACTTGTCTACGTGACTAGGCCATTGGTGCTATTATTAAAAACCTTAATGCCTCGATTCTCTGAAATCATGGTTTATAAATTAAACTTGTCTACGCGACTAGGCCAATTGTGCTATTATTAACTTGTAAATTAGGATTTATGATAAAAATCCTGAATAAAATAAATAAATATCCTTCCTTCCCTGCCAGTATGCATTTTAAAAAGAATCTTAAAGGTGAAACCTAGCCTACGCGGCCAAGATGGTGAAACCTACTCAAGGGATTCAGATCCTTGTTAACACCTAAGAACGTGTTAGCACTCCTAAAAAATGTGATTCGATAAAATCACAACAGTCATCCCTATATTGGAAATTTTTAAATTCCTAATTTGCCTTATGATCTAGAAATCATGGCTTATATCATCTTATAAGATGATCATATTATAAACATCCGTGAGTGATGAAGTGCCTACGGGCTAAATTTGTTGTCCGATAAGACAACGACAGTGGTGGTCTTTGACCCTGTCTAAAGATGTTGGAATACGTCCAAGCATAATAGTCGGTAGGCTCCATACGATCTCGACTAATATCATTTGAAAAGATGATCATACCATAAAAATCCCTTAGGAGGGAAATGCCTACGGGCTATAATTAACGTCCTCCGAGACTAAAGACAGTGGTAGCCTACAACTCCCTGTCAAGAAAAGATGTTTTGCCTATGGGCTATAATAAATTGTCCATTTGAGACATTGACATTATGATCTTTATGATTCCTTGTCTAAGGTGGTGAGCTATGCTCAAGCCAAATAGTCAATATGATTAATGCAATCATGACTTATATCATCTAAAATGATAAATCTATTATAAACATCCATTAGTGATGTTTCGCCTACGGGCCATATTATATTGTCCATTGTGACACAAACATTGTGATCCCTACGATCCCCTATTTAAGGTAGTGAGCTGTGCTCAAGCCTAATAGTCTATATGATCAATGTGATCATGACTAAAATCATCAGTACGATGATTAAAAACTTAAACACCCCCAATAATGTTTTGCCTAAGGGCTATATTATATTGTCCAATTAAGACAAGGCAATTGTAATCTTTTGTGATTCTTTGCCCAAGGGGGTGAGCTACGCTCAAATCCCATAGTCTATGTGATCATTGTGATCCTGACCAATATCATCAGTATGATGATCATAATATTAACATCCCTAGCGATGAAATGCCTACGGGCTATACTTTACTCTATTGTCGATAAGACAAGGATAGTGGTGATCTTTATGATCCCCTATTCAAAATGGTGGGATTACACCCAAACCTAATAGTCAATATGATCGATATGATCATGACTAATATCATTAGATACGATAATTATATATAAACATCCATTAGCGATGTTAATTGGTTTACCTTTCTGTTGAGGGAATCGCCTTTCAAGACGATGACAGTTGTAGTCTATGACTCCCTGTCCAAAGGCGAAGAACTATGTTCAAACCTTAAAACTCCTGACCTAATAAGATTGCAGCCTATGAATCGATGTCCTTGTGACAAATCCACAATTCATATTACAGGTCACCCATAACAAGCCTCCGTGCTATAATTCGTCGTTCGTGACAAGTTAACATACTAAATGTTAACATCCCTGGTGACAGGCCTTAGTGCCATATCCTATAACGTCCTAGAGACAAGGCCATTTGTGCCGTATCTGAATGTCATTGCGACAAGGCCTTCGCGCCATATGATTACTTATGTCCTTCATGACTGGGCTTTATGCCATATCTTTCTACGTCCCTCGAGACAGGCTTCTATTCCATATATGTATATATATAATAAAAGTCTTGTAAGGCTAGCCTTTGAGCTATTCATAATCGCCCGGGTGCCAAAGACAGTTGTGACATTTTGATCCCCTGTCAAGCAAATATTGGACTCGTTCCAAACTTTGAATGCCATTGATGGTCCTTTTGTGACCTAGGCTAAATATAATGGATATACGTTCAAATAACATTCACTATGAATGTTCGGAACAGAATAGCCACACGGTTTATGAATGCCGTGGCTAATCTAAGTCAGGTCATCAGGATGATGACTAATAATTGTTAAATCTTGGTGTTTGGTACCAAGTTTCGAGTATGGAAATCTCGGATGAAGTAGACGATAGTCGCAATACTATTAATGCGACGAAAGTTAATAAAGCTACCAACGTAAACCTCAATATTAATGGAGTTAATCTCCAGGCTGTGGTTGACGCAGCAGTTGGAAGGACCAAAGCAGTGTGACATCTGCAAAGGAACGGGTCATCATTTTCCCATGAATGTAGGGACATAAAGAATGCAGTCTGTCATGGCTGTGGTGAGTAAGGCCGCATCAGAACTAGATACCATAAAGCTGCCAAAGAAGGTACAGCTAAGCCTAGAAAAGGCTAAGAAAGGAAACGCCTGAACTCACCTGATGAAGGCCAAGAGACAAAACATGATGTCATCAAATACATTCCTTATCATTTACCAATGATAATTCCTGCTAAGTGTCCTGTTTTTAATACAGGCAATAATAAGCCTTCATGAACCATAAGCTTAGCAAACTTTTATATTATCCACGAGGTAGAACCTACTAAGGAAACCTCAGAGACTGTATCTTTTATTTTCTCAGCAATGATCTCTCTGAAAAATCTAAGAGTACTCTTTCTTCGAATAGAGTACGACAAGATATGTTATTTTAATTATTTTCCTCATTGATTTTATCAACTGCGAGTGCCAAACTATGTTTGATAAAAGTGCCATATGAGGATTGGCGTATCCTAGTGTGTCCCATAGATTGCTTCCATGCCTGATCAGTATGGAGGTTTAATGCATGGAACCCCTGAGATATCCCAATGGTTATATGGTACTAAAGTCGACTAGTAGTATTCAAAGAAGATATCCATTATAAAAATGTCCTTATAAGTATCTCTACTTAGGGCATCCTTGCATTTGTAAAGATAATGCGTCATTTATATGACACCGACATCGATAGATGAACCAGAGCCTAAGAATACGGACACCTCTGACATCTCTGTGTGTCATAATTGTCATCTTTATAAGAATTGCCATGTTTACCTCCTGTGAGGCTAGTAGAGATTAAGATTTATATCCCATTTAGGGCTGCATCATTATGAAATCTCCAAGACAATTAGTACCATTATTGGAAGAATCGAAACCCTGATTAAGTAAGTCTGCAAATAAAGGATTCATATAGCCTAACTCAATATCCTGAAAATTCGGTGTAGTTAATTATGAAAGACGGTTCATTTTGCTTATGCATTATTTAACGCAACCCTAACTAGGCAACGATTAAGAATTGCCATCAGCTGCCCTGGATCGTCGATTTGTTCGACTAACTACAAGGATCAGATAATCCTTAAAAATTTGTTAAGTAGTGGTTGGAACAACCATCTCACCTTAAGATAAGCTTTGCTATAATAGTTGATATGTAAGCAACAAGGCTGCTCCTTTGGAGACCTTGTATAGATGGAATGTTAAACAATCTATTGTTAGGAAAATAGATTGGAAAGTCCAATTATCAGAATCTGAAAGTTGTATTGGAAACAACAAATAAGGCCACGCAAATTCATAATCATCTGTAAGATGCCAATATTCGGCAGAAAATCAAGGATTAATGAAAGTAGCAACCCTCCTAAATTCTTGTTAAGGAATAGGGTTCAACAAGGGATATCACCCAAGAAGGGTGTGCCAAATTGTTAAATTTTCAGGCTAGTTAAGCTCTGAATATATAGAATCATTCGAAGGAAATCGAATGTATCAATATCAAGTAGCTTATAAGCTAAAACCTATTTAAGAAGCTTGACGGAGCTCGCAATACATTGCACACTAGTGACTGAAGGATGTGTTTCGCCAATAAGTCAAGAAGCACTATCACATAATGATATGCAGACTTATGATATGATGAGAAACCTGTGTCATTTGAAGATCGACAGGATTAGAAGCTCCAAAAAGATACATGTGCCTATTATAAAGGTCAATTGGAGAGCCTTAGAGGCTCAAAGGTACTGGGGAAGATTAGGCCCAATATAAGGCAGAAAATACTTCCTTTACTTTAGAAAATCTCGAGGTCGAGATTTCTTTTAAGGGGGTGAGGATGTAACACCTCGTAAAATCACGTCCAATAAAGTATTGACACGTGTAATAAACCCTAATAAAGTCAAACCTTGAATATAAGGGACTAATTTTTCGAAAAATCGAAAAACATTAATTATGAAAGAAATGGAAGTATTATCATACCTAACATAAGTTTCTAAATAACCTTTTATGGTTTTATATTCACAAAGGAGCCACTTGTTAATCAAGTGTAGCCGTTCATGTGATTAATTGAAAGTTTGCGCAATAAAGGGGTAAAAGCGTCAACATGTAAATTCTTACCTCTGAGTGACCTTTTAACAAACCGAGAGCCTCATGATATTAGATTATACTCTCGGGAATGCCAATCATTGGCCATCCAAGGCTTTTATGCCCAAAAGTGAAGTTACGCGCAACTTTGCAAGTATAAGGGACTAAAAGTGTCAATATGTTTAATTATACCTCTGAATGACCTTTTATCGAGCCCGAAGCATTATGATGTTTAATGATACTTTCAAGAATGCCCAATATGGATTATATGAGGCTTCAATGATGTTAAATGATGAGTTACGCAAGTTTGCGCATTAGAAGGACCTAAAGCGTCAAACTGCTAAAGTATACCGATTCGTAGGTTATCGGACCTCCTGGAATATGACCATGAGGTAAACATACCATAATTATCCCTAATATAGCTTAGATATATGCTTAGAGGTGTTTGGTGCGCACAATTAAACTTTTAAGTCATGCAGGGACTAAAAGTGTCAAAAAGCGCACAAGTTTGCGTTTACACGCATAACTTACATTCTGAATATTCCCGGACACCCAAAAATTTATGTAAGCACTAAAATTTTTTATTTTAGTGTTTGGCTTGATAAAATTCCATTTGTTGCGTCGTTTGGATTGTTTTTCGCGTCCGTCCGTGTTTCGTCGTAATTAGCCGAACAACGTGACCGTACGACCAAACGAACCGACATCCGGCATATTTTTGAGCATGTTTCATGTTCTCTATGCTTAGGCATCATTATAAAGCCTTAAAAATGGTTTAACGGGCCTTAGAGGTGTCGGAAATCAAGTTTGGAAGTCTAGGGGTCAAAACTGTCAACATTTGAAAAATTCTGTTTGCTGGCCAAAGGCTTGCGCACCTCAACACTGTGGTTGTTACGGTGCGCAAGCAAGCCCCAGATGCAGCAACTCATTTTCTGTTGCCTGTTCAGCCTTTCAAACGACATGTCTTGCCTTTTAACACTTCCAGGTGTTGCCTAAACTGATTTTTAGCCCTTAGGGACATGTGTTGATGATTCATGGTCCATAATAGCTTGAGTTGTCAACAATCTAAGGTGTTTGAAATCACTATAAAAGGCCTTCAATGTTGCAACATTCATAGATTCATTCCATCTGCAATTGTGGGACTTTCTGGAGCTCAAGAGTAGACACCAAGCATCCCTAATCGTGATTAGGACTTTGGTAAGCACCCTTGACCTTCCTTAATTAAGTTTAGCTTAGTTATTTAGCTAAAAGTCAAACCATCGTAATTACGGTTTGACTTCGAGATTAATTAATAATGGCTCAGTCAAATCTCGAATTAAAAGTACCTTTATGTAGGTAATTATGTGGGTAATAAACCCTTAAAAGGGTTCCCCCTGATTCCCACTCTAACTAGGTCTAATGTCGGGTCAAACTTGTAATTAAAAAGTCAACAGAATGTTTAAATTCTAATTTAAGCATAATTAGCAATGTAGAACACATATAACCTGTTTGATCATCAATATAACTTGGTAATTAGTGTAAGAACATGTCTAAACATGTTCAACCCGACAATTTCCTATTTAGACCCGGTTCGGAACCGAAAGTCGCATAGTTTGACTTATACTTTGACTTTCAGTTCTGACCCGTTATGGTATGTTTTAGAAATTCCTTAGAGCTTTATTTGGACCAGGTTACATGCTAGTATAACCCTCTGTGATTATATACCTCGGATCATTAGTTATCCAATTAATATGCATGATTCCGTTAATTGCTCATATGTTGACCATTATGCCCTTTTCACCTTAAAACGTGATTTTTGGAAATGTAAAAGAGTAGAAACTTTACTTACTGATATTTAAACTTGCATACAAAGTTTGACATCAGTTTGAGGTCTAGATTGAGAGTTATGCTCATTAGCGTAATTAAGAAGCTTTGTGTTAACTAAACGGCGTAATTAGCGTATAGCCTAGTTAAGCCTACTTTTTGATATCAAACTTATTACCCACTGATGTAATATATTATTTTGGGATTTTTGAAGATTTTTAATTAATTTTAGGCTGAGCATAACTAATAGTCGTAGGCTTAATCCGGTAATTGTCGGTTTTGCCCTTACGGGCCATAAAATGAGTTTTACATATCTAATTGACTCCAAACCTTTTGCTACTAACTACATATGATAAATAAATTATTTTAAACCTCCTGGAATAATAAAAATATCAGATTTCTATATAGAACCCGGAAACGGCTTCTAATTGCCTAATTAAGCGTTTTTAACGCCTAGTATGTACTAGAACTATTTTAAACATACAAAGGGTGATACCTACTGATATTTGAGGTAAATTATAATATTTTAACAGTAAGCAAAGGTTGTTAAACTCAGACTTCAGTTTTGAGCTTTTCGGCTTATGTGAAATTACCAAAATGCCCCTATGGTGCATAGTTTGGTTATATTTGATAAATTTCACATTTCTACTTTACCTTACTGTTATAACTTAGTAAAATAAGTATTTTTGCTGATTACCTCAGACCTGTAACTCAGGTAAATACTTAAACTCTTTTATAACCTTTTAAATGGCCAAACTACCCCTACGGGGCATAGTTTGTGTTTAAATTCGTTTCGGGCATAATAAAAGACATCTTACTGATGTCACAACATATATGAAGCATATTAACTTAGGAAACCTGTAAATGGCTCATATGTATACCCGTTACGCTTATTACGCGTTCGGTTCGGTTTATGTAACTAGTTTACATAAATTACCCTGAACGGGTCAAACCTTATCGGTTTTATCTCAAAATCCAGAGTGTGTATGAAATACCCATATTAAACAAGTCTCCGAACTTGTCGGGTCTAAATCACATTCTATCCGGTCTTCGCTTAATCATGCGTTTGAACCATATTTTTCGGTAAGACTAACCGGTCTAAGCTTAGGCTAAATTAAAGACCCGTTAGCATTCTAATTGGTTATTTATACCATCATTCCAGACTAGAGCCTTCCGGTAAATGGTACCTACGCTTACTTAAGTGAATACGGCTGAGTTATTAAATTCTTGATATTTAAGACAGGAGCTAGCTCAGGTAAATACTTTTAACTTATTTTCCCTATACGGGCTTGGGGTACGGTATATAAAATACCGCTTGATTGGGCATTAAATCTCCATCATTTGGTGGGTAGTTGAATAATTTGATCGGCCCGTTTAAATAGTTTTGTTTACTTAAAGCCTTTGGGGGTTAATGACCATGTCCCGGATATCCTTGACATCATTGTATTATAAAATGGCCACGGCTTATGCACGGGGTGTAGGCATACACCTGACAGTTGCTTAAGGGAAACAGTATCTCACTTCCATGTGGGCCTATACTTGTGGTGTGTCTATTGATCTTTAACCCGGACACGATCCGGGCTACTGAACGCAAAAGTAACATGTAATTCATTCACAAGATTATATATTTTAAATAATTATCCCAAGTATAAAAGATTAATTTTGCCTCTGTGCATTTTAATCAGATTATAAAAGATATTTTGTGCCACGTGCATTCAAACCAATTTTATAAAACCTTTCAAAATGAGTCAGTTAATTGTATTTACCAGTGAAAACTGACGTATTTTCCAAAAAGGTTAAGTGACAGGTACTGAACGTAATTGGCTGGAAGCTCAGGACGTTAATAAGGAATCTTGCAAGTTCTAGGCGTCTAAAGTCTGTTGAACAATGATTATGTATATTTAATCCGCCTGTGGATTCTTTACTTTCCGTTGTAATACTGGATATTACTTTGTATTCGGATTGTAATATATTTATCTTTTGCTTCCGCTGTGCATTTATATATTGTGTTGATTGACTATGATGTTACCAACCACGTCACGATACTCCCCACCGGGCCCACCGGTGACACGTGGAAAGTCGGGGTGTGACATGTTGGTATCAGAGCCAACATTGAGTGAATTAAACACTAGCTTTTTGGTGTTTAATCTCAATGACACAGTAGCACATTCCTTGACCTCCTGAGTCTAGACTTAACATAGGAATATCCTCAATCCTAATCTGGAAATTTTTGCTTCCAAATTTTTATATATACGTCGCCAAGCGAAGAAGCTGTAATAGAAATTCTCCACATCTGGAGCCCTGAAATGCTGACATGGCCAAGATGGTAAAACCTAGCCTAAATGTCAATGCATACATGGCCAAGATGGTAAAACCTAGCCTAAATGTCATTGCAGACATGGCCAAGACGGTAAAACCTATCCAAAAGATTCCTAACCCAGCTGAATGATCTCTGAATCATGGGTTTAAATCATCAATTAAGATGATCATATTTAGACCATACGTGGTAATATGGTGCCTACGGGCCTTGCTCATTTCCATGTGAGCCAAAAGACAGTGGTAGCCTACAACTCCCAGTCAAGAAAAGGTAATGAACTTTGATTCGAACCTTAATGCCTCGATTCTCTGAAATCATGGCTTATAAACTTGTCTACGTGACTAGGCCATTTGTGCCATTATTAAAACCTTAATGCCTCGATTCTCTGAAATCATGGCTTATAAACTTGTCTACGTGACTAGGCCATTGGTGCTATTATTAAAAACCTTAATGCCTCGATTCTCTGAAATCATGGCTTATAAATTAAACTTGTCTACGCGACTAGGCCAATTGTGCTATTATTAACTTGTAAATTAGGATTTATGATAAAAATCCTGAATAAAATAAATATCCTTCCTTCCCTGCCAGTATGCATTTTAAAAAGAATCTTAAAGGTGAAACCTAGCCTACGCGGCCAAGATGGTGAAACCTACTCAAGGGATTCAGATCCTTGTTAACACCTAAGAACGTGTTAGCACTCCTGACAAATGTGATTCGATAAAATCACAACAGTCATCCCTATATTGGAAATTTTTAAATTCCTAATTTGCCTTATGATCTAGAAATCATGGCTTATATCATCTTATAAGATGATCATATTATAAACATCCATGAGTGATGAAGTGCCTACGGGCTAAATTTGTTGTCCGATAAGACAACGACAGTGGTGGTCTTTGACCCTGTCTAAAGATGTTGGAATACGTCCAAGCATAATAGTCGGTAGGCTCCATACGATCTCGACTAATATCATCTGAAAAGATGATCATACCATAAAAATCCCTTAGGAGGGAAATGCCTACGGGCTATAATTAACGTCCTCTGAGACTAAAGACAGTGGTAGCCTACAACTCCCTGTCAAGAAAAGATGTTTTGCCTATGGGCTATAATAAATTGTCCATTTGAGACATTGACATTATGATCTTTATGATTCCTTGTCTAAGGTGGTGAGCTATGCTCAAGCCAAATAGTCAGTATGATTAATGCAATCATGACTTATATCATCTAAAATGATAAATCTATTATAAACATCCATTAGTGATGTTTCGCCTACGGGCCATATTATATTGTCCATTGTGACACAAACATTGTGATCCCTACGATCCCCTATTTAAGGTAGTGAGCTGTGCTCAAGCCTAATAGTCTATATGATCAATGTGATCATGACTAAAATCATCAGTACGATGATTAAAAACTTAAACACCCCCAATAATGTTTTGCCTAAGGGCTATATTATATTGTCCAATTAAGACAAGGCAATTGTAATCTTTTGTGATTCTTTGCCCAAGGGGGTTAGCTACGCTCAAATCCCATAGTCTATGTGATCATTGTGATCCTGACCAATATCATCAGTATGATGATCATAATATTAACATCCCTAGCGATGAAATGCCTACGGGCTATACTTTACTCTATTGTCGATAAGACAAGGATAGTGGTGATCTTTATGATCCCCTATTCAAAATGGTGGGATTACACCCAAACCTAATAGTCAATATGATCAATATGATCATGACTAATATCATTAGATACGATAATTATATATAAACATCCATTAGCGATGATAATTGGTTTACCTTTCTGTTGAGGGAATCGCCTTTCAAGACGATGACAGTTGTAGTCTATGACTCCCTGTCCAAAGGTGAAGAACTATGTTTGAGTATGGAAATCTCGGATGAAGTAGACGACAGTCGCAATACTATTAATGCGATGAAAGTTAATAAAGCTACCAACGTAAACCTCAATATTAATGGAGTTAATCTCCAGGCTGTGGTTGATGCAGCAGTTGGAAGGACCAAAGCAGTGTGACATCTGCAAAGGAACGGGTCATCATTTTCCCATGAATGTAGGGACATAAAGAATGCAGTCTATCACGGCTGTGGTGAGTAAGGCCGCATCAGAACTAGATACCATAAAGCTGCCAAAGAAGGTACAGCTAAGCCTAGAAAGGCTAAGAAAGGAAACGCCTGAACTCACCTGATGAAGGCCAAGAGACAAAACATGATGTCATCAAATACATTCCTTATCATTTACCAATGATAATTCCTGCTAAGTGTCCTGTTTTTAATACAGGCAATAATAAGTCTTCATGAACCATAAGCTTAGCAAACTTTTATATTATCCAAGAGGTAGAACCTACTAAGGAAACCTCAGAGACTGTTTCTTTTATTTTCTCAGCAATGATCTCTCTGAAAAATCTAAGAGTACTCTTTCTTCGAATAGAGTACGACAAGATATGTTATTTTAATTATTTTCCTCGTTGATTTTATCAACTGCGAGTGCCAAACTATGTTTGATAAAAGTGCCATACGAGGATTGGCGTATCCTAGTGTGTCCCATAGATTGCTTCCATGCCTGATCAGTATGGAGGTTTAATGCATGGAACCCCTGAGATATCCCAATGGTTATATGGTACTAAAGTCGACTAGTAGTATTCAAAGAAGATATCCATTATAAAAATGTCCTTATAAGTATCTCTACTTAGGGCATCCTTGCATTTGTAAAGAGAATGCGTCATTTATATGACAACGATATCGATAGATGAACCAGAGCCTAAGAATACGGACACCTCTGACATATCTGTGTGTCATAATTGTCCTCTTTATAAGAATTACCATGTTTACCTCCTGTGAGGCTAGTAGAGATTAAGATTTATATCCCATTTAGGGCTGCATCATTATGAAATCTCCAAGACAATTAGTACCATTATTGGAAGAATCGAAACCCTGATTAAGTAAGTCTGCAAATAAAGGATTCATATAGCCTAACTCAATATCCTGAAAATTCGGTGTAGTTAATTATGAAAGACGGTTCATTTTGCTTATGCATTATTTACCGCAACCCTAACTAGGCAACGATTAAGAATTGCCATCAGCTGCCCTGGATCGTCGATTTGTTCGACTAACTACAAGGATCAGCTAATCCTTAAAAATTTGTTAAGTAGTGGTTGTAACAACCATCTCACCTTAAGATAAGCTTTGCTATAATAGTTGATATGTAAGCAACAAGGCTGCTCCTTTGGAGACCTTGTATAAATGGAATGTTAAACAATCTATTGTTAGGAAAATAGATTGGAAAGTCCAATTATCAGAATCTGAAAGTTGTATTGGAAACAACAAATAAGGACACGCAAATTCATAATCATCTGTAAGATGCCAATATTCGGCAGAAAATCAAGGATTAATGAAAGTAGCAACCCTCCTAAATTCTTGTTAAGGAATAGGGTTCAACAAGGGATATCACCCAAGAAGGGTGTGCCAAATTGTTAAATTTTCAGGCTAGTTAAGCTCTGAATATATAGAATCATTCGAAGGAAATCAAATGTATCAAGATCAAGTAGCTTATAAGCTAAAACCTATTTAAGAAGCTTGACGGAGCTCGCAATACATTGCACACTAGTGACTGAAGGATGTGTTTCGCCAATAAGTCAAGAAGCACTATCACATAATGATATGCAGACTTATGATATGATTAGAAACCTGTGTCGATTGAAGATCGACAGGATTAGAAGCTCCAAAAAGATACATGTGCCTATTATAAAGGTCAATTGGAGAGCCTTAAAGGCTCAAAGGTACTGGGGAAGATTAGGCCCAATATAAGGCAGAAAATACTTCCTTTACTTTAGCAAATCTCGAGGTCGAGATTTCTTTTAAGGGGGTGAGGATGTAACACCTCGTAAAATCACGTCCAATAAAGTATTGACACGTGTAATAAACCCTAATAAAGTCAAACCTTGAATATAAGGGACTAATTTTTCGAAAAATCGAAAAACATTAATTATGAAAGAACTAGAAGTATTATCATACCTAACATAAGTTTCTAAATAACCTTTTATGGTTTTATATTCACAAAGGAGCCACTTGTTAATCAAGTGTAGCCGTTCATGTGATTAATTGAAAGTTTGCGCAATAAAGGGGTAAAAGCGTCAACATGTAAATTCTTACCTCTGAGTGACCTTTTAACAAACCGAGAGCCTCATGATATTTGATTATACTCTCGGGAATGCCAATCATTGGCCATCCAAGGCTTTTATGCCCAAAAGTGAAGTTACGCGCAACTTTGCAAGTATAAGGGACTAAAAGTGTCAATATGTTTAATTATACCTCTGAATGACCTTTTATCGAGCCCGAAGCATTATGATGTTTAATGATACTTTCAAGAATGCCCAATATGGATTATATGAGGCTTCAATGATGTTAAATGATGAGTTACGCAAGTTTGCGCATTAGAAGGACCTAAAGCGTCAAACTGCTAAAGTATACCGATTCATAGGTTATCGGACCTCCTGGAATATGACCATGAGGTAAACATACCATAATTATCCCTAATATAGCTTAGATATAGGCTTAGAGGTGTTTGGTGCGCACAATTAAACTTTTAAGTCATGCACGGACTAAAAGTGTCAAAAAGCGCACAAGTTTGCGTTTACACGCATAACTTACATTCTGAATATTCCCGGACACCCAAAAATTTATGTAAGCACTAAAATATTTTATTTTACTGTTTGGCTTGATAAAATTCCATTTTTCGCGTCGTTTGGATTGTTTTTCGCGTCCGTCCGTGTTTCGTCGTAATTAGCCGAACAACGTGACCGTACGACCAAACGAACCGACATACGGCATATTTTTGAGCATGTTTCATGTTCTCTATGCTTAGGCATCATTATAAAGCCTTAAAAATGGTTTAACGGGCCTTAGAGGTGTCGGAAATCAAGTTTGGAAGTTCAGGGGTCAAAACTGTCAACATTTGAAAAATTCTGTTTGCTGGCCAAAGGCTTGCGCACCTCAACACTGTGGTTGTTACGGTGCGCAAGCAAGCCCCAGATGCAGCAACTCATTTTCTGTTGCCTGTTTAGCCTTTCAAACGACATGTCTTGCCCTTTAACACTTCCAGGAGTTGCCTAAACTGATTTTTAGCCCTTAGGGACATGTGTTGATGATTCATGGTCTATAATAGCTTGAGTTGTCAACAATCTAAGGTGTTTGAAATCACTATAAAAGGCCTTCAATGTTGCAACATTCTTGGATTCATTCCATCTGCAATTGTGGGACTTTCTGGAGCTCAAGAGCAGACACCAAGCATCCCTAATCGTGATTAGGACTTTGGTAAGCACCCTTGACCTTCCTTAATTAAGTTTAGCTTAGTTATTTAGCTAAAAGTCAAACCATCGTAATTACGGTTTGACTTCGAGATTAATTACTAATGGCTCAGTCAAATCTCGAATTAAAAGTACCTTTATGTAGGTAATTATGTGGGTAATAAACCCTTAAAAGGGTTCCCCCTGATTCCCACTCTAACTAGGTCTAATGTCGGGTCAAACTTGTAATTAAAAAGTCAACAGAATGTTTAAATTCTAATTTAAGCATAATTAGCATTGTAGAACACATATAACCTGTTTGATCATCAATATAACTTGGTAATTAGTGTAAGAACATGTCTAAACATGTTCAACCTGACAATTTCCTATTTAGACCCGGTTCGGAACCGAAAGTCGCATAGTTTGACTTATACTTTGACTTTCAGTTCTGACCCGTTATGGTATGTTTTAGAAATGCCTTAGAGCTTTATTTGGACCAGGTTACATGCTAGTATAACCCTCGGTGATTATACACCTCGGATCATTAGTTATCCAATTAATATGCATGATTCCGTTAATTGCTCATATGTTGACCATTATCCCCTTTTCACCTTAAAACGTGATTTTTGGAAATGTAAAAGAGTAGAAAATTTACTTACTGATATTTAAACTTGCATACAAAGTTTGACATCAGTTTGAGGTCTAGATTGAGAGTTATGCTCATTAGCGTAATTAAGAAGCTTTATGTTAACTAAACGGCGTAATTAGCGTATAGCCTAGTTAAGCCTACTTTTTGATATCAAACTTATTACCCACTGATGTAATATATTATTTTGGGATTTTTGAAGATTTTTAATTAATTTTAGGCTGAGCATAACTAATAGTCGTAGGCTTAATCCGGTAATTGTCGGTTTTGCCCTTACGGGCCATAAAATGAGTTTTACATATCTAATTGACTCCAAACCTTTTGCTACTAACTACATATGATAAATAAATTATTTTAAACCTCCTGGAATAATAAAAATATCAGATTTCTATATAGAACCCGGAAACGGCTTCTAATCGCCTAATTAAGCGTTTTTAACGCCTAGTATGTACTAGAACTATTTTAAACATACAAAGGGTGATACCTACTGATATTTGAGGTAAATTATAATATTTTAACAGTAAGCAAAGGTTGTTAAACTCAGACTTCAGTTTTGAGCTTTTCGGCTTATGTGAAATTACCAAAATGCCCATACGGTGCATAGTTTGGTTATATTTGATAAATTTCACATATCTACTTTACCTTACTGTTATAACTTAGTAAAATAAGTATTTTTTCTGATTACCTAAGACCTGTAACTCAGGTAAATACTTAAACTCTTTTATAACCTTTTAAATGGCCAAACTACCCCTACGGGGCATAGTTTGTGTTTAAATTCGTTTCGGGCATAATAAAAGACATCTTACTGATGTCACAACATATATGAAGCATATTAACTTAGGAAACCTGTAAATGGCTCATATGTATACCCGTTACGCTTATTACGCGTTCGGTTCTGTTTATGTAACTAGTTTACTTAAATTAGCCTGAACGGGTCAAACCTTATCGGTTTTATCTCAAAATCCAGAGTGTGTATGAAATACCCATATTAAACAAGTCTCCGAACTTGTCGGGTATAAATCACATTCTATCCGGTCTTCGCTTAATCATGCGTTTGAACCATATTTTTCAGTAAGACTAGCCGGTCTATGCTTAGGCTAAATTAAAGACCCGTTAGCATTCTAATTGGTTATTTATACCATCATTCCAGACTAGAGCCTTCCGGTAAATGGTACCTACGCTTACTTAAGTGAATACGACTGAGTTATTAAATTCTTGATATTTAAGACAGGAGCTAGCTCAGGTAAATACTTTTAACTTATTTTCCCTATACGGGCTTGGGGTACGGTATATAAAATACCGCTTGATTGGGCATTAAATCTCCATCATTTGGTGGGTAGTTGAATAATTTGATCGGCCCGTTTAAATAGTTTTGTTTACTTAAAGCCTTTGGGGGTTAATGACCATGTCCCGGATATCCTTGACATCATTGTATTATAAAATGGCCACGGCTTATGCACGGGGTGTAGGCATACACCTGACAGTTGCTTAAGGGAAACGGTATCTCACTTCCATGTGGGCCTATACTTGTGGTGTGTCTATTGATCTTTAACCCGGACACGATCCGGGCTACTGAACGCAAAAGTAACATGTAATTCATTCACAAGATTATATATTTTAAATAATTATCCCAAGTATAAAAGATTAATTTTGCCTCTGTGCATTTTAATCAGATTATAAAAGATATTTTGTGCCACGTGCATTCAAACCAATTTTATAAAACCTTTCAAAATGAGTCAGTTAATTGTATTTACCAGTGAAAACTGACGTATTTTCCAAAAAAGGTTAAGTGACAGGTACTGAACGTAATTGGCTGGAAGCTCAGGGCGTTAATAAGGAATCTTGCAAGTTCTAGGCGTCTAAAGTCTGTTGAACAATGATTATGTATATTTAATCCGCCTGTGGATTCTTTACTTTCCGTTGTAATACTGGATATTACTTTGTATTCGGATTGTAATATATTTATCTTTTGCTTCCGCTGTGCATTTATATATTGTGTTGTTTGACTATGATGTTACCAACCACGTCACGATACTCCCCACCGGGCCCACCGGTGACACGTGGAAAGTCGGGGTGTGACAGGAGGCCAGGAAGCGGATACGAACACGGATGCATAAGGTAAGTGATTTCTGGAATCACTTCTTAATTTGTTTAAGTAAAGTTAAGTACTAGTTATTTATGTATGATAATTGAAATCAAGTAGGGTTTTACACAGAATGGAAATGTTAGGATCCGCGTCAAAATGATAAGTGGACTCAAGGTTTGGTTATATAAAAGCGATGGATTTCTCTAAGTAAACCAAACGGTCATAATGAGATTTTATTGTATACTGGAATGGTTGCATAAGTAATGACTTCGATATAACACCTGGGTAATGAGTAGGATTGTATATAAGCACGCTAACCGAGAAACGAAGACTTGGATTAATAGTCTAAAGGTTCGGTTGTGAGTTATGATTAAATGGACAAACCATTTCGCATATGGGAATTGTACTAACAAAGTTCAATTACGTATAATTGAATGAGTTCAACGCATACCGGGTATCGGGTGCATAAACCCCATGTACGGAACTCCGGATAATGTAAAACTATTATAGTTATCATGTTCATGTGAGTTTTGTGTATAAACAAATGAGTTGTTTGATAAAAACATGAACGGGTTGAATAATTCATAAATGAATATTAAGTCAAAAACTTATAAGTTAAAATTTTCCTTAATTCGGATGTTGGATTTCGAGTCCATATGATAAAGGACAAAATTACGATCATGTGGGAAGAAACGGATCGTAAAACGGACAAGAAATGAGAAAGTTATGACCAAATTTGTAAAAATTTGTTAAGCTGAAAGTTGCAGCTCTGAACCAGGCGCAAGGTTGCGCCCCCAGGCACAAGTTGCGCCCCTGAATGATGTCATCTGTATTGTGCCAGAACTGACACAAGGTTGTGCCAGATTGGTTTCTTCTTGCGCCAATCGCTGGTTTTTTCATATTTTTCGCATTCTTCAACTCCAAACTTGTGTGAATGCTATCTAACTATGTTATATGCATTATATAACTATATGTAAGTATGTACGTATAGACATGTTTATGTTTGCATGTATGTTTTCGGGTGTATGTAAATAGATGTATGAGTATACATATATGAACGTATATACGTATGTATTAAATGGGATTGAATGCACACAAAGGAATAAAGCTTGTATGTATTCATGTAGGTATGTATGGGTGTATGAATATACGTGTGAAGGTACATATGCATGAAGTAGGTTTTATCGCCCATGAAAGAATGGGGCATGTATGTATGTATGCATAGTTTCAATACGTTTGAGTATTGACGTTACTAATAGTCTGCCTTGAGATTGAAATGTAATACATGTACATTATGGAAGTCTCACCAAGAATTAGACACCCAAATGAAATGCGTGAATTTAGAAAGATATCAGAATGGAAAGTATACGAGGATAGAACGTAACGAGACTCCATAATTATGAATCTTGTTTATATATAATATGTGCTAATGTTACGAATGCATGTGGTGAGTGCAGGCTGTACATAATTATGGATCAATATTATGAAGAGCAAATGATTGAAGATCGAGTTAAAGAGACATGGATTGTACGGAATGGGTGGTCATGTAATCTGTATTAGTATGTTATAATCGGTACATTAATGAAAGGTAAACGGTGTAGTTCCTTACATAAAGATGTTTTTAAATGATTTTCAAGTATTAAAGGAACATTTTAAGAAAGAAATTTTATGGTACGTATTTCCGCTGTGTCTTTTTGATCAAAGCCTTTTAGGGTCATACATGCGTGCATGTTTTTATGTACGTGTCGGTAAAAATTCGATTTGCTCTACATTTCGACGTAAACTTTTTTTGGAAACGAGTTAGTTCAGATATAATATGTTTTCGTTTAAAAAAACAATTTTTTAAGTTCATGTTATATGTACGTTTTGGTATAAATTCGAGTTGGTCTACGTTTCAACGTAAACTTTTTTGGAAAAAGAGTCAGGTCAAATATAATATGTTTTCGACTTTTTATGTATGTTTCGTAAATTTTGTTTCCAATCGAGCAGAGTCAAATTGCGCTTTTCCTTTCTTTTTCAAAAGCTGCAATTAATCGCTTTTGATTACACATGTCGGTTTTTCCTTTATATGCATTGATGTTTTCTATGTATGAGTTGGGTAATATATAATACGTTATGATTGTACGATATAAACTCGATTTACTTTACGTTTTGATCCAATCACAATGCTTATATAAGTCACATTGAGTTCAGTCAGATCCTTCCAAACGTGAGTTTTCATATGAATATTGTTTTTTTATTATTTTTTAATTTTTTTTATGTATTTGCCTAAAAAAGAAATATAAAATTAAATTACTGGCAACCCCTTTGCAGCTTATCCAAAAAGAACCCCAAAGGTCCCATTATTGGGGGTGTTTGGGATTTCTTTTGAGAAGGACTTTTGGAAGTGAAAAGGATTTTTTGGAGCTTAAAAGTTAAAAAAAATCCCAAACAATCATCTGAAAAGAACTTTTGAGCTAAAAGGAATTCTAAACAATCATCTGAAAAGACCTTATTGTTGATTATGCCTTTAAAAAAGAAGAAGTGAATAAGTAAGTATTTCATTTCTTACTTATTCCTTCTCAAAAAGACTTTTCATCAAAAAGGAATCCCAAACACCCCCATTATTTACTGTAGAAATAGAACAAGAAATCAAGAATCATGATTGAATGTAATCCGCATGTAGATACGATTCAAGGGTTTCTTCTTCTTCTTCTACTTGGTACACTTTTTTTCTTCTTCGTCTTTTCTCTGTGATTAAACACAAACTTGACAACCAATTATTTGTTCTGTATATGTATAGTTCACCAATTTGTTTCTTGGAGTACTGATAGCACAATAATATGATGATGATTAGAGTTGTTGCATTCTTTTAATTTTCTGTTTTGTAGCGAAGAATGTGGTTGCTTTGATTATGGGCGAACTGTTATCAGTATCTTTGATAGGATGTATGAACAAATCTTTATCAATGAATAATAAACTAATTAATTGGTTAAAATTAAAAATAAAAGTGTCAATAAATGGGTTGATTTGGGCAATTTTTTTGGATAGGTAAATTAACAAGTTACTATCAAACTCATATTCTTCCATCCTAGTATCCTATGCAGTTAAATCAGTGATATATAACCGGTCCTCATGTAAAATATTGGTGTCGTAGTATCGGCGATATTGACAGATATTTCACCGAACTTCCCGATATCAATACCTTTCTTCTTAGTTCTAACATTCGTCTTTCTTCTTATTGCTCCTATCCTATTAGTGTTTTAAGTCTTAATTGTTAAACGTTAGTGTTTTAATTAAGTCTGAGTTCCTACTTGCTACAATTGTTAGTGTTTTGCCGAGTTAAATGTCATTTTAGTCCCTGTGGTTTGGGCCATTTTGCCAGTTTAGGGGGTGTTTGGCCTAGCTTTTATTTTTTGGCTTATGCTTATATTTTAAAGTAGCTTATAACTTATTTTCTATCATTTAATAAGCTCTTTTTAAGTGTTTGGATTAGCTTATAGCTTATTTTCTATCATTTGCCCTTACACAAATAAGCTTCTTCAAATAAGCTAAAAAACCATCTTCAAATAAGCTTCTTCAAATTAGCTTATATAAGCTAATAATATTTATTATATAATAATTTACATTGAGATAGCTAATAAGCATAAGCTTAAAAAGCTAAACCAAACACCAAGTTAAGCTTATTTTGTAAAAAAAAGCTAAAAAAGCTACAAGCTTTGTTAAAAAAGCTAGTCCAAAGGTTTGAAACGTTGCCATTTTAGTCCAAATAGTTTTAAACCTTGCCATTTTAGTCCACTGGGTTAACTTCATCCCTTTATTCTGTTAACTAGAAGGGCATTTTGGTCATTTTATATGTAATTCTGTTAACTTGAAGGCAATTCGACCATATAAAATGATCGAATTACCCTTCTAGCTAACATAAAAATGGACGAAGTTAACCCAGTGGACTAAAATGACAACACTTGAAACTATTTGGACTAAAATGGCAACGTTTCAAACCTTTGGACTAAACTGGTAAAATAGCTCAAACCACAGGGACTAAAATGGCATTTAACTCGTGTTTTGCAAGTTGCAAAAGGTTGATTTGTTAATGGTAGGAGAGTATACCGAATTGTTAGTTTTAAATTGCTATATAAATTTTGCATGATATTAAAATTACCGATATCCCCACCGCAGTAAACTATATCTCAAATATCGCTCCTTGATCGATATCCGCTATTTTACCGCATTAACTGCTTAGCTACTATCAAAATCTAGATCGAAATCCATTCCTATATTCTAGACGTCCACATCTACTGTAATTCCGTGTGACTGTGTGAAAAATCATTTGCTCTCTATAAAGTGAAGTGTAAACCTTTTTTTTTGTTGTAAGTTGTCATATCTAAAGTAATCATTTTATTTAAGGCAAGATGGATGGTAAGGTAATGGGTCAAAACAGGTTCGGGTTAAAACGAGTCATTTTATTAGTATATGCAGGTTGAATTAACGTTCTCACCTGCAAACACTTCTTTTTTTAGTTTTTAATTTGTTTTATCGATAATTAATTCATTAACTGAGCTTACCGTTCGGGACAGAGAATGACGACTTTCTTCTCGTTGAAGATCTGCCCCCCTCCCATATTCGATAAAATCATATCAGAGAAAGAATGTAAGCTTATAATCTCTGTTTTAAATAATACGTATAAAATTACCATTTTACCCTTTCAACCAAATAAAATGATCACTTCAAATGCACTGTATTAAACGTCTCATCGTGTCCGTGTTTGTTAGTTAAACTGCAGGGCAGGTGCGAAAACGTGAATCCTGGGATAAGTTCTAGCCGGCGGCATTTGCTAGCAGGCTTTGGCGGTTCATTAGCGTTTAATGGTGGGTTTGTGCCGCTAGTAGCATGGGCGGAAGATGAACAACAAGATGAAAGTTTAGTTGGGGCGATTAAGTCTTTGTTTGATCCTAATGAGAAAACAAAGTCGGGTAAAGTGTTGCCGAAAGCTTACTTAAGTTCGGCAAGAGAAGTGGTGAAGACTCTGCGTGAGTCGTTGAAAGAAGACCCGAATGATATGGCTAAGTTTCGACGGGTTGCAGACGCAGCTAAAGAAGCCATAAGAGATTATCTTGCTAATTGGAGGGGACAACAGTCGGTAATTAATGAGGTAATTATTATTTGAGTAAAGCACACGGATGGTCCCTGTGGTTTACCAAATTTTGGATTTGGTCCCTAACTTTCCAAAAGTACATGGATGGTCCTTGTGGTTTGCACTTTGAAACGCATTTGGTCCATAACCAACAAATCAAAAGGTTTTAGCATGTCCAAATAAGGGACTAAATGCGTTACAAAGTACAAACCACATGGACCATCTGTGTACTTTTGGAAAAAGCTGGGGACTAAATGCGTTACAAAGTGCAAATCACCTGGACCATCAATGTACTTTTGGAAAGCTAGGGACCAAATCCAAAATTTTGGTAAACCACAAGGACCATCCGTATACTTTATTATTTTTGTGAGTGGTAAGAGTCTAGGTAACGGGTCGAAACAGGTCGGGTTGGCCTGTAAACATATTTTTGTTGGTGTGTATTTTTTTTTTAAATTAGTTTAGGTGGAAGCATTATTTTTCCATTTGTAATTTTGTTTTTGTAGTTACAATAATGAAGCTTTAATTTGGAGAAATAGTTTTCATTTTTGTTTAAGAGCAGCTAAAAGGGCGATTTGTGGTTTTAAGGACGAGCTAGCAGTGATGTGGCACTCGTGGATGAGCAAGCCACGGATGCTCGCATTGTGCAGGCTCGTCTGTGGCTGTTTGTGTGCTTTGCGTTTGTCGGGAAGGATGGCCACAGATGGGGATAAATGGTTTGTAAAATGAATTTATGAAAGGTTACTTAGAATAGCAAGTTCCAATACCTCATGAACAAGGTTTCCGAAGGATTTGTTGGGCAAAGGAGGTGAATACTTTTTATGAAGGATTCACGACTCACGATTTAACATAGTTTTGTATTCGATGAGTTTGTTTGTTTTTCTTTTTTTAGAATGACCCACACCACTTGAGGGTGCAACATCTTACTGCACTCTTTGGTACCACCAGGCTACAAGCCCTTTTCATAGGTGCTCATTTAGTCGGTTAGAACTTGGTTAAAAAAACACGAGATTTTATGATATTGAAGACAAGTGTGACTGTGTGAGGAGTACCTTTAAGGTAGCTAAAGACTCTTTTGGACGGTCTAGCACAAAGGGTGGTGGATAACATGCTAAAGTTAAGTAAAGAAACGACTCAAATCATATATCGTAAGTTAGTAAGTTGAGACATATATCGCCTTACCATAAACATGTGCACTCATCCTAACAACTATAGACATCATTGATGGAATAATCTTGAAATTCTTATTTGTTTGAAGAGAGATCGGTTTATTTACTTTGATTAGTTTAAATATCATGAAGAAATTGTTTAATTTGAAGTATAAAGTAGTAAGTTAACTCACTCATCATGCTCATGTCATAGACATGAGTTTTGAAAACTATTGCACATGTTCACAACCTTTACATTTGTAGACCAAAAAATTTATCACTCACAAAACTTAGCACTAAATTTATATCATCAATTCAGTAGTAACCTGTATATACATCATGTTATTTTTCATCTTTTCTTAAATAATTAAATCAGAAGGTTATGATCCATCATTTCTCCCTTTTTGTACATAAAACATATAACTATGTTATAGACATTGGATATAAAGTAGTTAAACAAGTTGTATTCATGTTAAGTATTTGTGTTGTTCACGTCATCAGAGACATCTTAAACCCGCTAAAACATGATTTGCCAGCCCTAAGCTAAACCATTAAACTTATATCTTTTCCAACAAATCTTTTCTTATTTAACTCATTCATTACCTATCTACACAAAAGGAATTACCTATCTACAAAAAAGAAGTTGTTATTGAATAGTATGGCTCGGCTAAATTGAGCCGCCCTATCTATGCTAAAATGAGTTCTTTTTTATTTTATTTTAATTTTTAAAGGTTGCAAAAATTTGCATTTTCTTTTTGATTTTTCAATATTTTTGTAATAGCTATGCATTTTGTTAGATTTTTTATTCACTTTTTTAATATTTTAGTTTCACCTCTCTGTTTTTTTTAATGTTTAACTTTTATGTTTCTTTTTTATTAACAATATGTTTTTTTTTGCTAGTATTATTACTAGCTAAATCGATACCTATCAAATTTCCTTTGAATGCCCGTGACAACACGCGGTTCAATACATCTACTCTAAAATAATACACAATTATTTTATCTTACTCCTATTTCTGATATGGTGGGGCGTGGGTTGGGGGCATGGTGCGACACGTGGAGTATGAGGCACCCAAGACCAAAAGCCAATTTCAAATGGGTATGGTGGGGCGTGGCTGGGGTGGCGTGGCTAGTGCCCTTGGCCAATGAGGTTTCACCATGTCATGTGGGTAGCCCCGCCCAACGCCCGGGCTGAATCCCACGCCAATGGGGCCACGCCCAAACCCAAGGCCACTCGGGATGGTGACTCGAGCGTTTCTCTCCAACCCACGCCCCAACCCCACCCCATACCCCATAGTCTAACAACTTAAAGGCGGTTTATTCCCCCATATAAATAATCCCCTCAATTCATCTTCCATTTTCACAATTTCAAAAAGCATAACCGTTTTTCCCTCTCAATCTCACTCCACAGTTCACATCTCAATTCGAAAATGCAATCGTTCAAGTAAGTTTCTAATCCTCTAACCTAATTCAACTGATAAAATCTGCAATCACGTTATCGATGTTGCATTTTAATCGATTATCTAACGTTTTTGTTCCAGATCGGAAGAACAGAGCCACTTGCAGCTCGTAGAACGTGAAGAAATCGATGAAGAAGAAGATCTGTTTGAAGCGATTGACAAGCGTAAGTAGATTCGTATCGATTATCTCATATTCTCAACGTCAGTAATCTGAAATTCTGATTGTTTTCGTGAGTTGCATGCCGTGTTTGTTAGTTGAAGTATTGAAAATCGAAATCGTTATGAATATGTTCAAATTTATGAAATCGATCTCGTATTCTCTACATCGATTATCTGAAATTCTCTTAGTGTACGTGACTTGTACATTCGTATTTTTGCTGTTTGTTAGTTGAATTGCTCTATTGAAAATCAAAATCGTTGTGAATATGTTCAGATTTAGAAGATCGAAGTTGTAGAAATCGTTCTCTTCATTGCTAGTTGCTCAACTGAAAACTGAAATCAGTATGGTTCAGATTTATGGAATAGAAATTGTAAAAAAACGTTATGAATAGGTTCAGATTTATGAATCGAATTTGTAGAAGTTGTTATATCCTCATGACGATGCTAATTGCTCTACTGAAAATCGAAATTGTTATATCTATGCTCAGATTTATGGAATCAAACTTGTGGAAATACTTATATCATGCTAATTGCTATATTGATAATCGAAATTGTTATGAATATGTTCAAATATATGGAATCAAACGTGTGGAACTTCAATTTGCTAATTAGCTTAAATCTGTGTGTGCTTGTGTAAATGATACAATGTTCTGGCAATGCTTAGTAACTGAGTCGTCCTATACTACCTTGATCTTGTTCCATCATGATTATGAGCTAGAATTAGACCGAATGATCTGTGTGTATTGTGACCTAGCTTTGTGTTTATGCGTATTGTATCTGAAATTCTCTTCGTTTTCGTGAGTTGCACATTCATATATTTGCTGTTTGTTACCTGAAGTAATACGTTATCCTCATTATGATTCCAATTGCTGTACTAAAATTCGAAATTATTTTGAATACGTTCAAATTTTTGGAATCGAAGTTGTAGAACTTCGTTTGCTAGTTAACTTAGATCTGCGTGTGTGAGGAAATGATGGAAGGTTCTAGCAATGTTTATAACATTTAAGTTTCTATAATGCTATACATGTTTGATCTCGATGATTTGATTACGCAACTGAGTCATCTACACTGCCTTCTCATTCCATCATGATTACGACTTAGGAGCTACAATTCGACTGAATGATCTGTATGTAGTGTGAACTAGTTTTGTTTTATGTATATTCAGTGACTTCTCATGGAATAAATGCTGGAGATGTGAAGAAGCTGCAAGATGCAGGAATATACACATGCAATGGCCTGATGATGCACACGAAGAAGGTAACCAAAACCTGCACTTTTTTCATTATTATTAATTGTTTGGTAACATTTGGCTTAAAATTAATTTACATTACAGAACTTGACTGGTATAAAAGGTCTGTCTGAAGCTAAAGTTGATAAAATCTGTGAAGCTGCTGAGAAGATAGTGGTTAGTAATCTGTTTATAATTTACAGATTCTGGTTTATCTGATTTTAAATAGCGTATATATAAGTCTTGTTTTGCTTGGCTTGTTTATGATTCAGAACTTCGGCTATATCACTGGAAGTGATGCTCTACTCAGAGTAAGATATTCATTTGTCTAACTTCCAATTTCAAAATGCTACAAATGTCTTGTGTTAATTTAACTCGATATCGGATTTGTCATCCTTTGTTACACAGAGAAAGGCTGTTGTCCGCATCACTACTGGAAGTCAAGCACTTGATGAACTTCTAGGAGGTGAAAACTTGATATAAACTAAGTTGATATCTTTTAAACAAAAATATGAATTGTAGAGGAATAACTGTTTGCTTTTGAATTTGGCAAGGCGGCATTGAAACTCTGCAGATAACAGAAGCTTTTGGCGAGTTTAGGTTTGAACAAACATATCATATAATAGATTATGTATGAAATATGAATCTCCATGATCTGTGTCTTATAATCTCTTCATTTATGTAATCATTCAGGTCTGGAAAGACGCAGCTGGCTCATACTCTCTGCGTTACAACACAGGTACGGACTTAACACAATATTCACAGGGTTGGGTTTTGTCTATGCACATTCGGGTCAGTTTTGGGTCGAACCCACGAACACATTTAGCTAAACATGTTATGGTTGTCCAATTTTTTTTGAACGACACATAACTTAAATGATTTGAGTATTCTATGCTAGAATTTTATAATATAAAAGAGAAATTAGAATCAAGTTTTATTTTTTTAAATGAAGTTATTTGATATACATTTGTATTTTTGGTTGTAGATTTTTAATTTAGAGTACTAGTATGCAAAATTATAAAATAAAATTTAGTTCCAAACAGGTCGTGTTTGTGTCAACTCGTGAAAACTCGTGGCTAGTTCGGGTTCATGCTTTTCGGATTCGTGTCAATTGTCAAATTTTGGAGTTTATGTCGGGTCGACCCGTGAAGACAACCCATTTAACACCCCTAATCGAGGCTAATTATGTTTGTTTAGTTTTTGATTAAATCCTTGCTTTATTCATGCAGCTTCCTACTAGCATGAAAGGAGGAAATGGGAAAGTTGCTTATATAGATACAGAGGGAACTTTGTATCCTTTGGTTTCTTCTTGTTTTTTTTTTTTTACCTCTGTTACTATTTTTGCTAGTTTTTCCTTAATAAAATGTGCGTGCAGCCGACCTGATCGTATTGTACCCATTGCTGAACGGTTTGACATGGATGCTGGAGCCGTTCTTGATAACGTAATGTCGTAATAACTAACAACGCTTTTTCAAACTGTATTGTTGTTTTGTATGGTAACTGATTGTCTGATTGCATCTTCACCCATGTGTACTGAAGATTATATACGCACGCGCATACACATATGAACATCAATACAATCTGCTCCTTGGCTTGGCAGCAAAGATGTCTGAAGAACCGTTTAGACTACTGGTGTGTGTTTCTCGAGCCAAAGCTCTACATTCTTTCTAACATACTAATTCACATTCTGAATCTGATTATTTTCTAGGTTGTTGATTCTGTCATTGCACTGTTTCGAGTGGACTTCACTGGAAGAGGAGAACTTGCAGACCGCCAGGTAAGATTATATGATACTGAATATGCTTCTATGAGATGTTCAAGAGTGACGTCATTCATTCATACTGCATACATCATCGTTGTTTCACAGCAAAAGCTGGCTCAGATGCTCTCCCGTTTGACCAAGATTGCTGAAGAATTCAATGTAGCAGTGTATATGACAAACCAAGGTTCTACTTCACTAATAATAACATGCTTTGTTGGATAAATTATGGAAATCTGAATTGGTGAATCTGTGAATGTTTATTGCAGTGATAGCTGATCCAGGTGGCGGGGTGTTCATATCTGATCCAAAGAAACCGGCAGGAGGTCATGTTCTTGCTCATGCAGCCACTGTGAGATTAATGTTTAGGAAGGGTAAAGGTGAACAGCGCGTCTGCAAGGTCTTCGATGCACCAAATCTCCCAGAATCAGAAGCTATATCCTTCAAACCATAAAAAATGTTACTAGTTTGGTTATATTCGGTGTCTCAAATACTATATTTTTTTTTCTTGACAAAAAGATACATATTTCAGATAACACCAGGAGGAATTGCAGATGCAAAAGATTGAAGTTGCTGCTGCATTGGATTCTTATGGATTCATTTGTGTACACTCAAATATACAATGTGTTACTCTTATGAAACTTACTTGGAATGAGTACAAATCGACCACCACGCCACCACTACTATGACACATTATAACCCGCAGCTATTGATTTTTAACACTCGCATAGTTTTAAAGCAACTAAATTTGATGCATATCCCCCTTTCGAAAATACAAGACCCTTTACCTTTTAACGATTGCTAAATTTCAAATACTGATTTCTTTACAAGTTGAACATAGTTAATCTAGGGTGCCTCTTAATTATAATAATACAAAAGTTATACACAAGACCTGAACCCACACATCATATACGTTTGCCGTTTGTGTTTGGTTAATTGTTTTGGTTTAATTTAATGGTTGTTGTAGATCAAGTACACATAACTTAGTATTTTTGCAATTTCATATATCTTTTTAGTTTAAAAGATTTTGCATGTTTTTTACTGACTGCTCTAACGAATGAATTAGTAGACACGTCAACTAGATGATCAAACGGGTTTTTAAATCATATTAGATAATGTCAAAGACAAAAGATCAAATACAAATACCTTATGTCAAAGACAAAAGATCAAATGCAAATATACCTTTAACGTACAAAACGTACGAACAGAAGGTTTTTTTTTTTTTTTGAAAAATAAGGTGACATTTTCGTAAACATTTTACTCGTAGAGTAATTATCAAAATTATTCTACAAATGATCTTGTAGGGTAATTTTGTAAAATGATCTTGTAGGGTAAAATTTTGTAGAGTATCATAATTACTCTACAAATGATCATTTAGAGTAATTTTGATCGTGTAGGATAAATAAGATATGAGTATCATAATTACTCTATAAATGATCTTGTAGAGTAATTTTGAATTCTATGTTGTTTGATACACTTGTAGAATAATTTTGATAATTACCCTACAAGATCATTTTATAAAATTACCATACAAGATCATTTGTAGAGTAATTTTGATAATTACCCTACGAATAAATAATTATGAAAATGCCACCACATTCTTTTTACCTTTTTCATGCCTTTTCGTACGTTAAAAATATTTGTATGCGAACTTAACTTTAATGTCAAAACTTATAATTTCAATCCATAATCTGAATTGTTTCTACTCCAATAATGCCCTATACATTCCCCTACATTCATCTCACTTTTTTCTACAATACAAAAAAACTCACCCACGCTTATGCATTTTATTCATGTTTGATGGACTCATGTCAATTTGGTAATGCACCCACAAGTACATTTCAAATCTTTCCATGTATATGTAACCACTCAATGGTTGCAGTGTTGCACCTTGTGTGTGTATTTTAATTTTTTTTTCTGTCACTGAAAAGAACAATAAGTATTACATGTTTTAAGTTCTTTCATATACAACTTTAACATAAAGTTTACAAGTAAAAAAACTAGACATAGCATAACGTAAGGGAACTTTATGAACTCTATATCGGTCACATAGGGATCAACTCGTACTCCAATAGAACACGCTCGGAAACAGCAAGTTGATTAAACCTGAGAGAAAGTCAATTGAAGTGTATAAGAAAGATGCATAAACATCCTAAATCATTTTATTTTGAAGGTAAGAGTGTAAGACTATTATTGTACTAAAAGATTTTCCAACACATTAGTCAATTATAAAAATGGAAAAAAGAAAAAAAGAGTATGTGGGTTCGCCCATCCTGACCCGGATTATTGACCATATTAACAATTACCCGTTGATATTATGAACGAGGCCGCTTTCTAAAACAGAAAAACTGACCTGATGAGCCCATGATGAAATGAGATGATGAGCGATTGCGAAAGGCCCAGGAACAAACATGGGCAGAAGCTCTCCACTTTCAACACCAAAATCCGCAGCAAGATTTTGACCCTTTTCAACCCCTTTGCAGATTTGGTCAACCTTTGATGCAGCTGTTTTTTGTGCTTTTCCATATTCGGTCACAGTCAACGCTCTCTTCACGTCTTCTCTACTATGCCATTCAGCATCTACGCGATATTGAATAACAACATAATCAATTAACTACCAGCCTAATATCATCATTATAGTAAATCTATTCTATGAAAATAAAGGGATTCTAGATCATAATATTACCTTCTAATTCTTTCTTGTCCACGTTTATATCGACTGATGTGGCGTATGCTAAAAATCCTACCATTAGCTGGCATGGCATGCTACTACTTCCAACTGCAAAGAAACCCATGACCAAAAAACACTAATTTATTCACCCTATATAAGATTAGAGTTTACAACCTTGTAGACAAAAATAGGCTATGTTTTAAAGAGTGTGAGGCACTATGCAGTTAATATCAGTGATACATCACCGATGAATAGGTTATCCGTCCCCATGTAAAATATCGGTACCGATACTATCGGCGATATTGACCGATATATCACCGATTTTCCCAATATCTCACCGATCTTCCCGATATCAGTACCTTTCTTCTTAGTTCTACCATTCATCTTTCTTCTTATTGCTGTTATTATTGTTTTAAGTGATATTTGTTAATTGTTAGTGTTAAATGTTAGTGTTTTAAGTCTTAATTAATGAGTTCCTACTTGCTACAATTGTTAGTGTTTTGCAAGTTGCAAAACGTTAAATTGCTTTATATACAAATTCTGCATGATATTTAAATTACCGATATCCCACTGCAATAACCGATATCTCAAATATCGGTCCTTGACCGATATCCGGATTTTTACCGCATTAACTGCATAGGTGAGGTGCAGGAGCTGAGGCGCGGGGCGAAGGTGTAGATGCCGTCAAGCGCCAAGGGCCCAAGGCACACTTTTTACAGCAAACCAATCTTAAGACATTGCATTATGTTTCGGTTTCTTTCAAACAGAACAGTTATAAAGTATGGTCACTTGTTTGTGGTTTTCTGAAATATATATATTTTAACGTGATATTAATCTTAAATAAAAAAATAAAAAAATGAAAATGATATCCTCACCAGGCCATGGTTGAGAACTATGATAAACGACTTCACCAACTTCAATGCCGGTTTCCTCCCATGTTTCTCTCCTCACCGCCTCTTCCAAGCTTTCTCCGGGCTAAAAAAGGTAAAGAAAATTAGAAAAACACACGAATGGATAAACCATATGAACATCTGTTTATACTTTTTTAAATAGTGTTCGCGTATATACACACACACTAGGATTACAAAATAGTAATATAGTATAGGTCTGTATTTGATATAACAATTATTTTGTTTAGTATCCATTTCAGTTTTTAGTCACAAGATATAAAATATAAATATACTATATAAGGTTCAGATTAATTGTAATATTTACATGAAACATACCTCAATAAAACCCGAAAGGCAACTCCACATTCTAGGCACAAATCTTGACTGTTTACTAAGAAGTACACGGTCGTTCTCTTTATCGATGACCAACATAATTACAACCTGTAGCAAGGTCAAACGGGTCATTTTACATCCTGCACGTTCAAAAAGACTAGGAGAAAAAAATACTTATAATAAATTAACATACTGGATCAACTCGCGGGTATATTCTCTTTTTGCAGGATGTGTTTATACATTGCTTTCTTCTACCAGCTTCAATGGGAATTAACTTTTCACCACAAGATCCACAAAACCGAGATGTACTATGCCATTCTAGTAGCGCTCTTGCCTATATATATAACAAAAGTTTAGTAATATGTAGTTTAGATGCGCATTCTCAAAGTAATTATGTAATTATTGCAATTTCAAGTAAAAAATTATACGCTGTTTAGGTAACATGTATCTTCTTAGGATTATCTTTTCGGTAAACAAATAATGTGTCATACTAGCTAAAACAAAACTTACAACCATATGTCGAGTAAAATTACCTATATACCCCGTATTTTATCTATTATTTTCTTAAATAACCATGTGATTATTACAATTTCAAGCGACAAAAACACAATCAAACGCTACAACGATCACTCTAGTATCACATTCAAACACCTCATGATCACTTACTGCAAATTGTATTTCCTTCATGAAATTTACTATGTTACAATCCAATCCAAAACAAGTCATTGGAGACTCCATCGTGCATATGCATATGTAGCGCGCAATTCAATACAATATAAGTTTTGGCTCAATAAAAAAATAATTTTGAGCATATATTTGTAAGAACCATATAAACACATGTACATATTGTTTTAACTATAATACATAAGACGGTTATGCAAAATTGGTTATGTAACAACATAACCGTTTTTCTTTCTCTCTCCCATTATATCTTGTCAGCACTACGTACAGGTGCAGTGCTTAAGTGGTTCTCTAATTCTTTACTGAAAATTGGTTATATATTAAACACACAGTGTAATGTTTAAAGACAAAGGACGCTTAACGTACAAAGCGTACAAAGGACTTCCATGCCATAATTACGCATGAAGTAACATAATTACGCAACATGTATAACTAATTACGCACAATAATTACGTAACAAAAATAACTACGCAACTTATGTTAATAATTACACAACCAATATATGTAATTATGCATGATGCTAACTAATCACGCGACATGTATAACTAATTACGCAGCTCATTACACAACTTATGTTAATAATTATGCAACCTATATAACCCTTTGTACGTTACGCAACCTATCCTGCATTAACTTACCCCTAAACACACCTATGGTAGTTATACATATCTTTTCGTTTTTGATCGGCAAATTTCTTTTATTCCTGTCGTCTAGGACTTGAACCCAAGACCTCCCTCTCCCAAGGTGTTTAAAGGCTTTGCCTTTGCCAATGGACCACCACCCCATTGGTAGTTATACATATCTATATGCATATATATCTATATGGATTAACAACTTACATGACCAGCAATTGCAAGTTGACCCATAGTCTTCTCATCAGCCCAATCAGTAGCCACCATCAAAGTAGTCAACTGCACGAAACAAAGCTGTTGACCACCAAACTTCTGCACCAAACTATCCCCTAAACTCACATCAACCCCCCAATACACAACACTCTTTTGAGTCTTTTCATCTCCCTCATTTTCATACCCCAAATAAACCAACAAATCTTCACTCAAAACAACCTCTGACCCTTCCAAAACATCCTTAAATTCATCAAAACTCAACCAACCCAGATGCCATTTTTTCACCAAATCACCTGTTGATCCAGCTAAAGGTCGCCCTTTTCTGAAAGGTAAGATCTTGAAAGTTAAAGAAGATGAATCTTGGATGTGGGTTTGGTTTGAAATTAAAATCTTTAGGGTTTCAAAGGCTGGTGTCGGTGAAAATGGGTCGGTTGATTTGGGGGTTTTTGATCTAATTGGATTGCCTGCAAAAACTGGTGATTTGAGGTTTATTGACATTGTTGTTAATTGGGTGTTTGTCAAAATTGAATCTTTTTATGAATTTATAGGGTTTTTAGGTGAATTTTGTTGAAGAAAAAGAGGATGATTGAATTTGAAGAAGAAATGGAACATGGGTATATGTTTGTTTTCAAATATGACGGTTAGAAAAGAAAAATTAAAATATTAAAGCTTGTGCTTTTTTTTTTTTTTTTTTTTTCAGATTAGGTCCATGCAAATGACTAAATGTAGAGAAATGTACAAGTTATAAAGATAAATGTACAAGTAGTAGATGCATGTTGTGAATTTGGACTTTGAATATTACATATTGGAGGAAAGAAAATGGCACGTAAGTGAACACGTATGGATGATGAATGTTAGCCGAATATGGGTTCATAAAACGAACAAAAGTTTGTTTGTTATTAAACTAGTTAGATGCCCCGCCCGCGTTGCGGGGCGGTGGACGAATAATGAGCGAGTGTTAGGCATCAGCTCATTGACACGAAAAACAACTAAATCGAGTCAACAAATAAAAAAACAAACTTTTATCTTAAAAAAAAAAAAACAATGGCAACATTGTAATTTTTAACTGAGGGAAAGTTGTATTTTTTGACTGGGATAAAATCGTAAATTGCCAAAACCTAAAGTGATGGCAGTACTGTAAATTTTAAGGGGGTGAAATTTTGAAATTTTAATAGGGACAAAGTCGTAATTTTGCACCTTGCTGGAGTCAAAAGCACAATTTTATTTTGAACCGAGGGCAAAATCGTAATTTTTAGTTTGGGGCAAAAGCATAATTTTATTTTGAAGGGGGGAAAAACGTCATTTTCAACTGAGGGCGAAATCGTAATTTTTTTAACGGGGAAAAATAACATTTTTTAACAGAAGGCAAATTCGTAATTTTTAGCTGGGGGAAAAACATATATTTATTTGGGACAAAAGCGTAATATTATTTTGAGCTGGGGGTCAAAACCGTCATTTTAAAATGGATATAAAATAATAAATTGGTTGGTCCAATGGGAGAATGGCAGACGAAATCGTAATTTTGACCTGAGGGCAAAATCGTAATTTTTAGATGGAGACAAAAACGTAATTTTAGTTTGAGCTAGGGGGTAAGCATCTAAGCTTGTACCTTATGCTTAACATGTATTTGAATTGATAATGTTGAAAATATAAAAAATATATATCATTCTTTTCAGTTTTATATTACTAATATGTTTTTTTTTTATTTTTTACATGTTCTGAACTGCTCGTTGGGCTGGAGATCTTGGGCTTATGGACTGCAGACTGGGCTGCTCATTGGGCTGGAACTGTAACTGGACTGCTGCTAAAACAGAAGAAAAAAAAAATTAAATTTCAGCCGCCCATTTTGGCCAATGGGAGCCGGCTGCCGACACTTGCTTTTGTAGTGTATATAATTTTGAGGAAAGTAAATCTTGGTTATTTTTTTAACGGCCAACTAAATCACCGTATAAACATTCTGTATCCCTTTAATCGAGTAAATGTATCATCTTCTTTATAACGATCAGAGTTGGATGCATACCCGAGTTACCAAGCAACTAGTTTCGGGGAAAACTCGCCCGCCCGAAGACCCACTGTTGTAAAACCCGGTTTGGCTCGGTTTCGAACAGGCGACTTCTTAAGAGATCTAGTTTTAAACTTCATTGCCACCACCAATGTCCTTCAAAGTGGTGCTAGTGGGAGTTGAACTTGGGATCTCAAGAAGAGAAACTTATTTACATGAAATTGCACTTTAGGACTATAACTTTTTTTCAACTCCTAAGTCTCTATGGTAGTTTACAAAGTTTGTTAGTTGATCGTTTGTTGACAAGGGTAAATTTGTCTTTTTTATCTTAATTACGAAGGACATTTGTGTCATTAAACTTCATCTGCTCCCAATTTTATTTATCGTCCTTTCCAACAAACCTTCAGTATCAAATCGAACAACAGATAACTTCATTTTCAGATCTTCAAACAACAAAAATGCTAGAAAACAATCAAGATCTCAACAAGATTCCTTAAAACTATGAAGAGGGACTACCTTTTCCTTTAAAATTAATGATTCTTTCTTATTTTCAACAATTCACTGTGGTACTTGATATGTGTAAAATTTAACATATATTTTTTTTATTAAATGGATGACGTTTTAACTGTTTTTTTTGTATTAACTTCGAAAATAAGTCGTCTATTAATTTACTTTTGATTTTCAGAGTTAAAAATGCATAAAGCGACAAAAGGAACAAATTCATGGCGAAAAACAATACTTTTACAAGAAACCAGAAAAATCACACACACCCGTGCTCCACCCACACGCCCTCTTGCTTCATCCCCAAAGGACAAAAGATGACTTTTGACACGGGGTCGTGCCTGATCAAACACGCCCCTATGTCACCCCTACAATATAACAAGACAAAACTGGCCACCACTCATGGGTCGTGCCTCATTGGCACGCCCCCGTGTCAAGCCTCATCATATCAAGACAAATTAGGCCACCACCAACCTTAAAAATTTGTGGGCCTTAGGCGAGTAAAAAACGTAAACCCTAAAACATATATTTAAAATATATATAAACTAGTAGGATTCTCTCGCCCCGCGGCGAGAATTCAATCGATGTTAATTTAATTAATTACCTTACCAGCATACAAACATGAACACGTAAGAAAAAAAACGAACGCTGATTTTTCCAAATTACAAAACACAAAAATTTGATTATCTTGATAAAAGAAACTAAGCAGACAATATAAAAATATATGGATCAAATAAACTAATAGGAAGTTAAGGCCGGAGGTAATAATGATTGATCATTACAAAAAGAAAACTAAGGCTATAAAATGATCAAAATTATGTAGAATAAAATAAAAAAATTGTTCTTGTAATAATTAGCTATTTAATGGGGTATTGTGTATGAGACAACCTACTCAAATCCAAAACTCAATTCAAAGAAAAAAAATAAAGATAAAAAGGATAAGAGTTGGGTTTTGAACCTACCAACCCAATGTTTGAAAGTGCATTTAATAACTAGGCGCACTGGACTCTTGTAGCATAGGAGTTATATATATAGGGAAGGGTAAGAACGCTAAATATTACGAGAATTGTGAGAACAAATGAGAAAAGCAATTAAAACCGTTTTTTTTAATACAAACCTCATTATAATTAAAATACAACATAAAAAAAAGAATCCACAATATCAAATAATCCATTTCTCCGCTTAAAATCACTCTTACTAGATTTTTTACACATGTGTAAATATAACAAATTTACACATGTGTAAATGACAAACTTACACATGTGTAAATTTTCGTTATTTACGAATTCATGTAAATTTAAACGTGTAAATTTAATTTATAACATTGTATTCGAATAATAATGATAAGTATAAAAATTTTTTGAATTTGAATTGGTTTTGACCAAGTTCTCGTGGTTTTTTCATTCGTTCTTACGGTTCTCGCGATATAGCGTTCTCATTTAAACCATCTCTTATATATATAGAGATCGGGTAAAATGAGAACTACCTTAAGTTGTGAGACCTGTAGGAACCAATACTAACAATTGATTAAAGGTGTTTAGATTGATGAGATTAAAAGACAATAAAGTAAAGTAATGATTGTATTTTAATTAATGAGATTTTGTTTTTTAGTGACATAAGGGCAATTAGGTCTTTTATTATATCTATTAATGATTGGTGTCATTAATATGATTTGATTAATTTAATATGATTTGATTTAATTTATACAATAAAATTTAATAAATCAAAAAATTAAGAGTAAACTGCCATTTTGGTCCCTGAGGTTTGGCCAGTTTTGCCACTTTAATCCAAATCTCAAAGTTTTTGCAACTGGGTCCCTGTGATTTCAATTTTGTTGCCATTTTGGTCCAAAAATTAAGTCAGCTCAGATTTCTCAAAAAAAACCTGTTTTTTGTCTTTTTCCAAAGGGCAAATTGGTCATTTTCCCTTCTGTCTCTCTTCTATAAACACCCCCTGTCTCTCTTCTTTCTCTCGATCTCGAGCAACACCACCGCCACCTTCTCTCTCTTCAATCAACCTCCACCGCCACCGGAAGACCTAATCAACCGTTTCCGGCGAGTATTTCGAACATTAGTGCTGTAGAGCGGTTAGATCTTTCAGGTAATGAGTTTTCCAGTCAGATTCCATTTTCTATTAACAATTTGAAACGATTAAGTGAACCTAGGTTAGAGAATAACAGTTTTTCCAGTCAGCTTCCGAATATAAACCTAGCGAATAATAAACTCAACGGTTCGATTCCGAAATCGTTAGCTAGATTTCCGGAATCTTCATTATCTGTTAACATAAATCTGTGTGGAAATCCTTTACCGCCGTGTAACATGTTGGATCGATGTGTGACCCTAACGAGTCAATCAGAAGAGTTTTTGATCTATTTCAAAGGCGGGATCAGATAAATAGACTTGAAACAGCTTGATTCCTTTTAATTATCTTCTTATTAATGATTTCAAAGCTTTTACAAATCGTTTGACAAACTGGCAGCACCTCGGCTCTGAATCGGAAAAGTTACAAATGACTCAGCAGGCTTGGTATTTATAGGGGTTGTAATTTCGTACGAAATAGCACTTGCTATTTCGTGCGAAATACCCCTTAAACATGCAAAACCTAATTTCTAACCTGCTGTGCACTGATTTATTCTATCTAGATACAAGACTCTATAAAGACGAAGTTAACAGACATCTATGCACCAACAGACTCCCCCTTGGATGTTGACGAAGTCTTTAGCATCAAATCTTTAGTCTTTAGTCTTGATCTATCTTCTTCTCTGTCCAATTTGTCTAACACTGTAAGCATCCTTCAATCTTTATCTTCAAACTCCCCTTTGAATGTTGATCCAGAATGTAGACTCCCCCTTTCAATATTCTGGAGCTCAAATTCTGGTTCAATCTTTACATTTTCTTTGCCATGGGGATCTTGTTTCCTGTTTCTCAAGAATATAACATTACAATATTCTATTGACTTATAACATCTTTTCTCGTTTTTATCAGTTTATAGAAATCCACTTAAGTATCTAGGTCCAAGTTAATGACCCTAGGCACTTAATTTGTCTACCAAGTCCAACTTAATGACCTTGGTTGATCTAAACGAAACAAAAATAACTTTGTTCAACATTTTTCAAAACATTATTTGAAAATTACAAGTTTCAACTTAATGAACTTGTTTTGACTTTTCAAGTTTCACAGTTTTTAACATAATAAGCTCCCAACTCATCTTCCAGCTCAGAAACTTCCTGCATCTGCCTCAAATTTTGAATCTGAAGATCAACTTTCCACTTTGGTTTGTCGGAAAAAATAAAGCAGAAATGTAAAATCTTTTTGAATTTTGAATAAAATTTCTAAACTAGAATGCTAAACAGAAATGAAATGCAGTAAATGTAAACTATTTACAAACATATTTTTGGTGAGCGTGTTAGGGAATCATATCAGCTATTCGACAAGTCACAAATACCGTTAAGCTTTGATTTCATATTCAGAATTAAACAATTCGCTTAGATTGTCGATATACTGATCCACTTAAATTCTCACACAATTTTCAACCTGTCCAGGATGCGAGGGCAGTGAGAGCTCAGGCTATTGCTTCAACAAAATCAGAGAGATGACGGCTTCGACTTTAGGTATGTCCCCTTTAGAGGATCTTTTTTACAACAGCACATGATTAGCATTTTTCAATGTTTCATCATTTTTTATGCTGAGGGTGGTGCTATATTTCAAGCAAGCAGTAAAGTATTATACGGGGACTAGGCCATTGTTTCCACATTATCAGAAGTCCCGGGATAATACCTCAGATATCACTGAGTATAAAGACCTAGTATTTCAGAAAGAGAGATCTTTCAAACAAGATTTCACGGGCTACCTATATATCCAAGTAGTGTTCCCACGAAATAAGTAAGTAAAGATTTAGGTTTATATACCTAACAAACCTACTAAATGTGTAAAAACCTATCGGCATATCATCAGCGAGACTGCTTAAGACTTTTAAACTTTACATATCTTTAGCATACTATAACTGTCAAGCCAATGTACTATCATTTTCCCTTTTTACACAAGCTCTTTTCTAGTTTTCTATTGTTTTTGGATTTTTAAAATATCTCATGTTTTTGGTGTTTTGAATTTTTTATTGTTTTTGTATTTTCTGAAAATATTACCCTATACTCCCCCTAAATACCAAAACAAGTAAAAAATCGACAAACCATTGCAAATTGCTTCTCAACATCATCTACAGTGATACCTTCATCTACGCCAAGAATCTCCTCCGACACCGATAAAAGATTCATACCGTTCAATTTTAAAAGATATTGAAAACGATTTTTATCAAACGCTTTGGTATGTAAATCAGCTTTTTGTCCGCCAGTGTGGATTTTCTCAATTCGTATCAACTTCTTCTCGAAACAATCTCGGATGAAGTGATGACGAATTTCAACGTGTTTCGTTTTAGCGTGATGAACAAGATTTTTTGTTATGTTTATCACTGCCTCATTATCAACAAAGATAGGGGTGTTAAGAAATTGCAAACCGTAGTCGCGCATCTGTTGCTGGATCCACAAGATCTGAGAGCAGCAGCTACTAGCAGATACATACTCGGCTTCACATGTGGATAAAGCTACAGAGGTCTGCTTCTTGCATTGCCAGGTAACCAATCGTGGTCCGAAAAACTGGCACCCCGCTGTTGTTGACTTAGCGTTAACTTTGCAGCATCCGAAATCGGAATCGGAATACCCTTCAAGCATGAAATCGCCTTCTCTTGGATACCACAACCCCAATGATGGAGTTCCTTTCAGGTAGCGTAATATCCGTTTCACAATCACCATATGCGAAGCTCTCGGGTTAAATTGAAATCTTGCTGCGAGGTAGGTTGGATACATGATATCGGGTCTATAAGCTGTCAAGTACATCAGCGATCCGATCATGGAACGATACAACGTTTCATCTACCTTCTCTCCGGTGAGATCTGGGTTTATCCCATGGTTCGTCGCTAATGGGGTGGAAGCTGGAGTAGAACCTGACATCCCAAATTTCTCTAAGATATCATGAATATACTTCGTTTTATGTATGAAAATTCCTTTAGGCAGTTGATCAACCTGAATTCCCAAGAAGAATTTCATCTCACCCATCGATGACATTTCAAATTTTTGCTTCATAACTCTTTCGAAATCTTTGCACAAATTTTCATTTGTAGACCCAAATATGATGTCGTCCACGTATATCTGAACTATCAGAAGATGTCCGTCGACTTATTTGGTGAAGAGAGTGGCATCCACTTTTCCACGGATGAAGCTGTTGGCAAGTAAATGTTGAGACAATGTCTCGTACCAAGCTCTCGGGGCCTGGTGTAAACCATACAGCGCTTTATCCAGTAAGTACACCTTGTCTTTGTGGATTGGATCTGTGAAGCCCGGTGGCTGTCCGACATATACCTCCTCTTTTACCTTCCCATAGAAAAACGCCGATTTAACATCTAGCTGATAAACTTTAAAAGCTTTCCAAGATGCAAATGCTAGGAAGATTCTGATCGCTTCAAGTCTAGCAACCGGAGCATACACTTCAGTGAAATCTATACCCTCCTGCTGACTAAAACCCTAGACTACGAGTCGAGCTTTGTTACGAATAATAACCCCTCGATCGTCTCTCTTGCACTTGAACACCCACTTGGTGTTTATCTTCCTGTGACCATCAGGCAAGTCTACCAATTTCCACACTCCTAACTTCTCAAACTAACTCAGCTCCTCTTGCATCGCGTTGACCCAAGAATCTTCAGTTAGTGCTTCCTTGTATGTTCGCGGTTCAATCTGCGAAATAAAACAACTAAGTGAAAACTCAGTTTGTAATGGAGCAACTGTAGAATAAAAACAACTAAGGCCTTGGTCAATTTGACGTCTAGTGCGAACGCCTGATTGTAATTCTCCAATAATCAGCTCTTCTGGATGGTACAAAAGAGTTCTCGGCATCACCTCGCCTGGAACATCTACCTTGCCTTCCAAATTTGTGACATTCTGATTTGCACCTTGTTCACTGACTGGAATTGTTTGACTTGAAATCTGGATCAGCTCCCCCTCAGAATCTGAATCACCACGATCGAATACAGATCTATCATCAGATTCTTGATTATCATTGACTGTCGTCTGATTGTCAAGAGATTGTTGAATATCATCATGTTCTCCAGCATTACTAGGACCGACTTCATTGTCATTTGAAGTTTGCCGTTGACGTCTAGAATACTCAGCTGGAAACCTTTCTTGTGATTCTTCATACTCTCTTAGAATATCCAACTCGTCAAAGAAATCTGGTTCTTCTTCTATGTCAAACGAATCCCACAGTGTATCGTAATTAAAACGCCACGAGTTGCCTGGATTCTGTGGTGGCATGGTATAACCTTGACACTCAACATTATGTGCTTCGATAATCTGCTTCAAGCTTGGAACAAAGACTCGTTTCAATGGACTTGCATAACCCACGTAAATTCCTTCAATGCTCTTTGCACCAAATTTACCAAAAGGTTCTAGAACTGTACAGGGAGACCCAAACGGTTCCAGATACTTCAGGTTCGGTTTGCGGTTATTGATCAGCTCGAAACATGTCTTGTTGAATTTCTTTACTGTAAGAACCCGGTTAAGTATATAGCAAGCGGCTGATACTGCTTCGGCCCAAAAATTAACTAGCAGTTTGGAATCAGCAAGCATCGTCCTAGCCGTTTCAATTAGCGTCCTGTTCTTTCTTTCAGCTACTCCATTTTGCTGTGGAGTGTAAGGAGCACTAAATTCTTGCAGTATACCTCTCTCATCACAATATTCTTCCATCTTGTTGTTCTTGAACTCTGTACCGTTTTCACTCCTGATTCTTCTGATTCTAGTTTGGTACAAGTTTTCAATTTTCCTGAACAACGTCATCAAGCTTTCAAATGTCTCATCTTTTGACTTCAGAAATGATACCCATGAAAATCTCGAGTAGTCATCTGTTACTACTAGACAGTAGAGATCTCCAGTTATGCTTTTGACGTTTACTAGAATAAAAAGATCCATATGAAGTCTCTCTAACGGTCTTGAAACTGAGTTAACCTTCTTTCCAGGGTGAGATTTCTTCTTTTGCTTGCCTTTGACACAGCTAATACACTCCCCCTCAAGATGAAAACCTTTTACATGAACACCAATTACTAAGTCGTTATGGACCAGGTGATTCATTTTTCGCAGGTGAATATGGCCCATCTTTCGATGCCACAATTGTGATTCTTTTTCCGTTGCTTTTGACATAAAACAGTGAGCCTGACCCGTGGTAGTAGTTGCTACACTCATGTCCAACACGTATAGATCATTGACTCTGGGTGCTCTCATGATAACCCACTCTTCGGGAACAACAAATCCTGGTTTCAAGATCAAACATTCTTTGTCTGTAAAGTGCGTTGTATACATACGATCACAAATCTGAGATATGCTTAGAAGATTGTTTTCAAGCTCGGCGATGTAGTTTACTCTTTCAAACATGACGATTCCATTTGATAAAGTTCCTTCACCAACTATTCGACCACCTTGATTGCCTACAAATCCCACATATCCTCCATTAAACCCTCGAACATCGTACAGTAGGGTTTTCTTCCCCGTCATGTGTCGAGAAGCTCCACTATCCATAATCCAACGTGAAACGGATCTTGGAAGCTCCTGCACATATCACAAACATTTATTTATATTTTGATGCCACCCAAGCCTCTTTTGACTCAGGTAACATGACTTTGATGTGAGTTTTAGCAGTGTAAAGTGGCGGAAAATTCTTGTCATTCATCTTTAAGCTCTCCTCAGATCCAATCTCAACCTCTTTGTATAAAAAGAAATCATTTTTAGAAGGTTGACCAGATGATTGATCTTTCTTTGGTACATACTTCTTTTCAGAAGTAGTAGACTTTTGATCTTCAAATTTCACATAATAATCCACAGGAACATTCATCTTTACCGGAGCGGTAGAAGACGATTGTTTTTCCTTTTCAGAAACCTTTGGCTTTAGAGAACTTGAATTCTTTTCAACTGATTTTGGTTTCCATGCTTGTTGAGGCGAAGCAACCCGTTTGTAAAATTTGTCAGTTTTAGTTACCACATTCTTTACGGGTTCAGTTTTGATCTTGGTGTTTTCATTTTTCAATTTTTTTTTCTCAACAACCATTGGAGCTTTGCCTTTTGCATCAACTTTCTTTTTCTGACTCTCAACAACTTCAGACTTAGGCTTTAAGTTGGTGCACTTTCGTGTAATATGTCCAACTTTGTTGCACTTAAAGCATGTACGAGTATCAACTACCCGACTTGTACCTTTGGTCTGAGGCTGTGAGGCCTTTTCTTCAAAAAACTCTTCATTTGATTTTGAAAAAATTTCAGATTCCTGCTCAGAATAAGAACTCGAGCTTTTTACAAACACCTTTTTCTCAACAAACTTCTTGTTTTGAAAATTCATTCTTTGATAATTCTTACCACCCTTATAACCACCCGACCATTTGTTTTGATTGTTGTTAGAAAAACGCGGCGGTACAACATGTTTTTTATAGTAAGCTTTATCTTTTTCAAAATTTAATTTCCGTTTGGAACGTTTCAAACCTTCAAGTTCACAAACATCAATCTCAACCAACTTGAACACATTTTTCAATTTATCAACATTCACATTCTCCAAAGGAAAATCACGATCCGAATACAACTTATCAGATCCCGCCATCTTGTACATCACAAGATTAGGTTCTTCACTTAAGTTGTTTTTGGATTTTGATTTTGGAATATATTTGTCCAAAAAGCATTCATCATCCTCAGTAGTGTCACTTTCAGACTTTAAAACATTTTCAACCATGCTTTTCACAACTTCAGATTGGACACTATCTTCATCAGATGATTTGGTAAATGTAACATCAATCGTGTCTGGAAGTTTAACTTCATTTTCTTCTTCATCATTAACCAACCCGGATTTTTTCTTTGAAAAATTGTTTAAAACCGGTGGTGGAACCTGATGAAACCCAATCCCAGTTCCATCCGAATAAACATCTTCGCCTGCTCTGTTCTTCCCAATTGGTTTAGGAACTATATGTTGAAGAACAAAGCTTGCGGAGTTGTAACTGTTCAGTTTCAACTGAATGCGTTCATTTTCAATTTTAGCTTCTTGAAACTGAAGCTTCAACTTAGCAATTTCATCCAGTTGTTGATTGATTAGATCTTCTTTTACCCTAAGAACACCTGACAGTTGAACATTTTCTTTGTTTGTCTTACCATTTCTCTCATCAGAATCTTTTACCGTTCGTTTTAGCTTCTCAAAATTTTCTGAAACTTGACGATTTTCATGAATTAATTTTTCGTTTTCTTTCCTAATTCTTTCTACGTCACTTTTATCTTTTTCGATTTTCTCAGTTAATTCTTTTAATCGTTCATTTGAAGCTTTTAACATTTTGTCACGGTTTAAGATCTGATCTTCAACGTCTCTGACTCTTCCTATCAGTTTTTCGGTCTTTTTACCGTTAAGGTAAGCAAGTGTACTACAAACCTTGCAGTCTTTCATGCAATTTTTGCAGTCGCTCTCATTTTTAGCTTTCTTACCTGACTCATTGATTGCATCATTTTGACTGACCTTGCTTTTAGACTCAGTTCCAGAACCAGAAACTACCTCTAGCTCTTTCGCAGCAAACACTTTGTTAGCCATCTTCTTCAAATTTTCAGCTGTGAATTCTTGTGACGTATCGATAATCCCGTCATCCACTTTCTTCGTCTGCAACTCCTTCTCTTTTTCTTGTTCCTCAGCTTCTCCTCCTCCCCACCACAATCTTTGATTTGCTTCTTCTTCTGCTGCAATTTGCAGGGTGAGAGTTTCAACATCAACTGGATCAACAACAATGTTTCCCTTGGGATCTAGGTAACATTCTCTATCAGCATCCCATCTATTCGCTTTTTTAGCTTCTTTGTATGTACGATAGATTCTACTAATCATGTTCTAAGCTAACATCTTTCTGTTGATGTATTTCACTTCTTCTGTTCTGGAGTCTTTGAAAGGAACAATCTTTGTCACAAACGCATAGCCCACTGCATCTTCTTATGGTAACACTTCACTCCAATCATATCCCTCATCATCATGGATAACAGCAAGTGCTCTGGATTTTTCTTTGGGATTTTCTTCTATCTGCTTCATTTTGGGGGATTCAGATTTGTTTTGATGATAGATGGCTCTTTTGTAATAATCTTCACGGAATGGATTTGCCGTATCATCAGCATATGCATTTCGACATTCTCTTTTAAAATGACCTTTTTTGTTTACATTTAAAGCACGTGACCTTCGACTTATCAAACCCTAGCTTGGTTGAAGGTCCACCAATAGAATGTCTACCGGTAATCTCCATGAATCTTTGCGCTCGTCTGACTGCACTAGCCATACACCACCTGATATCGATCAACTCCATCTCTTCTGGATCGATCTGATCATAATCCTCCTTGGTAAGGTTAGTGTTTCCAATCTTGCCTGCAACAAGGCTCTCATAAGACTCTAACACAGAAGCTAAGAACACCATCTGCTGCTTTGCGGATTCTTCACTGAAATTTTGTGCATTCTTCAGATCCACAGCAATATTACATTGGAACAGATTCTTTGGAACTGATTGACTTGAAGTAGTTGACGATGAACCACTATGAAAACCACTGCTTGAACTTTCTTGATTTGACGTGTTAGAACTTTCAGCTGAGAAAGCTGTCTTAGGAGACATATTCTTCGGGATCATACTTCCTCGGTAATACAGCTCAACATTCTGCTGATATGAGGAATTATTGACTTTGTTTGATTTCTTGATCTCCAATTCATGACTCTCCAATCTTTCAACTAATAGATCAACCATCAGATCCTCCGACTTGATTGTATTCTTCAGCATCAAAGCAAAGTATTGCCAGTCTTTATCATCCGGCAGTGAGTCAAATAGTTTGTCAACCAACTCTTCTTGAGTGTACACGGTTCCATGTCTTGCAAGTTCCAGTTTCAAATGCCCAAATCTTTCAATCATCTTAGATACAGATTCATTTTTCAAACATCCAAACAAATCAAATTCTTTTCTTAACAACTTCTTTTTGTTTTTAACTATCTCGGCACTACCCACACATTTCACTCTTAATTTCTCCCATAGATCTTTCACATTTGTCTACTCAATTAACGATATTATGTCGTCTCTCACAGACTGATGAAGCAATGCAATGCACTTTTGTTCGGCAACGAAACTTTCTATACCATCAGTATCTGTTATATTTTCATAATCCGATCTTCTCATATTAAAACTATTCTTCAAGCTTTTCCAGCTTGGATACGCAAACGCTTTTAGCCACTCTTCAAACCTTTTAGCCCATCTATTGTATTCTTCAATCGCCATCAGTTTGGGAGGTTTGTTGTATGTGCCATATGCACTCCCCACACTTAAAGCATCAGACAGGGTTTTCTTTGCACTCGGATTAGGAGCATTTTCATTTGTGTTGTTTGATGTATCATCTCCAGTGTTTCCCGTGAAAGCAAACATGTCACTGAACGGATTCATAAACTCATCCATCTTCACGTATCTGAAACAATCAACAAACACTTAGAAAATTTTTTGAATTTTTAACAACAATCTCAAACGAAATCACTTCACACGAAATGACTTCAAACGAAAATAGATTTCACGCGAAATAAGCTTTTCACATGAAATACCAACTCAAACGAAATCAGGGTTTTCAAACGAAATAGTAATTTCGTTCGAACTGACCAAACAAAATATGATTTCGTGCGAAATTAGCTTGGATTCAAATGAAAATAGCCCCTTTGGTGCGAAATAGTAATTTCGTATGAAATCCTCAAACGAAATCTAATTTCGTACGAAATTAAACAGTAATTTCAAACGAAATTAATCACAAACTGTAATTTCGTGCGAAATTAAGAAGCTATTTCATGCGAAATCAGGATGACATCAGCATGTCGGCCACCATTTTGTCAAATTGATCCGGTTTTTGTTCAAATTTTGGTCCAATTCTTTCTAGGATTCATTAAAACTATGTTTCGCGTGTAATGTGTGAAAATTAAGCCATTTTAACCGTAAAATCTCGTTTAATTTTGAAAAGAAGGAGTACAAGTAAGAAATTATGGCTCTTTGGTATAAACTCTTCTTCCTGAGCTCTGATACCACTTGTTGGATCGATGTGTGACCCTAACGAGTCAATCAGAAGAGTTTTTGATCTATTTCAAAGGCGGAATCAGAGAAATAGACTTGAAACAGCTTGATTCCTCTTAATTATCTTCTTATTAATGATTTCAAAGCTTTTTCAGATCGTTTGACAAACTGGCAGCACCTCGGCTCTGAATCGGAAAAGTTACAAATGACTCAGCAGGCTTGGTATTTATAGGGGTTGTAATTTTGTATGGAATAGCACTTGCTATTTCGTGCGAAATACCAGTGTGTAATTTCGTACGAAATAGCACTTGCTATTTCGTGCGAAATACCCCTTAAACATGCAAAACCTAATTTCTAATCTGCTGTGCACTGATTTATCCTATCTAGATACAAGACTCTATAAAGAATAAGTTAACATACATCTATGCACCAACATAACAGCTCGTTTTTTCTGTCTCCGGCGCCATCTCCATCGTCGATTTCAACGCCTCCAGTCGGGGAAAGTCTAAAAAGCTCTCCACCGGAGCAATCGTCGCTATAGTAGTCGGATCTGCGTTAATTCTCGCATTATTATTACTAATCCTGTTACTATGCCTACGAAAAAACGTAATCAACAAGCGAATTAACCTCCTAAACCGCTGGTGTAAACTTCGGCAGCCGCATGAGCAACCAGAGCAGTTACAGAAGTCGGAATATACAATCTAGTGTTCTTCGACGGAGGAATATACAACTTCGATTTGGAGGATTTGTTACTAGCATCAGCGGAGGTGTTAGGTAAGGGTAGCGTAGGGATGTCGTACAAGGCGATGCTGGAGGAAGGTACGACGGTGGTGGTTAAGCGGTTGAAGGATGTGGTTGTTACGAAGGAGGAGTTTGAGGCACAAATGGAGATATTGGGGAAGATGAAGATATTAGAGATATTATTTGTGTGCCTTTTATAGGGTCAAGGTTTATTAATTTAGTTTTATTATTTTTAATTAATAACCAGTTATAATAAAATGAAAATGATAAAATTACCCCTGATGAAAAGGACAAAACAGGGGGGGGGGGGTTTAATTTGGGAAATCTGAGCTGATTTAATTTTTGGACCAAAATGGCAACAAAACTGAAACAATAGGGACCCAGTTGCAAAAACTTTGAGATTTGGACTAAAGTGGCAAAACTAGCCAAACCTTAGGGACTAAAATGATAGTTTACTAAAAAATTAATATAATTTAATTAATTTGATTTATAGTAAAATTTAATAAATCAAAAAATTAACATAATTTAATTAATGTGATTTACAGTAAGAAAAATTTACGCCCGTTTTTTACGCCCCGTTTTTACGCGCCGTCTTTACACACGTTTTTTACGCCCGTTTTTTACTGTCACATCCCAACCGATGGCGGAAACATCGGAGTGAGACGAAAACGAGATTGCAAGAGACTTCATAACACGTACTATTGGTGACAATAGATTTAAAAATAATTTGATTTCATTCATAACTAAATGTTACAATACATGGAACATGTTCAATACAAGAAAACAATACAACAAACAAGTACAAAATTGATACAACATATTAAAACCTAAGACGTCTAAGTGTGTATCTAAGCATCATAACTACTTCAGTTTCATAGCATCGTCATCATCAACCTGTAACATGTTAAAAAGTATAGTTCAATACAAATATGTATTGGCGAGTATACAGGTTTTCATACATAGCATAAAAAGATAAGTTGTAAACAATTCCACATGGCAAGCTATTGATACAAGATAAACAATAAAATCGGCATGTGTTCGACTAATCAACCCAATGATGAAACGCAATAAGCTCTTAACATAACCCAAAGTTTACAGGTGGTGCGTTAATCCTATAGCGCTATATATGTCAAGGATAGGCTCGTACGAAGTTAATGATAAGTCTAACACAAAACGTATAACCCCAAGTTTAAAATATCAAGTAATCAAGTATGCAAGCATGTATAAGGAATGTTTGTGCATTTACGAATAAAGTTTAAGTGTAAGCTTTATAGATCAACATGTTACACCCCAAAAAGGTGGTAAACGAAAAGGGGGTTCAAGTATACTCACAGTTTTGCAAAGTTTCCTTTGGTGATTCCGTGAAGAGTTGGAGGTTGGAGCTTCAAAGCTTCATTTAAAACACTTAGTGTTTTCTTTTAGAACTATTAGAGTTCTCTTCCTTGCTTGGAAGATTTAAGAGAAGTGGAGAGGTTGAGAGAAGAATGGTTAGTGTTAGGACCGGTTTTGACTCCGTTTTGATTGCGCAACAACACGTACAACGTGCGGAATCCGTGAACGTGCGTGACCGAACACACGTGACGTAATTATAACCGTGATTCTATTAACAGATTTGAAATAGTACATCACCTGAATCACGTACACGAGCTTTCTCTCTCTAAACTCTCTCTCTAGATCTAGATCTCCAAAGCTCCAAATGCCAAAAGTAGCAAAAGTCCCAAACTCTATCCCTAACTCTACTATTTATAGGCCAAGGCTTTAATGAGAAAACTCATTAATTACAATATTGCCACCTTGCCTTTCTTAACTAGATATTACAATATAAGGCTAGAATTAAAATGTTTCCGCTACGATTTGAGATGACGGAGGCGATATACATAAATGCACTAACAAACTCCCCCTTGAATATTGCCGTAGTCAATCTCAATCATTGAGACAAACTCATAGCGTCTTGTCTTTCTCTCTCTCTGAGTCTTCTTGAAAGCTTTAACACGTTTAGCAAACACAGACTCCCTCTTTCTTGAACAGAATCCCTGTGGATTTGTCTTCAGCTTCAGCTTCTCCCCCTTTCAGTAGACTCTTCAGGCTCCCCCTTTCGTCAAGCTTCCGTGCTTTTGGGATCGACACCTGGCTTTCCGGTTACAAGCTCCTCCAGAATAGTTCCTAGGTCCTTGAATGCACGCTTCCCTTTGCGTTGAGCTCGTCTTCAGACTCCCCCTTAGACTCGGCTATCAGGATCGTAGTCTGGAATCTGCAATCCTCAAACATTTATAAGTAAAACATTTTATAGTGAAAACATTTTTAGTTGTCCAGGTATCGTAACCTGGTTCTATCAAACTTTCTAAATCAAGATCCTGGCTCTAAAGATATAATAATATGAATATATCCAGGATTACTTGAATCTCTTCCCCTATCAACAATCCTTAAAGATTTGGCAGTTTCAACGAACTGGATCGGAAACTAGCTCTTTTACAAATTTTAACAGTATAAGCATTCAAATCCCTCACAGTTAATCATCCAAGTCCAAATTAATGACTTTGGAGATATCACAAACTGTTTTTGATTTTTGATTTTAAAAACTTCAAGTTTCAAATTAATGAACTTGTTTTTATTTTTAGAAACACGATCAGCATACTTAGATTTTGAAACTCAGCTCTCAGACATCGGTTGTCGAAAATAAAGCAGAAATCAAAATCTTTTTGTACCTTTTCTGAAATGTAAAACAGTAAAGAAATATTTACAAACATATTGACAAATAATAATTTTGTTTGATTTTGCGTCAGAGGATCATATCAGTTTCTGACAAGTCACAAGTACCGTTGAGCTTAGTTACACATTAAGAATTAAACAATTCACTTAGATTGTCGATATACTGATCCACTTAAATTTTCACACAAATTTCAACTGATTCAGGATACGAATTAGGTGTATTAAGAACTTAAACTCATTCATGTGTCCCACCTCTTGAATATACTCCCATATCCAGATCCCAATATTCAGTCTTACAGGTGAGTATACCTAGATGATATCTGTAAGGGGTTAAATTGCGAAAACCGTGAGAGCTCAGGTCAGAACTTCCGTTCAGCAGAGAGATGACGGCTTCGACTTTTGGTGTGTCCCCTTTAGAGGATCTTTTCTTCAACAGTAATGATTATCAATTTTATTGTTTCATCATTTTTGCTGAGGGCGGCGCTATATTTCAAGCAAGCAGAAAGTATTATACGGGGACTAGGCCATTGCTTCCGCAAAATCAGAAGTCCCGGGATAATACCCCATATATCACTAAGCATAAAGACCTAGTATCTCAGAAAGAGGGGTCCTTCAAATGAGATTTCAGGGGTTACCTATATATCCAAGTAGTGTTCCCCACGAAATAAGCAAGTTTGAATTTAGGTTTATATCCCAAAAAAGTTTACTAAATGTATAAAAACCTATCGGCATATCATCAGTGAGACCGTTTAACGCTATTTAAACATTACATTTCTTTAGCATACTGTAACTGTCTACTGATATACTATCATTTCCTCTTTTTACACAAAAACTCAAATTTTTGAATTTTATCATGTTTTTGGCTTTTTCAAATTTTCTAATGTTTTTGGATTTTCTGACAATTTTTTACTCCCCCTAAAATGCAAAATCATTAAAAAAATTGACAAACCGATACTGATAGCTTTGTCTCGCCATCCATTTTCTGCATCTCATGCTCTGATTTGCATAAAATATAACGTACCCCCATGATTTACAACACATTGATATTTTACAGTTTGAAAACCGTTTTTCAATCTTGTGAAATTAATCATGTTTGTTCAGCCGTGAGGGTTTCGGCGTATTCAATCAACACATATTTTTGTAATTTTCTATTTTTGACAAAAATTAAAAACAAACATATTTTTGGTTTTTAAATTTTCAATTTTTAGGGTTTTGAAATATTGTTTATTTATATACAGAAAACAAGCAAACTCCCTGTTTCAACCAAACCAGGGTTCAGCAGCCTTCTCATCTCGTGCCAGGCTGCTTCGACACTCCTCTTGTTGACATTCAGAATTCTTCAGAAGCACCTGCACATTCAAAATATTCAATTACTTGAACAATTTAGCCCAGGTCTGTTTGACCTTAGGCATTTCAACACAATATGCATAAGTTAACTTCGGAAAATCTTTGTCATTTTGCACAAAGACTTTTTCAATTTTAACTTCAACTTTTTCATCATTTACCGAAGCCATTTGTTTTTTAACAGACCATGTTTGACCTTTAGGAGTACCTCTTTTGTAAAAATGTGACTCTTTTTGAACATTTTGATTTTGAACAACAGTTTTTGGTTTCCAAAACTGGTTTGGTTTTGTTGCATCAACAGTTGTTTTCCAACTTTGTGTTGTTCTAAGTCTAGACGTCACTGGTTTCCATGTTTGTTGTGAGTCAGCCTTTGACATTTTCGGCTTCCAAGTTTGCTTAGAATCAAACTTGGTTGACTTCTGAGTCACAACTTCAGATTTCTGTTTTTCAACATAAACAGACTTCTTTTTCGTCTCAACATCAACAGGTTTCAGATTTGGACACTTGCGTGCAAGATGTCCTGTTTGATCACATTTGAAACATGTTCTCTTGGACACATCCTTGACCTGTTGTTGTTGTCTTTTCTTTTGAGCACTGAACTCTTCATTAGACTGTTGTCTAAATTTGAGTTTTTCCTCTTCTTCAAAACTTTTTCCTTGAACAAAACTCATTTTTGTCTGAAAATTCGGAGTTTCATTTCTTTTCCAACCTTGTTTCTTCTTATAACCCAACCCAGCCTTCATGTTTTTCTTTTTATAACCAGGTTTGTTATAAAAAGTTTTGTGACTTTTTCCAGCTAACTTTGGAATCTCAGACTTTTCAATTTCAACCATTTTGAAAACTTTATCAACCTTTTCTGAAATCACATTCTGAATCGGGAATACAACATCTAAGAATAATTTGTCCGATCCAATCATGGTATAAACCAATCCTTTTGAATCATCACTCAAATTTTTCTCGGATTTTGTGTTTTTCAGATATCCATCATGAAAATTACCTTCATTTTCATCCTGTGATTCAGATTTACCTGTATCAACCGACTCTTCTTTCAACACACTTTCAACGACCTTACCTACCACCTCTGAATCACTAGAATCATCAGATTTGGAATAGGTTATGTCAATGTTATCTGGAAATTGATCTACCATGTTGAAAGCTTTTTCAACCTATTCATCATCATAAAATACAAACTTTTCCGGTGGTGGAACTTGATGAAACTCTGAGCCAATGCCTTTCTTGTTTTGCTCATACTCACCATCCTCCGATTTTATGTTGAAAATACGTTCAAGCACATATGATGACGCGTGATAACTTTTTAATTTGTTGTTATCCTGTTCTAAATCAGCAATCTGACGCTTTAGCTTAGCAACATCTTCAATGTAAGAATTAACAACTTGTTGCTTTATTTCATACATTCGTTTATACTCATTAGTTGTTTTAGAGCAATATTTCAATCTTGATTGAACAAGTTTCATTTCACTTTTTACTTTTTCATATGATTCTTTTGTAATGTGATAAGCCAATTTTAGTGAATCATATTCCTTTTTCATTTCCTGAAAAGCATTCTCTTTTTTATCACATTTGTCTGTCATTTTTGAAACCTTTTCTTTCAAAACTTCATTTTCTTTTTCTAACTTTTTACATTTTTCCAAAAGATTTTCATCATTATCTTTCAAAACTTTTTCATTTTCAAACATTTCTTTGTATTTTCTTTTAAAAACAGTTTCAATTTTTGTGAATTCAAGATCTCTTGTTCTAAACTTTTCGTCTTTTTCAGTACAAGCACTGCATGGTTCCATGCATTTCTTGCACTGTTCATCGATTTTAATTTGAGTTTCAGAATCGGTGTTTGCAGCAACTTTTGTCTGCTTCTGATCAACAGCTTCAATATCAACACCAACATCACCAGCAACCTTCAAATTCTCATTCTTCACTTCAATCAAACTTTCAATCTTCTTCTCAAATTCTTCAACATGCTGTTCTTCAGTAACAACTTCTTTCACAACTTCTACATTCACCACCACTTCTTCTTTCACTTCTTCAACAATCTTCACATCTTCTTCCTTAATTGCTTCTGTTTTAACCTCTTCAGCAGCTTTCTTCAAATCATCAACTAAATTCTCAATGTTCTTCTTCATTCTTTCTTCATTTCTCTCCCTCAGTTTTGTTGTCATAGCATCCCTGATGATTTTATCCAGCCTTTTCACATATGTCTTGTCTTTTGCAACATTTGAGTAATATTCGCCGGATCAAGGAATAACAAGAAGAACATCATCATGAACTATGTCACTTCTTGGAACAACCGGTTCACCTGGTTTGTTGACAAAACATTCTTGCTTCTTATCCCATCTTTTGTTCGCAACAGCATTCTCATATTCTTCTTGCATTTTCTCCATTCTGCACCCCACAATGAATCTTTCTCTTTCAGTCTTTTCTTTCAAAATCTCTTCTCGAGTTTTCTCTTTTATCTCAACTGTGTCTTTTACTTTGATTTCTTCACGAATTTCAGCAACAAGAACATGATGCTGGGCTTTTGATGCTTTTCTGCCATGAGCTGTTACAGGACGATCTTCATCTGGAAGAATCTGACTCCAGTCAAAACCTTCATCGTCATGAATTATGGCATAAGCTCTGGACTTATCTTCGATCATTTTCGGCTCTTCTTTACTTCGGTGGTAGATCGCCTTTCGATAATAATCATCATTGAAAGGACGTTCATTTCCTCCGGCTTCAGAATTAGTGCATTCTCTCTTGAAATGACCTTTCTGCTTACATTTGAAGCAGGTCACCTTGGACTTATCAAATCCAAGCTTAGTTGACGGACCGCCCAATGATTGCTTCCCATTAATCTCCATGTATCTTTGAGCTCTGCGTATGCAGCTTGCCAAACACCAACGAATGTCTATGAGCTCCATTTCCTCTGGATCAATCTGGTCGTAGTCTTCTTTGGTTAATTCTGAGTTTCCAATTTTACCAGCTACAAGACCTTCATACGATTCCAGATGCTAGAAAACTCATTTGTTGTTTAGCTGCATTGATGCTCATCGACGGAGAATTCTTCAGTTTGAGAGCAATGTTGCACATAATTTCCTCATTTTCATCAGAACTTGATTTTGAAGATGAATGATATCCAGAATGATAACTTGATGAAGTTGTTTGTGGTTCTTTCATCTTTTCACCACTGAATGCTGTCTTTGGTGAACTAGCAACTTTCTCCGAAGGTACATTGCCTTTGTAGTATAGACCAACATTCTGATGATGCGATGAACCACTCATCTTGTTTTGCTTTTGTAGCTCCAGATCATGACTCTCAATCTTTTCTAACAATGCATCAAGAGAAATTGTATCAAATTTATCATCATTTTCAAGATAAAAACAAACGTTTGCCACTGATCAGCTCGTGGTAACGCTTCAATTACTTTATCAACAATTTCTTCTCTAGTTTTCACAATTTTAAACCTTTCAAGTTCAATTTTTAAATGGCAAAACCTCTCAATCATTTGCCTTACTGTCTCTCCCTTTAAACTGTCAAACAAATCAAATTCTTTTTTCAATAACGCGATTTTGTTTTTCTGAATTTGTTTACCCCCCTTAGCTTTTGCCTTTAAAGCTTTCCACACAGACTGCGATGACCCATCATGTATTAATAATGAAAAAATATCATCTCGAACTGATTGCTGGATTAAAGCAATCATCTTCTGTTCGTATGAAAATTTCTTTTTGTCTTCCTCTGAAAAATCTTTGATCAGAATTTCTTCTCCTTTGTCATTTGTTGGGTTAGCATATCCAAACTTCAAACAAAACCAACTCTCATGTGCATATGCCTTCGTCCAATTGACAAATCTCTCCTTCCACCATACATAATCTTCAATGTTATCCAGCTTCGGAGGTTTTGAATAGGTTCCATAAAAGTTGTCATGTTTGATGTTGTCTTTGATCGTTTTAGTTATCGCTTTAGGTGTAACATCTGAAGCTTCCACTGTATCCGAGGTAAACGCGTTGTAGAAAGTGTTGAAAAATTCTTCAGCCATGATGTGATCTTCTCGATTTACAAGCACCTTTATAATCACCTGAATCACGAACAAACAAACACAATGAGTTTAAACAATATCAAACAGATGAATCGGACGGGTATCCGATCGAGTGAGTCAACACAAGTCAACAGTGAAAATAATCTCGTGACAACGCTGTCCGTTCGGGTGAGATTGCTATCCGTTCGGGTGAGATTGTATCCGTTCGGGTGAGATTGCTATCCGTTTGGGTGAGATTGTATCCGTTCGGGTGAGATTGTATCCGTTCAGATGAGATAGTATCCGTTCGGATGAGATAGTATCCGTTTGGATGACGCTGTCCGATCGGATGAAAATATGCTGGTCCGATTGGATGAGAAGTGGCCCGTTCGGATGACCTGATGTGGTCCGATCGGATGAGATGTGATCCGACCGGATGAGATATGCTGGTCCGTTCGGATGGGATATGCTGGTCGATCGGATGGGATATGTTGGTCCGATTGGATGGGATATGCTGGTCCGATCGGATGAGATATGATGGTCGATCGGATGAGATATGATCCGATCGGATGAGATGTGCTGGTCCGATCGGATGAGAGGTGACCCAATCGGATGAGGTGTGATCCGATCGGATGAGAGTGATCCGAACGGATGAAAGGTGATCCGAAACGGATGATCTGATGTGATCCGATCGGATGAGATGTGATCCGATCGGATGATGACGAACAGTTCAGTACAATCGACCACAGAAACTCAGATTTCTCTCAAACAGCATGGAATTTTGACCTGAAAATTTGTAGGGTTATAGATCAGCTAATTTTGCATAATATATAAAAAAATCAGCTAATTTGAACCGTAAAAACCCTGTCAATTTTGCAAAATTCAGAGAAAAACGTGAAGAACAAGAAAGTTAAGAGAAATTTGACAAATCTGGATGTTTTGGCTCTGAATCTGATCAATTTCTTGTACGAAACTGTGCGTTTGATCTTCGCAACTGAGCACCTGCTCTGATACCACTTGTTAGGACCGGTTTTGACTCCGTTTTGATTGCGTAACAACACGTTCAACGTGCGGAATCCTTGAACGTGCGTGACTGAACACACGTGACGTAATTATAACCGTGATTCTATTAATAGATCTGAAATAGTACAGCACCTGAATCACGTACACGAGCTTTCTCTCTCTAAACTCTCTCTCTAGATCTAGATCTCCAAAGCTCCAAATGCCAAAAGTAGCAAAAGTCCCAAACTCTATCCCTAACTCTACTATTTATAGGCCAAGGCTTTAATGAGAAAACTCATTAATTACAATATTGCCACCTTGCCTTTCTTAACTAGATATTACAATATAAGGCTAGAATTAAAGTGTTTCCGCTACGATTTGAGATGACGGAGGCGATAGACATAAATGCACTAACAGTTAGAACACTTAGTGTCGTTTTAGAATTCTTAGAATTCTTAATTTAGAGAGATTGAGAGAATTAGAGAGATGGAAAAAAGAATGGTGTCAAGAAAATGGTAGAAGGAGGTTGGTATTTATAGGTAGAGAAGGTGGAAAATGGTGAAATATGATTGGTTAAAAAAGGTGGAAGAGGATTGAAAAGATGATTGGTGGAGAAAGGAGGTGGAAAATGGTGAAATATGATTGGTTAAAGAAGGTGGAAGAAGATTGATGAGGTGGAAAGATGATTGGTATATTTCTTGAGTATATATTATGTAATTGAGGATGTGCGTATAAGTATTTATACGTATAATTATGTCGGTTTGCGTATAAATACGTATTTAAATGATCGGTTGTGTGAATAAAAAAATATGTATAAAATATGAATTTTGTTATGATTAACGCCTCGAATTGTGAGATTGAAATTAAAATGTGAATGTAAGGTTTCTAAAATTAGAATACGAATATGAATATTTTTAAAATAGAAATATGAAGATACGAGGTGTTACAATCTCCCATACTTTAGGAAATTTCGTCCCGAAATTTATTCAAGAGTAAGACCTTGGAGAAAAAATATTTTGGCTAGAAGAATGATTGTCTAAAATCGGGACTTGGAAGTGTTGAAATGTGTTGAAAAATATGAAGTTTCGAGGAACGAAAAGGTAGGTTTTTAAAAAGGGTTCGTTTGTCTAAAATGATTCGAGGCATTGAGCATAAGTAAAACGTGCATGTGTGTGTATAGACAAGCGAGTTTAAACAAGTTTGAATAACTCAATGATGAGGTATTTTAAAATGTGTTACCTAAGGAGGAAGCTTTCGTATAAACGATATGTATTTTGATGAAAACTGTGGCCACACTGTTGGTTGTAAGAAAAAGTTTCATTGGATTTAAAGAGCATTGACAATCTCAGTTTTGTAGCGAATTCTTTATCGGTGAAAAACAAGGAAGTTAGGTATTGATGTGTGCAAAATGCAACATATAAATTACATCAAATGAGCCATAAAACTAACTCTTTTTTAGTACTAATGTTGGAAAAAGTGTGCTTTTGTCTTCCTTTGAATTTACAGGACCAAATGAGCTTAAAATAGCAAAAGGAATAAATATACAGCAAAAACCAACATAAATATAAAGAAAAGGAATAAACGTGACATGCCCGACCCCTCGGCAGCATCCCCAAGAGCAAAAAGAAGAAACAGAAGGCTGACCATGACCCGTGCCCACTGAACACGGCGGCGTGGTCAGATGTCTGCAGAAAGGACAAAGCTGTGGAAGCTTCCACGCCCACCACGGGGGCGTGCCCAGCTCAGCACGGGGCGTTGTCAACGCTAAGATTCATAGAATCTTGCAAAATCTTGGTAGTACAGATACGCTTCTGCCCACGAGGCCGTGCCCAGCGAACACGGGTCGTGTGGAGCAAAATGCTGACAAATGCAATTAATGAGGGAAGAGAAAAAGATGGCCACGGGGGCGTGTCCGCTGGACACGGGACCGTGGCCGGGCTTCTGTTCAGGCTATAAATAGGGGTGCTTGGTTTACTTCAAAGGCATCCCTTGGCAAACCACTACTCTCCTACTTTGCCACCACTCCACCACAACTACACCACCAACACCCACCACCATCATCCATCATCCATCTTTAGAGTGTGTAGTAGTCTCGGGATCCAAGATTGATAGTAAGAGTTCTTGTCCATCAAAGGCCATGATTGGCTAAGTCTCTTAAATCACTTGGTGAAGACAAGTCTTTAATGTATTACTTTTGATTTTTAATCTTTTCACACTTTTTTATTTGGTTTTGTATTAATGACTTTAATAACTAGTTTCTTATGTTGAAGGTGAAATTTCTTTATCATTTGTCTGTGGTGTCTTGGCATTACTTTACTGTCTATATAAAGTAAAAGATTTACACCATTCATATCTCTACGGTCTATATAGAGATATGTTGGCTACCTGGTCGGGGGTTAAGGAAATGGTTTAGTAAGGTTCTTGCCTTGTTGAGTGTATAGATCCTGCAAGGACCTGGGTCAAGCTTACCAGGACCTCCTTCAATACCCACTGGTATTAGATGGCGGGGGTGCGAATGGCTTGATCCCCTCATATGTAAACTACTATTAATACATTAAACCGGCTACTTGGGATTGTATCCCTGCTGACTCAAACCACTTAGCCGAGGGTAACGTCACCTTCAAAAGAGGGGCCTACCACTTTTTGCATTAATAACTTAATTAATTATCTTTCAATATTCCAACCCTTTGGGATTGTATCCTTGCTGACTCAAACCACTGGGTTGAGGGTAACGTCACCTTCAAAAGAGGGGCTTACTACTATAACTAAGATAATCTCTTAAAAATTGCAAAAATGCGAAAATCATCAAAGGATACATTAAAGGCGAGTCGGATCCAAGTGATTCATCTTGTCTATCTGTTTTTATTTTATTTTTATTTCTGCATTTTTAGTTTTAATTTTTCATGTTTAAAACCTTTTCTCAAAAAAATTAGATTGATTAGACGTTGAGGATAAACCGGTACTAAAAGCTCTTTTGTCCTTGGACGACCTCGGTATCTTACCAACGCTATACTACGCTCACGATAGGTGCACTTGCCCAAGTGTGTGTTTAGTGTTAGTAGAATATCGTGTTTTATAAATTTAAAACTTGAATAATGCGTAAAATGGGCTTAAAATATCAATAAAAACATATCACGCCGAACGCACACCAGTATTTTAAATAAAAAATGGTTTTGGAGGTAACGGCCAACTAAGTATGTTTGCGTATAAATAAAGAATGGAAAATTATTTTAAAAGTAAGAAAGCATTTTAGGGTTCGAATGTTTAAACCGATTGATTGCAAATGGGGTTTGTATAAAAGGCAGAGAATAGCGGGGAATAATGGAGGTATAAGAGTGAACTATTGACCTAATAAACGAATGTGAGTATAAGAATGGTATGCGTATTGAAAACGATGAGTTAAGAATGGGGTCTCATCGTGGATAGTCGGATATCGCGCGTTTAGCAATGCGTTTGTGAGTTGTTAAAGTTTGTATCGGGTCCAAATAGGTCTGCAAAGCACCGAATGACACGTTTTACGAAAGTTTGGTAACATGGTGAAAACACTTATATATAAGAAGTACCAGCGGCGTATCCACCATGTTTTAACCATGTTACGTCCGTTTCGTTATTCGGTGTCATGTTACGTTCTGTGTCTTACCATACACAGTAGTATACCCTATGATTCTCATGCGCCTATCACTATAATCCCGTGTGCACCCGCGATTATATTGATCGTCGCATGATCCGCATAGTTTGTACTAGTTGTGTATGAATCAGGGTATACATAAATTTGAAAATAATAATGTGTGCGTATAAGAATGTAGTATATAAGCATGTTTACGTTCAAATAAGTATGAGACCAACGTGAGCGAACCCCCTCGGGTTATGCTCACGTATTGGTACAAATGTATGAATTTGAATATAAGTATGAGCATGAATGTGAGTATAAATATAAGTATACATATGAGTATAAGTACAAAAATAAAACATATGATTTATGAATATGTTCATAAGTATGAATATAAGTAGGTATAAATGACGATGATTGAGTGTATGGTATGAATTGAATACAATGAATTTAAGTATATAAAACGATCGAGAAGTTCGAGTATGTAAAAAAAACGAATGATATAAATGAAATTGTCACGAGATATCGACTAAAATGTGTACGATGTTATGAGAATTTATGTAATGTAGAATTTAGTTTGTGAATGTAAAAAGAATATAAAGTACTTACTAGTTATGCGTGACATATTTGTAAAGAACGGAAATGCTACTCTTGTTTTAGAAGAATTTATGTAAGTCCAAAATGGTCAGTCCCCATGAAGTTTCCTTGCCCACGTGTTTTGAAATTTAAATGACGTATTGGGCGGTGTATGAAACGGTTTCTGAAAATAGTAAGTTTGCATCGTTTTAAAAGATCTTGTATTAAAATATGGAATTTATAATTTGGAGGTTCTCGTGAAAACGTTGATCCTTAAAAAGAAATTTAGCATAATGAACCTAGTGATCGTCAACAATAAGTGTTTTAGCAAAATGATTCGTTGATTTTGAAAGGAGTTTTAGTAAAACGATCTTATAATATCTATAAGATCTTATAGGCATGTGAGAAAGGTTGGTTTGATTTCGTTTGAGAATGAAAGTCTTTAGTATGATGATATAATGTGAGCGTGTTTTAGTGATTAGGTTGAGTATGAAGTTCATGGGCAAGAGATTCATTGGACCGATTAAGTTGATAGGTAGCATTTCGTAAGGTTTTGAAATTCGGGTAATAAAACATTTTAAGGTATGATTAAGAATTTCTTGTATGTGAGTTATGTGAAATTAGATTGTATGGTAAGAACTACGTTTAATAAAACAATGCATTTTGAAATTGATATAAGTAGGGATTTTGACGAATGATAAACGATTTAGGTGTAAAACATGATCGTGTTTACATAATAAAGTATTTTGAAGGAAATTTTTTTGGTAACGATCACCTAGGTAAGGGAATCACCCCTAACTCATTGGTGAGGTCGTTTTAAGAAAAGAAAGGAGCGGAGTTAATCGTCAAGGTAAGGAAATCACTCCTATCTCGATGATATGTCTCCATTTTGGGGTTACAAGAAATGTAAATCTAGTTGGTGACGTTTTTGAAATCATGCATGTGAATGACGTATAGATGTATGAAAAGATTTAGTATGATGTGTGTATAAAACAAAATAATCTCGAAATTGAATTTGAAAAGAGAGGATTGCATCGTATAAGATTGATAATAGTAAAACGTAGGTTTGATTAAAACTTGGATTGTTCCAAAACGGAACTTTGACTAAACCGAAGTGGTCTAAAATTCTTTTGAAATTGGAGAAACATGCTTTGGCTTAATAGGTGGAATACTCTCGCCGAAATTTCGGTTAACGGTATTCACCCTTCCAGTTACTACATGTTCCAAATCAATTGAAAGTTCTAGACTTGGTGGGATTTTTGAAAATCAAGGAGTGGGACTAGTCGACAAGATGCGGTTTCACCCCTAACTTGACGATTTCATACCCTAAGTGTGGTTGGTACTCGTCGGGTCAAAATTTAAGTTCGACACTTTGACGAGGGTCCACTAGAATTTGAAATGAAAATTCTTTATCAAGGTGAGAATCTCACTCCTAACTTGATGGTGAATTTCATGTAAAAGAATAGGCGGATTGAGAGTCGTTCACCAAATTGTAGGTTTCACGCCTATTTTGGTGAAGTCGTCTCATTTGTGTATTACGAGTGTTTGCAAATTTAGTATAATCAAGTGAAATGCCTTAGGAAAGGCATATGTTATGAAATAAACAAACAAGCATGAGCACATAAAAGACATTTCAAGGATAACACATAAAGGCATCTCAAGAAAATTAACATATGAATCAAGTATGGTCGAATTTGGTACTTAACTATAGACTAGGTTAAAAGCATGGCAATTTTCCTAATTCCCTATAGTTATGGCTCTGATACCAATCTGTCACACCCCAAGCGATGGCGGAAACATCGGAATGAGACGAAAACGAGATTGCAAGAGACTTCATAACACTATTGGTGACAATAGATTTAAAAATAAATTGATTTCATTCATAACAAAATGTTACAATACATGGAACTTGAAATACAACATGTTCAGTACAAGGAAACAATACAACAAACAAGTACGAAATTGATACAACATATTAAAACCTAAGACGTCTAAGTGTGTATCTATGCATCATCACTACTTCACTTTCATAGCATCGTCATCATCAACCTGTAACATGTTAAAAAGTATAGTTCAATCCAAATATGTATTGGCGAGTATAGAGGTTTTCATACATAGCATAAAAAGATAAGTTGTAAACAATTCCAGATGGCAAGCTATTGATTCAAGATAAATAATAAAATCGGCATGTGTTCGACTAATCAACCCAATGATGAAACGCAATAAGCTCCTAACATAACCCAAAGTTTACAGGCGGTGCGTTAATCCTATAGCGCTATATATGTCAAGGATAGGCTCATACGAAGTTAATGATAAGTCTAACACAAAACGTATAACCCCAAGTTTAAAGTGTCACACCCTGGCTTTGCGGAAGCGTGGGTTTATTTGGTGTGACTTCTTAATACCATAGCTTAATCACAACAAAGCTATATGAAAATAAAACCATGCAGGTCATCCATTGATTTAAGTTTGAAAAGTAAAATACCACAACATTGTCTTAAGGCGTTGACACATGCAACGGAAATTACAACCTAATAACATAAAAACATTGTTCATAAGACGCAACCACAAACTTAAAATAGACGTAGTTTAAGAACTGTGACTCGTCCAGGTAAAAGCCACAACCTCTAAACTTGGATGATCCATAACTCTAACGCAGCGTGAAAACGTAGCATACCGTGCCAGATCCTTAGTTCCCTGAAATACACGTAAGTTGGAAAAATCAACAAAAATTGTTGAGCTAGTTCATGTGTAGTGAGTATGTAAAACCATTGTAAGTATAAAAATCCTGGTATGTAGCAAATAAGGAAATAAAGAGATCACCAATGGTTTGCAAGGCCATTGATATGTGTGAAGTGCAGTAGGAAGACTCAAACCTAGCAGATTTTTGCGTCGGGTACCAAGTCACCCCGAGGTCCGTACTGTTGGGCCTGGGGCTGGGCTCGCTACACCCAGATAGATCTACCGCTATTGTCCCTCGGTCCGACACTGAGGATTAATGGCCTTCAGTTCCCGCCTACTCACTCACATGATCTAAGTAGTAACCCTCCTTACGCTAAACATACCATGTGTAAAGTATTCGTAATCACAGTAACATGTATTTCACCCCCGCAGTTTAAAAAACTGAAAACAGTTAAGAGAAAAGGGGGACATGAACTCACCGAAATGCGTCTCTAACAAGAAATCTCCCGGTCAACCTGCTGTGCGACGACCTACACGTACTAACTTCTATTAGACGGACGGCCGTGCCTTAGCTTAACGTTTAATGTCTTTGGGAAATAGTTAGGCAACTATTTCGTAATTACACTTCGTAATTATTTTGTAAATATATTCCTTCCCAAGGATGGGGGTTTTAATACATGTGCGTTCGTATAACTTCGAAATATATTATTAAGTCTCACTTAATGTAATATATTTCATTTCATTTCATTTGTCCAAAACATTCTATCTCCATAATATAAATATTTTTCCCAAAATAATACTTTTATCAAAATACACATCTAAAAGTATTTTCTGAAAATACGTAAGTTACATTTAAAGTTCGGGTGGTAATATTAATACCGGTGTAACTTAAATATTTATTGTGAGGGCGTTAGTATAATTTTGGAGTCGTTACTATTCAGTGTGTTCCAGTAATATTATTTTTACTCTAAAAATAATATTTATGTAGTTCACAAAATAATCATAAAAACTACACAAGTGTTACTATGAAAAATATATATTCTAAACATATATTTAACATGTTTTATTTCTAAAAATCCCACCTCCGACACTTGGAAGTTTTGTAATAAAATTGTGGCGAAATTTACATTTTGAGAACAAGTTAAAAATATAGTTATAACACTTGTTGTAAAAAAATATATTTTCCAAGTGTTTATATTTCTGTAAAAAATTTCGCCAGAGTTTCCTCTGTAACTGGAGGTGGCCACGCTTTCAAACGTATCATTTTCTTTTATAAATTAAATCAACAATGTTCCCAACATCAACAAAAATACTCCAACATCAAACTAGTCAAGATTATACGTAATTTGCAAACACATGAACTTGTGGGTTATGTAAAAGTAGGTAGTAACCTTCCGTTATCTTCACTAGATCTTTTTATTCTTATAAATGAAATCGGTTTCTTGAAAATCTTATTTTTAAAGAAAGTGTAAGTTTACAACTTCTTGTCAAAAATCTCAAAAATAATTCTTTGTTAAAACCTTTCGTTACACAAGTGTCTACACACTTGTTTGTTCACAAAAACACCTTTAGTTTAGGAAAGATCCGGTTTTAAAACATGGTTTCGTCTTACAGTTGGTTCTTCGAAAATACCACTTGTAGATCTTTAGATCTACTAGTTTAGAACTCCATTTCATAAGAAAAATTGTTTTTACACAAGTTCATGTTAATAATTTGTAGTGTTCGTCATCTAATCATTTTTCACACTTAAACATACACTAGTTCATGCTCCATGAACATGACTTAGCCGGGTTAGATGACGATCCGCACTACTACTAGCATAAAATAATCATAACAAAACAAGTTTCAAGAGTTTTACACTAATATTCATTCTTTAACCAACATGTTCATCATTTTTAGTAAACTTTTAGTTTTGATCTCTAGTGTTCATGATTTTTATCCGACAAATCTCTTATTAACCACTTTAGATATGAACAATAGGGTGTTTAGAGTCACTTACTACTAGCTCGAGGCTAGGGAAGAAACTAGACGAAAAATGGGTGGTTAATAGCGTTGTGGTGAGGTCCTTGGCAATCCGTAAGCACCGAGCCTCCTTATATGAACCCTTTCACCTTTGAGTATACTTGGAAATGCAAGTTAAAAATTGAAAAGTGGTGGTGGATGTGGGTTGGCTCTCGGTCGTGAATCAAGAGAGGGAAAGGATGAGTGATCAAGTTTTGTGAGGTGTCATGAAGTGAATGTAATAACCCTTAAGCCTTTTTATAATCCATCCATTAGCTTTAACCATTGGTTACTATGTCTAAAAGATATTAAGCACATGTTATTATTATAATCAAAATTTTGTGGGGTGTCTCCACAAAGAAACCGAGTTCGGTCAAGGGGGTGGGTAAATGGGTTGGATTTGAACTAAGTAGTTAGAGTATAGTTAGTTAGTTGGTGTTAAGATTAGTTGTTATGTGTGTTGTAATTTACAACGGGTGTTAGGTATTCGGGGACCCTAACTGGCTCAGAAAAAGAAAATAATGTTATCTCAATATTTTTATGTCCCGGGTTAAGTCCGGTTGTTGGGTTGGATACTGATCCGTTAATGTGCTAAATAAGCATTTAAAGTGTCGTTAATATTATTTTTAGTGACACAATTTATTCCCGACACTTTGGAAAGTGTCTAGTATTATTTTCCCATGTTTTTACACTTTACTAGTTAGTTTTAAATGCTGAATTTTTATTTAAAGTGCAGAATTTTGTACTCAAAGTACGTTTTAGGCACATCCGGTCACTATAACTATCACCTAGTGACGCAGTTCTACAATCCTCACCTCCCTACACTCTCTACTAGTGTAGTAATCTATTCCCGGCTCATACTGGCCTCAGAGACAGTAACTGTCTGATGCTGGCTATGTCAGCATGTTTACTGGGTATCCCGTATAGTGTGCTCACTGTGCTTTTGTGCATCAAGGTTGTCACTAAGGTTTGTGTGTAATTAATAGAGTGACAGTAATAAAGTATGATGCATGAACATGTGTATATCAGAATTCAAGTAGCAGTTTAATCACAACTGTAAGCAAGCACAGTAATTAAATATGCAGCGGCTTCACCAAGAGTTTGAACTTGTAAATTCCACCAGGACCGGGCTCCGTCCAAGAATAACCCAGAAATGTAAGTAACTTGTTGGTCTGGAGCGCACTTGCTCATTCGGAGGACAGAGTCTGTTTTCTCAGCCCATCTTACAAAAGCAACAGCACCTCCGGTGCCGTCAAAGTTCACCGGCTTGCAGTCTAGGAACTGCTTGTAAGTGCACCCTGCATATGCGTTAGAATATACAAATGTCATTAGCAAACATGCTAGAGATATCCAATTGTATCATGGTATGCCTTAATGACTTAGTATTACCATGAGGTGGATTGTTATTGCCGTTATTGTTCGAACTGCTCCCGCTGGGTCCTCCTTGTGAGGCTGCGTACTGCGCTATGGCGGCAATGATGATTTGTTGAAGTTCTGCCTCGTTGGCAGGCATGCGCGGATCGCGTTTTGGTGGCATCTTCTAAAAGATGGTTCACGTAGGTCATGTCATATGTAAGTAAAGCGTACGTATATAACGATAGTAATAATACATAACATCTCATGTTAAAATAAACCAAACACATAACATCTCATGTTATAGAACATAAACAATCCATCAAACATCACATATGATGAGAATACTGCGATTGCGTTGCCATAAATCGAGACCACAAATTAAAGTTTACAAGTACACAATTGTATCATACAACATCAATGACTAAGGGCTACATTACCCCAGTCCAAAATATCAAATCAGTGTCAACAATATCCAATATACATAACAACAAAAGACAGGATCAATATGCAGTCTCCCAAAAGCTGTGCAATCTGTGCAATCGCCGTCTTCTCAACAAAAGTCCACCCATGTCGTACAAAATAGCCCTACGCTGATGGCGGTGGAGGAGGGGGAAAATGAGAAAAGAGCAAACGTCGCATGTGAAGCCATTCCTCCTCCATGGCTCGATGAGAACGCAACAGATATGCTATCTGCTGCTCCTGAGTCCAAAAACGGGCAGCAGAATCGGGAGATAACGGACAAGGAGGGTGTAATATCGCAGGGTGAGTCTGGCCCTGGCACTGGCATGGTGGTCGCTGTGCTCTCTCAAGCTCCTGCACGCGACGAGTCAGTGCCTCCTGCTGGATCATGAAAGAAACAAGGACATCCTCGGTAGAAGATCCCACATGATATGGGTGATACGGATCCGTCGGTGGCATAATGGGTGGTGAAGTCCAGAGAAAAGGCTCGCCAGGTGGAACAAAGGGTGGAACAGTAAATGGTGAAACAGGGGGAACAAGAGAAGAAAACTGTGGTATAACCGGGACAGATGTCGGCACATGACCAAAGGGGTGAGTCGAGGAACCCTCTCCCGGGCGCGATGGCGGTGTAAACTGACGGAACATAACAGGTAAGTCGGTGTGGTGAACACCGGTAGTATGAACGGGATGCAAAGGAACGTTAGTAGGAACTGAAACAGGTGCTGAAGTAGGTGTAACGGGTACCACAAAAGGCTGGTAGTCATCATCATCGTCTATCCACCCATTTCGGGTGTCAGCATATCGTGGGTCAACGTGTGTCGCAAAGGGTGCATGATTAGGCTCTACAGGTACAGGGTCAGGAAGAGGGGCAACAACAGGATCAGCGGGTATATCAGCAACATGAGGAGCATCAATATGAGCATCAATAGCAACATGATCATCCTGCAACCGTGGAGCAACAATAGGATGATCATCAACAGGTATATCAGCAATCAAAGGATCAACAACGGGTACATCAGCATGAATAGGGTCATGCTCGAATGCGGGGTCTGGAGCGACTACTGGCTCGGGGGCCACAGCAGGCTCCGGATCGTCAAACTCCATCTCGAAATCTGCGGGATCAGCAAACACAGGATCAACTGGGTCAACAGGGTCCTCCATGGGCTGATCTAGGTGGATAAACTCAATCTCCTGGTTTGGATCAAAACCAGGTGGGAAAACGGGGTCTGAATCATCATCAATGTCATGATCGATAGCAAAACTAGGGGCAGGGGCAGGTGCAGCGGACGATGCTCTATCAGGGTCTGTATCATACGAATAGTACTGCGCTCCCTGCGCGTGTGAGGGTGCAAATGCCATAGACTCAAAGGAGTCTGGGACGGGTGAATGGATGGGTGCCTCCTCTGCAGGAGCATCCGCGAGAAGTAAGAGATCGCCAGCAGCTATGTGGGCCTCGCCCTCAAAGTCATCCTCTAATGGATCCTCGTCAAACAAGTCGACGTCGTCGTCAGCGACTACGTCAAGGGGCATGTCAACAATAGGGTACGCGGCAAGGGGTACAGGGGCAGGGATCACCGCGAGCGGCAAATCCCCGGCAATAGGGCCACCAGCGGGCTTAGCAACGACATCGGGTAGCGCGAATGGCTGAAAATCGTCCTCATCCGTGCTGGTGGTGTCCGAAGTATGCACCTCGTGCTCTGATGACACCCTGTCATCCGATACTATGGGCATGGGGTCAGTGGTGTCTGACTCTCCTGTGCCGGATGAGGGCATACCGTCTGTAACACATATGCACAAATAATCAATCATATAGTCAGATAAACATATTAGTCATCAATAAGCAATCAAATAGTTCTCCTAGTCCCACTAGCCTCCCAGCCTCTCAGACTGAATCTCCTAGTCCTACTAGATTAACCTCCCAGCCTCCCAGACTGACTCCCTAGTCCCACTAGACAATTCTCTCAGCCTCCCAGACTGACTCCCTAGTCCCACTAGATAATTCTCTCAGCCTCCCAGACTGAGCCATAACTAACAAATAAAATATGCCCAACATTTGTTTGTAAACACATTTTGTGACTTGGATCTGGACTTAAGTGGTATGCAGTGTAAAAATGTTTTCGTGAGAGCCCTAGCGATCATAGTCTAGACTCGAGAAGGAATCCTAGTTCGCTATGATCAGAGCTCTGATACCAAGCTGTCACACCCTGGCTTTGCGGAAGCGTGGGTTTATTTGGTGTGACTTCTTAATACCATAGCTTAATCACAACAAAGCTATATGAAAATAAAACCATGCAGGTCATCCATTGATTTAAGTTTGAAAAGTAAAATATCACAACATTGTCTTAAGGCGTTGACACATGCAACGGAAATTACAACCTAATAACATAAAAAACATTGTTCATAAGACTCAACCACAAACTTAAAATAGACGTCGTTTAAGAACTGTGACTCGTCCAGGTAAAAGCCACAACCCCTAAACTTGGATGATCCCATAACTCTAACGCAGCGTGAAAACGTAGCATATCTTGCCAGATCCTTAGTTCCCTGAAATACATGTAAGTTGGAAAAATCAACAAAAATTGTTGAGCGAGTTCATGTGTAGTGAGTATGTAAAACCTTTGTAAGTATAAAAATCCTGGTATGTAGCAAATAAGGAAATAAAGAGATCACCAATGGTTTGCAAGGCCATTGATATGTGTGAAGTGCAGTAGGAAGACTCAAACCTAGCAGATTTTTGCGTCGGGTACCAAGTCACCCCGAGGTCCGTACTGTTGGGCCTGGGGCTGGGCTCGCTACACCCAGATACATCTACCGCTATTGTCCCTCGGTCCTACACTGAGGATTAATGGCCTTCAGTTCCCGCCTACTCACTTACATGATCTAAGTAGTAACCCTCCTTACGCTAAACATACCATGTGTAAAGTATTCGTAATCACAGTAACATGTATTTCACCCCCGCAGTTTAAAAAACTGAAAACAGTTAAGAGAAAAGGGGGACATGAACTCACCGAAATGCGTCTCTAACAAGAAATCTCCCGGTCAACCTGCTGTGCGACGACCTACACGTACTAACTTCTATTAGACGGACGACCGTGCCTTAGCTTAAGGTTTAATGTCTTTGGGAAATAGTTAGGCAACTATTTCGTAATTACACTTCGTAATTATTTTGTAAATATATTCCTTCCCAAGGATGGGGGTTTTAATACATGTGCGTTCGTATAACTTCGAAATATATTATTAAGTCTCACTTAATGTAATATATTTCATTTCATTTCATTTGTCCAAAACATTCTATCTCCAAAATATAAATATTTTTCCCAAAATAATACTTTTATCAAAATACACATCTAAAAGTATTTTCTGAAAATACGTAAGTTACATTTAAAGTTCGGGTGGTAATATTAATACCGGTGTAACTTAAATATTTATTGTGAGGGCGTTAGTATAATTTTGGAGTCGTTACTATTCAGTGTGTTCCAGTAATATTATTTTTACTCTAAAAATAATATTTATGTAGTTCACAAAATAATCATAAAAACTACACAAGTGTTACTATGAAAAATATATATTCTAAACATATATTTAACATGTTTTATTTCTAAAAATCCCACCTCCGACACTTGGAAGTTTTGTAATAAAATTGTGGCGAAATTTACATTTTGAGAACAAGTTAAAAATGTAGTTATAACACTTGTTGTAAAAAAATATATTTTCCAAGTGTTTATATTTCTGTAAAAAATTTCGCCAGAGTTTCCTCTGTAACTGGAGGTGGCCACGCTTTCAAACGTATCATTTTCTTTTATAAATTAAATCAACAATGTTCCCAACATCAACAAAAATACTCCAACATCAAACTAGTCAAGATTATACGTAATTTGCAAACACATGAACTTGTGGGTTATGTAAAAGTAGGTAGTAACCTTCCGTTATCTTCACTAGATCTTTTTATTCTTATAAATGAAATCGGTTTCTTGAAAATCTTATTTTTAAAGAAAGTGTAAGTTTACAACTTCTTGACAAAAATCTCAAAAATAATTCTTTGTTAAAACCTTTCGTTACACAAGTGTCTACACACTTGTTTGTTCACAAAAACACCTTTAGTTTAGGAAAGATCCAGTTTTAAAACATGGTTTCATCTTACAGTTGGTTCTTCGAAAATACCACTTGTAGATCTTTAGATCTACTAGTTTAGTACTTCATTTCATAAGAAAAATTGTTTTTACACAAGTTCATGTTAATAAGTAGTAGTGTTCGTCATCTAATCATTTTTCACACTTAAACATACACTAGTTCATGCTCCATGAACATGACTTAGCCGGGTTAGATGACGATCCGCACTACTACTAGCATAAAATAATCATAACAAAACAAGTTTCAAGAGTTTTACACTAATATTCATTCTTTAACCAACATGTTCATCATTTTTAGTAAACTTTTAGTTTTGATCTCTAGTGTTCATGATTTTTATCCCACAAATCTCTTATTAACCACTTTAGATATGAACAATAGGGTGTTTAGAGTCACTTACTACTAGCTCGAGGCTAGGGAAGAAACTAGACGAAAAATGGGTGGTTAATAGCGTTGTGGTGAGGTCATTGGCAATCCGTAAGCACCGAGCCTCCTTATATGAACCCTTTCACCTTTGAGTATACTTGGAAATGCAAGTTAAAAATTGAAAAGTGGTGGTGGATGTGGGTTGGCACTCGGCCGTGAATCAATAGAGGGAAAGGATGAGTGATCAAGTTTTGTGAGGTGTCATGAAGTGAATGTAATAACCCTTAAGCCTTTTTATAATCCATCCATTAGCTTTAACCATTGGTTACTATGTCTAAAAGATATTAAGCACATGTTATTATTATAATCAAAATTTTGTGGGGTGTCTCCACAAAGAAACCGAGTTCGGTCAAGGGGGTGTGTAAATGGGTTGGATTTGAACTAAGTAGTTAGAGTATAGTTAGTTAGTTGGTGTTAAGATTAGTTGTTATATGTGTTGTAATTTACAACGGGTGTTAGGTATTCGGGGACCCTAACTGGCTCAGAAAAAGAAAATAATGTTATGTCAATATTTTTATGTCCCGGGTTAAGTCCGGTTGTTGGGTTGGATACCGATCCGTTAAAGTGCTAAATAAGCATTTAAAGTGTCGTTAATATTATTTTTAGTGACACAATTTATTCCCGACACTTTGGAAAGTGTCTAGTATTATTTTCCCATGTTTTTACACTTTACTAGTTAGTTTTAAATGCTGAATTTTTATTTAAAGTGCAGAATTTTGTACTCAAAGTACGTTTTAGGCACATCCGGTCACTATAACTATCACCTAGTGACGCAGTTCTACAATCCTCACCTCCCTACACTCTCTACTAGTGTAGTAATCTATTCCCGGCTCATACTGGCCTCAGAGACAGTAACTGTCTGATGCTGGCTATGTCAGCATGTTTACTGGGTATCCCGTATAGTGTGCTCACTGTGCTTTTGTGCATCAAGGTTGTCACTAAGGTTTGTGTGTAATTAATAGAGTGACAGTAATAAAGTATGATGCATGAAAATGTATATATCAGAATTCAAGTAGCAGTTTAATCACAATTGTAAGCAAGCACAGTAATTAAGCAGTAATTAAATATTAATTAATTCATACGGATACCTGGTTTGGTGAGGGTTGTCACATAAAGTATCAAGTAATCAAGTATGCAAGCATGTATAAGGAATGTTTGTGCATTTACGAATAAAGTTTAAGTGTAAGCTTTATAGATCAACATGTTACACCCCAAAAGGTGGTAAACGAAAAGGGGGTTCAAGTATATTCACAGTTTTGCAAAGTTTCCTTTGGTGATTCCGTGAAGAGTTGGAGGTTGGAAGTTGGAGCTTCAAAGTTTCCTTTAAAACACTTAGTGTTTTCTTTTAGAACTCTTAGAGTTCTCTTCCTTGCTTGGAAGATTTGAGAGAAGTAGAGAGGTTGAGAGAAGAATGGTTGGAACACTTAGTGTCCTTTTAGAATTCTTAGAATTCTTGATTTAGAGAGATTGAGAGAATTAGAGAGATGGAGAGAAGAATGGTGTGAAGAAAATGGTAGAAGGAGGTTGGTATTTATAGGTAGAGAAGGTGGAAAATGGTGAAATATGATTGGTTAAAGAAGGTGGAAGAGGATTGAAAAGATGATTGGTGGAGAAAGGAGGTGGAAAAAGGATGAAATATGATTGGTTAAAGAAGATGGAAGTGGATTGATGAGGTGGAAAGATGATTGGTATATTTCTTGGTATTTCTTGAGTATATATTATGTAATTGAGTATATGAAAAGTATAAAAGTATAACTCAAGTATTGAGGATGTGCGTATAAGTATTTACACGTATAATTATGTCGGTTTGCGTATAAATACGTATTTAAATGATCGGTGTGTGAATAAAAAAGTATGTATAAAATATGAATTTTATTATAATTAATGCCTCGAATTGTTAGATTGAAATTAAAATGTGAATGTAAGGTTTCTAAAATTAGAATACGAATATGAACATTTTTAAAATTGAAATACGAAGATACGAGGCGTTACAATCTCCTCTACTTTAGGAAATTTTATCCCGAAATTTATTCTAGAGTAAGAACTTGGAGAAAAAAATATTTGGCTAGAAGAATGATTGTCTAAAATTGAGACTTGGAAGTTTTGAAATGTGTTGAAAAATATGAAGTTTCGAGGAACGAAAAGGTAGGTTTGTAAAAAGGGTTCCTTTGTCTAAAAAGATTCGAGGCATTGAGCATAAGGAAAACATGCAAGTGTGTGTATAGACAAGCGAGATTAAACAAGTTTGAATAGCTCAATGATGAGGTATTTTAAAATGTGTTACCAAAGGAGGAAGCTTTCGTATAAACAATATGTATTTTGATGAAAAGTGTGGCCGCACTGTTGGTTGTAAGGAAAAGTTTCGTTGGATTTAAAGAGCATTGACAATCTCAGTTTTGTAGAGAATTCTTTATCGGTGAAAAAAGAGGAAGTTAGGTATTTTAAATAAAAAATGGTTTTGGAGGTAACGGCCAACTAAGTATGTTTGCGCATAAATAAAGAATGGAAAATAGTTTTAAAAGTAAGAAAGCATTTAGGGATCGAATGTTTAAACCGATTGATTGCAAATGGGGTTTGTATAAAAGGCAGAGAATAGCGGGGATTAATGGAGGGATAAGAGTGAACTATTGACCTAATAAACGAATGTGAGTATAAGAATGGTATGTGTATTGAAACCGATGAGTTAAGAATGGGGTCTCGTCGTGGATAATCGGATATCGCGCGTTTAGCAATGCGTTTGTGAGTTGTTAAAGTTTGTATCGTGTCCAAATAGGTCTGCAAAACATCGAATGGCAAGTTTTACGAAAGTTTGGTAACATGGTGAAAACACTTATATATAAGAAGTACCAACGACGTATCCACCATGTTTTGACCATGTTACGTCCGTTTCGTTATTCGGTGTCACGTTACGTTCTGTGTCTTACCATACACAGTATTACACCCTATGATTCTCATGTGCCTATCCCTATAATCCCGTGTGCACCCGCGATTATATTGATTATCGCATGATCCGCATAGTTTGTACTAGTTGTGTATGAATCACGGTATACATAAATTTGAAAATAATAATGTGTGCGTATAAGAATGTAGTATATAAGCATGTTTACGTTCAAATAAGTATGAGACCAACGTGAGCGAACCCCCTCGGGTTATGCTCATGTATAGGTACAAATGTATGAATTTGAATATAAGTATGAGCATGAGCATGAATATGAGTATAAATATAAGTATGCATATGAGTATACGTACAAAAATAAAACGTATGAGTTACGAATATGTGCATAAGTATGAATATAAGTAGGTCTAAATGACGACGATTGAGTGTATGGTATGAATTGAATACAATGAATTTAAGTATATAAAACGATCGAGAAGTTCGAGTATGTAAAAAAAAACGAATGATATAAATGAAATTGTCGCGAGATATCAACTAAAATGTGTACGATGTTATGAGAATTTATGTAATGTAGAATTTAGTTTGTGAATGTAAAAAGAATATAAAGTACTTATTGGTTATGCGTGACGTATTTTGTAAAGAACGGAAAATGCTACTCTTGTTTTAGAAGAATTTATGTAAGTTGAAAATGGTCGGTCCCCATGAAGTTTCCTTGCCCACGTGTTTTGAAATTTAAATGACGTATTGGGTGGTGTATGAAACGGTTTCTGAAAATAGTAAGTTTGAGTCGTTTTAAAAGATCTTGCATTAAAATATGGAATTTGATGTGAATGTAAGGTTTCTAAAATTAGAATACGAATATGAACATTTTTAAAATAGAAATACGAAGATACGAGGCATTACATTTACGCCCCATTTTTACGCCTGTTTTTTACGCCCCGTTTTTACGTGCCGTTTTTACGCCCTGTTTTTGCGGCTGTTTTTCAAGCGCCGTTTTTTCGCGCCTGTTAAAAATTTTAAACCTTTTTTACACCGCGATTGAAAACTTCTTTTAAACCGCTACACGTAAAACTATACACTAAAACCTTTAAAGCTTTAGGCTACACGTAAAACTATACACTATAACTTTTTTACATTCATGTAAAAATGTTTTTTTTATGTAGAGTTTTTCGGGAACCTATGATCACCTCTAAAAAAACTTTTTACACCCAAGGTAAAATTTAAAAAAAATTTTACAAGCATTTAAACAAACACACTAAAAATAAGTTTATTTAACCTTTACGCTTCACGTAAAAAAGTATACGCTAACACTTTTTTACATCATTGTAAATTGTTTTTTTTAACATCAATTGTTTAAAATTAAAAAAAATAAAAAACCTTTTAACCGAGGCGTATATATTAAAAGTCTACTATAACCGTAAATATACGTATTCTCGAAGTTAGAATTAAAAACATTTGACACCAAAGTGTTAGAATTAAAAAAAATATGCAAGCCTTTAAAACAACTCCGTCAAAAAAATTATTTCATAGCTTTACGCTACAAGATAAAAAGTATACGCTAAATCTTTTTTACATCCATGTAAAACTGTTTTTTTTAAACATCAATAATTTAACCCTCGCGTAAAAAATATATTAAAAATATACACTAACCGTAAATACCTAGTCTATAACTTTTTTTACAGGTGGTTTAAGATTTTACGAAAAAATCTCTAAGTACAAAAATCCACATAAAAAAATCAACGTAAAAAACTAATTTATACTAAAACCGCATGCGTAAATTTCTTTAAAAAAATACAACCATTTAAAAAACTCGTAATAAAAAAAGTTTTTTTAAAGCTTTACGCTACACGTAAAACAATACACAAAAACTTTTTTACAACAATGTGAAAAGGTTTTTTTTATGTAGAGATTTTCGGAAACCTATGACCACCCGTAATATAACAACTCTCCTAAAACCCTTAACATGCCCTAAAATGCCCATAATATACCCCGTATATGAAAAACGGACCTAATATACATTTATATTAATAAAAATCAAATAAAAACAAAAATATTAGGTTGTCGCGGGCCGCAACCCAGTTCTCTAGGTCTGTCGTGAGGCGCGACGGAGTGACACCAGACGACTCCTCAGGCCGCCACGTGTCCTTAAACGTGTGAAGGCTAATGGGTTGAGTCAACCAAGCTAGGCCCTAGCCTAGAGTCCTCGCGGGCCGCGAAGGACTTGGCAAAACCTCAATTGTTTACAAAACCTCAATTGTTTTTCTCACTATTTGTGAGTACATATTATTTTTATAAACTGTCTTTACAAAACCTCAATTGTTTAAAGTATAATTAACAGTGATTGAGTCTATGTATTCTACAATTACTGTCGGTATGTTGGGGTTTTGTATACACTACTTGTTACTACACTGTGAGTAGTATCATGACCACAAGCCAGGATTGATAGTACCGTGGGTGGTAACTGGGTAGATAAAAAAATTGTAATCGCTCTCAATACTGTAAAACTTTAAAAGCTTGTTTTGATTAAACTAGGATGCACTCGCCAGTATTTCTTGCTGATAAAACTTTTTAAAACGCGTTTCAGGTAACAAAATGTGAAAGCCAAATAGAAGCCAGCTGGAGAGCACTGAAGGCTTGGAAAAGTGGCTATAAAAGTTACCTAAATAAGAAAGAAGTTTTATTTCAATAAATTAGGGTTTATCCCTATAAACATATTGTAGTGGAAACTTGGGTTTTCCCATGTATTTATTATCTATAAAAGTGTGGTGTTTTAACTCTGATAAACTATTTCCTAACTACGGTCCTGATGTTAATTTCCGCTGCCAAATTAATAAACACCGATACCACTAATCTGGATCTCGCGGCCGCCCGCTCCTGGGGTAGGGGTCGGGGGTTGCGACAGAGAGTGGTATCAGAGCTACAACCACTGGTTTAAGCCGCAGACGTGTTCTGCTGACACCAAGATTTTATCAATTTTAGGAAATGATCTATGTGACTATGTGTATTATTGTTTTGTGTTATTTGACAATCTATTAGTTTACAGTATGAGTGAGCAAGGTACGTCTGACGCCTATCGTCACCTAGCTAGTTCTCCCAAAAGTGAAGGAACATCATCACAGCCTACTCCTTCGGGGTATTCTATTGACACTGAAGAAGGAATCTTCATTTTAAGGCGCAATCCGAAGAACCATTCCCTTCGAAAAAGAGAGGATGGTTCAGTTGGGGAGCACACGAGAGGAGAAAACGGATGAGAAAGTTGCAACAACAAAGAGCGTTAGCAGCAGCCAATAGGGAAGTAAATGCCTAGACACAAGAAGCAGTTAATAGACGATTGGCAAACTTTCATATATTAGCTACCACTGCAGCAGATCCTAACCTAGATCAGATAATTGCACCACAACCACTGCCACTATTCCCAACCCAACCAATGGAGATAGAACTTACCCAAGGAAACCAAATTCCCATACTAGCATTTGACCCTAACGAGATACCTAGAATCCCAGCACCTAATCCTTTAGCATATGATCCATGGGAAGATGACCATAGGGAATATCAGGAATTTTATCCATAGGGAGGACCGATGCCAAAAATGCTGGCGAGTCCATATAATCAAAACAAGCTTTTATAACTTTACAGTATTGAGAGCGATTACAATGTTTATATCTACCAATATACTCATTCAGTATTTGTCATGTTCACAGTTCCATGACTGTGGTCATGTTACTCATTGGCTAAATCGTCGTACAATAGTAACGGATTACAAGTAGTGTATACAAAACCCCACAAACCGACATCAATTGTAGAATACATAGACTCAATCACTGTAAGTATAACTGAAAATATTTAAGGTTTTGTAAAACAGTTTGGTAGAAAAAGAGAATGACTCACATTGATAACTTAGGTAATACTAAGGCTTCCTGATGCTTTTCCTGATTATTATCTATTAAAAATAAACAATGCACACGTGTTAGTAAGATAACCCAAATCACATTAGCCATATAACACGAGACAAAACTCCAACGAACTGAGTCAGGCAGAGCCTTGACATGCGTTACAGAGCCCTAGATCAATCGGGTAGGGTAACGAATACGTGATTGGGGGTTAAAATACTTACAAGGAGGTAGAGCTTCGTGTTTTAGGAGTATAATACCCGTTAAATTTCGCACTATAGCTTTGAGAGAGAAAAGAAATTTGAACAAGGAACAACTGAGGTTGAACACCCCTTTTATAGGCTGGAATAGGGGCGGCTCGCCCCTGCGTCCCTTTCCTCTCTCTGTCTCACGGCCCGTGAGAGACCTAGGCTAGGGCCTAGTCTTGGAGACTCACATCGTAGATCTACCATGCACAAGGACACGTGGCTGCATTGGGTTCCGGCATACCCGGGGCTGTCGCGCCCCATGACTCACAAGACCAGGAGGGTCGCGGCCCGCGAGGGACCTATTTTATTTGATTTTTGTTATAATTAATGTTATTCAGGTTCGTTTATGAGTATTCAGGGTATATTAGGAGCGTTTAGGGGTGTTTTACGAGGGTTATTATATCTTCCCCACCTTGTTTTAAATCTCGTCCTCGAGATTTACTGGAACAGGTGCGGATATTTCCGTTGCATCTCTAACTCGAGCTCCCAAGTGTATTCTGGTCCTCTCTTGGAATTCCATTTTACTTTGACCAGAATTAATCTCTTGTGTTTGAGATTCTTGATCTTTCTATCTTCAATCTGAATGGGTTTTTCTACAAACTTAAGTTTCTCATTTATCTCTATGTCCTGAAGAGGTACCACTAATGATTCGTTTGCTACGCACCTTTTGAGATTACATACATGAAATACAACACGTATTCGTGCCATTTCCTCTGGCAGTTGTAACTGATAAGCTACTGGTCCTATTCTCTTGATAATATCAAAAGGTCCAACATACCTGGGGCTTAGCTTTCCTCTTTTAATGAACCTGACTACTCCTTTCCATGGAGAAACTTTTAACAATACTTTATCTCCAACTTGAAATTCCAATTGTTTTCGTCTGTTATCTGCATAACTCTTTTGACGATCTCTTGCTGCTTTAGTCTTTCCTTGACTTGAACAATTTTGTCCGTTGTTTCTTACACTATCTCTGGTCCAGATAATTGCTTTTCTCCAATTTCTGCCCAACAGACTAGAGTTCGGCACTTTCGCCCATAAAGTGCTTCAAAGGGTGCAACATTAATGCTAGTATGATAGCTGTTATTGTAAGAAAATTTTATTAATGGCAAATGATCGTCCCAATATCCTCCGAAATCAATTACACAGGCTCTAAGCATATCCTCCATTATCTGAATTGTCCTTTCACTCTGTTCATCCGTTTGAGGATGATAAGCTGTGCTTAGATTTAACCTGGTTCCCATTGCTTTTTGGAAACTTGTCCAAAAAATGAGATGTAAAATGCCTATCTCTATCAGACACAATGGATAATAGAATTCCATGTAATGAAACTATTTCATTTACATATAACTTGGCTAACTGTTCCATACTGAAAGTTTCCTTCTTAGGTAAGAAATGAGCAGATTTGGTTAATCTGTCTACAATCACCCAGATTGTATCATTACCTATTCGTGTCTTAGGTAATTTGGTAACAAAGTCCATTGTTATCGATTCCCATTTCCAAATTGCCATCTCTAATTGTTGCAATAACCCTGAAGGTTTTTGATGCTCAACTTTAACCTGTGAACATGTTAGATATTTAGCAACATAGTTTGCTATATCCTTTTTCATTCCTATCCACCAGAAATTCTTTCTTAAATCTTCATACATCTTATCACTACCGGGCTGTATCGTATATTTAGACTTATGAGCTTCTTCTAAAATTTGGTCTCGTAGGTTTCCTTGAATAGGTATCCAGATCCTTTTCTTATGGAATCTCCAAATTCCATCTGTTCCTTTTTCTAATTCCTTAATCATTCCTTTTAAACCTTCAGCATCATCCTTGATTGCTATTTCTTGTATCTCTATAATTTGCTCATTTAAATCTATCTGCAGATTTAGTCTGAGAGAGCGTACTCATTTTGGCTTTTCGTGATACTTTCGACTTAAAGCATCAGCTACTACATTAGCCTTTCCTTCATGATACTGGATATCAGAATCATAATCACTAAGAATTTCCATCCAACGTCTTTATCTCATATTTAATTCCGTTTGCCCAAAAACATATCTTAAACTCTTATGATTTATGAAGACAACAAACTTACTACCATAAAGATAGTGTCTCCAAATCTTAAGGGCAAAAATTATGGCTCCTAATTCTAGATCATGGGTTGTATAATTCTCTTCATGTTTCTTAAGTTGTCTAGAAGCATAAGCTATAACCTTTTGACGTTGCATCAGCACACATTCGTATCCTAACTTAGACTCGTCACAATAGACTATCAAGTCTTCAGTTCCTTCTGGTAACGCGAGTATCGGTGCATTGGTTAACCTTTGCTTTAAAATCCTAAAGGCTTCATCCTGTTTTGGTCCCCATTCAAACTTAACTGATTTGCAGGTCAGTTTGGTTAATGGAATGGCTATTCTAGAAAAAATCTTGAATAAAACGTCTATAATACCCTGCCAATCCAACAAAACTTCTTACTTCCATTGGTGATCCAGGGACTTTCCAATTAGTAACTGCCTCGATCTTTGTGGGATCCACATGAATTCCTTCATGATTAACCAGATGTACAAGGAATTGCACTTCTTGTAACCAGAATTCGCATTTTGAGTATTTAGTGTAAAACTTTTCTTTTCTCAACAATGTCAGAAGTGTATACAGATGCTCTGCAGATCTTCTTTACTCTTAGAGTAAATTAGAATATCATCTATAAAGACAATTATGAATTTATCCAGGTATGGCTTACATATCATGTTCATCATGTCCATAAATACGGTTGGGGCATTGGTTAAACCAAATGGCATGACTGTAAATTCATAATGACCGTACCTTGTTCTGAAAGCAGTTTTAGGAATGTCCTCTTCCTGTACTTTCAATTAATGATATCCTGAGCGTAAGTTGATCTTAGAAAAGAATCGAGCTCCTTGAAGTTGATCGAACAGGTCATCTATTCTCGGTAGTGGGTACCGATTTTTAATCATAACCTTGTTCAATTCCCAGTAATCAATGCACTTACGCATTGAACCGTCCTTCTTTTTGACAAACAACACTGGTGCTCCCCACGGCGATTAGCTAGGTTGTATAAAACCTTTTTCAAGTAGTTCGTCCAACTGTTTCTTTAGTTCTTGCATCTCCGTTGGTGCTAGTCGGTATGGTGCTTTGGCAATCGGTGCCGTTCCTGGTATTAGGTGAATTCTAAATTCAACCTCTCTATCTGGCGGTAATCCAAGTAACTCTTCTGGAAAAACGTCTGAGAATTTATATACTACGGGAATATCTTTTAATTCTTTTCCTTTAATGTTAATGATTACGGATATCATATACACCATTTCTCCTTTCCTTGCATAACTTGCAGCTTTCATCACAGAGATGAATTTTGTTGATCTGGTTGGCTTGTCTCCTTTAATTGTGATCTTTTCATCATTTGGTGTACTTACTTGCACAGAATTTTGATCACATAAAATATTGACATGATTGGCTACCAACCAATACATTCCTAATACAACATCAAATCCGGCTAGATTCATTGGAAAGAGATTAGCAGTAAAATTATGGTTCAGAATTTCTATTCTTGCTCCCTGCAAGATTTCGCTTATCTTAATGGAATCTCCATTTGCTATCTCCACCAGACAGTCTTGTTGAAGTTTAGTTAATGGTTGGTTAAGAAGTTTGTAGAAAGAAGTATTGATAAAACTTTGGTTTGCACCATAGTCAAACAATACTTTAGCAAAAACATCATTAACTAAAAACGTATCGACAATCACATCCAGAATCATCTTGGCTTCTTCAGCTGTCAGAACGAATGCTCTGGCATTCTTCTTAGGTCCTTCGGTTGCCTTGGCTTTGCTGGTTGTCTCTAGAGCTAGTTTCGGACAGTTCGGTTTGATATGACCAGCTTCTCCAGAATTGAAGCATAGCCTATTGCTAGCTTTCTTCTAGTAGTCTTCTTCCTTGTGTCCAGACATTTTGCAGAAGTTGCAGTATATGGAGCACCTTCCTGAGTGCTTCCTTTTGCAATACTTGCAGTTGGGTGAAGAGGAAGAACCTGTTCCTTTTCCACAGTAAGGATTACCAGAACGGAATTCTTGGGTAAGCCTTTGAGCTAGGTTCTTTCTCTGGTTTTCCTCTTGTGTACCCACCAATTCATCAGTCAGGGTGTTAGCCAGTTCTACTGCTTCTTCTATGGTCTGTGGCCTAGCTTCCTTGACTACATGTTTGATCTCACTAATTAATCCCCAGATGTAACGGGAGACTAATACTGGCTCAGGTGAGGCTAAGGTTGGTACTATCCTAGCATATTCAAAGAATATGGTAGTGTACTCCCTGCACTCTATTCCAGTCATTTTAAGATTCAGAAACTTATTGAAATTTGTCCTTTTTCATGAGGGGGACAAAATTTCCTTTCAACTATCTCTTTAAAGTTAGTCCATTCCATATTATAAACTATGTCACTTCTTCTAGACTGGAGAATGGTATTCCACCACTCTAAGGCTGCATTCTTAAAAAGATTAGAAGCAAACATAATCTTTTCTTCATCTGCGCATTTACTTATTTTTATGACTGCTTCTGTCTTTTCTATCCAGCGCAAGGCTGAAATGGCTCCTTCATTGCCTGAGAATTCTACTGGTTTGCAGGCCAAAAATTCTTTATAAGAACAACCATATGAGATGGCTCTCCTTCTTTTTGGAATTGGAGCTTGGATCAGGGGTCCGTGATTTTCGTTCACGTTGTGACTTGGTTCAGTGATTTGACGTTTACTTCCAATTACAGAATTATTATTTTCTGCTTATTTAATAGTCTTGATAATATATGGCATAACATCTATAATTCCTTGTGCTACGATATGTTCGATGGCACTTTTATTCACTTAGTTCTCGTTATTATTGTTATTCTGGTTTTTCCTAATTTACTTCGTTCGACATCTGAATTGGAAACGTTTATCAGGTATTAACATCACAGAATAAGATTTAATACAAACAATCACACAAACAGATTGATCAAAAACGTCGAACATTGCGACTTACTCTTTTTTTAGATATATATATATATATACACATATGCATCGATTACAAATTACAACTGAAAATTAAACACACTAGTAATTATGCATCGATAGGTATTTTAATTTATATATTTCAGTTGATTTTTTTTATCAAAGTAAACAAATTACACACACACACACACACACACACATATATATATATATATATATATATATATATATATATATATATTATACTAGGCGCTAGTTTGTCTAATACTGCATCTCACGCTCGTCACACTTCCAGACGAGTTTCTCTCCTATCTGACAAATTCTATTTCCTTCTTCCACTAATTCTTTGCCATATTGGCGAAGTTCCTGCACATTTTCTCCGCTCATGGGAGGTAGTGGTGCTGGTACTAGGTCAGGGTAATGTGGTATGGGTTCTTCATAAGGGTTGTTTAATAATTCCTGAAATGACCTGTTGTCGTCCCACCAGGGGTCATAGTCTAAAGGGATTGGGGTGGGAATTCTTGGGATCTCAATGGGGTCGAATGCTGGGATTGGGAATTGGTTCTCTTGGTTAGGTTCTAACTCCATTTGTTGGTTGGGGAACAAGGGTAGAAGTTCTGGTTCAGCTACTTGGTTCAGATTTGGGTTTATAGCTGTATCTACTAACATGTGGAAATCAGCTAACTGTCTATCAAGTTCCTCCTCCCATAATGGTCTATTAGTTTCCTGGGTTTGGGCATTCATCTCTCTATTGTCTCTTGCTATCGCTCGTTGTTGTTGAAGTTTTTCATTCTTTTCCTTCTCTCATGCGCTCCTCTACTAAACCATCCTCTCTTTTTAGGAGGGAAGGGTTTCTCAGATTGTGCCTTAAAGATAAAGATTCCTTCCTCAGTATCAGCTGAGTAGCCTGAGGTAGGCTGAGATGAGGTTCCTTCATTCTTTGGGGAATTAGGCAATTGACGGTAAGCGTCAGATGTACCTTGCTCACTCATACTGTAAACTAATAAATTGTCAAATAAAAGAATAGTAATATACATATTTACACAGAATCACATAATTTATTTCCTAACACAGTTGGTTAAAATTTAGGTATTAACAGAACACCTAAACAGCTTAAACCAGTGGCTTTGGCTCTGATACCACCTTCTGTCGCAACCCTCGACTCCTATCCCGAGAGCGGGCGCCGCGAGAACACAGAGCGGGTGGTATCGGTGTTTATTAATTTTGGCAACGGAATTTAAACATCAGGACCGTAGTTAGGAAATATTTATCAGAGTTTCAAAACGCCAACTTTATAATAAATAAATGGGATAAAACCCAAGTTTCATTCGCAATACATTTATAGGGGGATAAACCCTAATTATTGAAAACATAAACTCCTTTTTATTTAGGTAACTTTTATAGCCACTTCTTTAAGCTTTCAGTGCTCCCCTGCTAGCTTCTATTCGCTTCACATTAAGTTACGTGAAACATGTTTTAAAAAGATTTTATCAGCAAGAAATACTAGCGAGTGCATCCCAGTTTAATCAAAACAAGCTTTTATAACTTTACAGTATTGAGAGAGATTACAATGTTTATATCTATCAATATACTCATTCAGTATTTGTCATGTTCACAGTTCCATGACTGTGGTCATGTTACTCATTGGCTAACTTATCGTCCAGTAGTAACGGATTACAAGTAGTGTATACAAAACCCTACATACCGGCAACAATTGTAGAATACATAGACTCAATCACTGTAAGTATAACTGAAAATATTTAAGGTTTTGTAAAACAGTTTGGTAGAAAAAGAGAATGACTCACATTGTTGACTTAGGTAATACTAAGGCTTCCTGATGCTTTTCCTGATTATTATCTATTAAAAATAAACAATGCACACGTGTTAGTAAGATAACCCAAATCACATTAGCCATACAACACGAGACAAAACTCCAACGAACTAAGTCAGGCAGAGCCTTGACATGCGCTACGGAGCCCTAGATCAATCGGGTAAGGGTAACGAATACGTGATCGGGGGTTAAAATACTTACAACAAGGCAGAGCTTCGTGTTTTAGGGGTATAATACCCGTTAAATTTCGCACTATAGCTTTGAGAGAGAAAAAAAATTTGAACGAGGAACGACTGAGGTTGAATGCCCCTTTTATAGGCTTGAACAGGGGTGGCTCCCGCCCCGCAACCCATTCCTCTCTCTGTCTCGCCGCCTGCGAGAGACCTAGGCTAGGGCCTAGCCTTGGCGACTCACACAGTAGATCTACCACACTCAAGGACACGTGGTTGCATGGGGTTCCGGCATACCCGGGGCTGTCACGCCCCGCGACTCGCAAGACCAGGAGGGTCGCGGCCCGCGAGGGACCTATTTTATTTATTTTATTTGATTTTTGTTATAATTAATGTTATTTAGGTTCGTTTACGAGTATTTAGGGTATATTAGGAGTGTTTAGGGGTGTTTTACGAGGGTTGTTATATTTTCTGACTCTCAAAATGAAGAATTTGGATTGTAGGAAGTATGTATCTAACTACAACTCCATGTCTAGGCTTGTACCTTATCTGATCTCACCCCAGTCTAAGCGCATTGCACGTTTTATTGGGGGCCTAGCATCAGAGATTAAGGGGATGGTTAAATCTTCCAAACCCGCTACTCTAGAGCGATGGTGGATTTAGCCCTTTCACTAACTAAAGACGAAGTGAGATTAAGGGCAATCAAAACCGAGGTTGATGGGAAAAGGAAGCGTGAGGATAACCTCTTCAGAGATTCAAAGAAAGAAAAGTTCAATTCGAATAAGAATCAACCCAGGTTCGTTGAAAATAGGATCGGGTGCAAGACATGTGGAAAGAGACATTGGGAGCAATGCCGAATGGAATAACAGCAAAAACCATGTGGCATATGCAAGAAAACTGGCAACAGAACTCACGAGTGTAAGAAGGTCAAGAACGCAATTTGTTTCGAATGTGGTGAGAAAGGTCACATCAGAACAATTGCACCAAACGTGCAGCAGGTGGAAGCTCAAAGGCTGGGGAAGCCAAAAATTTAAATGCTCAAGTTTTCCAGCTTACCGCAAAAGAGGCGATGAAAGATACAAATGTTATAAAAGGTAGATTTGTTGTTAATAACATTTTCGCACGAGTTTTATTTGATTCTTGAGCTGATAAGAGTTTTGTAGATCATAAATATAGCAAACTATTAAATCTACCCTTAAGAACTCTAGATCTTACATATGAGGTTGAAATAGTTGACGGTACTACTGAGATAGACTCTCTGATTCTAGAAGGATGCGCTATATCCATCAAGAATCAATCCATTCCTATTAATCTTTTACCCATGATTCTTGTAGGATGCGATACAGTTTTTGGTATGCACTGGTTATCACAAAACCAGGTCCGTATTGCCTGCGACAAAAAGCTAATCAAAATTAAATCCCCATCTAGTGAGACACTCACTATTCATGGAGACCGACACTATGGGTTGCTTGAGGATGCATCTCTGCTTAAGGCATCCAAGTGTCTAAAGAGAGGATGTGTCATTTACATGGCACAAGTAACTATGGATGCCCCAAAACCAAAGATAGAAGATATACCGGTCATCTCTGAATACCCCGACGTACTTCCAGAAGATTTACCTGGTTTACCATTAGAAAGGCAAGTCAAATTCCGAATCAACATATTGCCTGGGTTAGCTCTTATAGCTAGAGCTCCATATCACTTGGCGCCAACGGAGATGAAAGAATCGAAGGCACAATTTGAGGGGCTACTAGAGAAAGGTTTCATACAACCAAGTTCTTCTCCTTGGGGAACTCCTATCCCGTTTGTTAAAAAGAAAGACGGCTCAATGCGAATGTGCATTGACTACCGTTAGTTGAACTAGATAACAATCAAGATTCGTTATCCCTTGCCGAGAATTAACGACTTGTTCGATCAACTACAAGGAGCAAGTTTCTTCTCAAAAATCGGTCTTCAGTCTAGTTATCACTAACTGAAGGTCAGGAGTGAATATGTTCCAAAGACTGCTTTCAAAATGAGGTATGGTCATTATGAGTTCTTGTTTATGCCATTCGGACTCACTAATGCACCAACAACTTTCATGGATCTCACGAGAAGAGTCTATAAATCTATCTAGATAAGTTTGTCTTTGTCTTCATAGACGGCATACGTATCTACTCTTGTAATAAAGATGATCACGAGAAACACCTAAGATGCATTATTGAGTTACTAAAGCAAGAAAAGTTTATGCAAAATTCTCTAAGTGCGAGTTTTGGCTTAGAGAAGTCTAATTCTTAGGACATGTGATCAGTGAACTTGGAATTCAAGTAGATCAAGCAAAGATCGAAGCAATCATGAATTGGTAAGCACCCAAAGCACCTTCTGAAATCCGTAGTTTTTTGGGATTGGCTGGTTATTATAGAAGGTTCATCGAGAACTTCTCTAGAATAACAACTCTCCTAACTACATTGAGTTGTAAGAATGCCAAGTTTGACTGGGGGCCGAAGCAAAAAGAATATTTCTAGATTCTAAAGCAAAAGATGAGAAATGCCCCAGTATTATCATTACCTGAAGAAGTTGAAGATTTCGTAGTTTACTGTGATGTTTCGCACACAATATTGGGTTGCATATTAATGCAAAGAGGAAAAGTAATTACTTATGCATCATGACAACTTAAGATACACGAAAAGGCCTACGCCACCCATGATTTAGAACTGGGTGCAATAGTATTCGCACTAAAGCTATGGAGGCACTATCTATATGGAACAAAGTGTTTAATATACACGGACCACAAAAGCCTCCAACACATATTTAATCAAAAAGATTTAAATATGCGACAACGCCGTTGGATGGAAACATTAAATGATTACGAATGTGAGATTCGTTATCATCCTGGCAAGGCTAATGTTGTTGCCGATGCCTTGAGCCATAAAGAAAGGATAAAACCAATAAGGGTTCACTCTAAGAGGATCAAGCTACGAACTAGTTTAAATGAGAAACTACTTAATGTTCATAAGCAAGCCTTATTAGAAACAAATGCTCCTAATGAAGGATTAGGTGGAACTGTTGAACATTTAGCACCTGGAAGCGATGGAATATTGAGATTTAATGATAGAATTTGGGTTCCCATTTTTGGAGGTCTCAGAGATCTGATTCTCGAGGAATCACATAACTCAAAATATTCGGTACATCCTGGTGGAGATAAAATGTATTAGGATTTGAAAAAGAACTATTAGTGGATGGGGGCATGGAGAAGTCCATAGCCACCCATGTAGCCAAATGTTTGACATGTTTGCAAGTTAAAGCCGAACATCAGAAACCATTAGGTTTGCTACAACAACTTGAAATACCCACATGGAAATGGGAAATGGTAACTGTTTTGGTCAAAAATTACCGAAGCAATTTAGTGATCAAATTAGTTAAGTGAGGTAGTGTGCTAGAAATATGTGTGAAAAGTATTTTATCCAAGTTAATTGTAAAAACAGTTTCAGGATACGGCTCAGGATATAGAGCTGTATCTGTGATCAAACAATGAGCAAAAAAGTAAAGGTTGACACGTGATGTACGAGGAAAGCCCTTGATCAATCTAGATCGCCGGCACAAAACCTCGGGAGCTGACAATCGCAGCTGCCTTGTTCTTCTATTACTTCAAATATCAGGATACAGTGCAGGAAGTGATGCGGATCAACTAGGTGTTACAATGTAATTCGAATACAAGTGTTTGTGTATAGTGTTTGCAGTGAGCTAGAGAGCAAAAGTGTTCGAAAGTGTGTGTGAAAATTGTGTGGCTTAATCTGATCCGCCCCCATCTATTTATAGTAAAAGAAATGCAACAAACTATCCTAAATAACCGGGATCCGGCGAATATTCCCCACTCGAACGTTGTAGACCTGGTCTTTCGGGTTCAACGTCTCCCACATAACAGATACGTCCGAGTCTTGAGGAAAAGAAGTCCATCTGACCCTTAGTAACCCACAGCCTCTAACCTGCACGTGGTTAATTTAGTTAACACCAGGATATTGCCCAGGATGTTAGCAATATCCTAATCCAGTATCCTGATCACAAGCAAACAACCAAAAGCAGGATATTACTAAGGATGTGTACGCTCAGAAAATGACCCATAACAATTGTCCCCAAATATATCTGTTGGTATACCAATCCAACGGATATATTTTAAAAATTCTATCTCGTAAATCAAGGCAATTAAAACGAAACGATGGTTGAGGTGACATTGTGCCATTTTCAAAGCAATATTTACTCTTTACCCCCTATATTCAGCCTATAATTAGCTGAGATATTTCTTCTTGTTATCATTACTCTTCAAGCGATTTTCAGGTAACCATCATTTCCCTCATCCTCTGTTCTTTTTCCAGAGTTTCTTTTAGTTTGCTTAATACACTTCATGGCATCTCGGACAAGATCTCGTTCGGATGAACCAATCCCAACTCTCGTGAGTCAAAACCTCATACGAGAACCGGAAAAAGAAATCTGCTGCTTCAACAATGCCGATATCGCTGCCCTTAAGAATTCCGGCGCCTTTCCCGCTGGAACAGTCATTCGCCCTTTTGATCGGGAGATCCGATCAGACGTGTCATCAGACGAGTGGGTCTGTTTTTTCACCTACCCCTTTTCTTTGGGGCTCCGGTACCCATTTCCACCCTTTATCTCTCGTTTCTTCGACCTTACCGGCCTTAGTTATGCTCAAACTATGCCAATGGTCTGGAGAGTTTTGATGGTGCTAGATCAAATCAGATCTCGCCATTGCCCTGACCTGTGTATTGAAGACCTCCCTATAGCATACCGGTTGAGGTCCCATGGCGACAGTCGTTTTCTTTTGTTTTCCACCTCCAAAAGCCCGTTAGTCCTTAAGGCCACCAAGAACGAAGACCGATGGCGGCGAAAGTTCTTTTTTGTGAAAAGAGACTCTATCGACAAGGGTTTCGATCTGCCGGTTAGATGGTTAACCAAGGGTAGGATCTAGGGTTTTAGGAATATCCCTAAGTGTATCCTTAAACTATATGCCAAACTTAAATCCTGATGTTTTTATGCAACGAACTTCAGAGATTTAGCACCCCCAAGTGCGGAATCCAAGTCCAGGATCAAAGGAATCTACCAACTTCCTGCCAGTGAAAGAACTTTCTCCCTGTCTCTTACAGATTCAAGCCAAAAATCAAGTTCAGAGATGTCTAGTAAGCATATTCTCAGTAATTATCTTTATTTATCAAACCGATTATTTTTCAGAGGTATTGTGAGTTTTAAAAATATCTTCCCTTGTGCAGTACCAGTTGTCAACCTTGAAGGCTTCCAACTTGACGAGTTGGATAGTTACTCCAGCCTTGTACCTGTCAAACAAGAATCTAAGCCGAAGTCATTTGCCACACATAAGCCTACCACTTCAAAGACTGCTACCGCTCCTAAAGCTCCTCCGGCATCCAGGACCCGGGCCTCTAGCTCCCGGAAGAGGAAAGAAATGGATTCTCCAGCCGCCTCTGAGACATTCTCTCTTGAGAATCATGGATTTAATGAAGCTACTTCATTCCTCAAGCAGGTAAAAATTCCCTTCCAATATCCTGAACATGCATGTTAGTCATTATCCTGCTCATTTTACACTAATACCTGTATCTTTAACTGCAGGGCTTGGAACGTCTCATGCACTTGTATGAAGATGCCTGTGGGCTTAACAAGATGCTGGAGATTAAGCTCGAAAAAGCTGAAGCCACCATAGCTGATCAAGGAACAATCGCAGCTGCCAAGTCCCAGCACTATGAAGACAAATACAAGGTAATGACCCAGGAACACCAAGCTGCCCTCCACAAAGCCAATGAGGATGCTCAAGCCAAACTAGATGCCGCTCTTCTTCAATACCAGCAGGATATGAGTTCATATCGGGACAGTCTCAAAGCATCCGTTGTTATCTCCCTTCTCCAAGCTAGGTTAAGGATGGCTTATAAGTCCAAGAGCTTGGGCTTCGAATGCCCCTCCTGGAATGTAAAGGCTTGGGAAGCGAAACTACAGGATCTTGGAGGTCATCCCGTCGCTCATCCTGCAAAGCATGCTGGTGAAGAGCCTTCTAAGGCGGCAGAGGAAGTGGCCAATGCTGGTGATGGTGCCGAGAAGAATCCTGAGGGGGATGCTGGTGCAGACGCTGGGAAAGAAGTTGCTGATCAAGAAGGTGCTGCCCCTTAGGCGGCGAAGTGGGCGATGATGGATATACGTGCCAAGGCCGGAGCCCACTTTTTTTAAATTTCATGGTTGTGGTTTGTACAAACAATTTACTTTTCCTGTCGTTGAACAATTTATATTTCCTGCACTAGAACAATACGATGACCAAAGGTGGATGGGTCCTGGGTTTCAGGATGAAGCCCTTGGTCATCGGTTAGTATAACCTGTTTTGAATGTCGTAACGGTTGAAGGTGGGCAGGTCCCGTTTTGAGATAGAACCTTCAACCGTTACATAAGTACGGTAAAGACTAATTATGCTTTTAGTGGATGGGCCTCGGTTTGAGGTGAATCCAAAAGCACAACTTTTGACATGTTAATAATATAACTTCCTTTTGACTTATTTGTTGTTGCCTTTTAATTTCTGTCATGCATTCCTTAATGTAGATTTTAGCTTTGCAAAATTTCGTACAACTATCTTTTGGAAATATCCTGATCAATATACTCAGTGATATATTATGAAAACTTTTATTAAATAGAACTTCTAAAAATTCAATCATCTTTAGAGAAAACTTTTAAAGAATAAGAGATAGTCCACTTTCTAGAACCTGTTTTGATAATACGTGTTTGATCAAGGTTTTAATTTCAAACTAGTATTACTTCCAAATATTTTAATCAAATATCCTGAAACATATTTTGAAAATACATTTTGAGAATATATCCCGAGAATTTATCGTAATCAGGATGCTTAAGCTTTTGTCAAACATAGTTCCAAAAACTCAAATGATTTAAATAACGTCTACAAAGGAAAGATCATACCAGGAATAGAGTGTAACCCTATTCTCAAACTTCAATCCTTTTGCAACTTTTCCAACGAAGATGTCCTCTGTCTGAGACATTTAGTGTACTAGGTCCAAGCTTTATCCTTTTAGCTTTACACAATTGCCTCAGTAGGAATGTCCCCTGTGTATAATGTCCTCGAATACTTAGAAATTTTCTGGAAATCAGTTCCAATTGTATAGACAATTTTTTGTGTTACAGGGGTAAAACCCAAAATATACTGGAGATAAATCCTTTGTATCCCGGGGGAAATCCCAAATTTTCATGCGCTACAGGCGGGAGTGTATAAACTCCAAGACTTAGAAAGGTGAAAACCTTTAAACCTTAGAGAGTATGAAAATACCCTTTCGTGAGAGAGGGTGATCAATCCTCATATACCTTTAGGATTCAGGATATAGCCAATAGTAACGAAATTGTCAGCCACTTTTACATGGACTGGTCCCGCCACCTTGAACTATTCCCGAATAACTTGCGCTCCAGGCGGGGTGATTAAACCCAATTCGGAAGAAAGGTGAATACCTTTAAACCTGTGAAGGGATCAGGATCCCTTATCCGTGAGAGAGGGGGCCAATCCTCTAATCTTCCGAAGTATCCTGAGTGTGTATCTTGGTGCTATATCCCGAAGCATATACTGCAAAACATCTTCAAACTAAGGTGGGTGTTAGCTTGGCTAACACCCCTCTGATGCTTAAGTCAGTTTTCAAAGAATAAATCAAATCAAACATATTTAAAAGAGATAGAATTCATACCATCCTGAGTTAGAAATTAAATTCTAAACTCACTTGAAATAAAGCTTAAGGTGTATAGCATTCCAAGATCTCGGTAACATATCCCCCTCCATATTCTTGAGTCGGTATGCACCTTTTCCTGATTCTGATTCAACCTCATATGGTCCTTCCCATTTTGGAGCCAGCTTTCCATCAGCAAGATTAGTAGTATTCTGAAAAGCCTTTCTTAACACCCAATCCCCAACTTTGAACCTTCTAGTCCTTATATTCTTGTTGTATGCTCTGGACATCCTTTGTTGATATGCTGCCATTCTTAGCCGTACTGCATCTCTTGTCTCATCAATAGTATCCAGCTCCTGGCATAGGACTTCAGGATTCTGCTCAGGATTCCTGAGGTTGGATCTTGCTGTAGGTATCACCATTTCCGTCGGGATCACCGCTTCTGCTCCAAACACTTAGGAAAATGGGGGTTGACCAGTTTCATTTTTTACCATCGTTCTATCAGCCCACAAAACAAAGGGTAGTTCTTCTGCCCATCTTCCTTTCTTGGCCCCTAATCTCTTCTTCAAGTTGTTGAAAATTATCTTGTTTGAGGATTCAACTTGTCCATTTGCTTGAGGATGTACCGGGGTAGACGTAATCATTTTGATTCCCCAACTCTCGCAGAAGTCAGCAGTCCTTTTACTTATAAATTGAGATCCGTTGTCACAAATTATCTCAGCTGGTACTCCAAACCTAGTCAGGATATTCCTTTTTATGAAGGATACCACTTCCTGATCTCTAACTTGAACAAATGCTTCTGCTTCAACCCACTTGGAGAAATAATCCGTCATTGCCAACATGAAAACCTTTCCTCCTGGAGCCTTTGGAAGCTTTCCCACTATATCCATACCCCACTTCATAAACGGCCAAGGGGAAACAATATGATACAGCGGTTCAGCAGGCTGATGTAATATGTTACTATGTCTTTGACATGCATCACATCTTCGAGCATATTCTGTGGCATATTTCCTCATCGTCGGCCAATAATATCATGTCCTTAATATTTTTGAGAATAAGGACCTGCCCCCAGTATGGTTGCCACAATCCCCTTCATGTATATCCTAAAGTACTTCTTTGGTTTCGGGATCCTCCAAGCACCTCAGATATGGTCCTGCAAGAGATTTCTTATACAAAACATCATTTATAATAGTGAATCGTGATACCTTCATTCTAAAGGCTTTAGGATTATCATTCTTTGGGATGTGTCCTTCCTTGAGATATCTCATGATTGGAGCCGTCCAGGACTTAGGATCCTCCTCAAGATACTCCTCATCAGGATTCTGAATACTTATTACTTCCTTATCCTGAGGATTCATCGCAGGATATAGGATATGTAATATTGGTATTCGGGTCCCTTCCGGTATCCTGACCGATGATCCCAGATTTGCTAAGGCATCAGCTTCAGCATTATCCTCTCTTGGTACCTGTTCAAGTGTAAAAATATCGAAATATCCTGCTAATTTTTTGAGAATTTCGAGATACTCGATTAACTTCTCTCCTTTAACTGCATAGGTTCCATTAAAATGATTAGTGATTAACAAGGAGTCAACATATACTTGCAAATTCTTGATATTCATATTTTTAGCCAACTCTAATCCTGCAATTAAAGCCTCATATTCTGCCTCATTATTAGTAGCAGGAAATTCACACCTAATAGCCTGGGGTAATATGTCCCCCTGTGGCGATTTTAGTAGTATACCTAAACCTACACCTCTTACGTTAGATGCACCATCAGTATATAATGTCCAGCATTCTAAGTTTTCTCCTAGCTGCTGTACTTCTAAATCTACTTCATTTTGAATGTCACTACTGAAATCAGCCACAAAGTCAGCTAAAGCTTGAGACTTTATGGCATTTCTAGGCTCATATACTAAGTCATAAGCACTCAATTTTACTGACCACTTGGCCATCCTACCTGACATCTCTGGTTTCCTAAGCACGTTTTTAACAGGATAATTGGTTTTAACATGAATCCTATGTGTCTCAAAATAATGTCTAAGTTTTGTTGATGCCATAACTAATGCTAATATCAATTTCTCTAGATGTGAATATCTATTTCAGCACCTAGTAAACTTTTACTAACATAATAGACATGATATTGCTGACCTTCATGGTCCTTTATAAGAACGGCACTTACAGCATTCCCTGATACAGTGAGGTATAGGGATAGTGGTTCACCATTTTCAGGCTTCATCAATAGAGGTGCAGTTGAGAGATATCCCTTCAAATCCTGCAAGGCTGCTTCATGCTTTGCTCCCCATTTGAACTTCTTATTCTTCTTGAGGATATCATAAAATTCCTTGCATTTTTCAGAGGATCTTGAAATAAATCTGTTCAATGCTGCTACTCGGCCTGTTAACCATTGAACATCCTTCATATTCGAAGGTGATTTTATATCCAGGATAGCTCTAATCTGCTCCGGGCTCGCCTCTATGCCTCTTTTCGTTACCATATATCCTAGAAACTTTCCTGCCCCCACTCCGAAATGGCACTTGGCAGGATTCAGTTTCATGTTATACTGATCCAGGATATCAAATGCTCCCTTGATATCCCGGAGGTGATCCTCAGCCTTTTTAGATTTCACCACCATATCGTCAATATATACCTCCATGGTGTCCCCAGCTTATCTTTAAACATCATGTTTACCAACCTCTGGTATGTTGCACCTGCATTTTTCAAACCAAAGGGCATAGCAGTATAACAATATATACCTGTTGGTGTCATGAAGGCAGTATCCTCCTAGTCCGAAGGCTCCAGTTGAATCTGCTGAAATCCTGAGGATGCATCCATGAAGGTTAACATCTCATGCCTGACAGTAGCATCCACCATTGCATCAATATGGGGAAGAGGAAATGGGTCTTTAGGACAAGCCTTGTTCAAGTCCGTGTAATCTACACAGACTCTCCATGTCCCATTTTTCTTCTGTACCACGACTACATTTGCCAGCCATCTTGGAAACTTGACTTCTCTAATTATTTTGGACTTCAACAGTCTTTCAACTTCCTCTTGTATGATTGTATTTCGTTCAGGAGCAAACTTCCTTCTTTTTTGCTGAACAGGCTTGAACGACCTGTCAATTCCAAGCTTGTGAGTAATAATGTCTTTGGATATGCCTGTCATATCCTCATGCTTCCATGCAAATGTTGACATCCTGCACTTCAAAAAGTTAGTTAATTGTTCTTCAATATCCTGAGGGATATTGGTTCCTACGAGCACCGAGATATCAGGATTATCCTGATCTAGGATAAATTTCTTCATATCCTGCTCTGAAGCCTCCATGATATCTTGGGCCCGCATCTTTAATTGCTATGCTGGATTAGGCTTGGTTGAGGATTTCATTGAGGATGAGTAGCATTCCTTAGCCTCCTGCTGATCACTATCAACTTTGACGACCCCCCAAGGGGTAGGGATCTTGATGCACTGGTGATAAGTCGATGGCACAGCCTTCATGTCATGGATCCATGGCCTGCCTAGTATGATGTTATAGCAGGATAGGGAGTCCATCACACAGAAGCGTTGTATCAAGTTGACCCTTTCAACATATACTGGTAACTTTATCTCTCCTACGGTATTCCTAGCTTCTCCACTGAAACCAACGAGCACAGTGGACTTTGAAGTAATGTCCATCGGAGATACATTCATCCTCTTCAATGTTTCCAGCTGAATTATGTTGACGGAGCTACCATTGTCCACCAATATCCTGCGTACAAAATGGTTAGCAACATATAATGTTATTACGAGAGCATCGTGGTGAGGATCCTGGACAGTATCCCTGTCATCACTATCAAAAGTGATCACTTTATCGGTTGTAAGGGTAGTTATCCTAGCTGGTTTGTCCCCCCTTTTAGTCTTAGCTTCCTTTGCATGTCTCTTGGCCGCAGAATACGAAGTCCCACAAATGTCGGATCCTCCTGAAATAAAGTTAATTATTTTGGCATCTGCTAGGGGTGATGCTGCTCGTCCAGGATCCTTCTCAGGATCCTGCCCTTTATTCTTCTTTCTTCCCAGCAAATCCTTCAGATACCCCTTGCTTAACAGGTAACTTATTTCTTTCCTTAGAGCAATGCAATCCTCGGTCACATGCCCGAAATCTTCATGGAAGGCACACCATTTGGATTTATCCTTCCAATCAGCTTTCTATTGATTCTTTCGAGGCCACCTAGCTTTATCTCCTAAACCTTGCTATCATTTCTACCATATGGCTTGGAGCGATATGGTTTATACGAGGATTCTGATTTCCTGTTGGTTGATTCGTAGGTTGAGGTAGAATTCATCCTCTCTTGCATCTTTTTGTCATCTTCCAAGCGGATATATCTCAAAGCCCTGTTACGAGCTTCGTCGAGATTCCTGCAGGGATTCATCATAAGATCTTGATAAAACTGAGAATCCTTTTGTAACCCCATCTTAAAAGCCTGCACAGCTGTTGCAACATCAAGATGTGGGATATCCAAGGTTTCTCGACTAAACTTGTTCACATAATCCCTCAAGGATTCCTGAGGTCCTTGAGTTATCCTGTAAAGATCACTGGTTAGTTTCTCAAAACTCCGACTGCAAGAAAACTGACTATTAAATAAATTAACCAAAAGAGCAAACGAAGTAATTGAGTGAGGAGGAACATTTAACAGCCATTTTAAGGCTGATCCTGTCAAGGTAGAACCGAAACCCTTGCATAAGCATGCTTCCTTGAGTTCCGGAGGGATAGGGTTAATCTCCATTCTTTCTCTATACTGGGCAATATGCTCTTCAGGATCCGTAGTCCCATCATACAGTTTCATGTTGGGGGTCTGAAATCTTTTTGGGATTTCAGCATCATAGATAGGATATGCAAAGCGGGATATCATGTGGCTGTCTTGAGATACTTCTGGAATTGGTTGGACCACTCCAGGTACACTGGATATCATGTCCTTCAATTTCTGAAGCTCCCTAGTAAATGTTGACGTCATACCTGCATCCTGCAAAGACCCATTGTTGTTAGTAGCAAGAATATTATTATTTGACACGTTACCGGTCTGAGGATTCTGGCCATATCCTGAAGCATATCCTGAGCTCCTCACAGTTGACATCCTGACCGAGGAGGGTATCTCAGGGGTATGATTCTGAGAATGGCTTGGGACGATGTTCCCCCGGTTATCCTTAGTGTAAACTGCAGAACTGAAGTTCAAAGCCCTAGGCTGTATAGGAGTGACAGTTTCTTCAGCAGGTCTACTTGGGCCGGATTTCAAGAGTTGTATTTCTCTCATCAGCATCCGATTACTTTCCTGCTGCTGCCTCATCTGTTCCTGTACACTACCAAACAAATTCAGAATTTCATCATTAGATGCCAAAACAGGACCGGATCCCTGGGTACTAGGAGCAGGGATAACATCCCGAGCTACATGACTTTCAGCTCCGTGTGATGAAGCTTGCATTCTTGGAGGAGGAGGTGGAAGCACCGAACCAATTGTTACAGAGGTTGTAGCAGACGTGGTGGAAGAGCTCATGTTTGATCTTGAGGCCATTGAAAACAATGTAGCAAAAAGTTTTGACAAAAGAAAACCGAGTAATGATTTTACTAAAGTTTTTAGCAAAAATAGCACCACTTGCCCCACAGTGGGCGCCAAATTGTTTTGGTCAAAAATTACCGAAGCAATTTAGTGATCAAATTAGTTAAGTGAGGTAGTGTGCTAGAAATATGTGTGAAAAATATTTTATCCAAGTTAATTGTAAAAATAGTTTCAGTATACGGCTCAGGATATAGAGCTGTATCTGTGATCAAACAATGAGCAAAAAAGTAAAGGTTAACACGTGATGTACGAGGAAAGCCCTTGATCAATTTAGATCGCCGGCACAAAACCTCGGGAGCTGACAATCGCAACTGCCTTGTTCTTCTATTACTTCAAATATCAGGATACAGTGCAGGAAGTGATGCGGATCAACTAGGTGTTACAATGTAATTCGAATACAAGTGTTTGTGTATAGTGTTTGCAGTGAGCTAGAGAGCAAAAGTGTTCGAAAGTGTGTGTGAAAATTGCGTGCCTTAATCTGATCCGCCCCCATCTATTTATAGTAAAAGAAATGCAACAAACTATCCTAAATAACCGGGATTCGGTGAATATTCCCCACTCGAACGTTGTAGACCTGGTCTTTCGGGTTCAACGTCTCTCACATAACAGATACGTCCGAGTCTTGAGGAGAAGAAGTCCATCTGACCGTTAGTAACCCATAGCCTCTAACCTGCACGTGGTTAATTTAGTTAACACCAGGATATCGCCCAGGATGTTAGCAATATCCTAATCCAGTATCCTGATCACAAGCAAACAACCAAAAGCAGGATATTAGTAAGGATATGTACGCTCAGAAAATGACCCATAACAGTAACAATGGACTTGATTACCAAGTTACCAAAGACAAAATGTGGCAATGACATGATATGGGTTATAGTGGACAAATTAACTAAGTCAACCCATTTTATGCCAATTAAGGAAACTTTTAGTTCGGAAAAATTGGCCAAATTTTATGTGGACAACATCATGTCCCTTAACGAAGTTCCAGTATCCATAATATCAGATAGAAATACTAGGTACACATCACATTTTTGGAAAAGTTTCCAACAAGCTCTGGGTATGCGCTTAAATTTCAGTAAGAGTTACCATCCACAAACAGATGGTCAAAGTAAGCGTACAATCCAAACTCTTGAAGACATGCTGAGAGCATGTGTTATCGATTTAGGTGGTAGTTGGATGATCACCTACCGCTAATTGAGTTCTCCTACAATAACAGTTATCTTACAAGTATAAAGGCCGCTCCATTTGAAGCCTTATACGGGAGAAAATGTAGAACACCCGTTTATTGGGCTGAAGTTGGAGAAAGCCAACTATCTGAGCCTGAGATAGTCCTTGAGGACTACGGATAAGATAACACAAATCCGTGATAGGCTCAAGGCTACCCGTGATAGGCAGGAAAGCTATGCTGACAAGAGAATAAAACTTCTTAAATTCTAAATCAGGGATAAAGTCCTATTAAAAATATCACCTTGGAAAGGTGTGATGATATTTGGAAAAAAGGGCAAATTGGGCCCAAGATATATTAGAGCATTCGAGATAATCGAATATGTCGGTTTCGTAGCTTATAAGCTTAAGCTACCTGAGGAACTAAATGGAATCCATGATGTATTCCAAATTTCAAAAATGAAGAAATGTCTAGCCGATGAGTCGCTAGCTATGCCGCACCATGATGTGCAAACTGATGAAAACCTGAGGTTTATTAAAAAACCTTTATCGATCGAGGATAGGTTAAAAAGCTCCGAAAGAAAATGATCCCAATCATGAAAGTTAAATGGGATTCTCATCGTGGCCCTGAATTCACAAGGGAGGTTGAATTAAATATGAGACAAAAGTACCCCTATCTATTTAAATAAAATCTCGAGGACGAGATTTATTTAAGGAGTGAGAATGTGACACCTCGGAAATTTATGATGAACAATATGGAAACACGTGTCTGGAAACTCTCCAAATATTCCAAATTTGTTGGATGAGAGGGTTAAAATTTATAATTATGGAAGATGAATAATAGGCACCAGATTCCTAATTGATGGAGAACGGTCTAGTGGCAAGAAAAGCCGCTTCCAGGAGGTTGTCAAGTGTTTTCGCTCGATGATTCTGTTGGTACATATGTCTGTCGACTTCGTCTTATATCGAGTCTTGTAATAGTGTAGAAAGATCAGCCTTCTTCATAGTAGCTTGATGCTTCTGGGTCATCGCCTTGAATTTATCCTCATAATGCTGGGATTTGGCGGGGGCAATCATTCCCTAATCGGTGATGGTGACTTCGGCCTTCTTCAGTTTGACCTCCAACATTTTGTTGAGCCCACAGGATTCCACATATAGATGCATCAGACGCTCAAGGCCCTACAACAAAAACACAGGTATTAGTCTATATAAACTGATCAGGGTATTAGTTCAACATGCGTGTGCAGGATACAAGATTCATACCTGGTTAAGAAAGGAAGTCATGAAGCCGCTGGCTTCAACGAATCCATGATTCTCGTAAAGAAATGTCTCGGAAGTGGCAGGAGAATCAGTTTCTTTCCCCTTTCGGGTACTGGAAGCACGGGTCTTGGTAGCCGGAGAAGGCTTTGGGATCGTGGTAGGTTTTGAGCCGGTGGGCTTGGATGAAGTGGCTGCTTTGGGGCTTGGCTCTTTCTTAACTTGGACATGACCAGAGTAACTGTCCAACTCATCGAGATAAAAAATTTCGGGGGTTTTGATTGGTGCTGAACAAAGGGAGAAACTCTAAACTCTTTTTTACCCTTTCATTATAATAAACTAATCAAATACATGCAGAATTAGATAACCCTTACCAGACATTTCGGATGAAGAGTATTGACTGGAACTTGGAAGGTGTGTGGAAAAGCTTCTGTCACTTTCCGGTAACCGGTAGACCGTTTGGATTCTTCTTTCGGATTCTTCGGTAGGGGGAGCTAGCTCTCTGAAGTTCGCTGCAGGATAAATAATAGAATGTCAGTACAGGATATAAGCTCAAGATACGTTTAGGGATATTCCTAGAACCCTAAACCTTACCGGTGGTTAACCATTTAACCGGAAGACTGTTACCCCCGGCGATGAAATCTCGCCTGACAAAGAAAAACTTCCTTTGCCATTCGTCCTCGTTTTTTATCACCTTGAGGACGAGAGGATTACTGGATGTGGAAAATAGTAAAAATTGGCTAGAACCATGAGATCGAAGACGATAAGCGATTGGGATATCTTCAATGCAAAGGTCAGGAACATGAAGGGCCCTGGTCTGATTAAGAACGATCAACACCCTCCAAACCATAGGCATTGTTTGAGAGAAGCTAAGGCCGGTTTTTCGAAAGAACTGCATCATAAATTCAGGGAAGGGGTACCGAAAGGCCTAGAGAAAAGGGGTATGCCAGAAAACAGATCCATTCCCTGGATGATACGTCCGTTCGGATTAACCGGTCGAACGGCCTGATGATTGCCTTACCAGGAAAGGCACCGGAGGCTCTCAATGCTGCGATGTCTTCGTTATCAAAAGCACAGACCTCCTTCTCGGGATTCTTGAGAAGATTCTGTTGAGGTCTTGCTCGATTCGCCGGTGTGGGAACGAGTTCTGGTAGCCATTGAGAGAGAGAAACGAGGAAAGTCACAAGAGAAAAAGAAGAGATAAATGATTACCTGGAAATTATGTTGAAGATGGTTGAATTTCAAACAAGAAGAGAGAAGATATAGCGGCCTCATAGATAGCCATCGAGTAATTATCGCGTTGGAAGTTGCAGCTTGTCATTCTAACCGTCTAATCAACTTAAGTGCCTCGATCCAAGAGATAAGATTTAAAAAATATCAGTTTGAATCTGGGATTCCAACAGATATATTTTGGGGACAATTGTTATGGGTGGTTTTCTGCTCATATATCCTAGATAATATTCTGACTCTATTACTTTTGATTGTGATCAGGATACCGGATCAGGGTATTGGTAACATCCTGATGCAGTATCCTGATAATAACTAATTAGTTCACGTGCAGATTAACAAGGCAAGCTTATAACGTTCGAGTGGACTAGTTCTCCTGAAGATTTGGACTAATCAGTTGAAAAAGGGACGTTGAAGCCGGAAGAAGTGGTCTACAATGTTCAAGAAGGGAATATTCGCAGCATCCCGGTTTTATAGGCTAGTTTGTTATTTTCATTTTACTATAAAAGGGAATGTACGGATCGATAGACATAATTTTTTCACACAATTTTTTCACACACTCTTGCTTTCTACTAGCTGCAATCACTCGCAATCACCAACACTTACACTCAAAATTCATTGTAACACTTAGCTGATCTGTATCATATCCTGCACTATATCCTGACATTTGAAGTAATAAGAAGAACAAGACAGTTGCGATTGTCAGCTCCCGAGGTTTTGTGCCGGCGATCTAGATCGATCAAGGGCTTTCCTCGTACAACTGTGTCACCCTTTACCTTTATTGCTAATTGTTTGATTGTAGATACAGCTCGATATCCTTAGCTGTATCCTGAAAACTGTTTTTGTTAACAAGATAATCTGAATATTTTCAATACACATTGCTAGCACACTACCTCACTTAACTAATTTGATCACTAAAATTCTTAGGTAATTTTTGACCAAAACAATGTTGACATTTAAGAGATATACAGTCAAGAAAATCAAGAGCAAAGGTGATATATATGCGGATTAGACACCAAAAAATAAACACTAAAAAATGGCTATAATTTAAGGAATGTGTTTAGTCATGGCATCAGATTCCTAATTGATGGAGAAAGGTCTGGTGGTAACAAAAGCCGCTTCCAGGAGGTTGTCAAGTGTTTTCGCTCGACGATTCCATTCTTGGGTGGTTGGTTTGGCCCATGTTCCTGTAATTCGAATCCTAGCCTGTTATATCCCAATTTAGTTTTACCCCATTGTGAACCTTATGCATTTTTTACTCTCTGATCGAGGTTCTCGGCATTGAAAAATCTTCGTAAACTAAATCACACGTGCATACGTTGACATTTAAGAGATATACAGTTAAGAAAATCAAGAGCAATGATGATATATATATGCGTATTAGACACCAAAAAATACACACTAAAAAAATGGCTACAATTTAAGGAATGTGTTTAGTGACGGCATCAGATTCCTAATTGATGGAGAAAGGTCTGGTAGCAAGAAAAGCTGCTTCCAGGTGGTTGTCAAGTGTTTTCGCTCGACGATTCCATTCTTGGGTGGTTGGTTTGGCCCTTGTTCCTGTAACTTGAATCCTAGCCCGGTATATCCCATTTTAGTTTTACAACATTGTGAACCTTACGCCTTTTTACTCTCTAATCGAGGTTCTCGGCATTAAAAAATCTTCGTAAACTAAATCACACGTGTATATGTTGACATTTAAGAGATATACAGTCAAGAAAATCAAGAGCACTGGTGATATATATGCGGATTAGACACCAAAAAATAAATACTCAAAAAATGGCTACAATTTAAGGAATGTGTTTAGTGACGGCATCAGATTCCTAATTGATGGAGAAAGGTCTGGTGGCAAGAAAAACTGCTTCCAGGAGGTTGTCAAGTGTTTTCGCTCGACGATTCCATTCTTGGGTGGTTGGTTTGGCCCTTGTTCCTGTAACTCGAATCCTAGCCCGGTATATCCTATTTTAGTTTTACACCATTGTGAATCTTACACCTTTTTTATTCTCTGATCGAGGATCTCGGCATTGAAAAATCTTTGTAAACTAAATCACACGTGTATATGTTGACATTTAAGACATATACAATCAAGAAAATCAAGAGCAATGGTAATATGTATGCGGATTAGACACCAAAAAATAAACACTCAAATAATGGCTACAATTTAAGGAATGTGTTTAGTGACGACATCAGATTCCTAATTGATGGGGAAAGGTCTGGTGGCAAGAAAAGCTGCTTCCAGGAGGTTGTCAAGTGTTTTCGCTCGACGATTCCATTCTTGGGTGGTTGGTTTGACCCTTGTTCCTGTAACTCAAATCCTAGCCCGGTATATCCCATTTTAGTTTTACACCATTGTGAACCTTACGCCTTTTTTACTCTCTGATCGAGGTTCTCGACATTGAAAAATATTCGTAAACTAAATCACACGGGTATATGTTGACATTTAAGAGATATACAGTCAAGAAAATCAAGAGCAATGGTGATATATATGCGGATTAGACACCAAAAAATCAAGAGCAAGTTGAGGATAAATCGGTACTTAAAGCTCTTGTGTCCTTGGACGACCTCGGTATCTTACCAACGCTATACTACGCTCACGATGGGTGCACTTGCCCATATGTGTGTTTAGTGTTAGTAAAATATCATGTTTTATAAATTTAAAACTTGACTAAAGTGTTAAAAAGGGCTAAAAATATACATTAAAAACTATATAACACTCGACACGCATCAAGTTTTTGGCGCAGTTACCGGGGACACAAGGATTTTAAGAAAGCTTAAAATCGACGGCCTAATCAGTTTTTCAAAACCTTTAAAAAAACGCGCGCATTTTTCTGCATTTTAGTTAGTTTCTGCATTTTCAGTAGGTTGAACACGGGCCGTGTTCATCGAACACGGGGCCGTGTTGCACAATTTTTTTAAAAACTCCCAGATACAGAGTCTGAACACGGGGTCGTGCTCACTGAACACGCCCCCGTGCTGCATAAAACCAGCCACTTTTATTAAAACGCCCAGATACAGAACCTGAACACGGGCCGTGCTCACTGTACAAAGGGCCATGTCCAGCCTCTGTTTCCGTTTTTATTTTTGTTTTCTGGTCTCGAGACTTTGTTGTGGTCTGCTGAGTGATTCTTATGGATCAATACTCAGGAGATTACAACTACACCTATGAGGAGGATGATTATAGGGAAGACTATTGCACCATTTGTGGTAACCTCACTCGGTACAATATTGTGACTTATTTTAACCATCCACTTCATACACCTACCATGAGGAGCCCAGGTACGAGCCAACCACTTCATATACATACTATGAAGACCAAGGTATGAACCTTCTCCCTCATACTCATATTTTGATGAACCAAGGTATGAGCCTTCATACTCATACTTTGAGGAACCAAGATATGAGCAACCACCTTCATATGCTTAGTATGAGGAACCATGGCGTGAACAACCCACCTCATATGAGTATTATGAAGAACAAAGTTACGACCCTTATCCATCATATACTTACAATGAAGAACAATGGTGTGAACCATCTACTTCATATGAGTATTATGAGGAACCAAGGATCGAACATCCGAATTCAAGCTTTGAGGATCCAGATCCTTACTCTATCACCCACATAGCCGATAAGATAATAGAACACATTAAAACTATCGAGCGTTGTATTAAAGAAGCCCGCGCAAGGGAAGAGGAGTCCCGCGTAAGGGAAGAATTAACTTGTAATAAAAAAGATATAGTTGAAAATGTAAAAATGGAAGAGCAAGAAAGTGAAAAGCCGACACATGAATTAAACAACGAAAAAGGTGAGTCCGTCAACGTTAAAATTCAAGAAGAGTCTATTTTTGAAAAAAATAATCTCATGTCTCCTTTTTTCGAAAATCATTGTTTAGTACCCACTCATGCTAAGTTTTTAAAAGAGTTAAACACTACCACTAAAATTGACGAAACGGCAAGCATTAAGTTAACAAATGATCAAACTTCGTTAATAAAAAAAGATCCATTTGAAATTGACATTACACCGGTTCCATGTTTTTTTCAAAATTCCTTTATTAGTAATATTACAATTGATAAATATCTTTGTGTTAATATAATGCCAAACTACATTTTCGAAAAATTAAGTATTGGTGATTTTTCTCCACTTCAAATACCCATTTTTCTATCTAATCGGAAAGTAATAAAATCAATAGGGGTAGTTGAGGATGTTTTGGTCCAAACAAATCAAATGGTAATCTCAACTGACTTTGTCATCCTCGATGACGCTCCACTAGTGTTGGGACGACCTTTTGTAAAAACCCACGAAGCCTTGAAAAACCGGAAGTACAACAACTTATCTATTCAATTAGGGGCATTTAAAAAAAGTGTCGATCTTGAGCGTTCAATGAAATATCCATTCGGCAATAATGACCCGCTAATTGAAGATTGAGATGAACCACCCGATACAAGAGAAGAAATTGACCACTTTGTTGAAGAAGAGGTCGCCATTGAACAAACCTTTGTGGTTCTTGATCAAAATGAGCAACCAAATAAGGAGTCTCCTAAAGACCCATCTCTTGAGCTCAAAGAACTTCCAAAAGGTTTGGAATATGATTTTCTAGACAAAGATGGTAAATCACCTGTAATTATTTCGTCAAAATTAACTAGTTTAGAAAAATTAATTACACTTTTGAAAAAAAAAAAACAAAAATGCGATCGCTTGTAGATATTAAAGGCATAAGTCCTTCCATGTGCACGCACAAAATTTTAATGAATGATGACTATAAATCGGTAATACAACCACAACGTAGAGTAAATCCAAATGTCCAAGAAGTGATTAAAAACGAAGTCATCAAATTACTTGACGCCAGACTCATTTACCCAATTTCCGATAGTCCTTGGGTAAGTCCCGTCCAAGTAGTTCTAAAGAAAAGAGGTATGGCGGTAATAACTAATGAGAAAATGAATTAATACCAACAAGAACCGTCACAGGACGGAGGGTATGTATAGATTATCGTCGATTAAATGAGGCAACAAGGAAAGATCACTTTCCTTTGCCTTTTATTGATCAAATGTTAGAAAGATTATCCGGTCATAAATTTTATTGTTTCTTGGATGGTTTTTCAGGTTACTTTCAAATACCAATAGCACCCGAAGACCAAGAAAAGACAACATTCACATGTCCCTATGGAACTTTTGCTTATCGACGCATGCCTTTTGTTCTATGTAATGCCCCCGCAACCTTCCAACGTTGCATGGTGGCCATCTTCCATGACATGATAGAAAAGACAATGGAAGTCTTCATGGATGACTTTTCTATCTTTGGAGATTCATATGACCAATGCCTCGATAACCTTGAACGAATGCTATCCCGATGTGATGAAACTAAGCTCGCCCTTAACTGGGAAAAATGTCATTTCATGGTAACGGAGGGAATAGTACTCGGTCACAAAATCTCAAGCGAAGGAATGGAGGTAGATCGAGCAAAAATAGACACCATTTCTCGATTACCACCCCATCCTCCGTTAGAGCTATCAGAAGTTTCCTAGGGCATGCCGGATTTTATAAGCGATTTACCAAAGACTTTTCAAAAATCTCAAGGCCTCTAACAAAATTAATTGAAAAAGATGCTCCTTTCATCTTTGACAAGGATTGCAATCAAGCATTTCTAACGCTAAAGGAAATGCTAGTCAATGCACCTATCATGATAGCGCATGATTGGAAATTACCTTTCGAAATCATGTGTGATGCAAGTGACTTTGCAGTTGGAGCCGTCTTGGGACAAAGAAAAGATAAGCATTTTCACCCTATTTATTACGCTAGTAAAACACTTAATGATGCACAAGAAAATTATATAACAACAGAAAAGGACTTACTAGCCGTGGTATTTGCTTTTAATTAATTTCATTCTTATCTTGTTCTTTCTAAAACGATAGTCTATACAGATCATGCAGCCATTCAATATCTCTTCAACAAACAGGATGCTAAACCGCGATTGATTCGGTGGATTCTACTCCTCCAAGAATTTGACATTGAAATAAAAGATAAAAGAGGAGCAGAAAACACCGCAGCAGATCATCTTTCGCGCTTGGAAGACCCAGCTTTGGAGGCAACCAGGGACGAGCAAATCAATGAAAAATTTCCAACGGACTCCCTGGAAATGGTGGAATACCGAGAAGATCCATGGTACGCCGACTATGCTAACTACTTAGCTAGCGGTATAGTCACAAAAGGATGGCCACATCATCAAAGAAAGAAATTCTTTGCTGATGTAAAGCATTATTTTTGGGTAGATCCTTATCTTTTCAAAATGTGTGCTGATCAACTCATCCGTCGATGCGTTCATGGTAGCGAAGCAAGAAGAATTCTCCGCCATTGTTATGAAGGTCCATACGGAGGACATCATGGTGCCGCTAGTACCGCACGAAAGGTATTTGATTCAGGATTTTATTGGCCAACCATTTACAAAGACACCCAAAGTCTTGTCAAGACATCTGATGCTTGCCAAAGAACATGTAATATTTCTTCCAAAAACGAAATGCCACAAAATGGCATTCTTGTTTGTGAAATTTTTGATGTGTGGGGACTCGACTTTATGGGACCTTTCCCACCGTCAAAAGGAAACAAATATATACTTGTGGCGGTAGATTACTTGTCTAAATGGGCCGAGGCCGAGGCACTTCCAACCAATGATGGAAGAGTCGTGGTAAGATTTCTGAAAAGATTATTCTATCGTTTTGGAACACCAAAAGCTTTAATAAGTGATAGAGGTACCCATTTTTGTAACCATCAACTTGAAAAAATCTTAACAAGGTATGGGGTCTGTCACCGGGTCTCAACGGCATATCACCCTAAAACAAACGGACAAGCCGAAGTGACTAATAGATGTTTAAAAAGAATACTTGAAAAAACCGTAGGGTTAAATAAAAAAGAATGGGCCGATAAATTAGACGATGATTTATGGTATTTTCAAACTGCGTACAAAACAACAATAGGTACAATCCCATATAAGCTCCTCTATGGAAAAAGTTGTCACTTGCCAGTAGAAATAGCACATAAAGCCTACTGGGCAATTAAAAATGTAAACTTAGACTTAGAAATTGCAGGTAAAAATCGATTTTTCCAATTAAATGAATTAAGGAATTATGCATACTCTAACTCCGAAATTTATAAGGAAAGAATGAAAAACTTGCATGATAAACACATTAAACCTAATGAATTTTGGGTAGGGGATCAAGTTCTATTGTTTAATTCACGACTTCGATTATTTCCTGGTAAATTAAAGTCTAGGTGGTCAGGACCTTTTTCCATCAGCCATATTTTCCCACACGGTGCAGTCGAAATTAAATCTCGGAATGGAATTCCATTCAAAGTCAATGGCCAACAGCTAAAGCTTTATCAAGGATTCATTGAGGATGAAGAGGAAGAAATCTCACTTCAAACGGTCGAAGAATGAAACAAAGGTTCCAGCATCAACATCATACCTGGTAAGTTACGAACAATCGGGAAAACATCTAAATCGGTAAGATTTCTAGAGCCAAGTTTTGGGAAACAGGTCACTCACACGAGCACTTAAAAAAATTTTAATCTGCCCGCCCACGGGGCCATGTCCAGTGGACACGGGGACGTGTTCACGCAACTGTCGGGATAAAACCCCCTTTTTCATTCAGTTTCTTCATTCCACACGCCCCGTTTCCCAAAAAACTCTCTTGTTTCGGAGATTTTTTCTGCAGATTTCAACGTTTCCCCTTCTTCTAAAAACATCAAGGTATGATTCTATCCTTATAATTAGTTAGATTAAGTACTTTCATGTAGTTTAACATCAAAATTTGGGGATAAATCTAGGGTTCTTCAACTTGAACCGGATCCAACCCCAAATTTTTGCATAAATCTGTTAGCATTAGTTTAGATATGTGCTATAGGAAGTAAAGTAACTTGTATTGTCTGAAGATTTGCCCGATTTCTCACAAAAACCCCAAACCCTTGTTTTTGAACCGAAAAAGATGAAATTGAAGGGGTAAACGGTTTGTTTTGGGAAAAAACGGTACTTGGGGTTTCATTTTCGGAGAAAACCGCCCCTACTGGACCAAAAATTTTCAAGTTTTCGGGACCGGGTCGAAAATTGGGAATTTGGAGAAACAGACGCCTGGACACGGGGTCGTGCACAGCGAGTACGGGGTCATGTCCAACCAAATTTAGTCCAACATAGGGCGTGTCCGTGAACACGGGGGCGTGTTCATCCAACTGTTTTCAGTTTTCTTCGAAAGTTTCACTATTTCGTGCTAATTGTTTGGTGTTTTCTTTCAGATGGCCAAGAAATTTACCAGATTCAACGGAAGTAAGTTGGCTGCTCAGGCGCGGTGTGTTGTATTGAGAACTAGGCCCAAAGAGAATCCCAGACAAGTGTGCATGGACACTCTTGAAGCAGTGAACCAAATTGACCGACTCAACAACATTGTCATCGGCCCACTATGAGTGGCTCTTTGCACTCGGCTTCACTCCGAGCATGAATATAACATGGAATTTTACAGCACGTTTGTCCTTAAGCCAAGAGCCGATCCGTTTGACAAAGATGGGGTAGAGTTCCGTTGTGGAGGGATCTTGTACTCGATCTCAGTCGCACAATTTGGGTCAATAGTCGGGTTGTATTCGGAAGAGGATGCTGGGGATGAAGAGAACACCGGGGGGTCTACGCAAGCTTTCGGAAAATCAACGCCAAGCTGCTTGGGCTTAGATCGGGGAGGGCCACTACAACCCGAGCCGAACTAAGAGCACACAGTTGAGAGACCCTCTTTACCGCTACATCCACAGGGTTCTCAGCTACTCGCTCTGCCAGAGACACGACAGTGGTGGTGTTGTAGGGTTGCGTGATCTGCTAGTTCTCCTTTGCATTCACAACCGTGTCAACCTTGATGTTCCATACCTGCTACTCCGAAACATGCACTTGAACCAACTTGCTACTCCCCCGACCCCTATCCTGTTTGGAGGGTGGATTTACCGCCTTTTCAAACACTTTGTGCGGATGCTAAGGTTCTTTCACAAGGGACCGTGGTCGGGAAAAGTGGACATGGTCATTTGCCGCTCCATGAGCTTGATCTATGAAGCGGATGACAGAACGGTCAGTTTTCAAATGGTTCAAGGGCATGCATGGAACCCTCAAGAAGCTCTAGTCCTACACGCTCCACACATCCGTCCTCCTCCCAAGTACCACTACCAGCACGAGGGTGATCCGGGTCAATCCTCCTCTCAAGGAGGTGGTTTTCCTAACTTTCAGAGCTTACATGCAGGAAAACCTTATGTGCACCAGGAACACCTACAACATGGCCAGCAACACATACGCCCGGGTCGGAGCGATAGAAAGAAATATCTCCGACATGCAGGATGATATTGGGAACATCCGGGAGTATATGGCGGGCCACAGAGGGGATGATGATGATGAAGACGAGGACATGGATTGAGCGGGAGGAGTTGGAGGTAGCGGCACACGGTTGGAGGTCTAACAGGTTAACCCCTTTATCTCATGAACAATTGCATGGCCTGCGTGCCATTTGTTGAACAATTTACTTCTCTTAACACTTTTTTAATTTTCTGCATTTCTTTTTATTTTGTTAAATTGATGCTGAAACTTTGGTAATTTAGGATGTTGGTTATTGCTTGGTGTGGTGTTCATTAGTAAAACAGGTACCTACGAGGCTTAAAGCACTTAACATTAATGCTACTAAAGCCGAGACAGCAGAACCGAAGAAAGAACCCTGTTTTACATGTTTGTAGATTGTCCACACGGGGTCGTGCCCAGCCGACACGCCCCCGTGCCCACCGCCCAGACCTGCTGTTTGGGTATTTTATGCAGACTTTTGCTACATACGGGGTCGTGCTCACCAGACACGCCCCCGTGTCCACCTTCTATAATTTATTGTTACTGGCAATCTGACCACGGGGTCGTGCTCATCCGACACGGGGTCGTGTCCAGACGCCCAGTAACATAATTTTTTTTTGTTTAACACACCTTCTTCCACATTCAATCAACCTAAAAACTTATTTTTGGGACACATTGAGGACAATGTGTAATTTAAGTTTGGGGGAGATGCTAAAACCTTGAATTTTGCAAGTCCTAATTACAAGTCTTACACAAAACTCTATTGGAACCGCTAAACACCCCAAATTTTTTCAAAAACTTTTCTTTTTTTTACTTGTCTTGGTTTAAATTGGGAATACCAAGTTCTAAAAAGGTTATGTTTTTACGAATTTACAACCGATGACGTCGTGATAAAAAGAACCAACATAAGAAAATTATAAAACGGCATGACAAATCTAGTTAAAATTTGATTATATATATTTGATCACATTAAAATCCCATTCCCACAAAAAGTGAGTTTTGAGACTTTAATTGAGCATACAAATACACATCTTTAAACTAAATGCTCATTTTTCGTTTCTTGTGTGAATAGCCGCTTGGTTTCTTACGACTCTAGAACTTGCCATGACAATACATTCCCGATCCTTACCAACTTAAACCCAAGTAAGTAAATGATGGAGGCATTAGGACTAACCCTTTCTATTTCAACACCATTATTTTTCTTTTTTTTTACCACCTACCCAAAATCCCCGTAGTTAACCCCTTTGAGCCTAAACCTTTTCATTTCTAAACCCAAAACAAACACCCTTTACCCACCAAAACCCTTTTTCATTTTAAACCCTTTATTTTAGTAAAAAGCTCGGTTTCCATGTGACATTACTTATAAAAAAAGAAGTATAGCAATAAGTAAACAAGTTCCTCAAAAGAAACTTTGTTTGAAAAATACTTCCGTTGAATAAAAAGTCACAAAAACAAAATGTTTTACGAAAACCGACGCTTTTTACGCCTTTTAGCCCTTTTCTACTAACCACTAACCCAAAAACCACCTACCTTGAACCCAATCCTAACCCTTCCCCAAAGTCCTCTTGATATTTACAAAGGTTTATAGTTAAAAAGGAGGAAGATTGATTGCTTGGCAAGCATATGGCAGAAGTAAGTTCCATGCCGGTCTCGAGTGTTTCACAAAAATACATCTTCGGGCGAGTGTTGAGTGATCCCCAGTGAGGTATGTGAACTTGTATATAAATGGAATTTTAAAGAGGCATGTTATGCCCAAATAAGTAATTTATCTTATGAAATGTTCTAAATAAATCATAACGAATAGGATTGTAAAAAATATAAAAATAAAACCTAATAAAGATCTTGGAATCCCGACACTCTAGACAAGCCCAAAACTTCTCTTCTACCCATTCCATTTGGGTGTGTAAGCCACATTATAAAGAGTTTTGCTTGAGGACAAGCAAAGATTCAAGTGTGGGGGTATTTGATGTGTGTAAAATGCAACATATAAATTACATCAAATGAGGCATAAAACTAACCCTTTTTTAGTACTAATGTTGGAAAAAGTGTGCTTTTGTCTTCCTTTTGTATTTTCAGGGTTAAATAAGCGTAAATGAACAAAAGAAGCAAAAATACAGCTAAATCTAACACAAATACAAGAAAAGGAATAAACATGGGATGCCCGACCCCTCGACAGCATCTTCCCAAGCAAAAACAAAACATCAGAAGGCTGAACACGCCCCGTGCCCAGCGGACATGGGGGCGTGCCCAAGTGTCCGCAGAAAAGACAAAAGCATAGAAGCTTCTATTTCCCAACACGGGGGCGTGCCCAGCTCCACACGGCCGTGGTCAACACTAAGATTCGTAGAATCCAAGCAAATCTTGATAGTACAGATAAGCTTCTGCACACGGGGCCGTGCCCAGCGGACACGGGGGCGTGGTCAACTAATAAAGACAAACTGCATTAAATGAACAAAGAGAAAGTGGATGGACATGGGGTCGTGCCCACCGGACACGGGGCCGTGTCCGGGCTTCTGTGCAAGCTATAAATAGGGTTGCTTGGTTCATTTCAAAGGTGTCCCTTGACAATCCACCTCTCTCCCAATTCACCCATACTCCGCCACCATCACAACACCCACATCCACAACCATCATCCGTCATCCATCATATAGTGTTTGTAGTAGTCTCGGGATCCAAGATTGATAGTAAGAGTTCTTGACAATCAAAGGCCATGTTTGCCTAAGTCTCTTACATCACTTGGTGAAGACAAGCATTTAGTGTAATACTTTTGTTTTTTAATCTTTTTGCACTTTTTATTTGGTTTTGTATTAATGACTTTAATAACTAGTTTCTTATGTTGAAGGTGAAACTTCCTTATCATTTGTCTATGGTGTCTTGGCGTTATTTTTCTGTCTCTATAAAATAAAAGATTTACACCATTCATATCTCCACGGTCTATATGGAGATATGTTGGCTACCCGGCGGGGTGCGAATGGCTTGATCCCCTCATATGTAAACTACTATTAATACATTAACCCGACTACTTGGGATTGTATCCATGCTGACTCAAACCACTTAGCCGAGGGTAACTTCACCTTTAAAAGAGGGGCCTACCACATTAAGCATTAATAACTTAATTAATTATCGTCCAATATTCCAACCCTTTAGGATTGTATCCTTGCTGACTCAAACTACTGGGTTGAGAGTAACGTCACCTTCAAAAGAGGGGCCTACTACTATAACTAAGATAATCTCTTAAAAAGTGCAAAAGTGCGGAAAACATCAAAGGTTACACTAAAGGCGAGTCGGATCCAAGTGATTCATCTTATCTATCTGTTTTATTTTATTTTTATTTTTCAGCATTTTTAGTTAATTTTTATTTTCATTTTAAAACCTTTTTCTAACTTTTTGATTTGATTAGACGTTGAGGATAAACCGGTACTAAAAGCTCTTGTGTCCTTGGACGACCTCGGTATCTTACCAACGCTATACTACGCTCACGATGGGTACACTTGCCCATATGTCTGTTTAGTGTTACTAAAATATCGTGTTTTATAAATTTAAAACTTGACTAAAGTGTTAAAAAGGGCTAAAAATATACATTAAAAACTATATAACACTCGACATGCATCATAAATCACACGTGTATATGTTGACATTTAAGAGATATACAGTCAAGAAAATCAAGAGCAATGGGGATATATATGCGGATTAGACACCAAAAAATAAACACTAAAAATGGCAAAAATTTAAGGAATGTGTTTAGTGACGTCATCAGATTCCTAATTGATGGAGAAATGTCTGGTGGCAAGAAAAGCTGCTTCCAGGAGGTTGTCAAGTGTTATCGCTCGACGATTCCATTCTTGGGTGGTTGGTTTGGCCCTTGTTCCTGTAACTCGAATCCTAGCCCGGTATATCCCATTTTAGTTTTACACAATTGTGAACCTTACGTCTTTTTTACTCTCTGATCAAGGTTCTCGGCATTGAAAAATATTCGTAAACTAAATCACATGTGTATATGTTAACATTCAAGAGATATACAGTCAAGAAAATCAAGAGCAATGGTGATATATATGCGGACTAGACACCAAAAAATAAACACTCAAAAAATGGCTACAATTAAGGAATGTGTTTAGTGACGGCATCAGATTCCTAATTGATGGAGAACGGTCTGGTGGCAAGAAAGCAGCTTCCAGGAGGTTGTCAAGTGTTTTCGCTCGACGATTACATTCTTGGGTGGTTAGTTTGGCCCTTATTCCTGTAACTCGAATCCTAGCCCGGTATATCTCATTTTAGTTTTACACCATTGTGAACCTTACGCCTTTTTTACTCTCTGATCGAGGTTCTAAGCGTTGAAAAATCTTCGTAGGCTAAATCACACGTGTATATGTTGACATTTAAGAGATATACAGTCAAGAAAATCAAGAGCAATGGTGATATGTATGCGGATAAGACACCAAAAAATAAACACTCAAAAAATGGCTACAATTTAAGGAATGTGTTTAGTGACGGCATCAGATTTCTAGTTGATGGAGAAAGGTCTGGTGGCAAGAAAAGCTACTTCCAGCAGGTTGTCAAGTGTTTTCGCTCGACGATTCTATTCTTGGGTGGTTAGTTTGGCCCTTGTTACTGTAACTCGAATCCTAAACCGATGTATCCCATTTTAGTTTGTGAACATTACGCCTTTTTTACTCTCGGATAGAGGTTCTCGCCATTGAAAAATCTTCGTAAACTAAATCACACGTGTATATGTTGACTTTTAAGAGATATACAGTTATGAAAATTAAGAGCAATAGTGATATATATGCGGATTAGACACCAAAAAATAAACACACAAAAATGGCTAAAATTCAAGGAATGTGTTTAGTGATGGCATCAGCTTCCTAATTGATGGAGAAAGGTCTGGTTGCAAGAAAAGATGCTTCTAGCAGGTTGTCAATTGTTTTCGCTCGACGATTCCATTCTTGGATGGTTGGTTTTGGCCCTTGTTTCGGTAACTCGAATCCATCCCGGTATATCCCATTTTAGTTTTACACCCTTGTGAATCTAACGCCTTTTTTACTCTCTGATCGAGGTTCTCGGTATTGAAATATCTTCGTAAACTAAATCACACGTGTATATGTTGACATTTAAGAGATATACAGTCAAGAAAATCAAGAGCAATGGCGATATATATATGCGGATTAGACACCAAAAATAAACATTAAAAAATGGCTACAATTTAAGAAATGTGTTTAGTGACGGCGTTAGATTCCTAATTGATGGAGAAAGGTCAGGTGGCAAGAAAAGCTGCTTCCAGGAGGTTGTCAAGTGTTTTCGCTCGACGATTCCTTTCTTAGGTGGGTGGTTTGGCCCTTGTTCCTGTAACTCGAATCCTAGGATATCTGAAGGATCTTCTGAGAAGAAAGAAGAATTAGGGTCAGGATACTGAGAAGGATCCTGAACGAGCAGCATCACCTCCTGCGGATGCCAAGATAATTAACCTTATTTCAGGAGGATCCGACATTTGTGGAACTTCTTACTCTGCAGCAAAAAGACATGTAAATGAGGCTAAGGCAGAATGAGGAGACAAGCCAACCCGGATGATGACCCTCACAATCGATAAAGCGATAACGTTTGACAGTGATGACAGGGATACTGTCCAGGATCCCCATCATGATGGTTTGGTAATAACGTTGTATGTTGCTAATCACTTTGTGCGCAAGATACTGGTGGATAATGGTAGCTCCGTCAACATTATTTAACTAGAAACGCTGAAAAGGATGAATGTCTCCCCGATAGATATCACTTCAAAATCCACTGTACTTGTCGGGTTCAGTGGAGAGGCCAAGAATACTGTGGGAGAAATAAAGCTGCTAGTATATGTTGAAGGAGTCAACTCAATGCAACGCTTCTGTGTCATGGACTCCTTATCCTGCTACAATATCACATTGGGTTGGCTATGGATCCATGATATGAAAGCTGTGCCATCAACCTATCATCAGTGTATCAAGATCCCTACCCCTTGGGGGGTTATCAAGGTGGAAAGTGATCAACAAGAAGCGAAGGAGTGTTATTCTTCCTCGGTGAAATCCTCAACAAAGCCTAAAGCAGGATAGCAATTAAAGATGCGAGCCTTGGATATCGTGGAAGCCTCAGAGCAGGATGTTAAGAAAATTATCTTGGACTAGGATAATCCAGATATCTCGGTGCTCGTAGGAGCCAATAACCTCAAGATATTGAAGATCAGTTAACTAACTTTTTGAAATGCAGGTTGTCAACATTCGCATAGAAACATGAGGATATGACAGGTATTTCCAAGGATGTTAAAACTCATAAGCTCAGAATTGACAGGTCTTTCAAAGCCTGTCCAGCAAAAATGAAGGAAGTTTGCTCCCTAACGGAACGCAATAATTCAGGAGGAGGTTGAAAGATTATTAAAGTACAAGATGATTAGGGAAGTCCAATTCCCCAGATGGCTAGCAAATGTAGTTATAGTTCAAAAGAAAAATGGGAAATGGAGAGTGTGTGTAGATTACACAGACTTAAACAAAGCATGTCCTAAAGACCCGTTCCTGCTTCCTCATATAGACTCAATGGTGGATGCCACTGCTGGTCATGAAATGTTAACCTTCATGGATGCATCCTCAGGATTTCAGCAGATACAAATGGAACCTTCGGACCAGGAGGATACTGCTTTAATGACACCAACAGGTATTTATTGTTATACTGCTATGCCTTTTGGTCTGAAAAATGCAGGTGCAACATATCAAAGATTGGTGAACATGATGTTTAAAGACAAACTGGGGGACACCATGAAGGTGTACATCGATGATATGGTGATAATATCCAAAAAGGCTGAGGATCATCTCCGGGATATTGAAGGAGCATTTGATATCCTGGATCAGTACAACATGAAACTAAATCCTGCCAAATGCCATTTTGGAGTGGGGGCAGGAAAATTTTTGGGATATATGGTGACTAAAAGGGGGATAGAAGCAAGCCCGAAACAAATTAAAGCTATCCTGGATATCAAGTCACCTTCCAACATGAAAGATGTACAAAGATTAACAGGGCGAGTAGCAGCATTAAACAGGTTTATATCGAGATCCTCGGAGAAATGCAAGGAATTCTACGATATCCTGAAAAAGAATAAGAAATTCGAATGGGGAGAGAAGCATGAAGCAGCCTTGCAGGAATTGAAGCAATATCTTTCAACTGCACCTCTATTGATGAGGCCCAAGGATGGTGAACCATTATCCCTGTATCTTGCAGTATCAGGGAATGCAGTAAGTGCTGTTCTGGTAAAGGATCATGAAGGTCAGCAGTATCCTGTCTATTATGTTAGTAAAAGTTTATTAGATGCTGAAACTAGATATTCTCATTTTGAAAAATTGATATTGGCCCTAGTTATGACATCAACTAAACTTAGACATTATTTTGAGACACATAGGATTCATGTTAAAACTAATTATCCCGTTAAAAATGTGCTTAGGAAACCTGAGATGTCGGGTAGAATGGCTAAGTGGTTAGTAAAATTAAGTGCCTATGATCTAGTGTATGAACCTAGAAATGCTATAAAGTCTCAGGCTCTAGCAGACTTTGTGGCAGATTTCAGTAGTGATATTCAAAATGAAGTAGACCTAGAAGTACAACAGCTAGGAGAAAACTTAGAATCCTGGACATTATATACTGATGGTGCATCTAATGTGAGAGGTGTAGGATTGGGTATACTACTAAAATCGCAACAGGGGGACATATTACCCCAGGCTATTAGATGTGAATTTCCTGCCACTAATAATGAAGCAAAATATGAAGCTTTGATTGCAGGATTAGAGTTGCCCAGGAATATGAATGTTAAAAGTTTGCAAGTATTTGTTGATTCCTAATTAATTACTAATCATTTTAATGGATCCTATGCAGTCAAAGATGAAAGGTTAATCGAGTATCTTGAAATTCTCAAAAAGTTACCAGGATATTTCGATGTTTTTACACTTAAACAGGTACCAAGAGAGGATAATGCTGAAGCAGATGCCTTGGAAAATTTAGGATCGTCAGTCAGGATACCGAAAGGAACCCAAATACCAATACTTCATATCCTGTATCCTGCAGTGGACCTCTTCAAATCTCAGGATAAGGAGATAGCAAGTATTCAGGATCCTGATGATGAATATCCTGAGGAAGATCCTAAGTCCTGGACGGCTCCAATCGTGAGATATCTCAAGGAAGGACACATCCCAAAGGATGAGAATCCTATGGCTTTTAGGATGAAGGTATCCCGATACACTATTATAAATGATGTTTTGTATAAGAAATCTCTTGCAGGACAATACCTGAGGTGCTTGGAGGATCCTGAAACTAAGGAAGTACTTCAGGATATACACGAAGGAGATTGTGGCAACCATACTGGGGGCATATCGTTATTCTCAAAGGTGTTAAGAACATGATACTATTGGCCGATGATGAGGAAAGATGCTGCATAATATGCTCGAAGATGTGATGCGTGTCAAAGGCACAACAATATACTACATCAACCTGCCGAACCACTGTATCCTATTGCTTCCCCTTGGCCATTCATGAAATGGGGTATGGATATAGTGGCAAAGTTGCCGAAAGCTCTAGGAGGAAAAGTTTTTATGCTGGAAATGACGGATTATTTCTCCAAATGGGTTGAAGCTGAGGCATTTGTTCAAGTCAGGGATCAAGAAGTAGTGTCTTTCATAAAGAGGAATATCCTGACCAGGTTTGGGGTACCAGCTGAGATAATTTGTGACAATGGCTCACAGTTTATCAGTAAGAGGACAACCGATTTTTGCAAGAGTTGGGTAATCAAAATGATCACATCCACACTGGTACATCCTCAAGCAAATGGACAAGCAAAATCCTTGAACAAGATAATTGTCAACAATTTGAAGAAAATGCTAGGAGCTAAGAAAGGAAGATGTGCAGAAGAGTTACCCTTTGTTTTATGGGCCGACAGGACAACAGTAAAAAGTGCAACCGGGCAAACCCCATTTTCCTTAGTATTTGGAGCAGAAGCAGTAATCTCGACAGAGATGGTGATACCTATAGCAAGATCCAACCTCCGGGATCCTGAGAAGAATCCTGAAGCCTTATGCCAAGAATTGGATACTATCGATGAGACAAGGGATGCGACAAAGTTGAGAATGGCAGCATACCAACAGAGGATGTCCAGAGCATATAACAGGAACCTAAGGACTAGAAGGTTTCAAGTTGGAGATTGGGTATTAAGAAAGGCTTTTCAGAACACTACTAATCCTGCTGATGGAAAGTTAGCTCCAAAGTGGGAAGGACCTTATGAGATTGAATCGGAATCTGGGAAAGGAGCATACAGGCTTAAGAATATGGAGGGGATATATTGCCAAGATCCTGGAATGCTATACACCTCAAAGCCTATTTCAAGTGAGTTTAGAATTTAATTTCTAACTCAGGATGGTATGAATTCTATCTTTTTTAAATATAATTTTATTCTATTCCTATTGAACCCAATACTGACTTAGGCATCAAAGGGGTGTTAGCTTGTTTAAGGTTGTTTTGCAGAATATGCTTCGGGATGTCACTCCAGGATATACACTCAGGATGAATCAAAAGATTAGAGGATTGGCCTACTCTCTCACGTTTAAGGGATCCTGATCCCTTCACAGGTTTAAAGGTATTCACCTTTCTCTTGAATTGAGTTTAAACACCCCGCCTGGAGCGCAAGTTATCCAGGGATAGTTCAAGATAGCGGGACCAGTCCATGTAAAAGTGGCTGATAATTTCGTTATTGTTGGCTATATCCTGGATCCTAAAGGTACATGAGGATTGATCACCCTCTCTCACGAAAGGGTATTTTCATACTCTCTAAGGTTTAAAGGTTTTCACCTTTCTAAGTCTTGGAGTTTATACACTCCCACTTGTAGCGCACGAAAATTTGGGATTTTCCCCAGTATACTTAGGGTTTACCCCCAGAATATTAAGGATCTATCTCCAGGATATTTAGGGTTTATACCCTGTAATACTAAAGTTATACACAAGTGTACAATCAGTTGCAATTGATGCCCAAAAATTTCTAAGTATTTAAAGGCACCGTGCACAGGGGACATTCCCACTAAGGCATCGTGAACAGTTCAAAGGATCAAGTTTGGACTTAATTTACTAAGTCTCCCAAACTGGGGACATCTTCAATGGGATGGTTGCAAAAGAATTGAAGGTTAAAGATATGTTCTATCTCTGGTATGGTCTCTCCTTTTTATTCTTTTAGAAGCCTTATCTAAATTGTCTGAGTTCTTGAAACTATGTTCGACAAAAGTCTTGATAAAATATCTATAAGTATCCTGACCAGGATATATTTTCTGGATATTTGGTCAGAATAATTGAAATATTACACTAAGATTGAATAATTGAAATTGCATTCAATTCAAACAACACATAACAAGATCTACAAAAATGGACAACAATGGATAAGGCCAAAAGAAGTTAGTTTATTAACATAGCAAGAGGTTGTGCTTTTGGTTTCATCTCAAACCGAGACCCATCCACTAAAAGCACAATTAGTGTTAAACATATTTACTTAAACAATTGAAGGCTTCATCTTGAAACCCAAGATCCCTCCACCTTCAATTGTCGAATTGTTCAGAATAAAGCATACTAATTGATGACCAAGGGCTTCGTCCTGAAACTCAGGATCCCTCCACCTTTGGCCAACATATTGTCTAGGTGCAGGAAAGTAAATTGTTTGACAGACAAGGAAAGTAAATTATTTGATAACTACCACAACCATCAAATTTAAAAAGTGGGCTCCGGCCTTGGTATCAATTTAAGGAATGTGTTTAGTGACGGCATCAGATTCCTAATTGATGGAGAAAGGTCTGGTAGCAAGAAAAGCTGCTTCCAGGTGGTTGTCAAGTGTTTTCGCTCGACGATTCCTTTCTTGGGTGGTTGGTTTGCCCTTGTTCCTGTAACTTGAATCCTAGCCCGGTATATCTCATTTTAGTTTTACAACATTGTGAACCTTACGCCTTTTTTACTCTCTGATCGAGGTTCCCGGCATTGAAAAATCTTCGTAAACTAAATCACACGTGTATATGTTGACATTTAAGAGATGTACAGTCAAGAAAATCAAGAGCAATGGTGATATATATGTGGATTAGACACCAAAAAGTAAATACTCAAAAAATGGCTACAATTTAAGGAATGTGTTTAGTGACGGCATCATATTCCTAATTGATGGAGAAAGGTCTGGTGGCAAGAAAAGCTGCTTCCAAGAGGTTTTCAAGTGTTTTCGCTCGACGATTCCATTCTTGGGTGGTTGGTTCGTCCCTTGTTCCTGTAACTCGAATCCTAGCCCAGTATATCCTATTTTAGTTTTACACCATTGTGAATCTTACGTCTTTTTTATTCTCTGATCGAGGATCTCGGCATTGAAAAATCTTCGTAAACTAAATCACACGTGTATATGTTGACATTTAAGACATATACAGTCCAGAAAATCAAGAGCAATGGTGATATGTATGCGAATTAGACACCAAAAAATAAACACTCAAAAAATGACTACAATTTAAGGAATGTGTTTAGTGACGGCATTAGATTCCTAATTGATGGAGAAAGGTCTGGTGGCAAGAAAATCTGCTTCCAGGAGGTTGTCAAGTGTTTTCGCTCGACGATTCCATTCTTGGGTGGTTGGTTTGGCCCTTGTTCCTGTAACTCAAATCCTAGCCCGTTATATCCCATTTTAGTTTTACACCATTGTGAACCTTACGCCTTTTTTACTCTCTGATCGAGGTTCTCGACATTGAAAAATTTTCGTAAACTAAATCACACGTGTATATGTTGACATTTAAGAGATATACAGTCAAGAAAATCAAGAGCAATTGTGATATATATGCGGATTAGACACAATAATATCAAGAGCAAGTTGAGGATAAATCGGTACTAAAAGCTCTTGTGTCCTTGGACGACCTCGATATCTTACCAACGCTATACTACGCTCACGATGGGTGCACTTCCCCATATGTGTGTTTAGTGTTAGTAAAATATCGTGTTTTATAAATTTAAAACTTGACTAAAGTGTTAAAAAGGGCTAAAAATATACATTAAAAACTATATAACACTCGACACGCATCAAGTTTTTGGCGCAGTTGCTGGGGACACAAGGATTTTAAGAAAGCTTAAAATCGACGGCCTAATCAGTTTTTCAAAACCTTTAAAAAACGCGTGCATTTTTAAGCATTTACAGTAGGTTGAACACGGGCCGTGTTCATTGAACACGGGGCCGTGCTGCACATTTTTTTTTAAAAAACTCCCAGATACAGAGTCTGAACACGGGGTCGTGCTCACTGAACACGCCCCCGTGCTGCACAAAACCAGTCACTTTTATTAAAACGCCCAGATACAGAACCTGAACACGGGCCATGCTCACTGTACAAGGGGCCATGTCCAACCTCTGTTTCCGTTTTTATTTTTGTTTTCTGGTCTCGAGACTTTGTTGTGGTCTGCTAAGTGATTCTTATGGATCAATACTCAGGAGATTACAACTACACCTATGAGGAGGATGATTATAGGGAAGACTATTGCACCATTTGTGGTAACCCTCACTCGGTACAATATTGTGACTTATTTTAACCATCCACTTCATACACCTACTATGAGGAGCCCAGGTACGGGCCAACCACTTCATATACATCCTATGAAGACCCAAGGTATGAACCTTCTCCCTCGTACTCATATTTTGATGAACCAAGGTATGAGCCTTCATACTCATACTTTGAGGAACCAAGATACGAGCAACCACCTTCATATGCTTATTATGAGGAACCATGGCGTGAACAACCCACCTCATATGAGTATTATGAAGAACAAAGTTACGACCCTTATCCATCATATACTTACAATGAAGAACAATGGTGTGAACCATCTACTTCATATGAGTATTATGAGGAACCAACGATCGAACATCCGAATTCAAGCTTTGAGGATCCAGATCCTTACTCTATCACCCACATAGCCGATAAGATAATAGAACACATTAAAACTATCGAGCGCTGTATTAAAGAAGCCCGCGCAAGGGAAGAGGAGTCCCGCGTAAGGGAAGAATTAACTTGTAATAAAGAACAGATAGTTGAAAATGTAAAAATGGAAGAGCAAAAAAGTGAAAAGCCGACACATGAATTAAACAACGAAAAAGGTGAGTCCGACAACGTTAAAATTCAAGAAGAGTCTAATTTTGAAAAAAAATAATCTCATGTCTCCTTTTTTTCGAAAATCATTGTTTAGTACCCACTCATGCTAAGTTTTTAAAAGAGTTAAACACTAACACTAAAATTGACGAAACGACAAGCATTAAGTTAACAAATTATCAAACTTCGCTAATAAAAGAAGATCCATTTGAAATTGACATTACACCGATTCCACGTTTTTTTTAAATTCCTTTATTAGTAATATTACAATTGATAAATATCTATGTGTTAATATAATGGCAAACTACATTTTCGAAAAATTAAGTATTGGTGATTTTTCTCCACTTCAAATACCCATTTTTCTATCTAATCGGAAAGTAATAAAATCAATAGGGGTAGTTGAGGATGTTTTGGTCCAAACAAATCAAATGGTAATCCCAACTGACTTTGTCATCCTCAATGACGCTCCACTAGTTTTGGGACGACCTTTTGTAAAAACCTACGAAACCTTGAAAAACCGGAAGTACAACAACTTATCTATTCAATTAGGGGCATTTAAAAAAAGTGTCGATCTTGAGCTTTCAATGAAATATCCATTCGGCAATAATGACCCGCTAATTGAAGATTGAGATGAACCACCCGATACAAGAGAAGAAATTGACCACTTTGTTGAAGAAGAGGTCGCCATTGAACAAACCTTTGTGGTTCTTGATCAAAATGAGCAACCAAATAAGGAGTCTCCTAAATACCCATCTCTTGAGCTCAAAGAACTTCCAAAAGGTTTGGAATATGCTTTTCTAGACAAAGATGGCAAATCACCTGTAATTATTTCGTCAAAATTAACTAGTTTAGAAAAATTAATTACACTTTTGAAAAAACACAAAAATGCGATCGCTTGGAAGCTTGTAGATATTAAAGGCATAAGTCCTTCCATGTGCACACACAAAATTTTAATGAATGATGACTATAAATCGGTAATACAACCACAACGTAGAGTAAATCCAAATGTCCAAGAAGTGGTTAAAAATGAAGTCATCAAATTACTTGACGCCAGACTCATTTACCCAATTTCCGATAGTCCTTGGGTAAGTCCCGTCCAAGTATTTCTGAAGAAAGGAGGTATGACGGTAATAACTAATGAGAAAAATGAATTAATACCAACAAGAACCGTCACAGGATGGATGGTATGTATAGATTATCGTCGATTAAATGAGGCAACAAGGGAAGATCACTTTCCTTTGCCTTTTATTGATCAAATGTTAGAAAGATTATCCGGTCATAAATTTTATTGTTTCTTGGATGGTTTTTCAGGTTACCTTCAAATACCAATAGCACCCGAAGACCAAGAAAAGACAACATTCACATGTCCCTATGGAACTTTTGCTTATCGACGCATGCCTTTTGTTCTATGTAATGCCCCCGCAACCTTCCAACGTTGCATGGTGGCCATCTTCCATGACATGATAGAAAAGACAATGGAAGTCTTCATGGACGACTTTTCTATCTTTGGAGATTCATATGACCAATGCCTCGATAACCTTGAACGAATGCTATCCCGATGTGAGGAAACTAACCTCGCCCTTAACTGGGAAAAATGCCATTTCATGGTAACGGAGGGAATAGTACTCGGTCACAAAATCTCAAGCGAAGGAATGGAGGTAGATCGAGCAAAAATAGACACCATGTCTCGATTACCACCCCATCCTCCGTTAGAGCTATCAGAAGTTTCCTAGGGCATGCCGGATTTTATAGGCGATTTATCAAAGACTTTTCAAAAATCTCAAGGCCTCTAACAAAATTACTTGAAAAAGATGCTCCTTTCATCTTTGACAAGGATTGCAATCAAGCATTTCTAACGCTAAAGGAAATGCTACTTAATGAACCTATCATGATAGCGCATGATTGGAAATTACCTTTCGAAATCATGTGTGATGCAAGTGACTTTGCAGTTGGAGCCGTCTTGGGATAAAGAAAAGATAAGCATTTTCACCCTATTTATTACGCTAGTAAAACACTTAATGATGCACAAGAAAATTATATAACAACAGAAAAGGACTTACTAGCCGTGGTATTTGCTTTTGATTAATTTCGTTCTTATCTTGTTCTTTCTAAAACGATAGTCTATACAGATCATGCAGCCATTTGATATCTCTTCAAGAAACAAGATGCTAAACTGCGATTGATTCGGTGGATTCTACTCCTCCAAGAATTTGACATTGAAATAAAAGACAAAAGAGGAGCAGAAAACACCGCAGCAGATCATCTTTCGTGCTTGGAAGTCCCAGCTTTGGTGTAACACCCTAGTTACTGATTAACGATTTTGTATGTAACTACCAACAATTAGATGTGTAGTTAAGACTACACATGCTATATAAATACGGGTTTATTAAAACTTTTACAAATTATAAGTTATTCTACATAACGTGAATCGAATCCGTTGTTTAAAATCTACAACGTGGCAAAATGCGGAAGCGTGAATCGAAATCGTGTTCGGTTCTTCGTTGAGCTTGATCTTCATCCGGCATCTACTAAGTACCTACATTTCATAGAAACATGAAATGCTTTAGTTATACAGGATTTAAAACGCATCTAAAAGAATCCGGGAACTAAAACTAACTAAAATTTATTTTGTTTCTGGGTCCACCGTAATTTACGGTGGGACCGTAAATTACGGTAGCCCCTGAAGGTTTAACCTTCCACCGTAACTCAGTATATAACCACCGTAACACATATCAACTCTACCGTAATTTACGGTGGTACCGTAAATTACGGTGGTCCCTGCATTCCACCTCTCTATTTTGCCGTTTAACGACACGAAAACTTTCGTATCTTTCAAACCGCTTGTCCGTTTGACCTACCGTTTCTTCCTACGTGATTGTAATTTGACCCTTCATCATATGGAGTCAAAATCCAACATCCGGATTAGCAAATTTGAAGACTTTTATGCATTCGGCTTAAACTAGAATTTACCCATTTAACCCATTCATGTATTTATCAAACAAACTTATTTGTTTGATCCCAAATTCTCATGAATCTTCTAATTTCTATATCGTCTATCATATTTGGCTCAAACCACGGGTTTCCTACACATTTTAAACCCGCTTATACTCAAGTGCTTATTTTGACCCGTTAAAGACATTTAAGCACTTTGACGCATAACACACACCCATTTCTTTCTAGTATTTTATTCTCACATTAGTTATCAAATGATCTTTCATCACATCTAGATTTGTGATGGTTTTAATGTGACGATCTATCTAATCCGAGTTTTACCCTTTGTATTATCAATTTACGGCAAAGACTCATATAGAGTCTTTTGACCAAGGATTTACATCTTACACTATTATACTTATTCTAAGTATTAACTTGATTATAAAACTCGTTTTCAAACAACTTCTAAGGGTTGTTTGCTTAATTTTGCTTACAAGGGCATTTTGGTCATTCTTAACCCTTCTTTTACAACTAAGGGTTATTAGTGCTTGTTTGAACCACAAAGTCCGACCCTTTTAACCATATTCTTGTTTAGAAACCAATATGTTTCTAAACACCATAATCATAACTCAATTTATTCGCTTTACCTAAAAGATAACCGAATATCTTATTTTAACCTTGTCTAACTGTTATAAAACTCCAAATTCTACATGATGAGTTGTATTACTATACATACCTGGCTCGGATCAATATATTGACCCGTTTCAATACCTTTCCTTAGTGGCTACTAAGTGATAGCGATGTAAGCATCCATGTGCTATTTATTTCCTAAATTCACGCAACTTGACAACCCATTAGTCGATATTGTTAAAGGGTGATAATTTCACCTTTCGACCCGTTTGGTCAATATGACCAATTACCATTGTCAAATTGTCAAAATTACCATTTTGCTCTTAAAGGGTATTATGATTTAACTTATATGATAACCATAAAAAATACATGCTTCATTCGTCATAATATGATCGAATTACCGGTTTAACTCATTTTTAGCCATCATTATGTTTTCTTGTCATATTTGATTATCTTGTTCCGTACGACCACACGTCGGAACATCATATCTCAATTAGGTATTTTTCTTTTTCGTAAATAATACGACGAAAGAATATTGTAAATATATAACTAGTGTAAGATATACTTACCTTGCATCCGAAATATGCTTTTTCCCTCATTCTGGATTCGTTTGACCCGCTTCCTTCTTCAAGCTTTCACCTAGCTCGTTAAGAGTCAAACTATCATCAAAATTCGTAAGACGATTAGGTTAGTCATTATTATTATGACTATTTCATCTTACGGATTTTTATGTCGAAACTTCTATTCCACTTCATCATTGGTTATTTCGACTTTCTAAAATCAACTACCGTTATTCATATAATATGCACAATCAAGGCAATTCTATCTCATGATTAGAAACCATTTTATCCCATATCTCGTGTAATTAGTCAAGTTAGCCAATTACGCGTTTCACTCGAATTTCAACACTATAGTTCCCATTTAGGCATTTTAACAAACACCTAATGGGCATGATTCTACACATTTGCTAACTAGTTCATAATTAGTCATTTTTACCAAGATTAACATTAAGATTCAACCATTATCATGTATGATCAAATACTCAAACTTGCAATTTGTTCAAGTATCTTGCATCTACTATCATTTATGATGATTTCTAACGCAACTATATTATCATCTTTTCTACATAATCAAAACCCACTTGACACATGAGTGTATGATTATGAATTCACAACAATGAACATCAATTCAACAAATACATGGCTAGGGTTTACTACTAGACATAGTTTCATCCCTAATTTCATCCAAACTACATACATGCAGGTTTAGATTCGAATTCTCTAGATTTGCTCAGAATTTCAACTAGAGATTTACCAAGAAATTTACATACCTCATGACTCCTTTTTCAATGGAGATCACTAATTCATACTCGGATTTTGATTTGGACTTGATTTGCTCCTTCAATTTGATGAATTTCTGTGTTTTAGGGTTTGAGCTTGAGAGCTCTTCCTGGCTCCAGTGTTTGTACGACCAGAACACACACACAAGGTGTGTGTTTTGGTGTTTTTAACTTTAATTAATAAAAACCATTTTCTCACTTTAACCATTTTAATCCCTCAACTTTACCCAAGTTTATAAAGATTACTACATCAAGTTCCTCACTATTTTGAAACACTAGACTAACTAGGTTGATATTCCTAGTTATTTAGTGGGTCCCGGGAGTTATAACCCGTTTTATTTTAAGTCCCGTTAACTCGGGCTCTTATAGACTCAATTTCCTTAAAACTTTGATTTGTTTTTTTTTTTTTTAGGATTTCTTATTTAAATCCAAATATTCACCTGGTCACTTTTACTACTAACGGTACTTTACCCGTCTTTTAGTATTAATGGAGTTTGATTACCAAACCCATTTTCGGGGTGTTACAAGTCTACCCCCCTTAAAGAGGTTTCGTCCTCGAAACCTTTTCTTACATGATTTATTGAGTTTAAACTCAATGTATTTGATCCGAGATGTCATTTAAACATTACTTATACTTTTAACCAATTATTAGTATTACCAGATAAGCATGGTAACATCTTTTTGGTCACTAATTGTCTACGTATCTCATATGACTTAGTGCAACTTAAAATAACGTAATCTCGTTATTTCCACTAGTTTAGTTAACTTAGCGATGTCCATCGCTTTCATATACTATCGAATTCCTTATGAATCCGTTATTTTGACTCGTTTAAAGGCCTTTAGTGAAATCTTTTCACTTTTAGCAGCAAATTCTTATATCTTCAATTTTATTTATTCGATTCGGTCATACCGAACCTACAGCTTACAAGCAAACCAAATTTATTTAAATGACCTTGACCGGTCTCAGTAACTAGACTTATTAGTCCAGTTACTTTTTACCGCTTGCTTGGTTATAATGTGATTCTACTTCACATTACATTTCTTGACGTGATCTTGTTACATCATGTTTAATTTATATCAAAATTTCCTTTCCGAAATATCACTTTTGAATATAACGTCTTGCGCCTATCGGTGTCAAGACCTGAACCTTTCGTGCTTAATATTCAATTTCCTATCAGGATTCTCATTCGTAAAAACGTTATTTCTTACTAAAACCAAGGTTTTAGTTTAGGATCTTCTCTTAATCTTTCGTCAATTATCCGTAATAGGACATTGACAGTCTGTAATTTATCCCTTTACAGTCTTAGTTTTATGCGGGGATTTTCAACTGGTTCTCTCGCTTTGTTAAGTAACCCATAGGTTCTTTCACGTAGCCTCGCAGGCTATTTCCTTAGGTCTTCACCCCCCTTTTTACTGAAAACTCTAAGGTTTATTTCCCTTTCTTTTCGTGACCCAAGGGTCATCCTGGTCCCGTAGACCTTAACACTGTGTTTAAATCCCGTAGGTTATGACGATCCCGTAAATCATCTTTTACTTGTATCTACATTCAAATGTATATATATTCATATATAGCTTCAAAGCATGCCTTGCTATGTTTAAAATCGTACATTTTCGCTTATGAGCTTTAGTTGACCTCGACCGTAGTCTAAGGCTTCATTTGTTTATTTCCGGGCGAAATTTTCTGACTTTGTCCTTAAGTTTGACGATTTACATAAACGACCCATTAAGGGACATATTCGCACTTTCCGAGTTCGAGTGTAAGTCTACTCCCTCCCAATACTTGTCTAAATCATTTTACATGCTTGCGTTTTCTGGGTTCGAGTGTAAGTACACTCCCTCCCAATACTTGTCTAAATCAATTTACATGCTTGCGTTTTCTGGGTTCGAGTGTAAGTACACTCCCTCCCAATACTTGTCTAAATCAATTTACATGCTTCTTTGTCCCTTCACTCGGGCTCATTATCCTAATGTAATATGCTTCCGTCACTCGGTTGTGCGTTTACATTATTATCGAATATTTTGCTTATCTGATTCATTTGGGTACTTTTTAATTAGTCCCATTCACCCCGCCCTTACTACATCGGATGTAAACGTGTCCGCCATAAGAAGTTCATGGTATTATATGCCACTACTTACTTGGCCAGAGTAAGCGATTAACACATGACACACATGACCTTTTTATAGTTTTCACATCACGCCCTATGTGGTAATGCCTCTACTTGTTTCTCTTGGAAACAATATCCGAATATATTTTCTATTCGGGTTTTTTTTTTTTCCAAGTTTTTAATCTACATATGCAACTTTCAATTTCTTCATATTTGTTGCATATTACTATTTGTGCGATTATTTAAAATATGCACCTGGTAATGTTTGCCCCGACGGGCGTTCCTTGCCATTAACCTTGTTCGCGGTCGTTACGCGATTTAGTCCTCGGTGAGCATGCTCCTCTTGTCATACTTTGGACCGTTCCATCATCATATCCACAATTCATTTGACTCTCGTCGTCTTCAAACGCGAGTGTCCTTCAATTAAAACATTCACAAAAGTTAGTAACGTCAACTTCAATAATCGCCCGTATTATAATGCAAGGCTTTTTCTACTATACGCGTCAGCGCGCGTATTTTCGTCAACTATATCAATCATTTTAATTGGGGGTAACGTGTATCACACGATAGCCCTATGTGTTGGTTACAACACTTTAGCATACACGTACTTACCGGATTTGCGATCAAGCCTCGAACCGAACACTATTCTTTATCAAGAGCTTAAGGTTTAAGTCCAAGCATGGTTCTCCCCACCATATTTGAATCTCTTAAACCAAGGCTCTGATACCAACTTGTAACACCCTAGTTACTGATTAACGATTTTGTATGTAACTACCAACAATTAGATGTGTAGTTAAGACTACACATGCTATATAAATACGGGTTTATTAAAACTTTTACAAATTATAAGTTATTCTACATAACGTGAATCGAATCCGTTGTTTAAAATCTACAACGTGGCAAAATGCGGAAGCGTGAATCTAAATCGTGTTCGGTTCTTCGTTGAGCTTGATCTTCATCCGGCATCTACTAAGTACCTACATTTCATAGAAACATGAAATGCTTTAGTTATACAGGATTTAAAACGCATCTAAAAGAATCCGGGAACTAAAACTAACTAAAATGCATTTTGTTTCTGGGTCCACCGTAATTTACGGTGGGACCGTAAATTACGGTAGCCCCTGAAGGTTTAACCTTCCACCGTAACTCAGTATATAACCACCGTAACACATATCAACTCTACCGTAATTTACGGTGGTACCGTAAATTACGGTGGTCCCTGCATTCCACCTCTCTATTTTGCCGTTTAACGACACGAAAACTTTCGTATCTTTCAAACCGCTTGTCCGTTTGACCTACCGTTTCTTCCTACGTGATTGTAATTTGACCCTTCATCATATGGAGTCAAAATCCAACATCCGGATTAGCAAATTTGAAGACTTTTATGCATTCGGCTTAAACTAGAATTTACCCATTTAACCCATTCATGTATTTATCAAACAAACTTATTTGTTTGATCCCAAATTCTCATGAATCTTCTAATTTCTATATCGTCTATCATATTTGGCTCAAACCACGGGTTTCCTACACATTTTAAACCCGCTTATACTCAAGTGCTTATTTTGACCCGTTAAAGACATTTAAGCACTTTGACGCATAACACACACCCATTTCTTTCTAGTATTTTATTCTCACATTAGTTATCAAATGATCTTTCATCACATCTAGATTTGTGATGGTTTTAATGTGACGATCTATCTAATCCGAGTTTTACCCTTTGTATTATCAATTTACGGCAAAGACTCATATAGAGTCTTTTGACCAAGGATTTATATCTTACACTATTATACTTATTCTAAGTATTAACTTGATTATAAAACTCGTTTTCAAACAACTTCTAAGGGTTGTTTGCTTAATTTTGCTTACAAGGGCATTTTGGTCATTCTTAACCCTTCTTTTACAACTAAGGGTTATTAGTGCTTGTTTGAACCACAAAGTCCGACCCTTTTAACCATATTCTTGTTTAGAAACCAATATGTTTCTAAACACCATAATCATAACTCAATTTATTCGCTTTACCTAAAAGATAACCGAATATCTTATTTTAACCTTGTCTAACTGTTATAAAACTCCAAATTCTACATGATGAGTTGTATTACTATACATACCTGGCTCGGATCAATATATTGACCCGTTTCAATACCTTTCCTTAGTGGCTACTAAGTGATAGCGATGTAAGCATCCATGTGCTATTTATTTCCTAAATTCACGCAACTTGACAACCCATTAGTCGATATTGTTAAAGGGTGATAATTTCACCTTTCGACCCGTTTGGTCAATATGACCAATTACCATTGTCAAATTGTCAAAATTACCATTTTGCTCTTAAAGGGTATTATGATTTAACTTATATGATAACCATAAAAAATACATGCTTCATTCGTCATAATATGATCGAATTACCGGTTTAACTCATTTTTAGCCATCATTATGTTTTCTTGTCATATTTGATTATCTTGTTCCGTACGACCACACGTCGGAACATCATATCTCAATTAGGTATTTTTCTTTTTCGTAAATAATACGACGAAAGAATAGTGTAAATATATAACTAGTGTAAGATATACTTACCTTGCATCCGAAATATGCTTTTTCCCTCATTCTGGATTCGTTTGACCCGCTTCCTTCTTCAAGCTTTCACCTAGCTCGTTAAGAGTCAAACTATCATCAAAATTCGTAAGACGATTAGGTTAGTCATTATTATTATGACTATTTCATCTTACGGATTTTTATGTCGAAACTTCTATTCCACTTCATCATTGGTTATTTCGACTTTCTAAAATCAACTACCGTTATTCATATAATATGCACAATCAAGGCAATTCTATCTCATGATTAGAAACCATTTTATCCCATATCTCGTGTAATTAGTCAAGTTAGCCAATTACGCGTTTCACTCGAATTTCAACACTATAGTTCCCATTTAGGCATTTTAACAAACACCTAATGGGCATGATTCTACACATTTGCTAACTAGTTCATAATTAGTCATTTTTACCAAGATTAACATTAAGATTCAACCATTATCATGTATGATCAAATACTCAAACTTGCAATTTGTTCAAGTATCTTGCATCTACTATCATTTATGATGATTTCTAATTCAACTATATTATCATCTTTTCTACATAATCAAAACCCACTTGACACATGAGTGTATGATTATGAATTCACAACAATGAACATCAATTCAACAAATACATGGCTAGGGTTTACTACTAGACATAGTTTCATCCCTAATTTCATCCAAACTACATACATGCAGGTTTAGATTCGAATTCTCTAGATTTGCTCAGAATTTCAACTAGAGATTTACCAAGAAATTTACATACCTCGTGACTCCTTTTTCAATGGAGATCACTAATTCATACTCGGATTTTGATTTGGACTTGATTTGCTCTTTCAATTTGATGAATTTCTGTGTTTTAGGGTTTGAGCTTGAGAGCTCTTCCTGGCTCCTGTGTTTGTACGACCAGAACACACACACAAGGTGTGTGTTCTGGTGTTTTTAACTTTAATTAATAAAAACCATTTTCTCACTTTAACCATTTTAATCCCTCAACTTTACCCAAGTTTATAAAGATTACTACATCAAGTTCCTCACTATTTTGAAACACTAGACTAACTAGGTTGATATTCCTAGTTATTTAGTGGGTCCCGGGAGTTATAACCCGTTTTATTTTAAGTCTCGTTAACTCGGGCTCTTATAGACTCAATTTCCTTAAAACTTTGATTTGTTTGTACTTTTTTTTTTTAGGATTTCTTATTTAAATCCAAATATTCACCTGGTCACTTTTACTACTAACGGTACTTTACCCGTCTTTTAGTATTAATGGAGTTTGATTACCAAACCCATTTTCGGGGTGTTACATTTGGAGGCAACCAGGGACGAGCAAATCAATGAAAAATTTCCAACGGACTCCCTGGAAATGGTGGAATACCGAGAAGATCCATGGTACGCCGACTATGCAAACTACTTAGCTAGCGGTATAGTCACAAAAGGATGGCCACATCACCAATGAAAGAAATTCTTTGCTGATGTAAAGCATTATTTTTGGGTAGATCCTTATCTTTTCAAAATGTGTGCTGATCAACTCATCCGTCGATGCGTTCATGGTAGCGAAGCAAGAAGAATTCTCCGCCATTGTCATGAAGGTCCATACGGAGGACATCATGGTGCCGCTAGTATCGCACAAAAGGTATTTGATGCAGGATTTTATTGGCCAACCATTTACAAAGACGCCCAAAGTCTTGTCAAGACATGTGATGCTTGCCAAAGAACAGGTAATATTTCTTCCAAAAACGAAATGCCACAAAATGGCATTCTTGTTTGTGAAATTTTTGATGTGTGGGGACTCGACCTTATGGGACCTTTCCCACCGTCAAAAGGAAACAAATATATACTTGTGGCGGTAGATTACTTGTCTAAATGGGCCGAGGCCAAGGCACTTCCAACCAATGATGAAAGAGTCGTGGTAAGATTTCTGAAAAGATTATTCTATCATTTTGGAACACCAAAAGCTTTAATAGTGATAGAGGTACCCATTTTTGTAACCATCAACTTGAAAAAATCTAAACAAGGTATGGGGTCTGTCACCGGGTCTCAACGGCATATCACCCTAAAACAAACGGACAAGCCAAAGTGACTATTAGAGGTTTAAAAAGAATACTTGAAAAAACCGTAGGGTTAAATAAAAAAGAATGGGCCGATAAATTAGACGATGATTTATGGGCTTTTCGAACAGAGTACAAAACAACAATAGGTACAACCCCATATAAGCTCGTCTATAGAAAAAGTTGTCACTTGCCAGTAGAAATAGCACACAAAGCCTACTGGGCAATTAAAAATGTAAACTTAGACTTAGAAATTGCAGGTAAAAATCGATTTTTCCAATTAAATGAATTAAGGAATTATGCATACTCTAACTCCTAAATTTATAAGGAAGGAATGAAAAACTTGCATGATAAACACATTAAACCTAATGAATTTTGGGTAGGGGATCAAGTTCTATTGTTTAATTCACGACTTCGATTATTTCCTGGTAAATTAAAGTCTAGGTGGTCAGGACCTTTTTCCATCACCCATATTTTCCCACACGGTGCAGTCGAAATTAAATCTCGGAATGGAATTCCATTCAAAGTCAATGGCCAACAGCTAAAGCTTTATTAAGGATTCATTGAGGATGAAGAGGAAGAAATCTCACTTCAAACGGTCGAAGAATGAAACAAATGTTCCAGCATCAACATCATACCTGGTAAGTTACGAACAATCGGGAAAACATCTAAATCGGTAAGATTTCTAGAGCCAAGTTTTGGGAAACAGGTCACTCACACGAGCACTTAAAATTTTTTTTAATCTGCCCGCCCACGGGGCCGTGTTCGCGCAACTGTCGGGATAAAACCCCCTTTTTCATTCAGTTTCTTCATTCCACATGCCCCGTTTCCCAAAAAACTCTCTGGTTTCAGAGATTTTTTCTGCAGATTTCAACGGTTCCCCTTCTTATAACAACATCAAGGTATGATTCTATCCTTATAATTAGTTAGCTTAAGTACTTTCATGTAGTTTAACATCAAAATTTGGGGATAAATCTAGGGTTCTTCAAGTCGAACCGGATCCAACCCCAAATTTTTGCATAAATCTGTTAGCATTAGTTTAGATATGTGCTATAGGAAGTAAAGTAACTTGTATTGTCTGAAGATTTGCCCGATTTCTCACAAAAACCCCAAACCCTTGTTTTTGAACCGAAAAAGATGAAATTGAAGGGGTAAACGGTTTGTTTTGGGAAAAACAGCACTTGGGGTTTCATTTTCGGAGAAAACCACCCCTACTGGACCAAAAATTTTCAAGTTTTCGGGACCGGGCCGAAAATTGGGAATTTGGAGAAACAGACGCCTGGACACGGGGTTGTGCACAGCGAGTACGGGGTCGTGTCCTGCCAAATTTAGTCCAACATAGGGCCTGTCCGCTGAACACGAGGGCGTGTTCAGCCGACTGTTTTCAGTTTTCTTCGAAAGTTTCACTGTTTCGTGCTAATTGTTTGGTTTTTTCTTTCAGATGGCCAAGAAATTTACCAGATTCAACGGAAGTAAGTTGGCTGCTCAGGCGCGGTATGATGTATTGAGAACTAGGCCCGAAGAGAATCCCAGACAAGTGTGCATGGACACTCTTGAAGCAGTGAACCAAATTGACCGACTCAACAACATTGTCATCATCCCACTTTGAGTGGCTCTTTGCACTCGGCTTCACTCCGAGCATGAATATAACATGGAATTTTACAGCACGTTTGTCCTTAAGCCAAGAGTCGATCCGTTTGACAAAGATGGGGTAGAGTTCCGTTATGGAGGGACCTTGTGCTCGATCTCAGTCGCACAATTTGGGGCAATAGTCGGGTTGTATTCGGAAGAGGATGCTGGGGATGAAGAGAACACCGGGGGTCTACGCCAGCTTTCGGAAAATCAACGCCAAGCTGCTTGGGCTTAGATCGTGGAGGGCCCCTACAACCCGAGCCGAACTAAGAGCACACAGTTGAGAGACCCTCTTTACCGCTACATCCACAGGGTTCTCAGCTACTCGCTCTGCCAGAGACATAACAGTTGTGGTGTTGTAGGGTTGCGTGATCTGCTAGTTCTCCATTGCATTCACAACCGTGTCAACCTTGATGTTCCATACCTGCTACTCCGAAACATGCACTTGAACCAACTTGCTACTCCCCCGACTCCTATCCTGTTTGGAGGGGGATTTACCACCTTTTCAAACACTTTGTGCGGATGCCAAGGTTCTTTCACAAGGGACCGTGGATGGGAAAAGTGGACATGGTCATTTGCCGCTCCATGAGCTTGATCTATGAAGCGGATGACAGAACGGTCAGTTTTCAAACGGTTCAAGGGCATGCATGGAACCCTCAAGAAGCTCTAGTCCTACACGCTCCACACATCCGTCCTCCTCCCAAGTACCACTAACAGCACGAGGGTGATCCGGGTCAATCCTCCTCTCAAGGAGGTGGTTTTCCTAACTTTCAGAGCTTACATGATTTATTGCAGGAAAACCTTATGTGCACCAGGAACACCTACAACATGGCCAGCAACACATACGCTCGGGTCGGAGCGATAGAAAGAAATATCTCCGACATGCAAGATGATATTGTGAACATCCGGGAGTATATGGCGGGCCACAGAGGGGATGATGATGATGAAGACGAGGACATGGATTGAGCGGGAGGAGTTAGAGGTAGCGGCGCACGGTTGGAGGTCTAACAGGTTAACCCCTTTATATCATGAACAATTGCATGGCTTGCGTGCCATTTGTTGAACAATTTACTTCTCTTAACACTTTTTAATTTTCTGCATTTCTTTTCTTTTTATTTTGTGACATTGATGCTCAAACTTTGGTAATTTAGGATGTTGGTTATTGCTTGGTGTGGTATTCATTAGTAAAACAGGTACCAACGAGGCTTAAAGCACTTAACATTAATGCTACTAAATCCGAGACAACAGACCCGAAGAAAGAACCCGGTTTTACATGTTTGTAGATTGTCCACACGGGGTCGTGCCTAGCCGACACGCCCCCGTGCCTACCGCCGAGACCTGTTGTTTGTGTATTTTATGCAGACTTTTGCTACACACGGGGTCGTGCTCACCAGACACGCCCCCGTGTCCACCTTCTATAATTTATTGTTACTGGCAATCTGACCACAGGGTCGTGCTCATCCGACACGGGGTCGTGTCCAGACGCCCAGTAACATATTTTTTTTGTTTAACACACCTTCTCCCACATTCAATCAACCTAAAAACTTATTTTTGGGACACATTGAGGAAAATGTGTAATTTAAGTGTGGGGGGGATGCTAAAACCTTGAATTTTGCAAGTCTTAATTACAAGCCTTACACAAAACTATATTGGAACCGCTAAACACCCCAAATTTTTTCAAAAACTTTTCATGTTTTTACTTGTCTTGGTTTAAATTGGGAATACCAAGTTCTAAAAAGGTTATGTTTTTACGAATTTACAACCGATGGCGTCGTGATAAAAAGAACCAACATAAGAAAATTATAAAACGACATGACAAATCTAGTTAAAATTTGATTATATATACTTGATCACATTAAAATCCCATTCCCACAAAAAAGTGAGTTTTGAGCCTTTAATTGAGCATACAAATACACATCTTTAAACTAAATGCTCATTTTTCGTTTCTTGTGTGAATAGCCGCTTGGTTTCTTACGACTCTAGAACTTGCCATGACAATACATTCCCGATCCTTACCAACTTAAACCCAAGTAAGTAAATGATGGAGGCATTAGGACTAACCCTTTCTATTTCAACACCATTATTTTTCTTTTTTTTTACCACCTACCCAAAATCCCCGTAGTTAACCCCTTTGAGCCTAAACCTTTTCATTTCTAAACCCAAAACAAACACCCTTTACCCACCAAAACCCTTTTTCATTTTAAACCCTTTATTTTAGTAAAAAGCTCGGTTTCCATGTGACATTACTTATAAAAAAAGAAGTATAGCAATAAGTAAACAAGTTCCTCAAAAGAAACTTTGTTTGAAAAATACTTCCGTTGAATAAAAAGTCACAAAAACAAAATGTTTTACGAAAACCGACGCTTTTTACGCCTTTTAGCCCTTTTCTACTAACCACTAACCCAAAAACCACCTACCTTGAACCCAATCCTAACCCTTCCCCAAAGTCCTCTTGATATTTACAAAGGTTTATAGTTAAAAATGAGGAGGATTGATTGCTTGGCAAGCATATGGCAGAAGTAAGTTCCATGCCGGTCTCGAGTGTTTCACAAAAATACATCTTCGGGCGAGTGTTGAGTGATCCCCAGTGAGGTATGTGAACTTGTATATAAATGGAATTTTAAAGAGGCATGTTATGCCCAAATAAGTAATTTATCTTATGAAATGTTCTAAATAAATCATAACGAATAGAATTGTAAATAATTTAAAAATAAAACCTAATAAAGATCTTGGAATCCCGACACTCTAGACAAGCCCAAAACTTCTCTTCTACCCATTCCATTTGAGTGTGTAAGCCACATTATAAAGAGTTTTGCTTGAGGACAAGCAAAGATTCAAGTGTGGGGGTATTTGATGTGTGTAAAATACAACATATAAATTACATCAAATGAGGTATAAAACTAACCCTTTTTTAGTACTAATGTTGGAAAAAGTGTGTTTTTGTCTTCCTTTTGTATTTTCAGGGTTAAATGAGCGTAAATGAACAAAAGAAGCAAAAATACAGTTAAATCTAACACAAATACAAGAAAAGGAATAAACATGGCATGCCCAACCCGTCGACAGCATCTTCCCAAGCAAAAACAAAACATCAGAAGGCTGAACATGCCCCGTGCCCAGCGGACACGGGGGTGTGCCCAAGTGTCCGCAGAAAAGACAAAAGCATAGAAGCTTCTATTTCCCAACACGGCGGCATGCCCAGCTCCACACAGGCGTGGTCAACACTAAGATTCGCAGAATCCAAGCAAATCTTGATAGTACAGATACGCTTCTGCACACGGGGCCATGCCAAGCGGACACGGGGGCGTGGTCAACTAATAAAGACAAACTGCATTAAATGAAGAAAGATAAAGTGGATAGACATGGGGCTGTGCCCACCGGACACGGGGCCGTGTCCGGGCTTCTGTGCAGGCTATAAATAGGGGTGCTTGGTTCAATTTAAAGGCATCCCTTGACAATCCACCTCTCTCCCACTTCACCCATACTCCGCCACCATCACAACACCCACATCCACCACCATCATCCATCATAGAGTGTTTGTAGTAGTCTCGGGATCCAAGATTGATAGTAAGAGTTCTTAACAATCAAAGGCCATGTTTGCCTAAGTCTCTTACATCACTTGGTGAAGACAAGCATTTAGTGTAATACTTTTGTTTTTTAATCTTTTCGCACTTTTTATTTGGTTTTGTATTAATGACTTTAATAACTAGTTTCTTATGTTGAAGGTGAAACTTCCTTATCATTTGTCCGTGGTGTCTTGGCATTATTTTTCTGTCTATATAAAATAAAAGATTTACACCATTCATATCTCCACGGTCTATATGGAGATATGTTGGCTACCTGGCGGGGTGCGAATGGCTTGATCCCCTCATATGTAAACTACTATTAATACATTAACCCGGCTACTTGGGATTGTATCCCTGCTGACTCAAACCACTTAGCCGAGGGTAACGTCACCTTTAAAAGAGGGGCCTACCACATTAAGCATTAATAACTTAATTAATTATCTTCCAATATTACAACCCTTTAGGATTGTATCCTTGCTGACTCAAACTACTGGGTTGAGAGTAACGTCACCTTCAAAAGAGGGGCCTACTACTATAACTAAGATAATCTCTTAAAAAGTGCAAAAGTGCGGAAAACATCAAAGGTTACACTAAAGGCGACTCGGATCCAAGTGATTCATCTTGTCTATCTGTTTTATTTTATTTTTATTTTTCAGCATTTTTAGTTAATTTTTATTTTCATTTTAAAACCTTTTTCTATCTTTTTTATTTGATTAAACGTTGAGAATAAACCGGTACTAAAAGCTCTTGTGTCCTTGGACAACCTCGGTATCTTACCAACGCTATACTACGCTCACGATGGGTGCACTTACCCATATGTGTGTTTAGTGTTAGTAAAATATCGTGTTTTATAAATTTAAAACTTGACTAAAGTGTTAAAAATGGCTAAAAATATACATTAAAAACTATATAACACTCGACATGCATCATAAATCACACGTGTATATGTTGACATTTAAGAGATATACAGTCAAGAAAATCAAGAGCAATGGTGATATATATGCGGATTAGACACCAAAAAATAAACACTAAAAAATGGCTACAATTTAAGGAATGTGTTTAGTGACGTCATCAGATTCCTAATTGATGGAGAAAGGTCTGGTGGCAAGAAAAGCTGCTTCCAGAAGGTTGTCAAGTGTTATCGCTCGACGATTCCATTCTTGGGTGGTTGGTTTGGCCCTTGTTTCTGTAACTCGAATCCTAGCCCGGTATATCCCATTTTAGTTTTACACAATTGTGAACCTTACGCCTTTTTTACTCTCTGATCGAGGTTCTCGGCATTGAAAAATCTTCGTAAACTAAATCACACCGGTATATGTTAACATTTAAGAGATATACAGTCAAGAAAATCAAGAGCAATTGTGATATATATGCGGATTAGACACCAAAAAATAAACACTCGAAAATGGCTACAATTTAAGGAATGTGTTTAGTGACGGCATCAGATTCCTAATTGATGGAGAACGCTCTGGTGGCAAGAAAAGCAGCTTACAGGAGGTTGTCAAGTGTTTTCGCTCGATGATTCCATTCTTGGGTGGTTAGTTTGGCCCTTGTTACTGTAACTCGAATCCTAGCCCGGTATATCTCATTTTAGTTTTACACCATTGTGAACCTTACGCCTTTTTTACTCTCTGATCGAGGTTCTAAGCGTTGAAAAATCTTCGTAGGCTAAATCACACGTGTATATGTTGACATTTAAGAGATATACAGTCAAGAAAATCAAGAGCAATGGTGATATGTATGCGGATAAGACACCAAAAAATAAACACTCAAAAAATGGCTACAATTTAAGGAATGTGTTTAGTGACGGCATCAGATTTCTAGTTGATGGAGAAAGGTCTGGTGGCAAGAAAAGCTACTTCCAGCAGGTTGTCAAGTGTTTTCGCTCGACGATTCTATTCTTGGGTGGTTAGTTTGGCCCTTGTTACTGTAACTCGAATCCTAAACCGATGTATCCCATTTTAGTTTGTGAACATTACGCCTTTTTTACTCTCGGATAGAGGTTCTCGCCATTGAAAAATCTTCGTAAACTAAATCACACGTGTATATGTTGACTTTTAAGAGATATACAGTTATGAAAATTAAGAGCAATAGTGATATATATGCGGATTAGACACCAAAAAATAAACACACAAAAATGGCTAAAATTCAAGGAATGTGTTTAGTGATGGCATCAGCTTCCTAATTGATGGAGAAAGGTCTGGTTGCAAGAAAAGTTGCTTCCAGCAGGTTGTCAATTGTTTTCGCTCGACATTTCCATTCTTGGATGGTTGGTTTTGGCCCTTGTTCCGGTAACTCGAATCCTAGCCCGGTATATCCCATTTTAGTTTTACACCATTGTGAATCTAATACCTTTTTTACTCTCTGATCGAGGTTCTCGGTATTGAAAAATCTTCGTAAAGTAAATCACACGTGTATATGTTGACATTTAAGAGATATACTGTCAAGAAAATCAAGAGCAATGGCGATATATATGCGGATTAGACACCAAAAATAAACATTAAAAAATGGCTACAATTTTAGAAATGTGTTTAGTGACGGCGTCAGATTCCTAATTGATGGAGAAAGGTCAGGTGGCAAGAAAAGCTGCTTCCAGGAGGTTGTCAAGTGTTTTCTCTCGACGATTCCATTCTTAGGTGGGTGGTTTGGCCCTTGTTCCTGTAACTCGAATCCTAGACCGATATATCCCATTTTAGTTTTACACCATTGTGAACCTTACGCCTTTTTTACTCTCTGATCATGGTTCTCGGCATTAAAAAACCTTCGTAAACTAAATCACACGTGTAAATGTTGACATTTAAGAGATATACAGTCAAGAAAATCAAGAGCAATGGTGATATGTATGCGGATTAAACACCAAAAAATAAACACTAAAAAAATGGCTACAATTTAAGGTCAAGTGTTTTCGCTCGATGATTACATTCTTGAAAGGTTGGTTTACCCCATGTTCCTGTAACTCGAATCCTAACCCCGTTATATCCCATTTTAGTTTTACACCATTGTGAACCTTACGCCTTTTTACTCTCTAATTGAGGTTCTCGGCATTGAAAAATCTTCGTAAACTAAATCACACGTTTATATTGACATTTAAGAGATATACAGTCAAGAAAATCAAGAGCAATGGTGATATAAATGCGGATTAGACACCAAAAAATGGCTACAATTTAAGTAATGTGTTTAGTGACAGCATCAGGTTTCTAATTGATGGGGAAATGTCTGGTGGCAAGAAAAGATCCTTCCAGCAGGTTGTCAAGTGTTTTCGCTAGACGATTCCATTCTTGGGTGGTTGGTTTGGCCCTTGTTTCTGTAACTGGAATCCTAGCCCGATATATCCCATTTTAATTTTACACCATTGTGAACCTTACGTTTTTTTACTCTCTGATCGAGGTTCTTGGCATTGAAAAATATTCGTAAACTAAATCACACATGTATATGTTGACATTTTAGAGATATACAGTCAAGAAAATCAAGAGCAATGGTGATATATATGCGGATTAGACCCAAAAAATAAACACTAAAAAATGGCTACAATTTAAGGAATGTGTTTAGTGACGGCATCAGATTCCTAATTGATGGAGAAAGGTCTGGTGGAAAGAAAAGCTGCCTTCCGGAGGTTGTCAAGTGTTTTGGCCTAACGATTCCATTCTTGGTTGGTTGGTTTGGCCCTTGTTCTTGTAATTCGAATCCTAGCCCGGTATATCTCATTTTAGTTTACACCATTGTGAACATTACGCCTTTTTTATTCTATGATCGAGGTTCTCGGCATTCAAAAATCTTTGTAAACTAAATCACACGTGTATATGTTGACATTTCAGAGATATACAGTTAAGAAAATCAAGAGCAATGGTGATATATATGCGGATTAGACAAAAAAAAAATAAATACTCAAAAAATGGCTACAATTTAAGAAAGGTGTTTAGTGACGGCATCAGATTTCTAATTGATGGAGAAAGGTCTAGTGGCAAGAAAAGCTGCTTCCAGAAGGTTGTCATTTGTTTTCGCTCGACGATTTCATTATTGGGTGGTTGGTTTGGCCCTTTTTTTGTAACTCGAATGCTAGCACGGCATATCCCATTTTAGTTTTAAACCATTGTGAAACTTACGCCCTTTTTATTCTCTGATCGAGGTTCTCGGCACTGAAAAATCTTTGTAAACTAAATCACACGTGTATATGTTGACATTTAAGACATATACAGTCAAGAAAATCAAGAGCAATGGTGATATATATGCGGATTAGACACCAAAAAATAAACACTAAAAAAATGGCTACAATTTAAGGAATGTGTTTATTGACGGTATAAGATTCCTAATTGATGGAGAAAGGTCTGGTGGCAAAAAAAGCTGCTTCCATGAGGTTGTCAAGTGTTTTCACTCGATGATTCCATTCTTGGGTGGTTGGTTTGGTCCTAGTTCCTCTAACTCGAATTCTAGCCCGGTATATCTCAATTTAATTTTACACCATTGTGAACCTTACGCCTTTTTTACTCTCTGATCGAGGTTCTTGACATTGAAAAATCTTCGTAAACTAAATCACACGTGTATATGTTGACATTTAAGAGATATATAGTTAAGAAAATAAAAGGAAATGGTGATATATATGCGGATTAGACACAAAAAATAAACACTCAAAAATGGGTACAATTGAAGGAATGTGTTTAGGGACGGCATCAAATTCCTAATTGATGGAGAAAGGTCTGGTGGCATGAAAAGCTGCTTCCAGGAGGTTGTCAAGTGTTTTCGCTCGACGATTCCATTCTTGGGTGGTTGGTTTGGCCACTGTTCCTGTAACTCGAATCCTAGCCCGGTATACCCTATTTTAGTTTTACATCATTGTGAATCTTACGCCTTTTTACTCTCTGATCGAGATACTCGGTATTGAAAAATATTCGTAAATTAAATTATACGTGTATATGTTGACATTTAAGAGATATATAGCTAAGAAAATCAAGAGCAATGGTGATATGTATGCGGATTAGACACCAAAAAATAAACACTCAAAAAATACCTACAATTTAAGAAAAAATTCGTGATGGAATCTAATTCCTAATTGATGCAGAAAGGTCTGGTGGAAAGAAAAGCTGCTTCCAAAAGGTTGTCAAGTGTTTTCGCTTGACGAATCCATTCTTGAGTAGTTGGTTTGGCCCTTGGTCCTGTAACTCGAATTCTAGCCCGTTATATCCCATTTTAATTTTACACCATTATGAACCTTACGCCTTTTTTACTCTCTGATCGAAGTTCTCGGTATCAGACCCCGAAATTCACTAGCGGAGTATCACCGCAGTGAGCGTGATTGACCAGGATTCAGCAACCAATCATATTGAACAATATAATTAAATAAATAAAAGTCCAAACCCAACAATATAATTGGTGTCAAAATAATTCAACAAAGTTTAAGTAATCAGCGGAAGCATAAAGTTCAAAACCCAAAACATAAGTTTAAAAGTTCATAAGTTTATCATGAACACTCAATGGTCCATGCTCCACAATGACACCTCCCATGCAAGCTCCTACTAAGTACCTAATGACCTGCAAGGCATGTAACAACGAGTCAACAACAAAGTTGAGCGAGTTCACAGTTGGTTGTCCATTTTAGTGTTGTTCCAAAAAAAAACCATAAGTTTTTTCGAAAAAACCACGAGTTAACCAGTTCCTTGTTTCTCAAACCATAACCAGTGGGGACTTCCCCATGTAATCCACTAGACCTGTTACCATATCGACTACTGACTGTAGTTATGTTTATATGCCCTGCGTCAATGTCTATCATCATTGACTAATTACCCAGATCCATTAGTTCACTCCCGTCCTCTGCGGCACGGTGTGAGGCTTGTCAAATCTAATAGCGCTATTTAACTAATGACCCGTTCGCCATTGGGCCGGCGATTAAGTCGATATAAAAATTAGGGACTTAATGAGAGAGTTTTTGTCTAGTGTCAATGTTGTCACCCTTCAGTTAAGAGGGTGGAGGTATGTGTCCCATACAAGGAGATCACACAGGTTCCAATGTTGTCACCCTTCAGTTAAGAGGGTGGAGGTACGTATTCTACCCAAAGAGAATACGTAGGTTTCCCTTTTAATCATTAACCCATTCCCAAACCACCGGGAATCCCATGCTTTGTAGAAAGTGTGAACTCACCTTTGCTTTGCTCGGCAGATAATTTATTTTTGTTATGTCGGTCAACCATACCCTATTATGGTTACCAATGTTTGTTAGGTTTGTTATGCAAGCATTTCACGTATTTGTACACGTATTTAGCACATAGCATACAACTCGTAACATCACATATAAGCATATGGGCCATGTATAAATTTATAACATATTAATGTAATCCAAGCTAATTCACATGTTCCAAGTGTGCGGCCCAATTAATTAATGACCCAGTTAAGGTGCACGGCCCACTTGTCAAGTGTGCGGTCCACACAAAAGCGTGCGACCTCTTGACAAGTGTGAGGTCATGCAACGGTGCGACTAAATCAAGTGTGCGGCCGCTAGGTAGTGTGCGGTTTAACTAAATCATAAAATTGTTATTACAATTCACGTATCAAAGTCAATCATCCAAATCGTCATCATTAGTTCAATCATACCTATTATGAATCTCATATTATCAATTGAACCTCTACAGCCACAACATCCTTAATTCAAAATGAGTGAACACATGGGCTGGTTTAAACTAACAGTTTTGTCACCAAGCATTTACAAACATACTTTCATAAATCAAATGTAATGTGGAATGTAAGAATATCTTTACCAAAACAAATCACAGATTAAATCCCTTTTTACACCACAATAACAAGATTTCTTATCATTAATTCATACCCAATTTCTAAACACCCGATTCAGTTAACAACTAAACATTTGACCGTATTCATCGGCTTGAATATCACACCACAAATTATACATATTATACATATATTAAAAATAGAAGCTTATGAATAGTAATTTTAATATTATAATAATATATAGTTTTTTTAATACTTTTCTTATTTTAATATTATAATAATAGTTATTTTCTTTACTTTTTATCTTTAATTATTTTTTAATATCTCGGGTTGATACTTTTCTTATTTTAATATTATAATAATAGTTATTTTCTTTACTTTTTAACTTTAATTATTTTTTAATATCTCGGGTTGGGATAAGCTTGGTGTCAACCGGTATCAAGCCAGTACTGATATCGAAAATACCGGTACATGAATAGTAATTTTAATATTATAATAATATATAGTTTTTTAATACTTTTATTATTTTAATATTATAATAATAGCTATTTTCTTTACTTTTTAACTTTAATCATTTTTTAATATCACGAGTTGGGATAAGTTTGGTGTCAACCGGTATCAAGCCAGTACTGATATCGAAAATACCGGTACGGTCCTGTTCGGTATTGGTACGTGAAGGTAAAACCGACACTAATACAGAAAACACCAAAAGTTGGTGCCGAATTGATATTGAAAATCTTTTTGGTTCGGGAAATTCAGTGCCGCTACCCGATACCATTTGCTCATCCCTGATCACGGGTACCGTACGAACAACAACGGTATTGTACAACTTTTTTTTTTGTTTATTTTCTTCAACTTTTAATTTTTTCTTTTTTTAGTTTCAGGGGTAGGGATGAACTCAGTGCCAACCGATACAGAATCGGTACTGATACCGAAAATACCGGTTACGGTACGGTATATGAAGGTAAAAAACGGTAGTGAACCGGTACTAGGAACGCCAAAAGTCGGTACCGAATTGGTACTTAAAATCTTTTGGTTCGGCAAATTTGGTATCTGTACCTAGAACCATTTGCTCACCTCTGACCACGGGTTTCATATGAACAACATCGTTACCATACGACTCTTTTGCTTGATTTTCTTTCGGTTATCTTTTAGTGTTTTTTTTCTACATTTTCTTTTTATTCTTGTCAGCAGTTCCGTTCGCAACGCGCTCGTAGTGATTTCAAAACACATGTAAAGACAGACTAAATAACAAAAGAAATTCGCCGCAACGCGACGAACTTATTTAAACCTAGTTACATCAAAACTCCACAGTTAACCAACGAATCAAGCGTATAGCAGTTTTTAGAGACTTTATAAAAATCTCATCATCATCACAAAGATCAGTTGTTAAAGAGAACATATACTATATCAACAATCATAAGTGTAGGACTTAAACTATCCGTTTGTCAAAAATCATTTATACATTTTCATTTTACAAAAAAATCACGATCTCGGAAAATCAATCGACCCAAAACCATCAGACCATTTAATTGTTTGTACCTTAACCATTATTCCACTAATCAATCAATTCCAAGTTAGATTGTTTATACAATACGCACACTAAACCATTCCAACTACCCGTTATATATATATATATATATATATGAAGAGTACAAAACAGTTTCTAACAATCATATACACAAAAGCATGAAGCTCAAAATAAAAAACAATATTCGGATAAACGTTAACTAACCGAGAGTCACAAGACAAAAGGATGTGTCCGCTGCAGCCTGAATCGGAGCTCTGGTGGTCGGTCTTCGCCGATGAGCTTCGCCGGTGAGTTTTTCTAGTAACGTCACTTGTCGGAGCCATACTACAGCCACCGTCGCCGTCGTCCACGAAACTGAAGTTACAGACCGGAGTGGCGTTTCCCGATTCAATGCGAACCCACACCACCTGTTGCCATTTGTGGCGTTTCCGGCCACCCGCTGCGACGGCTCCGCCTTCGTTCCGTCTCCGTAGTCGTCGAGCACCGCCGCTATGGGTGGTGGCGGCCCTTAAACTATTTCCGATCAATCACTCTTTCTCACTGATCTCTCGCTCTATTTCTGGATGTGTGCGTGTACAATAATACAAGAAAGGGTTTAAGAAGGAACGAGGGTTGGGGGTGTGTAGTTCGCCGGCAAATCATCGCCAGAGCGCCCGCCAGAACCGACTCAGGTGACCGGTGATTGGAGAGGAGAGAGATGGTGCGGCTTTGTTGTTTTAAATAGGGTTTCTTCTAAAGTAAAATTATAAGAGTATATATCTATATATATGTAGTAGGGTTTTAGGGGTTTAGCTAGGTTGGGTTGGGCTTGGCCCATGTGCACACTCGTTCAAATATCATGCCTTGTCTAACGAACTTGCCCGTTGGAATTATTAAATAAACATGTCGGTTGATTTTAATATATATACGCGTGTGTCAAATTACAAACACTTGTTTCGAGTTATCAGTTAAACGGTGTGTTTCTCTCGTCGTGATTTATTATTTAATAAATAATAATAATAGTAATAAGATCCTTCTCTCGACGACTCGGGTCAAGAGTACGGGATGTCACATTCTCCTCATGTTACAGGAATTTCGTCCTCGAAATTTAAACTAAGACATACGATGCGCTCTTTATTATAGATTTTCGTTAGTAACCCTATTGTTAAGCGTAAGTACACGTAGTTTCATGAAAGTTCACAAAATGAATCACGTTAATCACATAGCACATAAAGTCATGTAGCACGTAAACTCACATAATTCGCATAACATAAAATTTCACATAGTTTACACTCGTTTCACATAACAGGGGATATCACATAACTATTTACTTAAGTATACCGTGTCGTGAGCGTTTATAAAATTTCTAAGGTACTAGGTCTACTCGAACTCAATTGTAATGCCTAAGTGAATGTATAAGTTAACGGAGCTTGTGTTCACTCTGTGAAGGCCGGGTGTCACATCATCCCCTAGTTGAAAGAATTTTCATCCCAAAAATTTAAATAACGTGATTCTAAAAATGGTGCTGGAAGTTTGTTCTCAAACGACTGGGGACACGTGCGCATGACCTGGTCTCTCCGTTCCTGAGTAAACCCTGGGCCACGACGTGAGTTCCAACAAACTCGATCTATAGGTAGGTTACTATGCCTGAGGGTTATGGTCCCACCCGGTCCCTCAACGAAGTGACAAAGTTGAGTTTATTAGCTACCCATCAAAATTATACCAATACCTCTATAAGTATTTCTCCCCAATCCAGGGACAGTAGTACTTTAATCCAGAAATATAAAGCGGTCTCAATCCAGGGATAGTAATGGTTCCCAACACTCGGGAATATGTACTATTCAATGAACGTGCGTGTAGTCCAAAGCTAGGGTACCATATGTATTTCCCAAACCGGGGAAATAGTGTGCTGTCCCAAACCATGGACACTTGTTTTTAGTAAAAAGTTGTTAACTCACTTTAGGGTGTGGGATGTATCAAAGGTTTTGTGACGACGACGCGAACGGGCATAGTATGCAAGCAATCACCAAGACATTCTTAATAATGTTTACACGTCCTGAGTGACCAATACTAGGGTACGGTTGTTTCTCATAAGGTTGAGTTCCATCAGTACTCTAAACGAGGTAGGTGTTGTTTCCAGCCGTTGTTAAAATTCCTGACACATGTTGCATCATGTCTTCAAGAGTTTGGACGGTATGTTTGGTTCGACCTTTCATTCGTGGATGCTAAGTAGTGCTCATGCACGATCGCGAGCTGAAGGATTTGTGCATGGCTTGCCACAAATCGGGCGTGAAACATAAGTCATAATTAGAGACAATGGGAGTCGGCACCCTGTGCCTGGCAGCTAATTTCTTCAAGTAGATATTTGCAAGATTTGAAAACTTGCCAGTTTCCTTGGCCACGAGAAAACGTTCAGTTTTAGTCAGGTGATCCATCACAACTCAGCAGATGCCATCTTCGAGTTTGAGTTACTTACCCATGCCCTACATGGACTTGGGTAAAAGGTTTTCCTCTTTCTCGAGTATGGAAGCTACCGTTCCCAATTCTAGATCATGAGTAGGGTAGTTTCCTCGCAACTTTGCGTTGTCGAGCTACGTAGGCAATGATTATCATGGTGTCTCTTCAGCTAGTGATTCGAGTACTCGAATGGGTATACTACAGCAAGCAGTAATTTCATCAATGCCTTGGGCAGGATAGCGTAGGATAGGAGCACCTCATAGCTTACCCTTCAATTGCTGGAATTGCGTATTCCTGAGCATTTTTCTAATGCTAGGTGACACTCCTTCAAGGAAAGGCGGGCTTTGCGACGTTAAAAGTTACGCGTTGGAAACTTAGCGTAATGCGGTTTGTGTCGTAGAAGTTTTTAGGGCAAGGCGTAGGAGTCGTTCGGATTCCTACTGGTTCTCGATGCAGGTTCAGATCTCGTCGAAGAAAGCGAGTGACAAATCTGTTAAGGAATGGTAAATTCGAATGTCGTGATTGGGTATCTATATCGGTCGTATCAGGTTCCAAGGACAATGCTTGTGATATCATCATGTCTATGATATTTATGGCCCAATGCTCCTCGGGTAACATTCGTAGAGAGTAACTCGTCCAAGCGAAAGTTCGCGAAGAATGTGGTTAGGATCATAGGATTCGAGAAGTATATCGTGTATGGATGTGGAAACATGCAAAAAGGGTGGTCGCATACGATGCGTAAGCGTTTAAGAATCCGTAGCAGGAGTTTACCTGATGTCGAGGTCATAGCTGGTCATACGCAAGTTGTATAAAGTTAAAATAAAGTACGCCGTTTTTCAAATGGAGATGTCACGTGGATATATCAATCATAACAAGAATTTACCATCGATGAATGGTTGTCGCACAAGTTTGTAGTGTTAAGGTTCGCTAAAACTTTCATCAAAGTTGTTGGGCTCGCCCACATGTGAAGGAGGAATAATTCACCTTGATCAATGAACTTAGATGAGTTTGCGATTTATCGAGTCGGTAAGCAACCAAATTCGGAGGAGTTTCCTTAAGTCGTGTGAATGAATCTGAAATATGCCTATGTAGTCAAGAGGTTTCAAGGAAAGGACGCGAAAACATGTTCAAGAGGGTATGATCGTATCAACGATACATCACCATCCCGAGGGTTTCAAGAAGTGATCACCAATGATCGAAAGTCGAGCCTTCCAAATTCTCTAAACTAGAGTGAGTTCGTATTAGTGTCTCTGCATGGAGAAGCGAGGACGTAGTGTCACTGTGGTGAAAGGATGATGGTTTTGTCTAACTCAGTAGTAGAAATTAGGCACTACATTAATCGACAAGTATAGGTCGATACAAAGGCTGGCAAAAAGACTTCACATAATTAAGATAAACTATCGTAGAATCAAAGTGCGACTCTTGTAGCGTAAGGGGGAAAGGGGTGAGGTAAATGTGTAGTTCATCGTGTCCGTATGTAGGTTGAGTAATCCATATCGCCGTCCTCGAATGTCCCGAAGACTATCCCATCATTAGGAGGCATCCACTTGCTAAATTGGGTATAGAAGGTGTAAACCAGAGTAAGATAATAATTAACCACCGAACAGGGTAATGGGGGGGGGGGTAATCTTGTGATCGGTGGAAATCGTGGTATGGTTGTTAGTGTTTCGTTATATCAGTTGCGGATCGAAGAAACAGGAGGTTGGTGATGTTCATACGAAGAATTAAGCGAAAACAAAATTCAACAAATAACCGAAGAATTCCGCCAACTATTCTGTGCTCCAGAGGCAGTTCCAGTAATGGTAGATGGCGGAAATGACACGAAAGGAAAGTTTGTTGCCTCATGGTCACGTGAGTATATCATTGGTCCAAAACAGAGTTTGGATAACAGGGTTTCGAGTTGTGCAAAGACAAACACGTGTAATTGTGACTGCTTCGTTTCTGGTAACGACGACTAGTGGAGATGATGGGGTTTGTTGACATGGACGCGTGGGTATACTGTTCTCCTAAATCCGAGTTCGTTTGGGCCGGCTCCGGTCCACGTGAATGTTGTCGTGCCAAACGAATGTACGGAGGGTCAGATCTGAATTCTGGCTTTAACGGCGACGTCATGTCGAGGCAATCGTATGAATATATAGAACGCATAAAACAGTTGTCGTAGTGGGGTGAGGAGAAAACAGGAAAAGAATTTGATCACCACGCGTCAAATTTCAAGTAAATGGTTGAGTGTTATAAAGAGCACATTCGGGCTAGTAGATAACATGCTACTACTCTAACTAGCAGACCATGTGCAACACACAATGTAAATGTAAACTAGCAAGTAAGCAATACAAACATAAATCATACCACCTAGTGTGTTGAGTCTTGCACGTGAAGCGAAGAGTCGTTGTGGATCGTTGAGCACTGATCTGGTTATAGTCTGGTTTTTGTTAAAAAGATTTTTTTTTCTTTTGAAAACCAAGTTCACTATAACCAATGGCTCTGATACCAATCTATCACACCCCCAAATCCACAAGCGGATTATCACCGCAGGGAGCGTGGCTGACCAGGATCTAGCCACCAATCATATTGAACAATATAATTAATTAAATAAAAGTCCAAACCCAACAATATAATTGGTGTCAAAACAATTCAACAAAGTTTAAGTCATCAGCGGAAGCATAAATTTCAAAACCCAAAACATAAGTTTAAAAGTTCATAAGTTTATCATGAACACTCAATGGTCCATGCTCCACAATGACACCTCCCATGCAAGCTCCTACTAAGTACCTAACGACCTGCAAGGCATGTAACAACGAGTCAACAACAAAGTTGAGCGAGTTCACAGTTGGTTGTCCATTTTAGTGTTGTTCCAAAAAAAAAACCATAAGTTATTTCGAAAAAACCACGAGTTAACCAGTTCCTTGTTTCCCAAACCATAACCAGTGGGGGCTTCCCCATGTAATCCACTAGAGCCGTTACCATATCGACTACTGACTGTAGCTATGTTTATGTGCCCTGCGTCAATGTCTATCATCATTGACTAAGTGCCCAGATCCATAAGTCCACTCTCGTCCTCCGCGGCACGGTGTGAGGCTTGTCAAACCTAATAGAGCTATTTAACTAATGACCCGTTCGCCATTGGCCCTATGATTAAGTCGATATAAAAATGAGGGACTTAATGATACAGTTTTTGTCTAGTGTCAATGTTGTCACCCTTCAATTAAGAGGGTGGAGGTATGTGTCCCATACAAGGAGATCACGCAGGTTCCAATGTTGTCACCCTTCAGTTAAGAGGGTGGAGCAACGTATTCTACCCAAAGAGAATACGCAGGTTTCCTTTTTATACATTAACCCATTCCCAAACCACAGGGAATCCCATGCTTTGTAGAAAGTGTGAACTCACCTTTGCTTTGCTCGGCAGATAATTTATTTGTGTTATGTCGGTCAACCATACCCTATTATGGTTACCAATGTTTGTTAGGTTTGTTATGCAAGCATTCCACGTATTTGTACACGTATTTAGCACATAGCATACAACTCATAACATCACATATAAGCATATGGGCCATGTATAAATTTATAACATATTAATGTAATCCAAGCTAATTCACATGTTCCAAGTGTGCGGCCCAATTAATTAATGACCCAGTTAAGGTGCACGGCCCACTTGTCAAGTGTGCGGTCCACACAAAAGCGTGCGACCTGTTGACAAGTGTGAGGTCATGCAACAGTGCGACTAAATCAAGTGTGCGGCCGCTAGGTAGTGTGCGGTTTAATTAAATCATAAAATTATGAATCAAAGTCAATCATCCAAATCGTCATCATTAGTTCAATCATACCTATTAAGAATCTCATATTATCAATTGAACCTCTACAGCCACAACATCCTTAATTCAAAATGAGTGAACACATGGGCTGGTTTAAACTAACAGTTTTGTCACCAAGCATTTACAAACATACTTTCATAAATCAAATGTAATGTGGAATGTAAGAATATCTTGACCAAAATAAATCGCATATTAAATACCTTTTTACACCACAATAACAAGATTTCTTATCATTAATTCATACCCAATTTCTAAACACCCGATTCAGTTAACAACTAAACATTTGACCGTATTCATCGGCTTAAATATCACACCACAAATTACATCAAAACTCCACAATTAACCAACGAATCAAGCGTATAGCAGTTTTTAGATACTTTATAAAAATCTCGTCATCATCACAAACATCAGTTGTTAAAGAGAACATATACTATATCAGCAATCATAAGTGTAGGCCTTAAACTATCCATTTGTCACAAATCATTTATACATTTTCATTTTACAAAAAAAATCACGATCTCGGACAATCAATCGACCCAAAACCATCAGACCATATAATTGTTTGTACCTTAACCATTATTCCACTAATCAATCAATTCCAAGTAAGATTGTTTAAACAATATGCACACTAATCCATTCCAACTACCCGTTATATATATATATATGAAGAGTACAAAACAGTTTCTAACAATCATATACACAAAAGCATGAAGCTCAAAATAAAAACAATATTCGGATAAACGTTAACTAACCGAGAGTCACAAGACAAAAGGATGTGTCCGCTGCAGCCTGAATCAGAGCTCTGGTGGTCGGTCTTCGCCGGTGAGCTTCGCCGGTGAATTTTTCTGTTAACATCACTTGTCGGAGCCACACTACAGCCACCGTCGCCGTCGTCCACGAAACTGAAGTTACGAACCGGAGTGGAAGGGGCTTACCCCGCTGGCAACCACCACCCCTTCGCTCCCGATTCAATGCGAACCCACACCACCTGTTGCCATTTGTGGTGTTTCCGGCCACCCGCTGCGACGGCTCAGCCTTCGTTCCGTCTCCGTAGTCGTCGAGTGCCGCCACTATGGGTGGTGGCGGCCCTTAAACTTTCTCCGATCAATCACTCTTTCTCACTGATCTCTCGCTCTATTTCTGGATGTGTGCGTGTACAATAATACAAGAAAGGGTTTAAGAAGGAACGAGGGTTGGGGGTGTGTAGTTCGCCGGCAAATTGTCGCCATAGCACCGGCCAGAACCGACTCAGGTGACTGGTGATTGGAGATGGGAGAGATGGTGCGGCTTTGTTGTTTTAATTAGGGTTTCTTCTAAAGATAGTTGTGGTTTTAAATTATGATCATCTTTTTCTCTCCGTACAACTCAACGGCCACTTTTTTACTCCGGCCAAGTTTCGTTTCGCCGCCGGTTTAATCCGGCAAGTTTTCTCCTTTTTCTCCTTTTTTGCAGGTTCTGTCCCAGCCCAAGGTATTCTTCTCTCCGTTTCCCGCACAAATCAAGACAGGCCTACGTCTTGAATATCTCCGACGAGTTCAAGGTTCGACTTGAGTTAATCTATACGACCTCCCTCCAGACATCTCAGTGCGTTTTTGGTGCGAATTTCAAGGGTTCAGAAGGGTTTTTTGTTTCTTTTCTGTTCATATCTCCGGCCACGGACAATTTTTACGGTGCCAGTGTCTTACCACAACACCCAGGTGCAATCGACCCTCAACATAACTATACATATTCCTATAACATACATACTAATTAAGTAATTATACATAACTATACAAATCACCTACCCACCGTCTCATACACACACAATTCACACAACACCTTCAATTTCAACAGCATCCCTAGGGTTTTGATCCAGTTAATTTGAGGAAAAGTTTTGACGTAATTTCTCGTTTTAGGGCTTCGAAATTAGGCGTTTTTGTACGCTGCGATATAATAATATTGTTTTAGAAGATTAGTTGTTTAGCTTTTGCATTGAATCATCGAAATTAGGCGTTTTTGTTTTTTGCGATATAATAATCTCGTTCTAGGTGCTTTCGTTTAAAAAAAAAAATAAAAAAATAAAATAAAAACCTGATTATAAAGTCTAATAATAATAGCAGACATTTTGTGTGCCTCTACGCTATTTAGTATCATTGTGTGCTTGCTGTTTCGGATTGTATAATCTTGCCCTTTGTATACTTTGTGTTGCCGTTATTTGTTACCTTTAATCATAAACAATAGAAACCATGACTTTTACTTGAGATCATGTCCAAGGACGAGAGGTGCAGGTAAGGGTAAAGTTAGAGGGTGTAGTTTACGGGTGGCATCTTGGAACGTAGGAACACTTAGTAGTAAATTGTTGGAAGTGATAGACGCACTTAAAAGACGTAGGGTACAGATAGCGTGCCTTCAGGAGACTAGGTGGAAAGGACATAGAGCAGAAGAGCGGAATGGGTATAAGTTGTTGTATTCCGGGTCTGATGGGGCCAAGAACGGAGTAGGATTTTTGGTGTCTATAGAATTGCATAAGAATGTAATTGAGGTGATACGACACAACGATAGAATTATGGTGCTAAGGTTAGTATTAGGTGAGCAAGTAGTGACAGTGGTATGCGCTTATGCACCGCAAGTGGGACTAGGAGAACAAGAGAAAAGAGAGTTCTGGGATTGTCTAGATGTAGTAGTAAGGGCCATACCTATGGAGGAGAAACTTTTTATAGGAGGAGATTTTAACGGGCACATTGGTAAGGATAGTGATGGCTTTGAGTTGATACATGGGGGTTTTGGTTTTGGCGATAGGAATGACCCTGGTAGGGATCTTCTAGACTTCGCGACAGCTCACGGCCTAGGTATTATAAATTCGTTCTTTAGGAAGAGGGAATCTCATTTGATCACTTTTAGCAGCGGAGGACGTAACACGCAAATCGACTATCTTTTGATGAGGCAGGAAGATCGACGGATGTGGATGGACTGCAAGGTTATACCAAGGGAGACTGCAGCGGCTCAACACCATTTGCTGGTAGCAGATATAGCCATAAAAGTAAGGCTATCTGAGGGGGAGAGGAAAACCCGACCTAGGATCCGTTGGGGAGACCTGAAGGGAGAAAAAATTACGATGTTTAGAGATAAAGTTAACTCGATGACATCGATGCAACTAGGTGACGACACAAACCGGATGTGGGAGGATATGGTGACTACAATTACTACGGTGGCGAATGAGACGCTAGGAGTAACAAAAGGAAAGACTAGCGGGCATAAGGAGTCCTGGTGGTGGAACGAAGACGTGTATGTCAAAATAAAGGATAAGCAACAGACTTTTAGAGATCTTTTGAGGTGCACAGATGAGGAGGAGCGGATAAGGGTGAGGGAGATATACAAGAAGGCAAAAAGGGAAGCGAAAAAGGCGGTGACCGAGGCAAAAAACACAGCCTATAAACAAATGTATGAACGTTTGGAAACAAAAGAGGGGGAGCATGATATGTTCAAGATTTCAAAAGCTAGAGAGCGAAGAAGACAAGATCTAGGAGTGGTAAAGTTTATCAAAGGAGAGGATGAAAGTGTTTTAGTCAAGGCACATGACATTAAGTTGAGATGGCAAACCTACTTCCATAATCTTTTCAACGACGATAGGGCATACCAACAAGATAGAAGCAATCCCAGAACCCAAAGGCGAAAGGCGACAACAGAATAATTGCTACTGCAGGAGGATCACATATGAAGAGGTGAGGTTGGCACTTAGGAAGATGGGAAGAGGTAAGGCAGTAGGTTTAGACAACATACCGATTGAGGTGTGGAAGTGTTTGGGGGAAGAGGGAGTCCGATGGTTAACACTTTTGTTCAATAGTATTTTCAGGACTGGAAAAATGCCAGATCAGTGGAGGAGTAGTGTCGTGGTTCCTTTATACAAGAATAAAGGAGACGCTCAATGTTGTGGGAACTACAGGGGTATCAAACTGCTAAGTCACACTATGAAGCTCTGGGAGAGGGTAATTGAAACTAGAATTAGAAGAGAAACGCATGTTTCAGTAAACCAATTTGGTTTCATGAAAGGAAGGTCAACTACAGAAGCGATACATATTCTAAGGAGATTGATGGAAAAATATAGAGCCAAGAAGCGAGATTTACATATGGTGTTTATCGACCTTGAAAAGGCATATGACACTGTCCCGAGGCAACTAATTTGGGATAGTTTGGAGGGTCGAGGGCTACCTGGGAAGTATATCGACATAATTAAGGATACATACGATAGAACGGAAACTAGTGTCCGCACGCCTGTAGGGGATACAAACTTCTTTCCTGTGGAGGTAGGACTCCACCAAGGGTCTGCGTTGAGCCCTTTTCTCTTTGCGGTGGTCTTGGATGAGTTGTCCAAGTTGATCCAGGAGCCAGTTCCGTGGTGCATGCTTTTTGCAGACGATATTGTATTGATGGCAGAAACTAAACAGGGCCTGAACGCGAGGGTAGAGGAGTGGCGAGTCGCTCTAGAAGGCAAGGGCCTAAGGATTAGTCTATCTAAGACTGAGTATCTACACTGTGATTTCAGTGGTGTAGCCGATGACGATGACTCCCAAATCACCATTGAGGATCAATTGGTCCAGCAGGCAACTAAATTTAAGTATTTGGGGTCGTTTGTACAAAGGGATGGTGACATAGATAGTGATGTAACCCATCGCATACAGGCTGGCTGGCGTAGATGGAGGGCAGCCAGTGGAGTATTGTGCGATAGGAGATTCCCAACTAAACTAAAGGGGAAGTTTTACAGGGTAGCAGTTAGGCCAGCTATGCTATATGGAACAGACTGTTGGGCTATCAAGAAGACACAAGCGCGCAAGATGGAGGTAGCAGAGATGAGGATGTTGAGGTGGATGTGTGGACACACGAGGTTGGATCGATTAAGAAATGGGGTTTTTAGGGAAAGATTAGGAGTGAGTAGTATATCGGATAAGATTAGGGAGGGGATATTGAGATGGTTTGGGCATGTGAAGCGGAGGCAAAAAACGGCACCAGTTAGAGTGGTGGAAACTCTTACTGTGGAGGGGAGGAGAGGAAGAGGCAGACCCAAACTGACATGGGAAGAGCAGATTAGGCATGATTTACTAGAGTTGCATCTTTCCGAGGACATGGTCCAAGATAGGACTTCGTGGAGGCGTAGGATTAGGGTTAAGGACTCCTAGAGGATATTGCTGTAAGGTCTTAGGGGGTATTTTAGGGACGTAGGTTTTTCTTATTCTTTAAGTGACTTTACCAGTGATTGATTTCTTGTGTTTATGCCGGAATGAGGTTATGTCACTCTGATTCACTTTCTTGGTATAGGTGACTTCTTTTTTTCAATATTCTATTTGTCTATATTCTTTGACTTGATGTGTTGGTATGTTGTTCGTCTTCGAGCCGAGGGTCTCTTCTGGAAGCAGCCTCTCTATCCCTACGGATAGAGGCAAGGTCTGTCTACATCCCACCCTCCCCAGACCCTATAAGTGGCTTTGCTATTTGTGGGATTTACTGGGTATGGTTGTTGTTGTTGTTGTTCTAAAGTAAAATTATAAGAGTATATATCTATTTATATGTAGTAGGGTTTTAGGGGTTTAGCTAGGTTGGGCTTGGCCATGTGCACACTCGTTTAAATATCATGCCTTGTCTAACGAACTTGCCCGTTGGAATTATTAAATGAACATGTCGGTTGATTTTAAAATATATATATATACGCGTGTGTCGAATTAAAAACACTTGTTTTGAGTTATCAGTTAAACGGTGTGTTTCTCCCGTCGCGATTTATTATTTAATAAATAATAATAATAATAATAATAGTAATAAGATGCTTCTCTGGACGACTCGGGTCAAGAGTACGGGATGTCACACTCGGCATTGAAAAATCTTTGTAAACAAAATCACACGTGTATATGTTGACATTTAAGATATATACATTCAAGAAAATCAAGAGCAATGGTGATATATATGCGGATTAGACACTAAAAAATAAACACTCAAAAAATGGCTACAATTTAAGGAATGTGTTTAGTGACGGCTTCAGATTCCTAATTGATGGAGAAAGGTCTGGTGGCAAGAAAAACTGCTTCCTGGAGGTTGTCAAGTGTTTTCGCTCGACGATTCCATTCTTGGGTGGTTGGTTTGGCCCTGGTTCCTGTAACTCGAATCCTAGCCAAGTATATCCTCTATTAGTTTTACACCATTGTGAACCTTACGCCTTTTTTACTCTCTGATCGAGGTTCTGGGCGTTGACAAATCTTCGTAAACTAAATCACACGTGTATATGTTGACATTTAAGAGATATACAGTCAAGAAAATCAAGAGCAATGGTGTTATATATGCGAATTAGACACCAAAAAATAAACACTCAAAAAATGGCTACAATTTAAGGAATGTGTTTAGTGACGGCTTCAGATTCCTAATTGATGGAGAAAGGTCTGGTGGAAAGAAAAGCTGCTTCCAGAAGGTTGTCAAGTGTTTTCGCTCGACGATTCCATTCTTGGGTGGTTGGTTTGGCCCTGGTTCCTGTAACTCGAATCCTAGCCAAGTATAACCCCTTTTACTTTTACACCATTGTGAACCTTACGCCTTTTTTACTCTCTGATCGAGGTTCTTGGCGTTGAAAAATCTTCGTAAACCAAATCACACGTGTATATGTTGACATTTAAGACATATACAGTCAAGAAAATCAAGAGCAATGGTGATATATATGCGGATTGGACACTAAAAAATAAACACTCAAAAATGGCTACAATTTAAGGAATCTGTTTAGTGACGGCATCAGATTCCTAATTGATGGAGAAAGGTCTGGTGGAAAGAAAAGCCGCTTCCAGGAGGCTGTCAAGTGTTTTCGCTCGACGATTCCATTCTTGGGTGGTTGGTTTGGATTTTGTTCTGGTAACTCGAATCCTAGCCCGGTATATCCCATTTTAGTTTTACACCATTGTGAACCTTAAGCCTTTTTTACTCTCTGATCGAGGTTCTCGGCATTGAAAAATCTTCGTAAACTAAATCACACGTGTATATGTTGACATTTAAGAGATATACAGTCAAGAAAATCAAGAGCAATGGTATATATATGCGGATTAGACACCAAAAAATAAACACTAAAAAATGGGTGCAATTGAAGAAATATGTTTAGTGACGACATTAGATTCATAATTGATGGAGAAAGGTCTGGTGGCAAGAAAAGCTGCTTCCAGGAGGTTGTCAAGTGTTTTCGCTTGACGATTCCATTCTTGGGTGGGTGGTTTGGCCCTTGTTCTTGTAACTCGAATCCTAGCCCGGCATATCCCATTTTAGTTTTACACCATTGTGAACCTTACGCCTTTTTAACTCTCTGATCAGGTTCTCGGCATTGAAAAATCTTCGTAAACTAAATCACACGTGTATATGTTGACATTTAAGAGATACACAGTCAAGAAAATCATGAGCAATGGTGATATATATGCGGATTAGACACCAAAAAATAAACACTCAAAAAGTGGCTACAATTTAAGGAATGTACATGTTTAGTGACGGTATCAGATTCCTAACTGATGGAGAAAGGTCTAGTGGCAAGAAAAGCTGATTCCAGGAGGTTGTCAAGTGTTTTCGCTCGACGATTCTATTCTTGGGAGGTTGGTTTGGCCCTTTTTTCTTGTAACTCGAATCCTAGCCTGGTATATCCCATTTTAGTTTCACACCATTCTGAACCTTACGCCTTTTTTACTCTTTGATCGAGGTTCTCGGCATTGAAAAATCTTCGTAAACTAAATCACACGTGTATATGTTGATATTTAAGAGATACACAGTCAAGAAAATCAAGAGCAATGGTGATATATATGCGGATTAGACACCAAAAAATAAACACTCAAAAAATGGCTATAATTTAAGGAATGTGTTTAGTGACGTCATCAGATTCCTAATTGATGAAGAAAGGTCTGGTGGCAAGAAAAGCTGCTTCCAGGAGGTTGTCAAGTTTTTTCGCTCGATGATTCCTTTCTTGGGTGGTTGGTTTGGCCCTTGTTCCTGTAACTCGAATCCTAGCCCGGTATACCCCATTTTTGTTTTACACCATTGTGAACCTTACGCCTTTTTTACTCTCTGATCGAGGTTCCCGACATTGAAAATCTTCGTAAACTAAATCACAGGTGTATATGTTGACATTTAAGAGATATACAATCAAGAAAATCAAGAGCAATGGTGATATATATGCGGATTAGACCCCAATAATAAACACTCAAAAAATGGCTACAATTTAAGGAATGTGTTTAGTGACGGCATCAGATTCCTAATTGATGAAGAAAGGTCTGGAGGCAAGAAAAGCCGCTTCCAAGAGGTTGCTAAGTGTTTTCGCTCGACGATTCCATTCTTGGGTGGTTGCTTTGTGTAATAACCCTAAAAAATATTCTCGACAACAATCTATAATCAAAACCAGAAGTTTGCGTAACGAAACTTGAAAACTTGACGGTCAATGAACCAAACAGCACAAAAGTAACTTTCATTAGATTCAAAATTAAAAACCAAACCAAATGGAATTAAGAACCAAGCATACATGATAAGTATCGGCACGAAAATCGAGAAAAACGTGCGATTGGACGAGAAGGGCGGCCAAGGGCACGCATCACGACACTACGACACGTGTCAGACCTACGTGGGACACGTGGCGACCAAAGCCAGGTCAATCCTCCTCGCGACACGCGCCAAGGGATGCTGACCTGTGCGCGACACGCGGGAGGCAGCAAAATTAGCTATAAAGCCACTGATTTGGCACTTGCTCAGTTTGCCCATATCGATCGTTTAAAACGTCGTCCTACTTCTCATATCTCTGTTTCTATCAACGAAGTCCCTAAAACCCCGAGACTTTGCCTCGTTATCAGGGTAATAACTCGATCACTGCTACGGTACTATATCCGATGGATGTTTAAGTGATGCCGGTACCCGGCTATACTTTGTCATTCGGTGTGGGTTTGATCTCGTGATTATCGTTAATGTTGAATTGAGTTAATATGCTAATTCGGGTTCCATTGTATCTAGAAATTAGAATTCATAACCAGGAAGCTGTTAAACTAGAATACTTAGCGATTAAGTAAACTTAGCGTTTAAGTAAACTTAATGGTTAAGTAAAACTTAGCAGTTAAGCAGCTAATTATTTTAGTTAATCGACTAAGTAAATGATGTAATTAACCAGTTAAGTAAGATTAATTAATTAAGCTAAGTAAGATTAATTAATCAGCTAAGTAAGTTAAATAGTTAAACAGTTAAGTAAAGTTAAATAGCTAAAGTTTAACAACAAGATATACATGAGGTAGATAATATCTAAATAGGTATATATAGGGTAAGTATTATCTAAGGAAAATATTATCTAAGGAAGATTTTATCTAGGGAAGGTTCAACTAAGGAAGGTGTATATGGGTAAAGAACACCTAGGGAAGTTCTATATGGGATAAGACTTATCCCTTACCTATAAATAGGAAGCTTAAGATTCATTTTTCTTTGCTCATTTCTTCTATTCTTCTCTCTATACGTTGGTGTTCTAACCAATAATCACCGATAAGATATTCTATCCGATCGATTCGGGAACCAACTAACGAATGCCAAAGTGCTGTCTAAATAAGACTATACTTTGTGAATTTCGTTAAGGTTCTGATCTCGTGACCATCGTTAGGTTTGATATGGTTTTACACTAATACGTATTCTACTCTGTTAAACTAAAACTCCGATCCATAACATACTATCAAACAAGATATCTAATCATCAGAAGATTCAGAATTATAAAGTAAATGCTTAGTTATCAGAAGGCATAGAATCAAGAAGCTTGTTAAATCAAGACTGCATGCTTATAATGCGAGTCATTCTATTTTTATCAAATTGCTTTACAAAACCCTAAATGTTTTCCAGTTATACTTTGCAGTGATTAAGTCTTTGCTAATCTTAAGTTACTGGCAGTAACTGGGTTATTGTGCACATTACTGCTGTTTTTTATCACTTTAGGTGGGTGAGCCTAATTAGTGATATACATCGCTATTGGGTGGCTGGACCCAATAGTGGTATGACCACAGTCATAGATCCGGTCGAGTGACAACTGAACCAGCTAATTATAAGATAGGGGCAAATGTGAAAACTCTTAATGCTGTAAATTATAACAATGTGTCTTTTGTACAAGTTGAATGTACTCACCAGTATTTCCTGCTAACCAAGTATTTTTAAAAACGTGTTTCAGGTGATTACAGTCGATTGGGATAAGAGTTGGGATACTGCACCAAAAGGCTTACAGAAGTGGCCCATTTTATCAATTAAATTAAATTTAGAAAAGCTGTTTTATGTATTCGGTTTTATCCCATATTAAAGTTACCTTTGCAAAACATGGGTTTATCCCCATCTGTTTAATAAATAAAATCCGGTGTTTCTAAACTCTGATATTTTCCTAACTCACAGTCCTGATAAAATTTTCCGCTGCAATACTTTTCAAAAATAAACCACCGGTACCACTTGGCTGCTTCACGGCTCCCGCTCCCGCTCCCGTCCAGGGTGGGGTCAGGGGGCGTGACAGAAGTGGTAGCAGAGCCACTTATTTAAGCAATTAGGTGTTGTAATAATACTTAAGTTTAAATGAAGAGTTAGGAAATTGATGTTATCTGGTAGCACCCAGGATAGTATTTAGACTTGAACTTAAGAAAGATGCCTTAATATAAGCTTCAAGAGAAGCTAATTACTTGTATAAATATTATATGGTAGATATTGGTATGCCGTAAGAATGATGACTAGAACATTTCAAGTACGATAAATAACAATAACACTTGATCACTGTTATTTCTTGCTTATTGGTACTACTTTTTTCTAGAATATGATGTGTCATGTGAATTCAAATTTCCTTGATTCTTGATAAAAACCTTAAAGAGGCACCTTCTAAATCTTGATTTAAGAAGATACTATTTATGGGAAATACAATGATAATTACCTCTCAGGCGAGAACCGGGTAAGATGGGGTTACCTCTCCAGCGAGAACCGGGTAAGAAGGGGTATAATATGTCAAACAAGTGACATAATTCCCTAAATAATACCATGACCTGATGTCTGACCTATTTTTGGAAATATGTATCTGTTGAATACATTTACCATATGAATGGTATATATATTATGATTATATAGATATGTATATCTATAAGGAAATCCAAAAGCCATAACGATTGACAATTTAGGATAAATCACGAGTATGGGCATCAATGATAATTCTAGATTTCTTTATCAGGAATCTCTCGCATATATCTATAATTCTGATATCGAACACTATTTTGTTTGATCATCTGTCTCGTAACTCGTGCGACAATATAAAACGACGGGAACCCTTTAAGTTGGGACGCAATTATTATATCATCTATGCTATTTTAATTAATCAAGCACGTAACTTACGCAAAACGAAGCACGAACGTGCAAGATTACACGAAACTTAAGCTATACATCAACGGAGGTTGAAATACGTCACATACGAAATTCAAGGCAAGCTTTTTGAGAAGGCACGATGGAGCAATTCAACGACGGCGCTAGTTTTCTTTAGCAGGAGAACTATCGATCAGGATGCGACGCATGTCTCCGCATTCACTTATCTCATTTACGACAAATACGCCATGTTCGACATTTCATGGTAGTGTCATCTAACAATTGACCATCACACGAAATTCCAGGGAAAGTCCTTAAAATTCTTTTATTGAAATTCTGACTTTTGCATCTGGTGAGTAGATTTTCACAGCTCTAATCCTCTTAATGGTCATTGTATCACGATAATTTCTTTCATTATAACAAACCCTCATTTGCTTCATTTCTTAAAAAAATTATATGTTACACATGCATTGTTTGTTATGCATGTGGTTCCACTTTGAATGACCACTATATCTAAATTATTGCTTCTTAATCTGGATAATCCGCATTCTTGTAAGTATTGACTCCTTGCTATCAAGTCAATGAATTTCTTGAAAACTTCTTTTCTTTTCAAGATACGTACATGGTTTTGTTATCATAACTATTGCGAAATTTCCTTGTCAATACATTTATTTATTCAATGTCAGATTGTGTTTAAACCAAGTTCAATTGTTTGAACTTGCTCACAATACGTATTCAGTTCAAGGTCCCATATGATGGATTGAGGCCATCATATTCGAAATAATCCCAACAAGCACTTCATTTGTTTTAAACCATAACATGCTTGTTTGGTCTTTGACTTCGTTGAATCGTTTCTTTGATCACGATCACCTTGTGGTGACGTTTCCACAAATTTGAAGCTTGTGCTAATCTCGTTTACAGATTTAATTAATTATTTATTTATTCCGCTTTGTTGGTTTATTATAAAGAAATCTTAACACAATCGTGTGTTAAGATAATGGTACACAAATTCATGTCATATTTCAGTGTAGCTCTTAACGGTTCTTACAGCATCGATCGAGCATTTCGTGATCTTTATTGCTTTATCATCTTCGATCGAAAAACATTATTCAATTGTTTTATTTTTAATCGAAAATCCTACTAGATTTGTTTAAAACAAACATTCGGATTTACTTCATTAAATTTCAAAACACAGTGAACTCGTTCGACCACCACTACTATTATTTCGATCACTACGATACCTTGTGACGTAGATATAAACTTGTAGCTTGAGCTAATCTATATATACCTTTCACTTAATTCATCCTTGAAAGTGGTCTTAATACAACTTTGTGTTAAGTCAATTATACACTAAACTTTGTTGTATTTCGGGGTATCTTTGTAATTCAATAATGTCAACATACTGATTTTTCCTCATATTACGATTCGATAGTTGACACATCATCTTTGTACTCCTATTCAGTTGAGTTTATTAATTATAAATCTCCAATAATTAACAACCAAGGTAAATTTTCCTTGACAAGTGAATTTTATTGTTTATAAAAGTAACTCGATATTGGTCATAAATCTTTCTTTTGATCTAACACATGTAAACTTAGTCATTCTGATGATTATATCATTACACTTCATCCAATTAATACCGATTTCTGGAATTTATTCAGTTGAACCATTGGGTTCTATTTGTTGCAAACTGTTCTCGTATTCACAAACTTTGAACATATCTTGACTCAATTACGGTGTCATTTACCTTAATGCTGTTAGTATTGACCAACGTGTGACATAACATCATAACCTAAATCTCGAGGATGAGATTTAAAACAAGGTGGGGAGGATGTAACAACCCTTAAAAATATTCTCGACAACAATCTATAATCAAAACCAGAAGTATGTGGAACGAAACTTGAAAACTTGACGGTCAATGAACCAAACCGCACAAAAGTAACTTTCATTACATTCAAAATTAAAAACCAAACCAAATGGAATTAAGAACCAAGCATACATGATAAGTATCGGCACGAAAATCGAGAAAACGTGTGATTGGATGAGAAGGGCGGCCAAGGACACGCATCACGACACTGCGACACGTGTCAGACCTACGTGGGACACGTGGCGACAAAAGCCAGGTCGACCTTCCTCGCGACATGCGCCAGGGGAGGCCGACCCGTGCGTGACACGCGGGAGGCAGCAAAATTGGCTATAAAGCCACTGGCTTGGCACTTGCTCAGTTTGCCCAGTTCGATGGTTTAAAACATCGTCCTACTTCTCGTATCTCTGTTTCTTTCAACGAAGTCCCTAAAACCCCGAGACTCTGCCTCGTTATCAGGGTATTAACTCGATCACTGCTACGGTACTATATCCGATCGAATAAAACTGATCCTACGGATGTTTAAGTGATGCCGATACCCGGCTATACTTTGTCATTCGTTGTGGGTTTGATCTCGTGATTATCGTTAATGTTGAATTGACTTAATACGCAAATACGGGTTCCATTGTATCTAGAAATTAGAATTCATAATCAGGAAGCTGTTAAACTAGAATACTTAGCGATTAAGTAAACTTAGTGTTTAAGTAAACTTAATGGTTAAGTAAACTTAGCAGTTAAGCATCTAATTAGTTTAATTAATTGACTAAGTAAATGATGTAATTAACCAGTTAAGTAAGATTAATTAATTAAACTAAGTAAGATTAATTAAGCTAAGTAAGATTAATTAATCAGCTAAGTAAGTTAATCAGTTAAACATTTAAGTAAAGTTAAACAGCTCAAGTTTAACAACAAGATATACATGAGGTAGATAATATCTAAATAGGTATATATGGGGTAGGTATTATCTAAGGAAAATATTATCTAAGGAAGGTTTTATCTAGGGAAGGTTCAACTAAGGAAGGTGTATATGGGTAAATAACATCTAGGGAAGTTCTATATGGGATAAGACTTATCCCTTACCTATAAACAGGAAGTTAAGATTCATTTTTCTTTGCTCATTTCTTCTATTCTTCTCTCTATACGTTGGTGTTCTAACCAATAATCATCGATACAATATTCTATCCGATCGATTCGGGAACCAACTAACGAATGCCAAAGTGCTGTCTAAATAAGACTATACTTTGTGAATTTCGTTAAGGATCTGTTCTCGTGACCATCGTTAGGTTTGATATGGTTTTACACTAATACGTATTCTAATCTGTTAAACTAAAACTCCGATCCATAACATACTATCAAACAAGATATCTAATCATCAGAAGATTCAGAACTATAAAGTAAATGCTTAGTTATCGGAAGGCATAGAATTAAGAAGCTTATTAAATCAAGACTGCATGCTTATAATGTGAGTCATTCTGTTTTTATCAAATTGCTTTACAAAACCCTAAATGTTTTCCAGTTCTACTTTGCAGTGATTAAGTCTTTGCTAATCTTAAGTTACTTGCAGTAAGTGGGGTATTGTGCACATTACTTCTATTTTTATCACGTTAGGTGGGCGAGCCTAATTAGTGATATACGTCGCTATTGGGTGGCAGGACCCAATAGTGGTATGACCACAGTCATAGATCCGGTCGAGTGACAACTGAACCAGCTAATTATAAGATAGGGGCAAATGTGAAAACTCTTAATGCTGTAGATTATAACAATGTGTCTTTTGTACAAATTGAATGTACTCACCCGTATTTCCTGTTGACCAAATGATTTTAAAAACGCGTTTCAGGTGATTACAGTCGATTGTGATAAGAGTTGGGACACGACACCAAAAGGCTTAAAGAAGTGGCTCATTTTATCAATTAAATTAAATTAAGAAAAGCTGTTTTATGTATTCGGGTTTATCCCATATTAAAGTTACCTTTGCAAAACATGGGTTTATCCCCATCTGTTTAATAAATAAAATCGGATTTTTCTAAACTCTAATATTTTCCTAACTCACAGTCCTGATGAAATTTTACGCTGCAATACTTTTCAAAAATAAACCACCGATACCACTTGGGTGCTTCACGGCTCCCGCTCCCACCCAGGGTGGCGACAGGGGGCGTGACAGTTTGGCCCTTGTTCCCTGTAACTCGAATCCTAGCACAGTATATCCCATTTTAGTTTTACACCATTGTGAACATTACGCCTTTTTTACTCTCTGATCGAGGTTCTCAGCATTGAAAAATCTTCGTAAACTAAATTACATGTGTATATGTTGACATTTAAGAGATACACAGTCTAGAGAATCAAGAGCAATGGTGACATATATGCGGATTAGACACCAAAATATAAACACTAAAAAATGGCTACAATTTAAGGAATGTGTTTAGTGATGGCATCAGATTCCTAATTCATAGAGAAAGGTCTGGTGGCAAGAAAACCTACTTCCAGGAGGTTGTCAAGTGTTTTCACTCGACGATTCCATTCTTGGGTGGTTGGTTTGGCCTTTGTTCCCGTAACTCGAATCCTAGCCCGATATATCCCAATTCAGTTTTACACCATTGTGAACCTTACGCCTTTTTTACTCTCTGATCGAGGTTCTCGGCATTGAAAAGTCTTCGTAAACTAAATCACACGTGTATATGTTGACATTTAAGAGATATACAGGCAAGAAAATCAAGAGCAATGGTGATATATATGCGGATTAGACACTAAAAAATGGGTACAATTGAAGGAATGTGTTTAGTGACGACATCAGATTCATAATTGATGGAGAAAGGTCTGGTGGCAAGAAAAGCTGCTTCTCGGAGGTTGTCAAGTATTTTCGCTCGACGATTCCATTCTTGGGTGGTTGGTTTGGCCCTTGTTGCTGTAACTTGAATCCTAGCCCGGTATATCCCATTTTAGTTTTACACCATTGTGAACTTTACGCCTTTTATACTCTCTGATAGAGGTTCTCGACATTGAAAAATCTTCGTAAACTAAATCACACGTGTATATGTTGACATTTAAGAGATATACAGTCAAGAAAATCAAGAGCAATGGTGATATATATGCGGATTAGACAACAAAAAATAAACACTCAAAAAATGGCTACAATTTAACGAATGTACATGTTTGGTGACGGTATCAGATTCCTAACTGATGGAGAAAACTCTGGTGGCAAGAAAAGCTGCTTCCAGGAGGTCGTCAAGTGTTTTCGCTCAATGATTCCATTCATGGGAGGTTGGTTTGGCCCTTATTCCTGTAACTCGAACCCTAGCCCGGTATATCCCATTTTAGTTTTAAACCATTGTGAACCATACGCCTTTTTTACACTGACCGAGGTTCTCGGCTTTGAAAAATCTTCGTAAACTAAATCACACGTGTATATGTTGACATTTAAGAGATATACAGTCAAGAAAATCAAGAGCAATGGTGATATATATGCGGATTAGACACCAAAAAATAAACACTCGAAAAATGGCTACAATTTAAGGAATGTGTTTAGTGACGGCATCAGATTCCTAATTGATACAAAAAGGTCTGGTGGTAAGAAAAGCTGCTTCCAGGAGTTTATCAAGTGTTTTTGCTTGACGATTCCATTCTTGGGTGGTTGGTTTGGCCCTTGTTCCTGTAACTCGAATCCTAGCCCGGTGTATCCCATTTTAGTTTTACACCATTGTGAACCTTACGCCTTTTTTACTCTATGATTGAGGTTCTCGGCATTGAAAAATCTTCGTAAACTAAATCACACGTGTATATGTTGACATTTAAGATATATACAGTCAAGAAAATCAAGAACAATGGTGATATATATGCGGATTAGGCCCCAAAAATAAACACTCAAAAAATGGCTACAATTGAAGGAATGTGTTTAGTGACGGCATCAGATTACTAATTGATGGAGAAACTTCTGGTGGCAAGAAAAGCCGCTTCCAAGAGTTTGTCAGGTGTTTTCGCTCGATGATTCCATTCTTGGGTGGTTGGTTTGGCCCTTGTTCCCTGTAACTCAAATCCTAGCCTGTTATATGCCATTTTAGTTTTACACCATTGTGAACCTTACACCTTTTTTACTCTCTGATCGAGGTTCTCGGCATTGAAAAATCTTCGTAAACTAAATCACACGTGTATATGTTGACATTTAAGAGATACACAGTCAAGAAAATCAGGAGCAATGGTGATATATATGCGGATTAGACACCAAAAAATAAACACTCAAAAAATGGCTACAATTTAAGGAATGTGTTTAGTGACGGCATCAGATTCCTAATTGATGGAGAAAGGTCTGGTGGCAAGAAAATCTACTTCCAGGAGATTGTCAAGTGTTTTCGCTCGACGATTCCATTCTTGGGTGGTTGGTTTCGCCCATGTTTCCGTAACTCGAATCCTAGCCCAGTATATCCCATTTTAGTTTTGTACCATTGTGAACCTTACGCCTTTTTTACTCTCTGATCGACGCTCTCGGCATTGAAAAATCTTCATAAAATAAATTACACGTGTATATGTTGACATTTAAGAGATATACGGTCAAGAAAATCAAGAACAATGGTGATATATATGCGGATTAGACACCAAAAAATAAACACTCAAAAAATGGCTACAATTTAGGGAATGTGTTTAGTGACGGCATCAGATTCATAATTGATGAAGAAAGGTCTGGTGGCAAGAAAAGCTGCTTCCAGGAGTTGTCAAGTGTTTTCGCTCGACGATTCAATTCTTGGGTGGTTGGTTTGGCCCTTGTTCCTGTAACTCGAATCCTAGCCCTGTATATCCCATTTTAGTTTTACACAATGGTCAACCTTACGCCTTTTTTTCTCTCTGATCGAGGTTCTCGGCATTGAAAAATCTTCGTAAACTAAATCACACGTGTATGTGTTGACATTTAAGATATATAAAGTCAAGAAAATGAAGTGCGATGGTGATATATATGCGGATTAGACACCAAAAAATAAACACTCAAAAATTGGCTACAATTTAAGGAATGTGTTTAGTGACGACATCAGATTCCTAATTGATTGAGAAAGGTCTGTTGGCAAGAAAAGCTGCTTTCAGGAGGATGTCAAGTGTTTTCGCTCGACGATTCTGGGTGGTTGGTTTGGCCCTTGTTCCTGTAACTCGAATTCTAGCCTGGTATATCCCATCTTAGTTTTTCACCATTGTGAACCTTACGCCTTTTTTAATCTCTGATCAAGGCTCTCGGCATTGAAAAATCTTCATAATCTAAATAATACGTGTATATGTTGACATTTAAGAGATATAGAGTCAAGAAAATCTAGAGCAATGGTGATATATATGCAGATTAGACACCAAAAAATAAACACTCAAAAAATGGCTACAATTTAGGGAATGTGTTTAGTGACGGCATCAGATTCATAATTGATGAAGAAAGGTCTGGTGGCATGAAAAGGTGCTTAAAGGAGGTTGTCAAGTGTTTTCGCTCGACGATTCCATTCTTGGGTGGTTGGTTTGGCCCTTGTTCCTGTAACTCGAATCCTAGCCTTATATATCCCATTTTAGTTTTACACAATTGTGAAGCTTACGCCTTTTTTACTCTCTGATCGAGGTTCTCGGCATTGAAAAATCTTCATAAACAAAATCACACGTGTATATGTTGACATTTAAGAGATATACAGTCAAGAAAATCAAGAGCAATGGTGATATATATGCGGATTAGAAACCAAAAAATAAACACTAAAAAAATGGCTACAATTTAAGAATTGTGTTTAGTGGCGGCATCAGATTCCTAATTGCTGGAGTAAGGTCTGGTGGCAAGAAACGCTGGTTCCAGGAGGTTGTCAAGTGCTTTCGCTGGACGATTCCATTCTTGGGTGGTTGGTTTGGCTCTTGTTCCTGTAACTCGAATCCTAGCCTGGTACATCCCATTTTAGTTTTACACCATTGTGAACCTTACGCCTTTTTTACTCTCTGATCGAGGTTCTCGGCATTGAAAAATCTTCGTAAACTAAATCACACGTGTATATGTTGACATTTAAGAGATATACAGTCAAGAAAATCAAGAGCAATGGTGATATATATATGCGGATTAGACACAAAAAAAACACTCAAAAAATGGCTACAATTTAAGGAATGTGTTTAGTGACGGCATCAGATTCCTAATTGATGGAGAAAGGTCTGGTGGCAAGAAAAGCTGCTTCCAGGAGGTTGTTAAGTGCTTTCGCTCGACGATTCCATTCTTGGGTGGTTGGTTTGGCTCTTGTTCCTGTAACTCGAATCCTAGCCTGGTATATCCCATTTTAGTTTTACACCATTGTGAACCTTACGCCTTTGTTACTCTCTGATCGAGGTTCTCGGCATTGAAAAATCTTCGTAAACTAAATAACACGTGTATATGTTGACATTTAAGAGATATACGGCCAAGAAAATCAAGAGCAATGGTGATATGTATGCGGATTAGACACCAAAAAATAAACACCCAAAAAATGGCTACAATTTAAGGAATGTGTTTAGTGGCGTCATCAGATTCCTAATTGATGGAGAAAGGTTTGATGGCAAGAAAAGCTGCTTCCAGGAGGTTGTCAAGTGTTTTCGCTCGACGATTCCATTCTTGGGTGGTTGGTTTGGCACTTGTTCATGTAACTCGAATCCTAGCCTTGTATATCCCATTTTAGTTTTACACAATTGTGAACCTTACGCCTTTTTTACTCTCTGATCGAGGTTCTCGGCATTGAAAAATCTTCATAAACAAAATCACATGTGTATATGTTGACATTTAAGAGATATACAGTCAAGAAAATCTAGAGCAATGGTGATATATATGCAGATTAGACACCAAAAAATAAACACTCAAAAAATGGCTACAATTTAGGGAATGTGTTTAGTGACGGCATCAGATTCATAATTGATGAAGAAAGGTCTGGTGGCATGAAAAGCTGCTTCCAGGAGGTTGTCAAGTGTTTTCGCTCGACGATTCCATTCTTGGGTGGTTGGTTTGGCCCTTGTTCCTGTAACTCGAATCCTAGCCTTGTATATCCCATTTTAGTTTTACACAATTGTGAAGCTTACGCCTTTTTTACTCTCTGATCGAGGTTCTCGGCATTGAAAAATCTTCATAAACAAAATCACACGTGTATATGTTGACATTTAAGAGATATACAGTCAAGAAAATCAAGAGCAATGGTGATATATATGCGGATTAGAAACAAAAAAATAAACACTCAAAAAATGGCTACAATTTAAGAATTGTGTTTAGTGGCGGCATCAGATTCCTAATTGATGGAGAAAGGTCTGGTGGCAAGAAACGCTGGTTCTAGGAGGTTGTCAAGTGCTTTCGCTCGACGATTCCATTCTTGGGTGGTTGGTTTGGCTCTTATTCCTGTAACTCGAATCCTAGCCTGGTACATCCCATTTTAGTTTTACACCATTGTGAACCTTACGCCTTTCTTACTCTCTGATCGAGGTTCTCGGCATTAAAAAATCTTCGTAAACTAAATCACACGTGTATATGTTGACATTTAAGAGATATACAGTGAAGAAAATCAAGAGCAATTGTGATATATATGAGGATTAGACCCAAAAAATAAACACTCAAAAAATGGCTACAATTTAAGGAATGTGTTTAGTGACGGCATCAGATTCCTAATTGATGGAGAAAGGTCTGGTGGCAAGAAAAGCTGCTTCCAGGAGGTTGTTAAGTGCTTTCGCACGACGATTCCATTCTTGGGTGGTTGGTTTGGCTCTTGTTCCTGTAACTCGAATCCTAGCCTGGTATATCCCATTTTAGTTTTACACCATTGTGAATCTTACGCCATTTTTACTCTCTGATCGAGGTTCTCGGCATTGAAAAATCTTCGTAAACTAAATAACACGTCTATATGTTGACATTTAAGAGATATACGGTCAAGAAAATCAAGAGCAATGGTGATATGTATGCGGATTATACACCAAAAAATAAACACCCAAAAAATGGCTACAATTTAAGGAATGTGTTTAGTGGCGTCATCAGATTCTTAATTGATGGAGAAAGGTTTGATGGCAAGAAAAGCTGCTTCCAGGAGGTTGTCAAGTGTTTTCGCTCGGCGATTCCATTCTTGGGTGGTTGGTTTGGCACTTGTTCATGTAACTCGAATCCTAGCCCGGTATATCCCATTTTAGTTTTACACCATTGTGAACCTTACGCCTTTTTTACTCTTTGATCGAGGTTCTCGGCATTGAAAGATCTTCGTAAACAAAATCACACGTGTATATGTTGACATTTAAGAGATATACAGTCAAGAAAATCAAGAGCAATGGTGATATATATGCGGATTTGACACCAAAAAATAAACACTCATAAAATGGCTACAATTTAAGGAATGTGTTTTGTGATGGCATCAGATTCCTAATTGATGGAGAAAGGTCTGGTGGCAAGAAAAGCTGCTTCCACGTGGTTGTCAAGTGTTTTCGCTCGATGATTCCATTCTTGGGTGGCTGGTCTGGCCCTTGTTCCTGTAACTCGAATACTAGCCCGGTGTATCCCATTTTAGTTTTACACCATTGTGAACCTTACGCCTTCTTTAATCTTTGATCGAGGTTCTCGGCATAGAAAAATCTTCGTAAACAAAATCACACGTGTATATGTTGACATTTAAGAGATATACAGTCAAGAAAATCAAGAGCAATGGTGATATATATGCGGATTAGACACCAAAAAATAAACACTCGAAAAATGGCTACAATTGAAGGAATGTGTTTAGTGACGGCATCAGATTCCTAATTGATGGAGAAACTTCTGGTGGCAAGAAAAGCCGCTTCCAAGAGGTTGTCAAGTGTTTTCGCTCGATGATTCCATTTTGGGTGGTTGGTTTGGCCCTTGTTCCCTATAACTCGAATCCTTGCCTGTTATATCCCATTTTAGTTTTACACCATTGTGAACCTTACACCTTTTTTACTCTCTGATCGAGGTTCTCAGCATTGAAAAATCTTCGTAAACTAAATCACATGTGTATATGTTGACATTTAAGAGATATACAGTCAAGAAAATCAAGAGCAATGGTGATATATATGCGGAATAGACACCAAAAAATAAACACTCAAAAAATGGCTACAATTTAGGGAATGTGTTTAGTGACGACATCAGATTCATAATTGATGAAGAAAGGTCTGGTGGCAAGAAAAGCTGCTTCCAGGAGGTTGTCAAGTGTTTTCGCTGGATGATTCCATTCTTGGGTGGTTGGTTTGGCCCTTGTTCATGTAACTCGAATCTTAGCCAGGTATATCCCATTTTAGTTTTACACAATTGTGAACTTTACGCCTTTTTTGCTCTCTGATCGAGGTTCTCGGCATTGAAAAATCTTCGTAAACTAAATCACACGTGTATATGTTGACATTTAAGATATATAAAGTCAAGAAAATCAAGAGCGATGGTGATATATATGCGGATTAGACACCAAAATATAAACACTCAAAAATTGGCTACAGTTTAAGAAATGTGTTTAGAGATGACATCAGATTCCTAATTGATTGAGAAAGGTCTGTTGGCATGAAAAGCTGCTTTCAGGAGGTCGTCAAGTGTTTTCGCTCGACGATTCAATTCTTGGGTGGTTGGTTTGGCTCTTGTTCCTGTAACTCGAATCCTAGCCTGGTATATCCCATTTTAGTTTTACACCATTGTGAACCTTACGCCTTTTTTAATCTCTGATCGAGGCTCTCGGCATTGAAAAATCTTCATAAACCAAATCACACGTGTATATGTTGACATTTAAGAGATATACAGTCAAGAAAATCAAGAGCAATGGTGATATACATGAGGATTAGACCCCAAAAATAAACACTCAAAAAATGGCTACAATTTAAGGAATGTATTTAGTGACGGTATCAGATTCCAAACTGATGGAGAAAGGTCTGGTGGAAAGAAAAGCTGCTTCCAGGAGGTTGTCAAGTGCTTTCGCTCGACGATTCCATTCTTGGGTGGTTGGTTTGGCCCTTGTTCCTGTAACTCGAATCCTTGCCCGGTATATCCCATTTTAATTTTATACTGTTGTGAACCTTACGCCATTTTTACTCTCTGATCGAGGTTCTCGGCCTTGAAAAATATTCGTAAACTAAATCACACGTGTATATGTTGACATTTAAGAGATATACAGTCTAGAGAATCAAGAGCAATGGTGACATATATGCGGATTAGACACCAAAATATAAACACTCAAAAAATGGCTACAATTTAAGCAATGTGTTTAGTGACGGCATCAGATTCCTAATTGATAGAGAAAGGTCTGGTGGCAAGAAAAGCTGCTTCCAGGAGGTTGTCAAGTGTTTTTACTCGACAATTCTATTCTTGGGTGGTTGGTTTGGCCTTTGTTCCCGTAACTCGAATCCTAGCCCAATATATCCCATTTCAGTTTTACAGCATTGTGAACCTTACGCCTTTTTTACTCTCTGATCGAGGTTCTTGGCATTGAAAAGTCTTCGTAAACTAAATCACACGTGTATATGTTGACATTTAAGAGATATACAGTCAAGAAAATCAAGAGCAATGGTGATATATATGCGGATTAGACACTAAAAAATGGGTACAATTGAAGGAATGTGTTTAGTGACGACATCAGATTCATAATTGATGGAGAAAGTTCTGGTGGCAAGAAAAGCTGCTTCCCGGAGATTGTCAAGTGTTTTCGCTCGACGATTCCATTCTTGGGTGGTTGGTTTGTCCCTTGTTTCTGTAACTCGAATCCAAGCCCGGTATATCCCATTTTAGTTTTACACCATTGTGAACCTTAAGCCTTTTATACACTCTGATCGAGGTTCTCGGCATTGAAAAATCTTCGTAAACTAAATCACACGTGTATATGTTGACATTTAAGAGATATACAGTCAAGAAAATTTAGAGCAATGGTGATATATATGCGGATTAGACACCAAAAAATAAACACTCAAAAAATGGCTACAATTTAAGGAATGTACATGTTTAGTGAAGGTATCATATTCCTAACAGATGGAGAAAACTCTGGTGGCAAGAAAAGATGATTCCAGAAGGTTGTCAAGTGTTTTCGCTCAACGATTCCATTTTTGGGAGGTTGGTTTGGCCCTTGTTCCTGTAACTCGAATCCTAGCGCTGTATATCCCATTTTAGTTTTAAACCATTGTAAACCTTACGCCTTTTTTACTCTGATTGAGGTTCTCGGCTTTGAAACATCTCCGTAAACTAAATCACACGTGTATATGTTGATATTTCAGAGATATACAGTCAAGAAAATCAAGAGCAATGGTGATATATATGCGGATTAGACACCAAAAAATAAACACTCAAAAAATCGCTACAATTTATGGAATGTGTTTAGCGACGGCATCAGATTCCTAATTAATGGAGAAAGGTCTGGTGGCAAGAAAAGCTGCTTCCAGGAGGTTGTCAAGTGTTTTCGCTTGACGATTCCATTCTTGGGTGGTTGGTTTGGCCCTTGTTACTGTAACTCGAATCCTAACCCGGTGTATCCCATTTTAGTTTTACACCATTGTGAACCTTACGCCTTTTTTACTCTCTGATCGAGGTTCTCGGCATTTAAAAATCTTCGTAAACTAAATCACACGTGTATATGTTGACATTTAAGAGATATACAGTCAAGAAAATCAAGAGAAATGGTGATATATATGCGGATTAGGCCCCAAAAAATAACACTCAAAAAATGGCTACAATTGAAGGAATGTGTTTAGTGACGGCATCAGATTACTAATTAATGGAGAAACTTCTGGTGGCAAGAAAAGCCGTTTCCAAGAGGTTGTCAAGTGTTTTTGCTCGATGATTCCATTCTTGGGTGGTTGGTTTGGCCCTTGTTCCTTGTAACTCGAATCCTAGCCTGTTATATCCCATTTTAGTTTTACACCATTGTGAACCTTACACGTTTTTTACTCTCTGATCGAGGTTCTCAACATTGAAAGACCTTCGTAAACTAAACCACACGTGTATATGTTGACATTTAAGAGATACACTGTCAAGAAAATCAAGAGCAATGGTGATATATATACGGATTAGACACCAAAAAATAAACACTCAAAAAATGGCTACAATTTAAGGAATGTGTTTAGTGACGGCAGCAGATTCCTAATTGATGGAGAAAGGTCTGGTGGCAAGAAAATCTACTTCCAGGAGATTGTCAAGTGTTTTCGCTCGACGATTCCATTCTTGGGTGGTTGGTTTCGCCCATGTTTCTGTAACTCGAATCCTAGCCTAGTATATCCCATTTTAGTTTTATACCATTGTGCACCTTACGCCTTTTTTACTCTCTGATCGACGCTCTCGGCATTGAAAAATCTTCATAAACTAAATCACACGTGTATATGTTGACATTTAAGAGATATACAGTCAAGAAAATCAAGAGCAATGGTGATATATATGCGGATTAGACACCAAAAAATAAACACTCAAAAAATGACTACAATTTAAGGAATGTGTTTAGTAACGGCATCAGATTCATAATTGATGAAGAAAGGTCTGGTGGCAAGAAAAGCTGCTTCCAGGAGGTTGTCAAGTGTTTTCGCTCGACGATTCCATTCTCGGGTGGTTGGTTTGGCCCTTGTTCCTGTAACTCGAACCCTAGCCCGATATATCCCATTTTAGTTTTACACAATTGTGAACCTTACGCCTTTTTTTCTCTCTGATCGAGGTTCTCGGCATTGAAAAATCTTCGTAAACTAAATCACACATTTATATGTTGACATTTAAGATATATAAAGTCAAGAAAATCAAGAGTGATAGTGATATATATGCGGATTAGACACCAAAAAATAAACACTAAAAATTGGCTAAAATTTAAGGACAGTGTTTAGTGACGACATCAGATTCCTAATTGATGGAGATAGGTCTGTTGGCAAGAAAAGCTGCTTTCAGGAGGTTGTCAAGTGTTTTCGCTCGACGATTCAATTCCTGGGTGGTGGGTTTGGCCCTTGTTCCTGTAACTCGAATTCTAGCCTGGTATATCCCATTTTAGTTTTACACCATTGTGAACCTTACGCCTTTTTTAATCTCTGATCAAGGCTCTCGGCATTGAAAAATCTTCATAAACTAAATCATACGTGTATAAGTTGACATTTAAGAGATATACAGTCAAGAAAATTAAGAGCAATGGTGATATATATACGGAGTAGACACCAAAAAATAAACACTCAAAAAATGGCTACAATTTAGGGAATGTGTTTAGTGACGGCATCAGATTAATAATTGATGAAGAAAGGTCTGGTGGCAAGAAAAGCTGCTTCCAGGAGGTTATTAAGTGTTTTCGCTAAACGATTCCATTCTTGGGTGGTTGGTTTGGCCGTTGTTCCTGTAACTCGAATCCTAGCCTTGTATATCCCATTTTAGTTTTACACAATTGTGAACCTTACGCCTTTTTTACTCTCTGATCGAGGTTCTCGGCATTGAAAAATCTTCATAAACAAAATCACATGTGTATATGTTGACATTTAAGAGATATACGGTCAAGAAAATCAAGAGCAACGGTGATATATATGAGGATTAGACACCAAAAAATAAACACTAAAAAAATGGCTACAATTTAAGAAATGTGTTTAGTGACGGCATCAGATTCCTAATTGCTGGAGAACGGTTTGGTGGCAAGAAAGCTGCTTCCTGGAGGTTGTCAAGTGCTTTCGCTCGACGATTCCATTCTTGGGTGGTTGGTTTGTCTCTTGTTCCTGTAACTCGAATCCTAGCCTGGTATATCCCATTTTCGTTTTACTCCATTGTGAACCTTACGACTTTTTTACTCTTTAATCGAGGTTCTCGGCATTGAAAAATCTTCGTAAACTAAATCACAGGTGTATATGTTAACATTTAAGAGATATACAGTCAATAAAATCAAGAGCAATGGTGATATATATGAGGATTAGACCCCAAAAATAAACACTAAAAAATGGCTACAATTTAAGGAATGTGTTTAGTGATGGCATCAGATTCCTAATTGATGGAGAAAGGTCTGGTGGCAAGAAAAGCTCCTTCCTGGAAGTTGTCAAGTGTTTTCGCTTGACGATTCCATTTTGGATGGTTGGTTTGGCCCTTGTTCCTGTAACTCGAATCCTAGCCTGGTATATCCCATTTTAGTTTTACACAATTGTGAACCTTACGCCTTTTTTACTCTCTGATCGAGGTTCTCGGCATTGAAAAATCTTCGTAAACAAAATCACACGTGTATATGTTGACATTTAAGAGATATACAGTCAAGAAAATCAAGAGCAATGGTGATATATATGCGGATTAGACACCAAAAAATAAACACTCAAAAAATGGCTACAATTTAAGGAATGTGCTTAGTGATGGCATCAGATTCCTAATTGATGGAGAAAGGTCTGGTGGCAAGAAAAGCTGCTTCCAGGAGGTTGTTAAGTGCTTTCGCTCGACGATTCCATTCTTGGGTGGTTGGTTTGGCTCTTGTTCCTGTAACTCGAATCCTAGCCTGGTATATCCCATTTTAGTTTTACACCATTGTTAACCTTACGCCTTTTTTACTCTCTGATCGAGGTTCTCGGCTTTGAAAAATCTTCGTAAACTAAATAACACGTGTATATGTTGACATTCAAGAGATATACGGTCAAGAAAATCAAGAGCAATGGTGATATGTATTCGGATTAGACACCAAAAAATAAACACCCAAAAAATGGCTACAATTTAAGGAATGTGTTTAGTGGCGTCATCAGATTCCTAATTGATGGAGAAAGGTCTGATGGCAAGAAAAGCTGCTTCCAGGAGGTTGTCAAGTGTTTTCGCTCGACGATTCCATTCTTGGGTGGTTGGTTTGGCACTTGTTCATGTAACTCGAATCCTAGCCCGGTATATCCCATTTTAGTTTTACACCATTGTGAACCTTACGCATTTTTTACTTTCTGATCGAGGTTCTCGGCATAGAAAAATCTTCGTAAACAAAATCATACGTGTATATGTTGACATTTAAGAGATATACAGTCAAGAAAATCAAGAGCAATGGTGATATATATGCGGATTTGACACCAAAAAATAAACACTCAAAAAATGGCTACAATTTAAGGAATGTGTTTTGTGATGGCATCAGATTCCTAATTGATGGAGAAAGGTTTGGTGGCAAGAAAAGCTGCTTCCACGTGGTTGTCAAGTGTTTTCGCTCGATGATTCCATTCTGGGGTGGCTGGTTTGTCCCTTGTTCCTGTAACTCGAATCCTAGCCCGGTATATCCCATTTTAGTTTTACACCATTGTGAACCTTACGCCTTTTTTACTCTTTGATCGAGGTTCTTGGCATCGAAAAATCTTCGTAAACTAAATCACACGTGTATATGTTGGCATTTAAGAGATATACAGTTAAGAAAATCAAGAGCAATGGTGATATATATACGGATTTGGCCCCAAAAATAAACACTCAAAAAATGGCTACAATTGAAGGAATGTGTTTAGTGACGGCATCAGATTCCTAACTGATGGAGAAACTTCTGGTGGCAAGAAAAGCCGCTTCCAAGAGGTTGCCAAGTGTTTTCGCTCGATGATTCCATTCCTGGGTGGTTGGTTTGGCCCTTGTTCCCTATAAATCGAATCCTAGCCTGTTCGATCCCATTTTAGTTTTACACCATTGTGAACTTTACACCTTTTTTACTCTCTGATCGAGGTTCTCAGCATTGAAAAATCTTCGTAAACTAAATCACACGTGTATATGTTGACATTTAAGAGATATACAGTCAAGAAAATCAAGAGCAATGGTGATATATATGCGGATTAGACACCAAAAAATAAACACTCAAAAATGGCTACAATTTAAGGAATGTGTTTAGTGACGGCATCCGATTCCTAATTGATGAAGAAAGGTCTGGTGGCAAGAAAAGCTACTTCCAGGAGGTTGTCAAGTGTTTTCGCTCGACGATTCCATTCTTGGGTGGTTGGTTTGGCCCTTGTTCCTGTAACTCGAATCCTAGCCCGGTATATCCCATTTTAGTTTTACACAATTGTGAACCTTAAGCCTTTTTTACTCTCTGATCGAGGTTCTCGGTGTTGAACAATCTTCGTAAACTAAATCACACGTGTATATGTTGACATTTAAGATATATAAAGTCAAGAAAATCAAGAGCGATGGTGATATATATGCGGATTAGACACCAAAAAATAAACACTAAAAAATTGGCTACAATTTAAGGAATGTGTTTAGTGACGACATCAGATTCCTAATTGATGGAGAAAGGTCTGTTGGCAAGAAAAGCTGCTTTCAGGAGGTTGTCAAGTGTTTTCGCTCGACGATTCAATTCTTGGGTGGTTGGTTTGGCTCATGTTCCTGTAACTCGAATCTTAGCCTGGTATATCCCATTTTAGTTTTACACCATTGTGAACCTTACGCCTTTTTTACTCTCTGATCGAGGTTCTCGGCATTGAAAAATCTTCGTAAACTAAATAACACATGTATATGTTGACATTTAAGAGATATACGAACAAGAAAATCAAGAGCAATGGTGATATGTATGCGGATTAGACACCAAAAAATAAACACCCAAAAAATGGCTACAATTTAAGGAATGTGTTTAGTGGCGTCATCAGATTCCTAATTTATGGAGAAAGGTCTGATGGCAAGAAAAGCTGCTTCCAGGAGGTTGTCAAGTGTTTTCGCTCGACGATTCCATTCTTGGGTGGTTGGTCTGGGACTTTGTCATGTAACTCGAATCCTAGCCCGGTATATCCCATTTTAGTTTTACACCATTGTGAACCTTACGCCTTTTTTACTCTCTGATCGAGGTTCTCGGCAGTGAAAAATCTTCGTAAACAAAATCACACGTGTGTATGTTGACATTTAAGAGATATACAGTCAAGAAAATCAAGAGCAATGGTGATATATATGCGGATTTGACACCAAAAAATAAACACTAAAAAAATGGCTACAATTTAAGGAATGTGTTTTGTGATGGCATCAGATTCGTAATTGATGGAGAAAGGTCTGGTGGCAAGAAAAGCTGCTTCCACGAGGTTATCAAGTGTTTTCGCTCGATGATTCCATTCTTGGGTGGCTGGTTTGGCCCTTGTTCCTGTAACTCGAATCCTAGCCCGGTATATCCCATTTTAGTTTTACACCATTGTGAACCTTACGCCTTTTTTACTCTCTGATCGAGGTTCTCGGCATTGAAAAATCTTCGTAAATTAAATCGCACGTGTATATGTTGACATTTAAGAGATATACAGTCAAGAAAATCTATAGCAATGGTGATATATATGCGGATTAAACACCAAAAAATAAACACTAAAAAATGGCAACAATTTAAGGATTGTGTTTAGTGATGGCACCAGATTCCTAATTGATGGAGAAAGGTCTGGTGGCAAGAAAAGCTGCTTCTACGAAGTTGTCAAGTGTTTTTGCTCGTCGATTCCATTCTTGGGTGTCACACCCCGACCGCGTAAAACAACAAATCGCGGCGGAAACATCGGGGCGTGTTGCAACAGAATTAATGTTTCATAACCATGGATACCAAAGAGTGTTTCGTTTTATTAAACATTGAATAATTACATCGTCTTGAAATCTAAATACACAATTTAAACATAGTCTATCATTGTTATTGAGTCAATAAGGCCTCGTCCAATCCTATGTGAGCATGCATCTTATCAATCGATATCATTCAACAATACCTGAAACATATGTGAAAACGAGGTCAGCAAAGAAATGCTGGCGAGATACATAGGTTTTGTGAAAATAAGATTCATGACTTCTGTTTTTGAAAAATGTTTAGTCATGAACCTTGTAATTTGCTTTGTCTTTGTAAATCATTTGAAAAATAATAAGTTCGGATGATAAGTTTAAATAAGAGAATAATGCATGATTAAATGAATAACCATGTAAAATGAGTTTGTGTAAGATAAGTTGTTTGTAAATCAATGTCTTGTGAAAAGTATGTTACTTGTATAAAATGTTCTATGTCTCAATACTGAAATGATTCAAATAACGCTACGATATGTAATACCATACAAACACTTATATATAGGAAGTACCAGCGGCGTATCCACCATGCTTGTATCATATTACACACGCCTCGTTACTTAATCACTTAATCAAACCAAACCAACAATGTATAATGTCTATGTCAAAACCCTGTCAAAATGTCATGTATAACGAAAATGATATGTATGGCTAGTGGAATGCATCAACTAAACCATATGTGAAACGCACAAAACAAAGTATTGAAGTAAAACTTGGTTTAAATCAATACTATGTTTCGTGGAAATGCATGATCAAATGTAAATCATGTCCAGATGTTTACCCAATCGTTACCCATTCGTTCAAATCGTTCTTGTTTTAATCGTTCGAATCGTCCTTGTCTTAATTGTTCAGATCGTCCTTGTTTTAATTGTGAACTACTTTATGGTCAATTCTATAATAACATTCAAACCTTCTTGACGCGTTCCTCGTTCCATCTCGCTCTCGCTCTCGTTCTTAACAAACCCTTACCAAAGGATAAGTTAATAATTACAGATTCAGTCGCTACCCACAACCCCCACACATAACAATGGGTGCAGTAAATAACGGGATTTGTCAGATCCTATGGTACCATAACCTAATACTGGTCGGCTTGATCATTGCTAATGAATGTCATCGGTCATGTAAACTACAACCAACAAGTTTGTTCACTTTTTGAAATTGTTATTAGTTTTTGAAATCATTGTATTCGTTCTTGAAATCATTGTTAGCGTTCTTGAAATAATTGTTATTGTTCTCGAAATCGCATTGTAATTGTTATTGTAATCGTTCTTGAAATCACATTGTAATTGTTATTGTAATCATTGATAAAACATTTAGCACATATGAGTCACCCCAAAACAGTTGAAAACAGTAAAAGAGGGGAATAATGTACTCGCCTGAGAGTGCTTAGGAGTCTTGAACAACTACCAAGTAAGCTAGAGAAGTCCCGGAAATCAAATGGTACCTAATATAGGTAACTACATAAATAACCCGGACCTAAATCGGAAGACTGGGTAGCAGGAGGGTTTGTAAACCAAATGAGTGTAGGAACTCATGTGATATGGTTTAACAAAGCCTACATACTAAATGAAACTTAACCTAAGTGCTTTCGACCCATCACGACCCATTAAGGTAGCTTATGCTACTTTAACGCGTCGTGCGCGTGAAACGCGTTCGGACCGTCTAACTAGTCCTATGACAAGTGTTATATGCCTAAACATGTTACATAATCAGTTATGTGACAAAAGTTTAGGTTACATATGCTTAATTACCAATTATACAAGAAAAGGGTATTCTGGTAATTTACCTAAGGCATATAAACTACCTATCATACAACTACTTAAACGATGTGACCATAGGGTATAACCTCGGAAGGTTATTCCCTACCTACTATGGTCACCTAATGTATTTGGTCGGATCCTAATGATCGACCAAATGGGTCGAGTTCGAAGGTATAGGCGATTTATTAGATCGCCTACCCTACGACCCTAGACAACGTGGTAATCAGTGGGCATAGTCCCAAGGGACTATGACCAACGTGATTACACTCACGTTGCGAAGTTCAAACGAACTTCGCATTGACCATTACTGGTCAACGCTGAAAGTCAAACAAAGTTTGACTTTCTGACTCGAAAAGCAGTAAAATAAGGAAAAGAACGAAAGAATACTTACCCAGGGTCCCCGAATGCTAATCTCGATTCAAGAACTCAGGTATGAAACAATGGTTTCAACTTAGAGCTCTCAAATCAAGATTCTTGTGAGAAAATGCAATGGGGGTGGATGGGTATATATAGTTTTCGGGTAACCGTTGAGATCGTTTCATGGAAAAGAGGGCACGATCAAGGCCGTACATGTGTTGGAATGTTGTGGTGTGTCAAATGGCCACTCACCATAGGGAATTGACATGTGGAAGAGGGATTGGAGGTGCTAAACAGCTGCAACCAGCTGTAAAAAACAATGAATCTGGTCTGCAGAGGCTGAGGCGGCCCGCTTCAGCATTAGACAAATCTAATGCGGGCCGCTTGGGGCTTCTGATCCGAAAATAAGTTTCAAAAATGACAGTTTCAGCCCCTGCACGTGTTTAAGGCCATTCCCGACACTTCTAAGGCCCGTAAAGCCAACTTTAAGGCCCTAAAATGTTGCCTAAACATTGTGGACATGAAACATGCTCAAAAATATGTCGGATGTCAGTTCGTTTGGTCGTACGAACGCGATGTTCGCTTAATTACGACGGAATGCGCATAAGCGCGAAAAACGATCCAAATGACGTGACGAATGGATTTTTCTTATGGAGAACACTAAAATATAATATAGTCATGCTCACATAAATTTTTGGATGTCCGGATGTATTCAGAACGTAAGTTATGCGCGAAAATGCAAACTTGTGCACTTTTTGACACTTTTAGTCCCTGAATGACCCAAAAGTTTATTTTAGCACACCGAACCCCTCAAAGCCTATTTCTAAGCTATGTAAAGGATATTTAAGGTGTGTTTAACTTATGGTTATGTTCCGGAATGTTCGTTACAGTTCAAATTGACATACTTTCGCAGTTTGTCATATTTAGTCCCTGTAAGCGAATTAACTTGTTTTTGCCATACCAAAGCCTTCAAAACTTATTTCTAAGTTATGTAAAGGTTATTTAAGGTATGTTAAGCCTTTGTCACTATTCCGGAGTGTTTGTTGCGTTAAACTGGTTATATTTACGCATCGGTGCGCGTATAACCTTCCAGAAAGCGATTTAGAGTTTGAAATTGAACAAGAATTGATATTTGCAAATGATACACATATTTTTACAAATCCCAAGTATGAAATATAATATTTCATTGGTTTGGTATTTGTTTGATGGCCGTGAAGGCACAGGTGTTACAGTCTCCCCTACTTTAGGAAATTTCGTCCCGAAATTTATTTAGAGGAAACTTGTGAGAGCTTGAAAATATGAAGTTGAAAAGATCAAACAACATTGGTTAGGGTTCTGAACTTCTAGTAACTTTAACAACATCATGTTTGCAATGTAAGAGGGATACTTATATACCAGTATATAAAGCGTCATTGGTGCGTCCACCGTACCTCCATTACATCGTTCTCATTTTGTTATTGTTGTCACTATCGGTTCTTACACATAATAAACCTTACTGGGTTTCTATGCACTAAATTTCATAATTATGTACGCGTCCATAATCAGACAATTCCTTGCACAGTTCACACAGTCTATTTTATAATGTGTAGGGTAAAACCAAATGAACATTCTTATGATGAGTGTGACTAGACCGCCATAGAGTCCTTTTAATTAAATCAATAAATGATCTAAATAGACTATCAAGGAGTCTGTCCAGCTACATCACTAGATGTCGTTCTTTAACCAAATTGTGAATCAATCTTTTTGACTAGACCACTAAAAGGGTCTCTTATCGAACCATGGAGTGGTACCATATAACCCAAGGGTCTTAACTACAACGTAGAAGCCCATAAAGATTTAGGTAGTACCTTTTGAATATCCTACTATGAATCCCTCATATGAAGATATGGAAGATTCTATGAGGATTTGAAAATCGTATCACACAAAAACATAGAGGAGAACACACAAACACATAACATATAATCGCATAATCGTTCAATTAGTTTAATTGTTTAATTTGTTATCGTTGGACACGGGTATTTAAAGCATACTAGGGATCAAATCCTTAATTGCGGTAATTTGGATTGATCCATATGAATACCCTGCTTGTTGACTACATGACCCAAGAACTGAACTTCTTTAAGCCAAAATTTCCCCTTGGAGGATTTAGCGAAAAGTTTGTTCCTTCTTTAAGGGTTCTAGTGTCAATGAAAGTGTTGATCGTTACCAGCTCGGGATATGAATAGATCAAGATGTCATAAATAACAATGACGAACTGATCCAAATAAGGCTTGCAGACTCTATTTATTAAGTCCTTGAAGATGGCTGGAGTATTTGTCAACCTAAAAGGCATGACTGTAAACTCGTAATGGCCATACTTCGTGCAGAAAACCGTTTTGGGAATATCTTCTTCGAGAATACAAAGTTGATGATACCCAAAACGCAAATCGATCTTGGAAAAGCATGAACGCTATGCAGTTGATCGCAGAAATCGATGATTTAAGGTAGGGGGGATATCGCTTCTTGATGGTAAGCTTACTAGGCTTACGTTAAGCGATATACATTCGAAAAGATCCATTTTTTTCTTTTCACAAGGAGAACAGGAGTTTCTCCAAGGTGAAAAGTTCTGACGGATGAATCCTTTATCAGACAACTCTTGAAGCTGTTTTGATAATTCTTGCATCTCGAACGGTGCAAGACGATAAAATACTTTAGATTTAAAAGAAACAAGTGTTTGAGGTTCTTAGGGAGATCACAAGTGATCATATAAAAATGACAGAACCACACGAGTAGTTTTGTCTCTGTGTTGACATCATAAGGTTGGATCAAACATTCATACAATTGCATTAGTTAAAAATAAAAACCAGAAATTTTTATTTATATAACAACCGCATTGTTTTTAAATGTTACAAGATAACAACCAGAGGAATCACAAAATACTAAAAGTTCACTCCTTCATCATCGATTGCCTCATTGATGTTAAACACTCGACCGCGTGCTGGATTCACATTGACATTCGCATTCGGGTTTGCGTTAGCATTTGCATTCACCAGTCTTGGGCAGTTGTGGCGGAAGTGACCAATCTCTCCGCAGTTGAAACATGAACCCAGTGGGAATCTCGCAGCATTCCCTTGAACCGGAGCTTGAACCTGAGCAGCCTAATTTTGTCCCAAACGACAAATCTTGGCCAAATGCCCAAGTTTACCACACGTCGTGCATTGCCAGCAAGCTTGTTGTACTGCGTGATGACCGTTGCAGCGTGCACAATAAGGTGCGGTACCGGCATATGCTTTCTTTGCAGGTGGCTGAGCTGGTGGGTTCCGCGGGTTCTGAGCAGTCTGTGCTGTAACAACAAAATTTTGGGCACCCTTTCGCTTCTTTGATTTCTTTGACGTCTCACCTTCCTTACCCTTCTTGTTTTGGCCTTTCTTGCTATCCTCCTTGTCACCTGACTGTTTCTTGCCCTTGTCACCCTTCCTGTGTAACTTGTTCTTCCGAATCTGCGACTCAGTCAATGTCGCTGATAACTCGATCGCCTGACGGAGTGTGGCAGGGTTACTACCAGTAAGGATGTCTTGTACCGAGTCAGGTAGGCCGTCGATGTACCTTTCGATAGCTATGTCAAGTGGGGTAACCATTGTCGGGCAAAGCAGACTCAGCTCCTCAAACCTATCAGTATACACCCTGTGCTCACCGCTATCTTGCTTCAATTCATCAAATTCCTTCTCCAAAGCTCGCTGCTCATGACGAGGACATAATTCCTTCATCATAAGAGCCCTAAGTTCAGCCCATGTCTGTGCGAGAGCAACTTCCGCACCTCGGTCTCTCATTACCCCATTCCACCATGTAAGAGCCCTCTTCTGAAACACGCTCGAGGAGAACTCGACCTTGCGATTATCCGGGCACTGCACGTGGCGAAAAGTATTCTCAATGCTTTCGAACCACTGAAGAAGCCCAGTTGCTCCTTCAGAACCACTAAACTTGAGTGGTTTAGCCTGGTTGAAATCCTTGTATTTGCATAGCACATTGTTGTTGTTGTTGGCTTGGTTCCATTGAGTAAAGAGGTTTGGGAATTGAGCAGCCATTTGCTGCGCAATGATTTCTGCCAGCTCGGCAGTCTCTATCTGGCTTTCGCGTCGAGGAGGCATTGTCTAAAAGAGGAAACATGAAAGGAAACGAGTGAGAGTATTTAGACGAAAAGAATGAGATGAAACAAATCTGAGGAAAGCAAGGATAGTGGTCATTTGTTTGTTACTACAAAGCAACAAACGACCTTGGTGATTTGTCAAAGTAAATAGGTTAAAAATAATGTATCGCGAAGACATGCTCGCCTATAAGTGAACACTCATCCCAAGAATTCCCAGGTAAGCACAACTGGTCTCGCGTCTGATGAGATGTATACGAAGTGCTTGCCTAGACAGAAAACCCAGAATACAGGCATTCACCCTTCCAGTTTGCACGTGTTCACATTATTTAAAACCCAAAACCTTGACGAGATTTTGAAAATTCAAAGGGGTTCAAAACCATATAACAGAGGGTTCAAAACCTTACAATAGAGGGTTCAAAACCTAGTAATCAATCATCCTAGAACAGATGATTAGTTTTCAAAGCGGTTTTGAAATTTATGTTCTTGTTGTGATTGTCGCCTAAGGATAGGTGACGGTATTGTTTTATGACTAAACGCAAGTAAACTCGCGTTAGGGTCCTAAGAAGGTTATAGACTAGGTCAAAGCATTACTAATTACTAATAACCTAATTCCCTATAACCATTGGCTCTGATACCATCTTTTCTGTCACACCCCGACCGCGTAAAACAACAAATCGCGGCGGAAACATCGGGGCGTGTTGCAACAGAATTAATGTTTCATAACCATGGATACCAAAGAGTGTTTCGTTTTATTAAACATTGAATAATTACATCGTCTTGAAATCTAAATACACAATTTAAACATAGTCTATCATTGTTATTGAGTCACTAAGGCCTCGTCCAATCCTATGTGAGCATGCATCTTATCAATCGATATCATTCAACAATACCTGAAACATATGTGAAAACGAGGTCAGCAAAGAAATGCTGGCGAGATACATAGGTTTTGTGAAAATAAGATTCATGACTTCTGTTTTTGAAAAATGTTTAGTCATGAACCTTGTAATTTGCTTTGTCTTTGTAAATCATTTGAAAAATAATAAGTTCAGATGATAAGTTTAAATAAGAGAATAATGCATGATTAAATGAATAACCATGTAAAATGAGTTTGTGTAAGATAAGTTGTTTGTAAATCAATGTCTTGTGAAAAGTATGTTACTTGTATAAAATGTTCTATGTCTCAATACTGAAATGATTCAAATAACGCTACGATATGTAATACCATACAAACACTTATATATAGGAAGTACCAGCGGCGTATCCACCATGCTTGTATCATATTACACACGCCTCGTTACTTAATCACTTAATCAAACCAAACCAACAATGTATAATGTCTATGTCAAAACCCTGTCAAAATGTCATGTATAACGAAAATGATATGTATGGCTAGTGGAATGCATCAACTAAACCATATGTGAAACGCACAAAACAAAGTATTGAAGTAAAACTTGGTTTAAATCAATACTATGTTTCGTGGAAATGCATGATCAAATGTAAATCATGTCCAGATGTTTACCCAATCGTTACCCATTCGTTCAAATCGTTCTTGTTTTAATCGTTCGAATCGTCCTTGTCTTAATTGTTCAGATCGTCCTTGTTTTAATTGTGAACTACTTTATGGTCAATTCTATAATAACATTCAAACCTTCTTGACGCGTTCCTCGTTCCATCTCGCTCTCGCTCTCATTCTTAACAAACCCTTACCAAAGGATAAGTTAATAATTACAGATTCAGTCGCTACCCACAACCCCCACACATAACAATGGGTGCAGTAAATAACGGGATTTGTCAGATCCTATGGTACCATAACCTAATACTGGTCGGCTTGATCATTGCTAATGAATGTCATCGGTCATGTAAACTACAACCAACAAGTTTGTTCACTTTTTGAAATTGTTATTAGTTTTTGAAATCATTGTATTCGTTCTTGAAATCATTGTTAGCGTTCTTGAAATAATTGTTATTGTTCTCGAAATCGCATTGTAATTGTTATTGTAATCGTTCTTGAAATCACATTGTAATTGTTATTGTAATCATTGATAAAACATTTAGCACATATGAGTCACCCCAAAACAGTTGAAAACAGTAAAAGAGGGGAATAATGTACTCGCCTGAGAGTGCTTAGGAGTCTTGAACAACTACCAAGTAAGCTAGAGAAGTCCCGGAAATCAAATGGTACCTAATATAGGTAACTACATAAATAACCCGGACCTAAATCGGAAGACTGGGTAGCAGGAGGGTTTGTAAACCAAATGAGTGTAGGAACTCATGTGATATGGTTTAACAAAGCCTACATACTAAATGAAACTTAACCTAAGTGCTTTCGACCCATCACGACCCATTAAGGTAGCTTATGCTACTTTAACGCGTCGTGCGCGTGAAACGCGTTCGGACCGTCTAACTAGTCCTATGACAAGTGTTATATGCCTAAACATGTTACATAATCAGTTATGTGACAAAAGTTTAGGTTACATATGCTTAATTACCAATTATACAAGAAAAGGGTATTCTGGTAATTTACCTAAGGCATATAAACTACCTATCATACAACTACTTAAACGATGTGACCATAGGGTATAACCTCGGAAGGTTATTCCCTACCTACTATGGTCACCTAATGTATTTGGTCGGATCCTAATGATCGACCAAATGGGTCGAGTTCGAAGGTATAGGCGATTTATTAGATCGCCTACCCTACGACCCTAGACAACGTGGTAATCAGTGGGCATAGTCCCAAGGGACTATGACCAACGTGATTACACTCACGTTGCGAAGTTCAAACGAACTTCGCATTGACCATTACTGGTCAACGCTGAAAGTCAAACAAAGTTTGACTTTCTGACTCGAAAAGCAGTAAAATAAGGAAAAGAACGAAAGAATACTTACCCAGGGTCCCCGAATGCTAATCTCGATTCAAGAACTCAGGTATGAAACAATGGTTTCAACTTAGAGCTCTCAAATCAAGATTCTTGTGAGAAAATGCAATGGGGGTGGATGGGTATATATAGTTTTCGGGTAACCGTTGAGATCGTTTCATGGAAAAGAGGGCACGATCAAGGCCGTACATGTGTTGGAATGTTGTGGTGTGTCAAATGGCCACTCACCATAGGGAATTGACATGTGGAAGAGGGATTGGAGGTGCTAAACAGCTGCAACCAGCTGTAAAAAACAATGAATCTGGTCTGCAGAGGCTGAGGCGGCCCGCTTCAGCATTAGACAAATCTAATGCGGGCCGCTTGGGGCTTCTGATCCGAAAATAAGTTTCAAAAATGACAGTTTCAGCCCCTGCACGTGTTTAAGGCCATTCCCGACACTTCTAAGGCCCGTAAAGCCAACTTTAAGGCCCTAAAATGTTGCCTAAACATTGTGGACATGAAACATGCTCAAAAATATGTCGGATGTCAGTTCGTTTGGTCGTACGAACGCGATGTTCGCTTAATTACGACGGAATGCGCATAAGCGCGAAAAACGATCCAAATGACGTGACGAATGGATTTTTCTTATGGAGAACACTAAAATATAATATAGTCATGCTCACATAAATTTTTGGATGTCCGGATGTATTCAGAACGTAAGTTATGCGCGAAAATGCAAACTTGTGCACTTTTTGACACTTTTAGTCCCTGAATGACCCAAAAGTTTATTTTAGCACACCGAACCCCTCAAAGCCTATTTCTAAGCTATGTAAAGGATATTTAAGGTGTGTTTAACTTATGGTTATGTTCCGGAATGTTCGTTACAGTTCAAATTGACATACTTTCGCAGTTTGTCATATTTAGTCCCTGTAAGCGAATTAACTTGTTTTTGCCATACCAAAGCCTTCAAAACTTATTTCTAAGTTATGTAAAGGTTATTTAAGGTATGTTAAGCCTTTGTCACTATTCCGGAGTGTTTGTTGCGTTAAACTGGTTATATTTACGCATCGGTGCGCGTATAACCTTCCAGAAAGCGATTTAGAGTTTGAAATTGAACAAGAATTGATATTTGCAAATGATACACATATTTTTACAAATCCCAAGTATGAAATATAATATTTCATTGGTTTGGTATTTGTTTGATGGCCGTGAAGGCACAGGTGTTACATTGGGTGGTTGGTTTGGCCCTTGTTCATGTAACTCGAATCTTAGCCCGCTATATCCCATTTTAGTTTTACGCCATTGTGAACCTTACGCCTTTTTTACTCTCTGATCGAGGTTCCCGGCATTGAAAAATCTTCGTAAACTAAATCACACGTGTATATGTTGACATTTAGGAGATATACAGTCAAGAAAATCAAGAGACATGGTGATATATATGCGGATTAGACACCAAAAAATAAACACTCAAAAAATGGCTACAATTTAAGGAATGTGTTTAGTGACGGCATCAGATTCCTAATTGATGGAGAAAGGTCTGGTGGCAAGAAAAGCTGCTTCCAGGAGGTTTTCAAGTGTTTTCGCTCTACGATTCCATTCTAGGGTGGTTGGTTTGGCCCTTGTTCCTGTAACTCAAATCCTAGCCTTGTATATCCCATTTTAGTTTTACATAATTGTGAACCTTACGCCTTTTTTAATCTCTGATCGAGGCTCTCGGCATTGAAAAATCTTCATAAACTAAATCATACGTGTATATGTTGACATTTAAGAGATATATAGTCAAGAAAATCAAGAGCAATGGTGATATATATGCGGATTAGACACCAAAAAATAAACACTCAAAAAATGGCTACAATTTAGGGAATGTGTTTAGTGATGAAATCATATTCATAATTGATGAAGAAAGGTCTGGTGGCAAGAAAAGCTGCTTCCAGGAGGTTTTCAAGTGTTTTCGCTCTACGATTCCATTCTAGGGTGGTTGGTTTGTCCCTTGTTCCTGTAACTCAAATCCTAGCCTTGTATATCCCATTTTAGTTTTACATAATTGTGTACCTTACGCCTTTTTTACTCTCTGATCGAGTTTCTCAGCATTGAAAAATCTTCATAAACAAAATCACACGTGTATATGTTGACATTAAAGAGATATACAGTCAAGAAAATCAATAGCAATGGTGATATATATGCGGATTAGACACCAATAAATAAACACACAAAAAATGGCTACAATTTAAGAAATGTGTTTAGTGATGGCATCATATTCCTAATTGATGGAGAAAGGTCTAGTGGCAAGAAAAGCTGCTTCCAAGAGGTTGTCAAGTGTTTTCGCTCGACGATTCCATTCTTGGGTGGTTTGTTTGGCTCTTGTTCCTGTAACTCGAATCCTAGCCTGGTATATCCCAATTTAGTTTTACACCATTGTGAACCTTACGCCTTTTTTACTCTCTGATCGAGGTTCTCGGCATTGAAAAATCTTCGTAAACTAAATCACACGTGTATATGTTGACATTTAAGAGATATACAATCAAGAAAATCAAGAGCAATGGTGGTATATATGAGGATTAGACCCCAAAAATAAACACTAAAAAAATGGCTACAATTAAAGGAGTTTGTTTAGTGATGGCATCAGATTCCTAATTGATGGAGAAAGGTCTGGTGGCAAGAAAAGCTGCTTCCAGGAGGTTGTCAAGTGTTTTCGCTTGACGATTCCATTTTTGGGTGGTTGGTTTGGCCCTTGTTCCTGTAACTCGAATCCTAGCCTGGTATATCCCATTTTAGTTTTACATCATTGTGAACCTTACGCCTTTTTTACTCTCTGATCGAGGTTCTCGGCATTGAAAAATCTTCGTAAACAAAATCACACATGTATATGTTGACATTTTAGAGATATACAGTCAAGAAAATCAAGAGCAATGGTGATATATATGCGGATTAGACACCAAAAAATAAACACTCAAATAATGGCTACAATTTAAGGAATGTGTTTAGTGACGACATCAGATTTCTAATTGATGGAGAAAGGTCTGCTGGCAAGAAAAGCTGCTTCCAGGAGGTTGTTAAGTGCTTTCGCTCGACGATTATATTCTTGGGTGGTTGGTTTGGCTCTTGTTCCTGTAACTCGTATCTTAGCCTGGTATATCCCATTTTAGTTTTACACCATTGTGAACCTTACGCCTTTTTTACTCTCTGATCGAGGTTCTCGGCATTGAAAAGTCTTCGTAAACCAAATAACACGTGTATATGTTGACATTTAAGAGATATACGATCAAGAAAATCAAGAGCAATGGTGATATGTATGCGGATTAGACACCAAAAAATAAACACCCAAAAAATGGCTACAATTTAAGGAATGTGTTTAGTGGCGTCATCAGATTCCTAATTTATGGAGAAAGGTCTGATAGCAAGAAAAGCTGCTTCCAGGAGTTTGTCAAGTGTTTTCGCTCGACGATTCCATTCTTGGGTGGTTGGTCTGGCACTTGTTCATGTAACTCGAATCCTAGCCCGGTATATCCCATTTTAGTTTTACACCATTGTGAACCTTACGCCTTTTTTACTCTCTGATCGAGGTTCTCGGCATTGAAAAATCTTCGTAAACAAAATCACACGTGTGTATGTTGAAATTTAAGAGATATACAGTCAAGATTGAAACCTTTTCCACAATTTTTCTCCTGGTCTCATCTTCGTTTCGATCCTTGAACTTTTCCGCCAAAGAAGGAAATGTTTCATCAATTCCAGAATAATGAAAATCAGTTTCTTCATCAGAGGAGTCTGAAGCACCTTAAACAATCACATTATTATAGATATCAGCTTCCTGAGCATACCTAGACTCAAATTCCTTTTCTGGAGATGCAGGGATTTCATCTTCAATGTCAAACTTGAACTTCCCATCATCCAATCCCAACTCCTCCAACATTTCTTCCCTGGACCTCGGTATCTCTATCTCTCCCTCATAATGAGCATTTAAGTAAATCACAATTGGCTGAGTGAGATATACCTGGTCAGCATGTTGATTTCTAGATGTAGAGGCTTCTTGATGATCATCATCTTCTTGTTCGTTGATCTCATCATTCAGAAAATCTTCAATTCTCTGCTTAACATTAGGATTCTCAACCAACAATCCAGACGCACCCTGATCATCATCATCATCATCATTACCCTTATCATCTTTATCGTCTTTATCATCTTTTTTATCAGACTTATCATTTTCATCTTCTTCTTCTTCTTCTTCTTCATCACCAAAGATTTCCAAACCAGAATCACTTTCAACAATCTCTCCTCGAGCCTTCCTAGCCTCTCTTCGTCTTTCATCAATTTTGACTCTGTGAACAATCTCCTTAAGGCTATAAGGTACTGAGGATGGTTTTCCAATAAGAATAAACTTTGGTGTCTCTTCCTCCACTTCTTCCTCATCTTTCCATTTCAACATCAACACTTCTCTCGCGTTTCTTTTCTTTTGTATGACATGAACTCGGCGAACAATGTCATTAAGATCAAAGGTTGGAGTAGAAAACTCACCAACTAGCAGGAATCCCAGAGGATTTGCTGCTTCAGCATCAACCATCTCAACATTGACTTGGCTTGAAGAACCTCCAGCTTCTTGAGTTTCTTCTACAACACTTTTCTTCTTCTTCTTCTTCTTCTTCTTCTTCTTCTGTGTGGCTTCTTCAGCCAGTCGCCTTTCTCTTTCAATTCTCCGATCCTCAGCTCTTTTCACTTCAATCTCATTGAATGCAGCATGAACATCAATTTTCAGATGACTTTCCATGACAGCATATAGCATGTTGAGCTGATTATCTTTCATCACTTTGTCTGCCTTCATCGCTTCCATTTCCAACTTCATTGTCTTCATTTCATTCGATGAAGCTTCACTGATTTCACTCAAAAGCTGATTTAAAGTTTGATTCACATCTTCTAGATTCTTCATCTTCTGATGCATCTCAACATTTTCAGCTGACAAGATCTTAAACAGTTGTAAGTTGTCATGATTGTCATTTTTCACTTTCTTCAACTTTTGTTGTTGCTTAATCATGACTGACTTAATTTCATTGTTGACTTTCATCAACTCCTCAACTTGCTTCTTCAACACATCTCTCTCAGCAACAGCTTTATCTTTTTCCTTTTCAAGTTCAGCAACTTTCTTTGTCAATTCTTTCACAGCTTCGTTGTTGAACATATCGTAATCTTCATCAGGAATATCTTCTCTGTATACTCCAGTTGCAGGAGGAAGATCTCCAAACAGATTATCAAAAGTTGTATTCTTTTGTTGAGAAGATTCAGGAATATCTGGATTCGGCTGATCTTTTGGTGGAGGTGGTGGTGGAGGTGTAGCCTCTCTAAACCCTGTGATTTCAACATAATCATCACTAACACATGTTTGCTTTTGAAATTCAACTTCTGGTTCTTTTGGAATTTCAACACTTTGAGTCTTTTCTGCTATATGAACCTCTGAAGTTGCCACATGCTTTTCTTTCTTTCCAGCTTGACTTTCAGGTAAAGAAACACCACCTTTTCTTGCACGAACTTTTCTCGGAAGAGCCCCAGCTTGAATTGCCTTTCGCTTGATTCTTAGCTTCTTTGTTTTCTCAGGTGGAGCATATGTAGAGTCTTCTTCATCAGATCCCTTTTTCTTCTTTGTTGGCTTTTTCTTCAACTGAGCTTTACCTCTTCCAAGTGTTGTAGGATCTAGTTCTGATTCTGACTCAGTAGCCTCAGAATCTGCTTCTTCACTTGAATCATCTTGAACCACACCTTCGAGCTCTGTAGCTTTGACAACTTCAGCTTGAACACTTGCACTTTGACCTTCTTAAGCAGCAACTTCCTTATTTCTTTTCAGATAGCTTTCAAGAGAATGCTTCAGTAGATCAGCTCCTTGTTGAACAACCTCAGAAGGATCTAACACTGGTTCGTCCACCAATCTTTGTTGTGGTTCCTTTGATGGTCCCTTAACAACTATCTTCGGAACTGGCTTCATTGGAATAGTAACTGCAGGGGACGTCTTTGGTGTTCTTTTTCTTTTTCCATCTCTCTCAAACCACCATCTAGTCTTCTTCTCAACCATCTCACTCATCCTCTGATCTTCATTATCAGAATCACTTTTCTCATGCCTCCACTTATCATTCTCTGGAGCTACATAAGTTGGTCTGCTAATTCTGCATATCATTCCCTTAGCATTGGTTTCTTGTCCTTTGGTCAATCTGGTAATCGTTTCAGATGTCATGTTCCTTAGACCTAGCACATCATTAGCATCCTTCGGAAGGTCTTTGAATTGATCGTTAATCATCATCATGATGAACCTTGGATACATAATGTACTTTCCACTTCCAACTCTTATGTTTTCTTTCAAGTATTCAAAAATCACTTGTGAAACATTGTAGGGCCGATTCAGCACCAGACATGTAATAATGTTCATGATGTAGTCAGACGTTTATCATATGCTCCCTTCCTGTGAGATAGAGAATGTACCACACAGTGAATCATGAACCTGTAAGCATTAGAGAACATTGTTTTTATCATTTTTCCATTGATGTGACCAGTGAATCCCATCCTGCACCATAATCCTTTACATAGTCATTCGGGAATGATGGTAGGATCTTTATCACTGTCTCCCAGCTCCAACACTCGTCTAAGATCTTCAACTCCAAACTTTATTTCCAAGTCTACGTCATTTCCATTCTCATCCTTCTTTGTTACAGCAGAATAAATCATCTTATCTGATTCTTCGTATCTAGCTGAGTTCCAAAATCTCCTCACATGAGATTCATAAACAATGGTCTTATCAGTTAAAGCTTTTCCAATCCTGCTTTCTCTAAAAAACTTGGCTATTTCCTCAACCACAGTTTTGTCTATAAAAGTTGCATCTAACAAACAATATACGTTATGACCCTTGTCCCAGTCTTTTCCCTGCAAAAATATTCACTGTTAATCATTTGCACAAGGTTTGAGACATAAAGGTGATTGATGAAAATTTTGAAAAATTCAAAATTTTTCTAACTCTGGAACTCTCTATGTGATAGTACTGAGGATCGGATGGTTGTCCGATCGGATTGCTGTCCGATCGGATTGCTGTCTTGTGCAATAAATAAGTCAACATAGACAACAACATTTAAATCGGATGCCCACTCGATCGGATTGCTACCTGATCGAGTTGCCACTCGATTCATGTGACATGCAAATGAATTCCTTTGACCAGTCAACAATATGAGAAAATGTTTTGAATCGGATGACCACCCGATCGGATTGCCACCCGATCGGGTTGCCTCTTGACTCTTGGCAATTATGGAACAGTTGACATGTTTTTGTCGTTTAGTGGCTGTCCGATCGGATTGCTGTCTGATCGGATTGCCATCTTATTCATGAATAGTGAATGCTTTTGGACTTTAGTGGCTGTCCGATAAGATTGCTGTCCGATCGGATTGCCACACTATCCATGAATAATGAATGAAATATGGAACGAGTTGTCACCCGATCGGATTGTCACCCAATCGGATTGTCACCCGATCGGATTGTCACCCGATCGGGTTGCCAAACATTCTAAGTGACAATGTGAAACATATTGGCACACAAATAGATGCAAAAACAATCAAGTGCTTATGAATCGAATTACTGTCCGATCAGATTGCTGTCCGATCGGGTTGCCATCCTATCAAAGCAACTGTTTATCATTTGAAGGCACAAATTTCAAAGAATCAAATAATTTTAACAATTAAGGCACAAATTCCTAGGCACAAACACTTAGAAAATTTATCAAGTAAACATTCAAAAAAATCAGGTGGTCACCCGATCGGACATCACAGCCACCCGATCGGACAACAACTTATTCCAAGAACATTCAAGAACACTCATGATCATCAAAAATTTTCTAAGTCTAAATATCAAATTGAACATAAATCTACGTAGAGTTTTCAAACGCGATCACAATCCTATATTCTTCAAGTTCTAATTCGGCTTAGTCTAGGTTTAATTTGTCAAAAACAACACCGACTGCCGATACATTCTAACTCTTAGATCCACAGATTTTAACATGTTATGACACAAATTGGACCGGTAAACCTGTAGATCTAATCATTGCGATCAAAACCTAGTGCTTAAATCTCATCAAAACAGCCTGAATTTGCCTAGATCTATCATTAAAGGTCCGAACAGTTTCGTTGAACAAGAACAGTCAATAAACATCAAGTTTTAACACATTTGAGCATGAAAAACTTACCTTTGCCATTGTAAAAGTTGTGCAAACCAACAATCCAACGTTCTTGTCCAAAGAGAAAGTGTGAAATCAGATCAAGAATGATAGTGTTTGAGAGAGAATAAGTCGGTCGGTCGAACGAGTGAAAGGTTTGACTGAACTATTGACCAACTATTTATAGTGACTTTGAATTGAAGTGCTGTCCGATCGAGCTGCTGTTCGATCGGGTTGCCGCCCGAGCCAATTTCACTTCTTTGACTTTCATATGTTTGACCTTTTGACCATTTGGCTTTGATTTTGATTTCATAAGTTTTTAAGAATCCACTTAAGTATCTAGGTCCAAGTTAATGACCCGAGGTACTTAATTTGCCTACCAAGTCCAACTTAATGACCTTGGTTGACCTGAAACAAAGAACACTGACGTTTTATTTATTCTTTTTTCAAACATTTTTCTAAAAATTACAAGTTTCAAATTAATGAACTTGCTTTGACTTTGCATTTGAACATGTTTAACATGATAAGCTCCCAACCCATCAGTTCAGCTCAGAAACTTCCTGCATCTGCCTCAAACTGCGAATCTGAAGATCAGCTTTCCACTTTGGTTTGTCGAAGAAACTAAAGCAGAAATGTAAAATCTTTTTGTGATTTTTAAGTCTAGAAACTTATGAAATCTTTTTGGGTTTTGAATATTAAACTTGAAATGAAATGAGATGCAATAAACGTAAACTATCTACAAACATATTTTTGGTGAGCGTGTTAGGAGATCATATCAGCTGTCGACAAGTTACAAGTACCGTTAAGCTTGATTTCATACTAAGCATTAAACAATTCACAGTGATTGCCGATATACTGATCCAATTTAAATTTTCACACAATTTTCAATCTGTTCAGGATACGAATTAGTGTTTTAAAGTCTTAACTTATACGCGTGTACCACCTCAAAATATACTCCGGTATCCAGACTTTCTATATTCAGTCTTACAGGTGAATGTACACTAATGATATCTGTAAACGGGTAATGCGAGGCCCTGAGAGCTCAGGTTAGAACTTCCGTTCAGAAAGAGAGATGATGGCTCGAGTTTCGGTGTGTCCCGTTTGGGGATCTTATCTTCAACAGCACATGATTAGCATTTTTCAATGTTTCATCATTTTTTATGCTGAGGGTGAGCTTTAAGAATAAAGCAGTGCAGAGTATTATATGAGGACTAGGCTACGGCTACCGCAAAATCAGAAGTCCAGGTATAATACCCTAGATATCATCACGCACATAGACCTAGTATGTCAGAAATAGAGTCTTTCAAATAGAATTTCAGGGGTTACCTATATATATGAGAGTTGTTCCCCACGTAATAAGCAAGTAATGATTTAGGTTTATATCCCAAACAAACTTACTAAATGTGTAAAAACCTATCGGCATATCATCACCGAGACTGCTTAACACTTTTAAATTTTACATTTCTTTAGCGTACTGCAACTGTCTAGCTGATGTACTATCATTTCCCCTTTTTATGCAAGATCTTTTTGAGATTATCTATTGTTTTTGGATTTTGAAATATTTCATGTTTTTGGGTTTTTGAATTTTTTATTGTTTTTGTATTTTCTGAAAATATAACCTAACTCCCCCTAAATACCAAAACAACTAAAAAAATCGACAAACCATTGCAGATTGCTTTTCAACATCATCTACAGTGGTACCTTCATCTACGCCAAGAATCCCCTCTGCAACCGATAGTAACTTCATACCATTAAGTTTCAAAAGATATTGAAAATGATTTTTGTCAAACGCTTTGGTATGTAAGTCAGCTTTTTGTTCACCGGTGTGGATTTTTTCTATTCGTATCAACTTCTTTTCGAAACAGTCTCGAATGAAGTGATGACGAATTTCAATGTGTTTGGTTTTAGCGTGATGAACATGAATTTTTGTTATGTTTATAGCTGCCTCATTATCAACAAAGATAGGGGTGGTAAGAAATTGGAAACCGTAGTCACGCATCTGTTCCTGGATCCACAAGATCTGGGAGCAGCAACTGCTAGCAGATACATACTCAACTTCACATGTAGACAAAGCAACAGAGGTCTGCTTCTTACATTTCCAGGTGACCAATCGGGGTCTAAAAAACTGGCATCCCGCAGTTGTTGACTTAGCGTTTACTTTGCAGCAACCGAAATCGGAATCAGAGTACCCCTCAAGCATGAAATCGCCATCTTTTGGATACCATAATCCCAAGCTAGGAGTTCCTTTCAGGTAGCGTAATATCCTCTTGACGATCATCATATGCGAAGCTCTGGGACTTGATTGAAATCGGGCCGCGAGGCAGGTTGGATACATAATATCCGGTCTTGATGCCATCAAATACATCAGCGATCCAATCATGGAGCGATACAATGTTTCATCCACCTTCTCTCCGGTGAGATCAGGATTTATTCCATGGTTCGTCGCTAACGGGGTGGAAGTTGGAGCAGTCCCAGACATCCCAAATTTCTCTAAGACATCGTGAACATACTTTGTCTAATGTATGAACGTTCCCTCGGGCAGTTGATCAACCTGAGGCCCTAAGAAGAACTTTATCTCACCCATTGATGACATTTCAAACTTCTGCCTCATCACGTTTTCAAAATCTTTGCAGAGTTCTTCATTTGTTGACCCAAAAATTATGTCGTCCACGTAAATCTGGACTATCAGAAGATGGCTGTCGACTTCTTTTGTGAAGAGGGTGGCGTCTATCTTTCCTCGGATGAAGTTGTTGGCTATCAGATGTTGAGACAAGGTCTCGTACCAGGCTCTCGGGGCCTGATGTAAGCCGTACAACACCTTATCCAAGAGTTAAACCTTATCCTTGTGGATTGGGTCGGTGAAGCCCGGTGGCTGTCCGACATATAGCTCCTCCTTCACTTTACCATAGAGAAATGCCGACTTCACATCTAGCTGGTACACTTTAAATCCTTTCCAAGATGCAAATGCTAGGAAGATTCTGATCGCCTCAAGTCGAGCAACCGGAGCATATACTTCAGTGAAATCTATACCCTCCTGCTGACTGAAACCCTGGACTACGAGTCGAGCTTTGTTGCGAACAATAACCCCTCGATCATCCCTTTTGCACTTGAACACCCACTTGGTTTTTATCTTCCTATGACCATCAGGCAAATCCACCAGTTTCCATACGCCCAACTTCTCAAACTGATTTAGTTCCTCCTGCATAGCGTTGACCCAGGAATCTTCAGTTAGTGCTTCCTTGTAAGTTCGCGGCTCAATCTGTGAAATGAAACAACTAAGTGAAAACTCTGTTTGTAAAGGAGCAACTTTTGTATAAAAGCAAGTAAGGCCCTGGTCAATCTGTCGTCTGGTGCGGAGGCCTGTTTGTAGCTATCCGATAATCAATTCTTTTGGATGATATGAAAGAGTTCTTGGCATCACCTCGCCTGGAACATCTACCTCACTTTCCAAATTTGTAATGTTCTGATTTGCGACTAGTTCGCTGACAGGAATTGTCTGATCTTGAGACTGGATTTGCTCCCCCTCAGACTCTGAATCACCACGATCGAATATAGGCCTTTCATCAGATTCTGAATTATCATTGTCTGCCGTCTGATTATTAGGAGCTTGTTCATGTTCCGAAGATGTCGGAGTTTGTAAAACTTCATCATTCTCTCCATCATTGCTTGGACTAGCCTCATCATCGTTCCAAGTTTGTCGTTGACGTTTCAGAGATTCTACTGGGAATCTTTCTTGTGATGCTTCGTATTCTCTTAGAATATCCAACTCATCAAAGAACTCTGGTTCTTCCTCTATTTCGAATGAATCCCATAGAGTATCATAATTGAAGCGCCATGAGTCAGCGGGTTTCTGAGGTGGCATTGTATAACCTTGGCATTCAACATGATGTGCTTCGATAATCCGCTTTAAGCTTGGAACAAAGACTCTTCTCATAGGACTTGCATAACCCACGAAGATACCTTCAATGCTCTTTAGACCAAATTTGCCATATGGTTCTAGAACTGTGCAGGGAGACCCGAACGGTTCTAAATACTTCAAGTTAGGTTTGCGGTTGTTAATCAGCTCGAAACACATCTTGTTGAATTTCTTCACCGTAAGAACCCCGTTAAGCGTATAGCAAGCGGCTGACACTGCTTCTGCCCAGAAATTGACAGGTAACTTTGAATAAGCAAGCATCGTCCTGGCCATTTCAATCAGTGTCCTATTCTTTCTTTCTGCGACTCCATTTTGCTGCAGAGTATAAGGCGCACTGAATTCTTGTAGAATACCTTGTTCATAACAATATTCTTCCATTTTGTTGTTCTTAAACTCTGTACCGTTGTCACTTCTTATTCTTCTAATTCGGGTTCGGTGTAAGTTCTCAATCTTTCTGAAAAGTGTCATCAAACTCTCAAATGTCTCATCCTTTGTCTTCAGGAACGTCACCCACGAAAATCTCAAAAAGTCGTCTGTGACAACTAAGCAGTATAAATCACTAGTTATTCTTTTGACATTCAAAGGACCAAAAAGATCCATGTGAAGTCTCTCCAACGGCCTCGAAACAGAGTTCATCTTCTTTCCAGGGTGAGATTTCTTTCGCTGTTTACCTTTGATACAACTAATACACTCGCCCTAAATACCAAAACAGCTAAAAAATCGACAAACCATTGCAGATTGCTTTTCAACATCATCTACAGTGGTACCTTCATCTACGCCAAGAATCCCCTCCACAACCGATAGTAACTTTATACCATTAAGTTTCAAAAGATATTGAAAACGATTTTTGTCAAATGCTTTGGTATGTAAGTCAGCTTTTTGTTCATCGGTGTGGATTTTTTCTATTCGTATCAACTTCTTTTCGAAACAGTCTCGAATGAAGTGATGACGAATTTCAATGTGTTTGGTTTTAGCGTGATGAACAGGATTTTTTGTTATGTTTATAGCTGCCTCATTATCAACAAAGATAGGGGTGGTAAGAAATTGCAAACCGTAGTAGCGCAACTATTGCTGGATCCACAAGATCTGGGAGCAGCAACTGCTAGCAGATACATACTCGGCTTCACATGTAGACAAAGCAACAGAGGTCTGCTTCTTACATTGCCAGGTGACCAATCGGGGTCCGAAAAACTGGCATCCCACAGTTGTTGACTTAGCGTTTACTTTGCAACAACCGAGATCAGAATCAGAGTACCCCTCAAGCGTGAAATCGCCATCTTTTGGATACCACAATCCCAAGCTAGGAGTTCCTTTCAGGAAGCGTAATATCCTCTTGACGATCGTCATATGCGAAGCTCTGGGACTTGATTGAAATTGGGCCGCGAGGCAGGTTGGATACATAATATCTGGTCTTGATGTCGTCAAATACATCAGTGATCCGATCATGGAGCGATACAACGATTCATCCACCTTCTCTCCGGTGAGATCATGATTTATTCCATGGTTCGTCGCTAACGGGATGGAAGTTGGAGCTGTCCCAGACATCCCAAATTTCTCTAAGACATCGTGAACATACTTTGTCTGATGTATGAACGTTCCCTCGGGCAGTTGATCAACCTGAAGCCCTAAGAAGAACTTCATCTCACCCATTGATGACATTTCAAACTTCTGCTTCATCACTTTTTCAAAATCTTTGCAGAGTTCTTCATTTGTTGACCCAAAAATTATGTCGTCCACGTAAATCTGGACTATCAGAAGATGGCTGTCGACTTCTTTTGTGAAGAGGGTGGCGTCTATCTTTCCTCGGATGAAGTTGTTGGCTATCAGATGTTGAGACAAGGTCTCGTACCAGGCTCTCGGGGCCTGATGTAAGCCGTATAACACCTTATCCAAGAGTTAAACCTTATCCTTGTGGATTGGGTCGGTGAAGCCCGGTGGCTGTCCGACATATAGCTCCTCCTTCACTTTACCATAGAGAAATGCCGACTTCACATCTAGCTGGTACACTTTAAATCCTTTCCAAGATGCAAATGCTAGGAAGATTCTGATCGCCTCAAGTGAAGCAACCGGAGCATATACTTCAGTGAAATCTATAGCCTCCTGCTGACTGAAACCCTGGACTATGAGTCGAGCTTTGTTACGAACAATAACCCCTCGATCATCCCTTTTGCACTTGAACACCCACTTCGTGTTTATCTTCATATGACCATCAGGCAAGTCCACTAGTTTCCTTATGCCTAACTTCTCAAACTGATTGAGTTCCTCATGCATAGCGTTGACCCAGGAATCTTCATTTAGTGCTTCCTTGTAAGTTCGCGGCTCAACCTGCGAAATGAAACAACTAAGTGAAAACTCTATTTGCAAAGGAGCGACTTTTGTATAAAAGCAAGTAAGGCCCTAGTCAATCTGTCGTCTGGTGCAGACGCCTGTTTGTAGCTCTCCGATAATCAATTCTTCTGGATGATATGAAAGAGTTCTTGGCATCACCTCGCCTGGAACATCTACCTCAATTTGCAAATTCGTAATGTTCTGATTTGCAACTTGTTCGCTGATAGGAATTGTCTGATCTTGAGACTGGATTTGCTCCCCCTCAGACTCTGAATCACCACGATCGAATGTTGGCCTTTCAAAAAATCAGGTGGTCACCCGATCGGACAGCACAGCCACCCGATCGGACAGCACCTTGTTCCAAGAACATTCAAGAACACTCATGATCATCAAAAATTTTCTAAGTCTAAATATCAAATTGAACATAGATCTACGTGGAGTTTTCAAACGCGATCACAATCCTATGTTCATCAAGTTCTAATTCGGCTTAATCTAGGTTTAATTTGTCAAAAAAACACCGACTGCCGATACGTTCTAACTCTTAGATCTATAGATTTTACCATGTTATGACACAAATTGTACCGGTAAACCTGTAGATCTAATCATTGCGATCAAAACCTAGTGATTAAATCTCATCAAAACAGCCTAAATTTGCCTAGATCTATCATTAAAGGTCCGCACAGTTTCGTTGAACCAGAACAGTCAATAAACATCAAGTTTTAACAGATTTAAGCATGAAAAACTTACCTTTGCCATTGTAAAAGTTGTGCAAACCAACAATCCAACGTTCTTGTCTAAAGAGAAAGTGTGAAATCAGATCAAGAATGAAAGTGTTTGAGAGAGAATAGGTCTGTCGGTCGAACGAGTGAAAGGTGTGACTGAACTATTGACCAGCTATTTATAGTGACTTTGAATCGGAGTGCTGTCCGATCGAGCTGCTGCTCGATCGGGTTGTCGCCCGAGCCAATTTCACTTCTTTGACTTTCATATGTTTGACCATTTGACCATTTGTACTTTGATTTTGATTTTATCAGTTTTTAAGAATCCACTTAAGTATCTAGGTCCAAGTTAATGATCCTAGGTACTTAATTTGCCTACCAAGTCCAAATTAATGACCTTGGTTGAACCGAAACAAAGCACATTGACGTTTTGTTTATTCTTTTTTCAAACATTTTTCTGAAAATTACAAGTTTCAAATTAATGAACTTGCTTTGACTTTGCATTTGATCAGGTTTAACATGATAAGCTCCCAACCCATCAGTTTAGCTCAGAAACTTCCTGCATCTGTTTCAAACTACGAATCTGAAGATCAGCTTTCAACTTTGGTTTGTCGAAGAAACTAAAGTAGAAATGTAAAATCTTTTTGTGATTTTTAAGTCTAGAAACTTATGAAATCCTTTTGGGTTTTGAATATTAAACTTGAAATGAAATGAGATGCAGTAAACATAAACTATTTACAAACATATTTTTGGTGAGCGTGTTAGGAGATCATATCAGCTGTTGACAAGTTACAAGTACCGTTAAGCTTGATTTCATACTAAGCATTAAACAATTCACAGTGATTGCCGATATACTGATCCAATTTAAATTTTCACACAATTTTCAATCTGTTCATGATACGAATTAGTGTTTTAAAGCCATAACTTATACGCGTGTACCACCTCAGAATATACTCCCGTATCCAGACAATCTATATTCAGTCTTACAGGTGAACGTACAATAATGATATCTGTAAACAGGTAATGCGAGGCCATGAGAGCTCAGGTTAGAACTTCCGTTCAGACAGAGAGATGACGGCTCGACTTTCGGTGTGTCCCGTTTGGGGATCTTTTCTTCAACAGCACATTAGCATTTTTCAATGTTTCATCATTTTTTATGATGGGGGTGAGCATTAAGAATAAAGCAGTGCAGAGTATTATACGAGGACTAGGCTATTGCTTCCACAAAATCAGAAGTCCTTGTATAATACCCCAGATATCATCACGCACATAGACCTAGTATGTCAGAAATAGAGTCTTTCAAACAGGATTTCAGGGGTTACCTATATATCCGAGAGATGTTCCCCATGTAATAAGCAAGAAATGATTTAGGTTTATATCCCGAACAAACTTACTAAATGTGTAAAAACCTATCGGCATATCATCAGTGAGACTGCTTAACACTTTTAAACTTTACATTTCTTTAGCGTACTACAACCGTCTAACTGATATACTATCATTTCCCCTTTTTACACAAGCTCTTTTTCAGATTTTCTATTGTTTTTGGATTTTGAAATATCTCATGTTTTTGGGTTTTTGAATTTTTTATTGTTTTTGTATTTTCTGAAAATATAACCTATTGGTATCACTTGTTAGGTCCTTTTGTATAGGATTTGATTGACACAAACGTAGACGAATCGACCTTGATCAATATGCAGAATCCATTGGATCAAGTCTCAGAAGTACGACAAAGTATTCAACGTTTAACACCATCTGATCTTTCTATTAAGAAGATATGAAAGTACACAAGTGCCAGTAGAAGTCAGACTTGACAGAGTACACCAACAGAATCAGCAAAAGTTCTGAAAGTCCTACCCTGACCTGGTATTTATAGGCAGACTCAGGAGGCTACTAAGTGTTGTCCGATCGGATAACAATGCTGTCCGATCGGATGACAGTGTTGTCCGTTCGGTTGGCCCATCTGATTGGGTGACACTGGTCAACATTCAGTCAACACTTTTACATACAAGTTCCATTTCCTGAGCTGTCTAACCACGTACATACATACATAAACATAAATGTTCACAAAGGACATAAACAGACAAAATACGACTAAATGCTGACGGAAGCTACAGACGCATGAACTAACAGACTCCCCCTCAAGATCTAAACCCTTCAAGTGAACACCATTTACTAAGTCGTTGTGCACCAGGTAGTTCATTTTGCGCAGGTGATTGTGGCCCATCTTTCGATGCCACAGCTGTGACTCCTTTTCGGTGGCTCTTGACATGAAGCAGTGAGTCTGACCCGTGGTAGTAGTGGCTACGCTCATGTCTAACACGTACAGATCGTCGACTCTTGGTGCTCTCATGATGACCCACTCTTCGGGGACAACAAATCCCGGTTTTAAGATCAAACATTCTTTGTCCGTGAAGTGCGTTGAATACATTCGATCACAAATTTGAGATATGCTCAGAAGATTGTTTTCCAGCTCGGCGATGTAGTTTACTCTTTTAAACGTGACAGTATCATACGATAACGTTCCCTCACCAACTATACAACCTCCTTGATGTCCGGCGAATCCCACATATCCTCCATTAAACCCTCGAACATCATACAGTAGGGTCTTCATCCCCGTCATGTGCCGAGAAGCTCCACTATCCATAATCCAACGTGAAACGGATCTCGGTAGCTCCTGCACATTTCAAAAACATTTAGTGAGATTTTGAAGCAACCTAAGCCTCTTTTGACTCAGGTAGCTTGACGTTTAGAATTGTGGTTTGGGTGTATAATGGCGGGAAATTCTTGTCATTCATTTTTAAACTTTCTTCAGATCCAACCTCAACCTCTTTGTATAAGAAAAAATCATCTTTCTAAGGTTGACCAGATGGTTGGTCTTTCTTCGGAACATACTTCTTCCCTGGTGGGGTAGAAGTTTGTTTCTCAAGTTTATTATAGTAATCCAAAGGAACATTCATCTTTACCGGTGTGGTAGAGGATGATTGTTTTGTGGACTCAGAAACATTTGGTTTTGGATAACTTGATTTCTTTTCAACAGATTTTGGTTTCCAAGTTTGTTGAGACGAAGCGACCCGTTTGTAAAATTTATCAGTTTTAGTTACCAACTTCTTTACGGGTTCAGTTTTGAATTTGGTGTTGTCATTTTTCAAAACTTTCTTCTCAACAATCATTGGAGCTTTGCCTTTTACATCGTCTCTCTTCTTTTGACCCTCGACAACCACAGACTTAGGCTTCGCGTTGGTGCACTTTCGTGCAATGTGTCCAACTTGATTGCATTTGAAGCATGTTCGGGTGTCAACTACCCGACTTGTGCCTTCGGTCTAAGGCTGTGAGGCCTTCTTTTCAAAGAATTCTTCATTTGATTTTGAAAAGATCTCAGATTCTAGCTCGGAATGAGAACTCGAGCTTTTCACAAACACCTTTTTCTCAACAAATTTCTAGTTTTAAAAGTTCCCTTTTTATTATTCTTACCACCCTGATAACCACCCGACCATTTGTTTTGGTTGTTGTTAGAAAAACGTGGTGGTATAACAGGTTTTTTGTAGTAAGATTTATCCTTTTCAAAGTTCAATTGCCTTTCGGAACGTTTCAAACCTTCGATTTCAGAAACATCAATTTCAACCAGTTTAAACACATTTTTCAATTTGTCTACATTCACGTTCTCCAGAGGAAACTCAAAATCCGAATACAACTTATCTGAACCCGACATCTTGTACATCACAAGAGTAGGTTTTTCACTTAATTTGTTTTTGGATTTTGATTTCGGAATGTATTTATCCAAAAAAGCACTCTTCGTCCTCAGTTGGGTCACTGTCAGATTTCAAAACATTTTCAACCACATTTTTAACAACTTCGGACTGAACACTATCTTCATCGGATGATGAAGTGAATGTGATATCAATTGTTTATGGAAGTTTAATCTCTTTTGTTTCATCATCATTAACCAACCCAGACTTTTTCTTTGAAAAATTATTCAACACTGGCGGTGGAACTTGATGATACCCAACCCCAGTTCCGTCTGACTATACATCTTCACCAGCTTTGTTCTTCCCAATGGGTTTGGGAACTATGTGTTGAATAATTTTTCAAACTGATGATATTCAACACTGGTTAGTTTCAGATTGATTCGTTCATTTTCAATCTTAGCTTCCTGAAACTGAAGCTTTAGATTAGCAATCTCATCCAACTGTTGGTTGATTTGCCTTTCTTTTGACTGAAGTACTCCCGACAGTTGAAGATTTCTTTGGTTGTTTTACTGTTTCTCTCATCAGAATCTTTTATCATTCTTTTTAGCTTCTCATAATTTTCAAAAAGTTGACGGTTTTCATGAATTAACTTTTCATTTTCTTTCCTAACTTGTTCTACTTCAATTTTATCAGTTAACTCGATTCGATCATTTGAAGCTTTCACCAGTTTGTCACAACTTAAGATTTGATTTTCAACTTCTCTGACTCTTTCAGTCAGCTCTTTAGTCTTTTTAGCGCTGAGATACACATGCGTACTACAAAACTTGCAGTTTTTCATGCAATTTTTGTAGTCACTTTCAATTTTGGCTTTATCAGTCTTACCTGACCCATTTGTTGAATCATTAGAACTGACCTTGACCTTTGACTCAGATCCGGACTTAGAATCTACCTCTAATTCCTTTGCTGCGAGCACCTTATCTGCCATTTTCTTTAGGTTCTCTGCAGTCATCTCTTTTGAAGTGTCGATTATCCCATCATCGACTTTCTTTGACTTTTGCTTTTCTTCTTCTTCTTGCCTTGGCCACATTCTCTGTCTCTCTTCTTCATGTTCAGCTATTTGTTCGATAAGAGTTTCAACAAGAAGTGTCGATGGTTCTACCAGTATATTGCCTTTAGGATCCAAATAGCATTCCCTATCAGCATCCCATCTATTTGCACTTTTTGCCTCTTTCCAGGCACGATAATGTCTATCTTTCATGGTTTGTGCTAACACCTTTCTGTTGACATATTTTTCTTCTTCAATCCGGGTGTCTTTGAATGGCACAATCTTTGCCATGAAGGCATATCCCACAACATCTTCTTCAGGTAATAGATCACTCCAGTCAAAGCCCTCATCATCATGGATTACTGCTATGGCTCTTGACTTTTCTTTAGGAGCTTCTTCTAACTGTTTCATTCTCGGAGGTTCTGCTTTGTTTTGATGATAGATGGCCTTTTTATAATAATCATCACGGAATGGATTTGCCATTTCATTAGAAGCTGCATTTCTGCATTCTCATTTAAAGTGCCCCTTTTGCTTGCACTTAAAACTTGTAACCTTCGATTTATCAAAACCTAATTTTGTTGAAGGTCCACCAATGGAATGTCTACCGGTTATTTCCATGAACCTCTGAGCCCTTCTAACAACACTCGCCATGCACCATCTAATGTCAATCAACTCCATTTCTTCGGGGTCGATTTGATCATAGTCTTCTTTGGTAAGGTTAGTTTTTCCGATCTTCCCTGCTACTAAACCACCATCTGCAGCTTGGCTGCTTCTTCGCTAATGTTCTGTGCATTGTTGAGATTTACAACAATGTTGCACTGGAAGACATTCTTCGAAACAGATTGTTGCAGTTGGCTTGGGGCAGATGAAGATGATCCTCCATGATATCTACTGCTTGGAGCATAACTGCTGTTTTGATTTTCTTGATTTGACATGCTTGAGTTTTCAGTTGAGAACGCAGTCTTTGGAGACACAGTCTTTGGAATCATGCTTCCCCGATAGTACAGATCAACGTTTTGTTGATACGGGGTTCTGTTGACTTTGTTTGTCTTTCTAATCTCAAGCTCGTGGCTTTCAAGCCTCTCAATCAGCAAATCGACTGTCAGATCCTCCTTCTTTACTGTGTTCCTCAACAGCAGAGCAAAATACATTCAATCTTTTTCGTCGGGCATTGAATCCAACTACTTATCAACCAATTCTTCCTCGGTAAACTTAAACCCATGTCTAGAAAGCTCGATCTTTAAGTGACAAAACCGTTCTATCATCTTTGAAACTGATTCATTCTTCATATAACCGAACAGATCAAATTCTTTGTTCAACAATTTTTTCTTGTTCTTAACAATTTCTTCTCCTCCCACACACTTCTTTTCTAGTTTTGCCCATAAATCTCTGGAATCTTTGTAATCGATTAAAGATATGATATCATCCCTCACTGATTGATGTAGCAATGCAAGACATTTCTTTTCAGCAATAAAACTTTCTTGTTCAGTATCGATCAGGTTTTCATAGTCACTTCTCCCAATATTGAAACCATTCCTTAAACACTTCCAACTTTGGTAGGCGAAAGCCATGAGCTTGGGCGGTTTGTTGTAGGTGCCATAAGCGTTATCCACGCTTAGTGAGTCAGCAATGGCTTTCTTAGGATTCGGGTTTGGACCAGTGTTGTTTGTGTTGCTTGACGTGGCCTCTCCCGTGTTGCTGGTGTAAGCAAATATGTCACTAAATGGGTTTAGAAAATCATCCCCCATTTTTAGAGTACCTGAAACAGTTTTCAAACACTTAGACAAATTTTTGGAATTTTCAAATGTTTCACACTGGTGCACTTGAATCGAATGGTGATTCGATCGAGTGGCACAATATTACAAAAGAGAAGTACACGAATCGGATTGCAACTCGATCGGGTGGTTGTCCGATTGAGTGGTTGTCCGAACGAGTAGCATAACAACCTTTGAAAAATTTTTACTTTTCAACCCTTCACCGATCGGGTGGTTGTCCGATCGAGTGACAGGATGACGTAATCACCAGAAAACAATAACAACAATGCTGTCCGATCGGGTAACACTGATGACGTCAGGAACAAATGATCAAGAACAATCTAAGCCAAATCGTTCGAGCAGATGTTCGAATGAGTGAATGACGTCAGTACACATGAATAGTTCAACATAGTTTTTGATGATTTTGATATAGTTTTTGATGGAATTTTCTTATGAAATTTTGAAGGATTGTACTATGATTGATTGCGAACAGATGGATAACAAAATCGTCAAATTTTAAGCGTAATTTCCTGTTCAATTTTATGTTTTTCTGGTTTTTAAGGTATAAAAGTGAAAAGCTCAGAAAGAAATGAGTAGAAAGTGAGAGAATTCGTCAAATTTCCGGTGAAATTTGACTCTAATCGGCAAGAAAAGCTTGAATTCCGGTGAATTCGTTGTCGTAGATCTCGATTCAGTCTCCTGGATGCTCTGATACCACTTGTTAGGTCCTTTTGTATAGGATCTGATTGACACAAACGTAGACGAATCGACCTTGATCAATGTGCGGAATACATTGGATCAAGTCACAAAAGTATGACAAAGTATTCAACATTTAACACCGTCTGATCTATCAATTAAGAAGATATGAAAGTACACAAGTACCAGTAGAAGTCAGACTTGACAGAGTACACCAACAAAATCAGCAAAAGTTCTCAAAGTCCTACCCTGAACTGGTATTTATAGGCAGACTCAGGAGGCTACTAAGTGCTGTCCGATCGGATGACAATGCAACTCGATCGGATGACAGTGCTGTCCGTTCGGATGGCCCATCCGATCAGGTGACACAGGTCAACATTCAGTGAACACTTTTACATACAAGTTCCATTTCCTGAGCTGTCTAACCACGTACATACATACATAAGCATAAAAGTTCACAAAGGACATAAACAGTCAAAATACGACTAAATGCTGACGGAAGCTACATACGCATGAACTATCAAAAATCTTCATAAACTAAATCACACATATATATGTTGATATTTAAGAGATATGCAGTCAAGAAAATCAAGAGAAATGGTGATATATATGCGGATTAGACACCAAAAAATAAACACTCAAAAAATGGCTATAATTTAAGGAATGTGTTTAGTGACGGCATTAGATTCCTAATTGATGGAGAAAGGTCTGGTGGCAAGAAAAGCTGCTTCCAAGAGGTTGTCAAGTGTTTTCGCTCGATAAATTCCATTCTTGGTGGTTGGTTTGGCCCTTGTTCCTGTAACTCGAATCCTAGCCCGGTATATCCCATTTTAGTTTTACACCATTGTGAACCTTACGACTTTTTTACTCTCTGATCGAGGTTCTCGGCGTTGAAAAATCTTCGTAAACTAAATCACACGTGTATATGTTGAAATTTAAGAGATATACAGTCAAGAAAATCAAGAGCAATGGTGATATATATGCGGATTAGACCCCAAAAATAAACACTCAAAAATGACTACAATTTAAGGAATGAGTTTAGTGACGAAATCAGATTCTTAATTGATGGAGAAAGGTCTGGTGGCAAGAAAAACTGCTTCCAGGAGGTTGTCAAGTGTTTTCGCTCAACGATTCCATTCTTGGGTGGTTGGTTTGGCCCTTGTTCCTATAACTCGAATCCTATCCCGGGGTATCCCATTTTAGTTTTATACCATTGAGAACCTTACGCCTTTTTACTCTCTAATCAAGGTTCTCGGCATTGAAAAATCTTCGTAAACTAAATCACACGTGTATATGTTGGCATTTAAGAGATATACAGTCAAGAAAATCAAGAGCAACGGTAATATATATGCTGATTAGACACCAAAAAAAAAAACACTCAAAAATGGCTATAATTTAAGAAATGTGTTTAGTGACGGCATCAGATTCCTAATTGATGGTGAAAGGTCTGGTGGCAAGAAAAACCGCTTCCAGGAGGTTGTCAAGTGTTTTCGCTCGATGATTCCATTCTTGGGTGGTTGGTTTGGCCCTTGATCCTGTAACTCGAATCCTAGCCCGGTATATCCCATTTTAGTTTTACACCATTGTGAACCTTACGCTTTTTTACTCTCTGATCGAGGTTCTCGGCATTGAAAAATCTTCGTAAACTAAATCACACGTGTATATGTTGACATTTAAGAGATATACAGTCAAGAAAATCAAGAGCAATGGTGATATATATGCGGATTAGACCCCAAAAATAAACACTCAAAAATGGCTACAATTTAAGGAATGTGTTTAGTGACGGCATCAGATTCCTAATTGATGGAGAAAGGTCTGGTGGCAAGAAAAGCTGCTTCCCGGAGGTTGTCAAGTGTTTTCGCTCAACGATTCCATTCTTGGGTGGTTGGCTTGGGGCTTGTTCCTGTAACTCGAATACTAGCCCGGTGTAGCCCATTTTAGTTTTACACCATTGTGAACCTTACGCCTTTTTTACTCTCTGATCGAGTTCTTGGCATCGAAAAATCTTCGTAAACTTAATCACACGTGTATATGCTGACATTTAAGAGATATAGAGTCAAGAAAATCAAGAGCAATGGTAATATATATGCGGATTAGACACCGAAAAATAAACACTCAAAAAACGGCTACAATTTAAGGAATGTGTTTAGTGACGGGATCAGATTCCTAAATGATGGAGAAAGGTCTGGTGGCAAGAAAAGCCGCTTCCAGGAGGTTGTCAAGTGTTTTCGCTCGACGATTCCATTCGTGGGTGGTTGGTTTGGCCCTTGTTCCCTGTAACTCGAATCCTAGCCCGGTATATCCCATTTAAGTTTTACACTATTGTGAACGTTATGCCTTTTTTACTCTCTGATCGAGGTTCTCGGCATTGAAAAATCTTCGTAAACTAAATCACACGTGTATATGTTGACATTTAAGAGATATACAGTCAAGAAAATCAAGAGCAATGGTGATATATATGCGGATTAGACCCCAAAAATAAACACTCAAAAATGGCTACAATTTAAGGAATGTGTTTAGTGACAGCATCAGATTCCTAATTGATGGAGAAAGGTCTGGTGGCAAGAAAAGCTGCTTCCCGGAGGTTGTCAAGTGTTTTCGCTCAACGATTCCATTCTTGGGTGGTTGGCTTGGGGCTTGTTCCTGTAACTCGAATACTAGCCCGGTGTAGCCCATTTTAGTTTTACACCATTGTGAACCTTACGCCTTTTTTACTCTCTGATCGAGTTCTTGGCATCGAAAAATCTTCGTAAACTTAATCACACGTGTATATGCTGACATTTAAGAGATATAGAGTCAAGAAAATCAAGAGCAATGGTAATATATATGCGGATTAGACACCGAAAAATAAACACTCAAAAAACGGCTACAATTTAAGGAATGTGTTTAGTGACGGCATCAGATTCCTAAATGATGGAGAAAGGTCTGGTGGCAAGAAAAGCCGCTTCCAGGAGGTTGTCAAGTGTTTTCGCTCGACGATTCCATTCGTGGGTGGTTGGTTTGGCCCTTGTTCCCTGTAACTCGAATCCTAGCCCGGTATATCCCATTTAAGTTTTACACTATTGTGAACGTTATGCCTTTTTTACTCTCTGATCGAGGTTCTCGGCATTGAAAAATCTTCGTAAACTAAATCACACGTGTATATGTTGACATTTAAGAGATATACAGTCAAGAAAATCAAGAGCAATGGTGATATATATGCGGATTTGACACCAAAAATAAACACACAAAAACTGGCTACAATTTAAGGAATATGTTTAGTGAAGGCATCATATTCCTAATTGATGGAGAAAGGTCTGGTGGCAAGAAAAGCTGCTTCCAGGAGGTTGTCAAGTGTTTTCGCTCTACGATTCCATTCTTGGGTGGTTGGTTTTGCCCTTGTTCCTGTAACTCGAATCCTAGCCCGGTGTATCCCATTTTAGTTTTACACCATTGTGAACCTTACGCGTTTTTTACTCCTCTGATGGAGGTTCTCGGCGTTGAAAAATCTTCGTAAACTAAATCACACGTGTATGTGTTGACATTAAGAGATAGACAGTCAAGAAAATCAAGAGCAATGGTGATATATACGCGGATAAGACACCAAAAAATAAACAATCAAAAAATGGCTACAATTTAAGGAATGTGTTTAGTGACAACATCAGATTCCTAATTAATGGAGAAAGGTCTGGTGGTAAGAAAAGCTGCTTCCAGGAGGTTGTCAAGTGTTTTCGCTTGACGATTCCATTCTTGGGTGGTTGGTTTGGCCCTTGTTCCTGTAACTCAAATCCTAGCTCGGTATATCCCATTTTAGTTTTACAGCATTGTGAACCTTAAGCCTTTTTTACTCTCTGATCGAGGTTCTCGGCATTGAAAAATCTTCATGAACTAAATCACACGTGTATATGTTGACAGTTAAGAGATATACAGTCAAGAAAATCAAGAGCAATGGTGATATATATGCGGATTAGACACCAAAAAATAAAAAGTAAAAAAATGGCTACAATTAAAGGAATGTGTTTAGTGACGGTATCAGATTCTTAATTGATGGAGAAAGGTCTGGTGGTAAGAAAAGCTGCTTCCAGGAGGTTATAAAGTGTTTTCGCTCGACGATTCCATTCTTGGGTGGTTTGTTTGGCCCTTGATCCTGTAACTCGAATCCTAGCCCGGTGTATACCATTTTAGTTTTACACCATTGTAAACCTTACACCTTTTTTACTCTCTGATCGAGGTTCTCGGCATTGAAAAATCTTCGTAAACTAAATCACACGTGTATATGTTGACATTTAAGAGATATACAGTCAAGAAAATCAAGAGCAATGGTGATATATATGCGGATAAGACAACAAAAAATAAACAATCAAAAAATGGCTACAATTTAAGGAATGTGTTTAGTGACAACATCAGATTCCTAATTAATGAAGAAAGGTCTGGTGGTAAGAAAAGCTGCTTCCAGGAGGTTGTCAAGTGTTTTCTCTTGACGATTCCATTCTTGGGTTGTTGGTTTGGCCCTTGTTCCTGTAACTCGAATCCTAGCCCGGTATATCCCATTTTTGTTTTGCACCATTGTTAACCTTACGCCTTTTTTACTCTCTTATCGAGGTTCTCGGGCATTGAAAAATCTTCGTAAACTAAATCTCACGTGTATATGTTGACATTTAAGAGATACACAGTTAAGAAAATCAAGAGCAATCGTGATATATAAGCGGATTACACACCAAAATATAAAAACTCAAAAAATGGCTACAATTTAAGGAATGTGTTTATTGACGGCATCCGATTCCTAATTGATGGAGAAAGGTCTGGTGGCAAGAAAAGCCGCCTCCAGGAGGTTGTCAAGAGTTTTCGCTCGACGATTCCATTCTTGGGTGGTTGGTTTGGCCCTTGTTCCTGTAACTCGAATCCAAGCCCGGTATATCCTATTTTAGTTTTACACCATTGTGAACCTTTCGCCCTTTTTACTCTCTGATCGAGGTTCTCTGCATTGAAAAATCTTCGTAAACTAAATCACACATGTATATGTTGATATTTAAGAGATATACAATCAAGAAAATCAAGAGCAATGGTGATATATATGCGGATTAGACACCAAAATATAAAAACTCAAAAAATGGCTACAATTTAAGGAATGTGTTTAGTGACGGCATCCGATTCCTAATTGATGGAGAAAGGTCTGGTGGCAAGAAAAGCCGCTTCCAGGAGGTTGTCAAGAGTTTTCGCTCGACGATTCCATTCTTGGGTGGTTGGTTTGGCCCTTGTTCCTGTAACTCGAATCCAAGCCCGGTATATCCTATTTTAGTTTTACACCATTGTGAACCTTACGCCCTTTTTACTCTCTGATCTAGGTTCTCCGCATTGAAAAATCTTCCTAAACTAAGTCACACGTGTATTTGTTGACATTTAAGAGATATACAGTCAAGAAAATCAAGAGCAATGGTGATATATATGCGGATTAGACACCAAAAAATAAACACTCAAAAAATGGCTACAATTTAAGGAACGTGTTTAGTGACGGCATCAGATTCCCAATTGATGGAGAAAGTTTTGGTGGCAAGAAAAGCCGCTTTCAGGAGGTTGTCAAGAGTTTTCTCTTGACGATTCCATTCTTGGGTGGTTGGTTTGGCCCTTATTGCTGTAACTCGAATCCTAGCCCGGTATATCCCATTTTAGTTTTACACCTTTGTGAACCTTACGCCTTTTTTACTCTCTGATCGAGGTTCTCGGCATTGAAAAATCTTCATAAACTAAATCACATGTGCTATATGTTGACATTTAAGAGATATACAGCCAAGAAAATCAAGAGCAATGGTGATATATATGTGGATTAGACGCCAAAATATAAACACTCAAAAAATGGCTACAATTTAAGGAATGTGTTTAGTGACGGCATCCGATTCCTAATTGGTGGAGAAAGGTCTGGTGGCAAGAATAGCTACTTCTAGGAGGTTGTCAAGTGTTTTCGCTCGACGATTCGATTCTTGGGTGGTTGGTTTGGCCCTTGTTCCTGTAACTCGAATCCTAGCCCGTTATATCCCATTTTAGTTTTACACCATTGTTAACCTTACGCCTTTTTTACTCTCTGATCGAGGTTCTCGGCATTGAAAAATCATCGTGAACTAAATTACACGTGTATATGTTGACATTTAAGAGATATATACAGTCAAGAAAATCAAGGGCAATGGTGATATATATGCGGATTAGACACCAAAATATAAAAACTAAAAAAATGGCTACAATTTAAGGAATGTGTTTAGTGACGTCATCCGATTCCTAATTGATGGAGAAAGGTCTGGTGGCAGGAAAAGCCGCTTCCAGGAGGTTGTCAAGAGTTTTCGCTCGACGATTCTATTCTTGGGTGGTTGGTTTGGCCCTTGTTCCTGTAACTCGAATCCAAGCCCGGTATATCCTATTTTAGTTTTACACCACTGTGAACCTTACGCCCTTTTTACTCTCTGATCGAGGTTCTCCGCATTGAAAAATCTTCCTAAACTAAATCACATGTGTATATGTTGACATTTAAGAAATATACAGTCAAGAAAATCAAGAGCATTGGTGATATATATGTGTATCAGATACCAAAAAATAAACACTAAAAAATGGCAATAATTTAAGGAATGTGTTTAGTGACGACATCAGATTCCTAATTGATGGAGAAAGGTCTGGTGGCAAGAAAAGCTGCTTCCAGGAGGTTATCAAGTGTTTTCGCTCGACGATTCCATTCTTGGGTGGATGGTTTGGCCCTTGTTCCTGTAACTCGAATCCTAGGCCGATATATCCCGTTTTAGTTTTAGAACATTGTGAACCTTACGCATTTTTTACTCTCTGATCGAGGTTCTCGACATTGAAAAATCTTCGTAAACTAAATCACACGTGTATATGTTGACATTTAAGAGATATACAATCAAGAATATCAAGAGCAAAGGTGATATATATGCGGATTTGACACCAAAAAAATAAACATTCTAAAAATGGCTACAATTTAATGAATGTGTTTAGTGACGGCATCAGATTCCTAATTGATGGAGAAAGGTCTGGTGGTAAGAAAAGCTGCTTCCAGGAGGTGGTCAAGAGTTTTCTCTCGACGATTCCATTCTTGGGTGGTTGCTTTCGCCCTTGTTCCTGTAACTCAAATCCTAGCCCGGTATATCCCATTTTAGTTTTACACCTTTGTGAACCTTACGCCTTTTTTACTATCTGATCGAGGTTCTCGGCATTGAAAAATCATCGTGAACTAAATTACACCTGTATATGTTAACATTTAAGAGATATATACAGTCAAGAAAATCAAGAGCAATTATGTTATATATGTGGATTATACAGCAAAAAATAAACATTCAAAAAATGGCTACAATTTAAGGAATGTGTTTAGAGACGGCATCAGATTCCTAATTGATGGAGAAAGGTCTGGTGGCAAGAAAAGCCGCTTCCAGGAGGTTGTCAAGAGTTTTACATCGACGATTCCATTCTTAGGTGGTTGGTTTGGCCCTTGTTCCAGTAACTCGAATCCTAGCCCGGTATATCCCATTTTAGTTTTACACCCTTGTGAACTTTACGCCTTTTTTACTCTCTGATCGAGGTTCTCGGCATTGAAAAATCTTCCTAAATTAAATCACACGTGTATATGTTGACATTTAAAAGATATACAGTCAAGAAAATCAAGAGCAATGGTGATATATATGCGGATAAGACACCAAAAAATAAACAATCAAAAAATGGCTACAATTTAAGGAATGTGTTTAGTGACAACATCAGATTCCTAATTAATGAAGAAAGGTCTGGTGGTAAGAAAAGCTGATTCCAGGAGGTTGTCAAGTGTTTTCTCTTGACGATTCCATTCTTGGGTGGTTGGTTTGGCCCTTTTTCCTGTAACTCGAATCTTAGCCCGGTATATCCCATTTTAGTTTTGCACCATTGTTAACCTTACGCCTTTTTTACTCTCTGATCGAGGTTCTCGGGCATTGAAAAATCTTCGTAAACTAAATCACACGTGTATATGTTGACATTTAAAAGATATACAGTCAAGAAAATCAAGAGCAATGGTGATATATATGCGGATAAGACACCAAAAAATAACACTAAAAAAATGGCTACAATTTAAGGAATGTGTTTAGTGGCGGCATCAGGTTCCTAATTGATGGAGAAAGGTCTGGTGGTAAGAAAAGCCGCTTCCAGGAGGTTGTCAAGTGTTTTCGCTCGACAATTCCATTCTTGGGTGGTTGGGGCCCTTGTTCCTGTAACTCGAATCCTAGCTCGGTATATCTCATTTTAGTTTTACACCATTGTTAACCTTACGCCTTTTTTACTCTCTAATTGAGGTTCTCGGGCATTGAAAAATCTTCGTAAACTAAATCACACGTGTATATGTTGACATTTAAGAGATATACAGTCAAGAAAATCAAGAGAAATGGTGATATATATGCGGATAAGACACCAAAAAATAAAACTAAAAAAAATGGCTACAATTTAAGGAATGTGTTTAGTGACGGCATCAGGTTCCTAATTGATGGAGAAATGAATGGTGGCAAGAAAAATTGCTTTTAGGAGGTTGTTAAGTGTTTTCGCTCGACGATTCCATTCTTGGGTGGTTGGTTTGGCCCTTGTTCCTGTTACTCGAATCCTAGCCCAGTATATCCCATTGTAGTTTTACACCATTGTGAACCTTACGCCTTTTTACTCTCTGATCGAGGTTCTCGGCATTGAAAAATCTTCGTAAACTAAATCACACGTGTATATGTTGACATTTAAGAGATATACAGTCAAGAATATCAAGAACAATGGTGATATATATCCGAATTAGACACCAAAAAATAAACACTAAAAAATGGCTACAATTTAAGGAATGTGTTTAGTGACGGCATCAGATTCCTTATTGAAGGAAAAAGGTCTAGTGTCAAGAAAAGCTGCTTCCAGGAGGTTGTCAAGTGTTTTCGCTCGACGATTCCATTCTTGGGTGGTTGGTTTGGCCCCCTTGTTCCTGTAACTCGAATCCTAGCCCAGTATATCGCATTGTAGTTTTACACCATTGTGAACCTTACGCCTTTTTATTCTCTGATCGAGGTTCTCGGCATTGAAAAATCTTCGTAAACTAAATCACACGTGTATATGTTGACATTTAAGAGATATACAGTCAAGATAATCAAAAGCAATGGTGATATACATGCGGATTAGACAACAAAAAATAAACACTCAAAAAATGGCTACAATTTAAGGAATGTGTTTAGTGATGGCATCAGATTCCTAATTGGAAGACCCAGCTTTGGAGGCAACCAGGGATGAGCAAATCAATGAAAAATTCCCAACGGAGTCCCTGGAAATGGTGGAATACCGAGAAGGGCCATGGTACGCCGACTATGCTAACTACCTAGCTAGCGGTATAGTCGCATAAGGATGGCCACATCATCAAAGAAAGAAATTATTTTCCGATGTAAAGCATTATTTTTGGGAATATCCTTATCTTTTCAAAATGTGTGCTGATCATCTCATCTGTCGATGCGTATATGGTAGTGAAGCAAGAAGAATTCTCCGCCATTGTCATGAGGGTCCATACGGAGGACATCATGGTGCCGCTAGTAGCACACGAAAGGTATTTGATTTAGGAATTTATTGGCCAACCATTTACAAAGACGCCCAGAGTCTTATAAAGACATGTGACGCTTGCCATAGATCAGGTAATATTTCTTCCAAAAACGAAATGCCACAATATGGCATTCTAGTTTGTGAAATTTTTGATGTGTGGGGACTCGACTTTATGGGACCTTTCCCACCGTCAAAAGGAAACAAATATATACTTGTGGTGGTAGATTACTTGTCTAAATGGGCCGAGGCCGAGGCACTTCCAACAAATGATAGAAGAGTCGTGGTAAGATTTCTGAAAAGATTATTCTCTCGTTTTGGAACACCAAAAGGACTGATAAGTGATAGAGGTACCCATTTTTGTAACCATCAACTTGAATTTTTTTTAACAAGGTATGGGGTCTATCACCGGGTCTCAACAGCATATCACCCTCAAACAAACGGACAAGCCGAAGTGACTAATAGAGGTACCATAGGGTTAAATAAAAAGGAATGGGCCGATAAATTAGACGACGCTTTATGGGCTTTTCGAACAGCGTACAAAACAACAATAAGTACAACCCTATATAAGCTTGTCTATGGAAAAAAGTTGTCATTTTCCGGTAGAAATAGCACACAAGGCCTACTGGGCAATTAAAAACGTAAACTTAGACTTAGAAATTGCCGGTAAAAATCGATTTTGCCAATTAAATGAATTAGACGAATTAAGGAATTATGCATACTCTAACTCCGAAATTTATAAGGAAAGAATGAAAAATTTGCATGATAAATGCATTAAACCTAATGAATTTCGTGTAGGAGATCAAGTTCTATTGTTTAATTCACGACTTCGATTATTCCCTGGTAAATTAAAGTCTAGGTGGTCAGGACCTTTTTCCATCACCCATATTTTTCCCACACGGTGCAGTCGAAATTAAATCTCGGAATGGAATTCCATTCAAAGTCAATGGCCAACGACTAAAGCTTTATCAAGGATTTATTGAGGATGAAGAGGAAGAACTCTAGCTTCAAACGGTCGAAGAATGAAACAAAGGTTCAAGCATGAACATCATACCTTGTAAGTTACGAACATCAGGAAAACATCTAAATCGGTAAGATTTCTAAAATCAAGTTTCGGGTAACAGGACACTCACACGAGCACTAAAATTTTTTTTGCCCGCCCACGGGGCCGTGTTCGCGCAACTGACGGGGATAAAACCCCTTTTCTAAGTCAGTTCTTCATTCCACACGCCCCTTTTCCCCAAGAACTCTCTGGTTCCGGCGAGATTTTCTGCAGATTTCAACGTTTCCCCTTCTCCTAACAACGTCAAGGTATGATTCTATCCTTATAATTAGTTAGTTTAAGTTCTTGCATGTAGTTTAACATCAAAATTTGGGGAAAAATCTAGGGTTCTTCAACTTGAACCGGATCAAACCCCAAATTTTTGCTTAGATTTGTTAGAGTATTAGTATAGATACATGTTATAGGAAGTAAATCAACTTGTATTGATTGTAGATTTGCCCGATTTCTCACAAAAACCCCAAACCCTTGTTTTTGAACCGAAAAAGATGAAATTGAAGGGGTAAACGGGTTGTTTTGGGAAAAACGGCACTTGGGGTTTCATTTTTGGGGAAAACCGCCCCTACTGGACCAAAAATTTTCAAGTTTTCGGGACCGGGTCGAAAAATGGAATTTTTGGGAAACAAACGTCTGGACACGGGGTCGTGTCCAGCCGATTTCAGGCGAACATGGGGTGTGTCCGCTGAACACGAGGTCGTGTTTAGCCGACTGTTTTTAGTTTTCTTCGAAAATTTCACTATTTCCTGCTAATTGTTTGGTGTTTTCTTTCAGATGGCCAAGAAATTTACCAGATTCAACGCAAGTGAGTTGGCTGCTCAGGCGCGGTATGAGGTGCTAAGAACTAGGCCCGAGGAAAATCCCAGACAGGTCTGCATCGACACTGTTGAAGCAGTGAACCAAATAGACAGCTTCAACAACATTGTCACTGGCCCACTATGAGTTGCTCTTTGCACTCGGCTTCACTCTGTGCATGAATACAACATGGAATTTAACAGCACGTTCGTCTTCAAGACGAGAGCGGATCGGTTTGACAATGAGGGGGTAGAGTTCCGTTGTGCAGGAACCATATACTCGATCTCAATTGCACAATTTGGGGCAATTGTCGGGTTGTACTCGGAAGAGGATGCTGGAGATGAAGAGAACACCGGCGGTCTCTGCGAGATTCCAGAAAATCAACGCCAAGCTGCTTGGGCTCAGATCGAGGAGGGCAACTATAACCCGAGCCGAACTAAGGGCACTATGTTGAGGGACCCTCTCTACCGCTACATCAACAGGGTCCTCAGCTATTCTCTCTGCCAGAGACACGACAGTGGTGGTGTTGTAGGGTTGCGTGATCTGCTAGTTCTCCATTGCATTCACAACCGTGTCAACCTTGATGTTCCATACCTGCTACTCCATAACATGCACTTGAACCAACTTGCTACTCCCCTGACTCCTATCCTGTTTGGAGGGTGGATTTACCGCCTTTTCAAACACTTCGTGCCGAGGATGCCGAGGTCCTTTCAAAAGGGACCGTGGTCGGGAAAAGTGGACATGGTCATTTGCCGCTCCATGAACTTAATCAATGAAGCGGATGACGGGACGGTCAGATTTCAAACAGTTCAAGGGCATGTATGGAACCCTCAAGAAGCTCTTGTCCTACATGCTCCACACATTCGTCCTCCTCCCCAGTACCACTACCAGCCCCATGGTGATCCGGGTCAATCCTCCTCTCAAGGGGGTGGTTTTCCTAACTTTCTGAGCTTACATGATTTATTGCAGGAAAATCTTATGTGCACCAGGAACACCTACCACATGGCCAGCAACACGTACGCCCGGGTCGGAGTGATAGAGAGAAATATCTCCGACATGCAGGATGATATTGGAAACATCCGGGAGTATATGGCGGGCCACGGAGGGGATGATGATGATGCTGAAGACGAGGACATGGATTGAGCGGGAGGAGTTGGAGGTAACATCACACGGTTGAAGGTCTAACAGGTTAACCCTTATCTCTCATGAACAATTGCGTGGCCTGCGTGCCACTTGTTGAACAATTTACTTCTCTTAACACTTTTTAATTTTTTGCATTTCTTTTCTTTTTAATTTGAGATGTAGATGATGAAACTTTTGTAAATTAGGATGTTTGTTATTGTTTGGTGTGGAATTTATTAGTAAAACAGGTACCTACGAGGCTTAAAGCACTAAACATTAGTGCTACTAAAGCCGGGACTGCAAAACCAAAAGCAGAAACCTGTTTTAATTGTTTGTAGATTGCCCACACGGGGTCGTGCCCAGCCGACACGACCCCGTGCCCACCACCCAGACCTGCTGTTTGTCTAATTTATGCAGATTTTTGCCAAACACGGGGTCGTGTTCACTTGACACGCCCCCTTGTCTGTCACACCCCCAAAATCCACACGGGGAGTATCACCGCCTGGAGGCGTGACTGACCAGGATCAAGCCACCAATCCTATTGAACAAGCATGTAAGTAAACATAATTCAACCAAACCATATGAAAGGTGTTCAAAACCAAAGCATAGTTAAGTGTTTAGCGGAAGCATAATTGTAAAACCCATTGAAAGTATTAAATACGAAATAAAGTAATGTTCATAGCATGGCACACCCTGCCATGTCCCACAATGACCGTTCCTCCCTGTACAAGCTCCATAAGTACCTATTGACCTGCAAGGCATGTAGCAACGAATCAACAACAAAGTTGAGCGAGTTCACAGTTGGTTGTTCAGTTATAGTATTCGTTTTGTAAATCGTATGTCGTTTTGTAAGCCATGTATCATATTAATTCGTATCACGGTCATCCTGACATGTTTGCGATGATTAGTGGGGGCTTCCCATGTGTTACTAGACCACGCGTATCGACTGCTACGAAAATGTAAGAGGTGCCCTAAGCCAATGTCTATCAACATTGACCCTTTGCCCATAGTCCATTAGTACACGCCCGTCCGACTGGCACGGTGTGAGGTTTGTTAAACCTAATAGCGCTATTAACTAATGACCCGCTCACCATAGGCCTTGGCGATTAAGTCGATAAATGAGGGAATTAAAGTTGATAGAGTTGATGGTCTTATGACCGTGTACGTAGGTTTTACGTACGTGCCCTTCAATCCGAGGACAGTAGTCAGTATAAGTGTACGTAGGTTTTACGTACGTGCCCTTCAATCCGAGGACAGTAGTAAGTAGTTTAGTAGTATGGTTGTATGAGTAGTTATTCAATCCCATTCCCAACCCACCGGGAATCCCATGCCTTGGCTAGTGTGAACTCACCTTGGTTTGCTCGGCAGATACACAGAAAGGTCAAGTCTAGCTGCTAGTGGTCAACCACGTCCTAACATGGTTACCATACAAGTCAAGTTTTGGTTTCGAGTATTGCACATAAGTATCACATATGCTAGCAGATAAGGAACACACACGGATCATGGCAAATACACATCATCACGTTTAACAGTCATAACGTATTCAACTTGTGTGATTAAAAGATTGGGCTCGCACAAGCTTAGTAGCCTTGTGCGAGTCATCCGTTGGAGCCCAATACTACCCGGCCCAATAACAAGAAACCCAACAAAACTATAAACATGAACACGGCCCAATCAAATAAACCCGCGCCTTGTGCGATTCGGACAGCTTGTACGATCCGGTCGATTTGTGCGATTCGATTGGGTTGTGCGATCGGAACTAGCCCAGCCCAACATGAATATCCGGCCCAACAGTTAAAGAAACATAACAACTTGTGCGATCCAACAGTCTTGTGCGACTGGGGACCTCTTGTGCGACCAGGTCATCTTGTGCGACCAGATCAGCTTGTGCGACTGGACTTCTTGTGCGAATGGACCTCTTGTGCGACCAAGAGGTCTTGTGCAAATGGTTTAAACATCCGAATATTATGTCATTTGGTTACAATCATTCAATAGTTTCCTTATTTACACTTTATCAATTAACAAATTTCCAACTATCCATTTAACATACAATCGATCAAACTGAGCATATTCAAATCAATTCTCATGAACCCTAAATAATCATAATTATGAGCAATAATCAAACATTCAATCCAGATCATTAGGCTAGCAACTTTTATATCAACAAGCAATACTAATCATCATACAAGCACTTCGAATATCATATCCCAACAGCCGATTATATATATATATATCCAATTCTAAATCTAGATTACTAGTTACATCATATGTTTTGACAACACTAAATCGATCAATAGCATCATACATGTGAGTCCCTATCATCTATTCATAACATAAATCAATCGTGTCTCATCAGTAAAGCATCACGAAAGAACATATGAATCACAACATCATACAATTAACAATTAAAGTACTAACCGATTAAGAGAGTATAACAAGTATGATCCGAACAAGAGAATGATCCGATCACGCAAAGATATTCGATTGAGAGGGTGTGTGTGCTGCCGTCGAGTTCTAGAGAGAAGGAAGAGAGCTAGGGTTTGTGTGTGTAAAGTGTTTTGCAAATTATGAGGGGTATATCCTATCCCCTAAGTGTTATGCGACATAAGGGAGTGGGCCGAACCCTCACTTGGGCCGCCCATTAATCCGAATACAAGAGTGTAGCCCGAATGGGCTTGTGCGATCGGGTGAGTGTTGTGCGTTTGGGCCGTTTATATACATACATTACACAAGCACATATCAAACATAACATTCATTAATCAATCACTTTCATATAATCACATCACGTTTACATACGTTACATCAAAGTACAAAGATAGGTTCGGAAATACGAGTTGTCACATTATCCCCAAGTTGAAAGAAATTTCATCCCGAAATTTGGTACGTACTCACTGAGGAAGCCAGTTAAGTTGCATGGTTTTCCTGGTTTTCCTGGGGTGTCACATCCTCCCCCTGTTGTTCTGGAATTTCGTCCCGAAATTCCGTAGCTTCGGCCTCAGTAGTGGTTGTACTGTTTGCGAATAGTTGGGGATACTTTTGTTTCATTTGATCTTCGCGTTCCCAGGTGAACTCTGGGCCGTGTCGTGAGTTCCAACGAACTAGAACGAGAGGTATTCTAGCGCGCTTGAGGACCTTAACATCCCGGTCCATGATTTCAACTGGTTCCTCGATGAATCGTAACTGCTCGTCGATAGTGAGCTCCTTCAAAGGAACTATGTGGGTCTCATCTGACAGACACCTCTTCAGATTCGACACGTGGAAGACGTTGTGAACTGCACTGAGTTCTGCTGGTAGGTTCAGTTTGTAGGCCACCTTGCCTATTTTCTCGATGACTTCGAAAGGTCCGACGTATCGTGGGTTAAGTTTGCCTCGTTTACCAAAACGAACCACACCCTTCTAGGGTGAAACTTTGAGTAGCACTCGCTCCCCAACCTGGAGCTCGAGTGGTTTCCTGTCCTTGTCAGCGTAACTTTTCTGACGGTCACGAGCTGCCGCCATTCGTTGTCGTATTTGAGAAATTCGTTCTGTTGTGTCTACCACAAGTTCTGGACCAGTGATCTGGCAATCTCCCACCTCTGCCCAACAAAGGGGTGACCGGCATTTACGCCCATACAATGCCTCAAACGGAGCAGCTTTAATGCTGGTGTGGTAGCTATTATTGTACGAAAATTCCACAAGTGGCAGATGCTTTTCCCAGCCGTTGCCAAAGTCAATTACACATGCCCTAAGCATGTCTTCGAGGGTCTGGATGGTGCGTTCAGACTGCCCATCCGTTTGCGGGTGATAAGCTGTGCTCATATCTAAACGTGAGCCAAAAGACTTGTGCATTGCTTGCCATAGTTCTGAAGTAAAACACGCATCACGATCAGAGATAATAGAGGTGGGCACTCCGTGCCTCGAGACAACTTCCTTAAGATATACGTCTGCTAGAGTGGAGAACTTATCCGTTTCCTTGATAGCCAAGAAGTGAGCAGACTTGGTGAGTCGATCCACGATCACCCAAATAGTATCGTTACCACGTTGAGATCTAGGCAGGCCAGTAACAAAATCCATGGAAATTTGCTCCCATTTCCATTATGGCATCTCTGGCTGTTGTAGTAGGCCTGAGGGTTTCTGATATTCCGTCTTGACTCTCGCACAAGTCAAGCACTTGCTAACGTAAGTTGCTATGTGAGCCTTCATGCTAGGCCACCAATACGTAGTTTTGATATCATGGTACATCTTATCCGAACCAGGATGTACCGAGTAGCGAGACTTGTGTGCCTCATCCATCACAAGCTCTCGTAGGTTGCCATAGAATGGGACCCAAATGCGTCCTGTTACGTAGTAGGCACCATCTTCCTTTTGTTCTAATCGTTGCCTTGAGCCGCGTAGGGCTTCAGCCTTGATGTTTTCTGGTTTCAACGCTTCTACCTGAGCGTCTCGTATCTGTGCAGGAAGACTAGATTGAATAGTGAGTTGTAAAGCTCGTACGCGCTTAGGCGCAGTGTCCTTTCGACTGAGGGCGTCAGCCACAACATTGGCTTTGCCTGGGTGGTACCTGATCGAGCATTCGTAATCATTCAGTAGCTCGACCCATCGTCGTTGTCGCATATTCAACTCCTTTTGTTTGAAGATGTGCTCTAGACTTCTGTGGTCGGTGTAAATGGCGCACTTGGTACCGTACAGGTAGTGTCTCCATATCTTAAGTGCAAAAACAACAGCTCCCAGCTCTAGATCATGTGTAGTGTAGTTCTTTTCATGAACTTTGAGTTGGCGTGAGGCGTAGGCTATAACTTTATCCCGCTGCATCAATACACAACCAAGACCCTGAATGGATGTGTCACAGTAAACTACAAAGTCGTCTGTACCCTCTGGCAATGAAAGGATAGGTTCACTGCAAAGTCTATCCTTTAAGTGCTGAAATGCTAACTCCTGTGCGTTTCCCCATCGATAAACAACGCCTTTCTGCGTCAGTGGCTGTGCAATCTTGGAGAAGTCCTTGATGAATCTTCTGTAGTAACCTGCCAAGCCCAAGAATTGGCGAATTTCCGTTGGTGTACGAGGCACAGGACAATTCTTAATCGAGTCTACCTTTGATGGGTCAACGTGAATCCCATCCTTGTTCACCACATGGCCTAAGAAATGGACTTCACGAAGCCAGAAGTCGCATTTTGAAAACTTGGCGTACAACTGTTCTGTTCGAAGGAGTTCCAAAATGAGTCGTAGATGCTGCTCGTGTTCTTCCTGACTCTTAGAGTAGATCAGGATGTCATCGATGAAAACGATGACGAACTTGTCCAGGTAAGGCTTGCACACTCTGTTCATAAGATCCATGAAGACCGCTGGTGCGTTTGTCAGCCCAAAAGGCATGACCAAAAACTCATAGCGGCCATATCGAGTTCTAAAGTCTGTTTTGGAGATGTCCTCCTCTCGGACTCTCAGCTGATGATATCCTGATCTCAAATCAATCTTTGAATAGTAGCTCGACCCTTGCAACTGGTCGAATAGGTCATCAATGCGTGGAAGAGGATAGCGGTTCTTCACAGTCACCTTGTTGAGTTCACGGTAGTCGATGCACATTCTGAAAGTATCGTCTTTCTTCTTTACGAATAGCACTAGAGCTCCCCAGGGCGAAGAGCTAGGACGAATAAAACCCTTATCCAAGAGTTCTTGTAGTTGCGTAGAAAGTTCTTCCAACTCTGATGGAGCTAAGCGATACGGTGCACGAGCTATGGGCGCTGCTCCAGGAGCTAGCTAGATTTGAAATTCGACTTGGCGATGGGGTGGAAGACCAGGTAATTCCTCAGGGAATACCTCAGGATAGTCGCGTACAATCGAAAAATCTTCTATCTTCTTCTCTTTCTTCGAGGTGTCAGTAACGAGAGCCAGAATAGTAGTGTGGCTCTTACGCAAACACTTCTGGGCCTTAAGGAAAGAGATGATGCTCACAACAGCACCACTCTTGTCACCACGAATCAATAGAGGTTCATCACCTGGGCGAGGAATACGAACAATCTTCTCGTTGCAAAGAATTTCTGCTTGGTGTTGGGATAACCAGTCCATCCCTATGACAACGTCGAAACTACCCAGAGTGATAGGAAGGAGGTCGATCTTGAGAAAGTATGACCAGCAAGAACAAGGTTACAACCCTTGACTACATGCGTGACCTCTAAATTTTTACCATTAGCTAACTCTACAGTGTGCTTGGTGTTCAAAAGTGTTGGGGTATGCTTAAGCATTTGACTAACTTTTAGGGACACGTAGCTAGTATCAGCACCCGAATCAAACAAGACTGTAACATAAAAGTCGTCAAGAAGGAACTTACCCGTCACTACGTTGGGATCATTCCTCGCTTCACCTTGACCGATAACGAATACACACCCCTTGCACCATTGCCGTTGTTACCCCCATTGTTTCCATTCCCCTGATTGTTATTATTATTATTGTTCTGGTTCTGAATCAGCTGGGGACAATTTCTCTTGATGTGGCCTTCAGCTCCACACTGATAGCATCCCTTGTTGTCTCGTTGTTGCTGCTGCTGGTCTTGTGGAGCTGGTGGTTGTTGTCGCTGGTTCTGATTCGCAGGTCGTAAGCTCCTACAATCCTTAGCTTCATGACCCATCTTGAGACACCTCTGGCAACGACCCTTGTTGCACTGACCACTGTGGTGTCTGTTGCACTTTGGAAGGTTTCCTCGATATCCACCTTGCCCTTGGCTACCAGAAGATTGCTGACCAGGGCTCTTGTAATCTTCAGTTCTTCTCTGCTGAGACTGAGACTGAACAGAAGTTGAACCTTTGCTTAAAGTTCCATCCCACTTACGTTTGTTGTCACTGGGAGTTTCAGAAGTAGCTGTAGCACTAATACGCTTTGGTAACATGTTCTGCTCCACCGCCTGATCAGTGAGACGGTGAGCCAATTGAACAACCTGCTGGATGGTGGCGAGGTTTGCTGAAGTCACATGACTTTGGATTTCTGGCACTAAGCCCTTGAGATAAAGTTCGATACGCTTAATTGGAGGGTCCACCATGGTAGGACACAGAATAGCAAGCTCATTTGATCTTTTTGTATAAGCTTCAATCTCTGACCCCGTCATCTTGAGGTTGAAGAACTCGACTTCCAGCTTATGAATTTCATCACGATTGCAGTACTCCTCCTTGATCATTTCCTTAAAATTGTTCCATGGGGTGGCGTTAGCAGTAACCAACCCTAGCATTTGAACCTGAGCGTTCCACCATGTGAGCGCTAAACCCTCTAGAGTACCGGTAGCATATTTCACCCTGCGAGCCTCAGGGCATTCACACATCTCGAACACAGATTCGAGCTTTTCAAACCAGTGGAGGAGTCCAACTGCCCCTTTCGTGCCACTGAAAGTACCAGGACGACAGTCCATGAAAGTTTTGAAGGTGCACACAGGAGGCTGTGCAGGTTGACCTGTCGTGAGAGTAAGAAAGGACAAAGTTTAACACAAAGGTTGGATTCATGAGAGTAGGATCCAGAGATCCTAGAGTGAGTCGGGATGGCAGGGTATACCTCCTGCCTGAGCAGCTGCAAGTGCCGCAGCAACTTGTTGGTTAATCAGAGCCGTCAACTGGGCTTGTGTCATGTTAACGCGTCCAGACATGATCTTTAGATCAAGAGAAACACTAGTGAGAAGGGTTCGCGAAAGTGCGATGACAGAAGAGAGTAAGGACACTCGTGTTTTCAATTATCAGTGACTACTTTTATCTAAGCATACCATAAGCAAAGTTCTATGTAGTCTAGCAAGTAGGCAATGTAAACATAAACTATATCACCTAGAATGTCGAGCCTTGCACGTGGAGTGAAGCGTCGTTGTGGATCGTAGAGCACGGTACAGGTTATAGTCTGGTTTTAACAAAAACTTTTTCCCTTATTAAAACCAAGTTCACTATAACCAATGGCTCTGATACCAATCTGCCACACCCCCAAAATCCACACGCGGAGTATCACCGCCTGGAGGCGTGACTGACCAGGATCAAGCCACCAATCCTATTGAACAAGCATGTAAGTAAACATAATTCAACCAAACCATATGAAAGGTGTTCAAAACCAAAGCATAGTTAAGTGTTTAGCGGAAGCATAATTGTAAAACCCATTGAAAGTATTAAATACGAAATAAAGTAATGTTCATAGCATGGCACACCCTGCCATGTCCCACACGACCGTTCCTCCCTGTGCAAGCTCCATAAGTACCTATTGACCTGCAAGGCATGTAGCAACGAATCAACAACAAAGTTGAGCGAGTTCACCGTTGGTTGTTCAGTTATGGTATTCGTTATGTAAATCGTATGTCGTTTTGTAAGCCATGTATCATATTAATTCGTATCGCGGTCATCCTGACATGTTTGCGATGATTAGTGGGGGCTTCCCATGTGTTACTAGACCACGCGTATCGACTGCTACGAAAATGTAAGAGGTGCCCTAACTCAATGTCTATCAGCATTGACCCTTTGCCCATAGTCCATTAGTACACGCCCGTCCTACTGGCACGGTGTGAGGTTTGTTAAACCTAATAGCGCTATTAACTAATGACCCGCTCGCCATAGGCCTTGGCGATTAAGTCGATAAATGAGGGACTTAAAGTTGATAGAGTTGATGGTCTTATGACCGTGTACGTAGGTTTTACGTACGTGCCCTTCAATCCGAGGACAGTAGTCAGTATAAGTGTACGTAGGTTTTACGTACGTGCCCTTCAATCCGAGGACAGTAGTAAGTAGTTTAGTAGTATGGTTGTATGAGTAGTTATTCAATCCCATTCCCAACCCACCGGGAATCCCATGCCTTGGCTAGTGTGAACTCACCTTGGTTTGCTCGGCAGATACACAGAAAGGTCAAGTCTAGCTGCTAGTGGTCAACCACGTCCTAACATGGTTACCATACAAGTCTGGTTTTGGTTTCGAGTATTGGACATAAGTATCACATAAGCTAGCAGATAAGGAACACACACGGATCATGGCAAATACACATCATCACGTTTAACAGTCATAACGTATTCAACTTGTGTGATTAAAAGATTGGGCTCGCACAAGCTTAGTAGCCTTGTGCGAGTCATCCGTTGGAGCCCAATACTACCCGGCCCAATAACAAGAAACCCAACAAAACTATAAACATGAACACGGCCCAATCAAATAAACCCGCGCCTTGTGCGATCCGGACAGCTTGTACGATCCGGTCAACTTGTGCGATTCGATTGGGTTGTGCGATCGGAACTAGCCCAGCCCAACATGAATATCCGGCCCAACAGTTAAAGAAACATAACAACTTGTGCGATCCAACAGTCTTGTGCGACTGGGGACCTCTTGTGCGACCAGGTCATCTTGTGCGACCAGATTAGCTTGTGCGACTGGACTTCTTGTGCGAATGGACCTCTTGTGCGACCAAGAGGTCTTGTGCGAATGGTTTAAACATCTGAATATTATGTCATTCGGTTACAATCATTCAATAGTTTCCTTATTTACACTTTATCAATTAACAAATTTCTAACTATCCATTTAACATACAAACGATCAAACTGAGCATATTCAAATCAATTCTCATGAACCCTAAATAATCATAATTATGAGAAATAATCAAACATTCAATCCGGATCATTAGGCTAGCAACTTTTATATAAACAAGCAATACTAATCATCATACAACCACTTCGAATATCATATCCCAACAGCCGATTATATATATATATATATCCAATTCTAAATCTAGATTACTAGTTACATCATATGTTTTGACAACCCTAAATCGATTAATAGCATCATACATGTGAGTCCCTATCATCTATTCATAACATAAATCAATCGTATCTCATCAGTAAAGCATCACGAAAGAACATATGAATCACAACATCATACAATTAACAATTAAAGTATTAACCGATTAAGAGAGTATAACAAGTATGATCCGAACAAGAGAATGATCTGATCACGCAAAGATCTTCGATAGAGAGGGTGTGTGTGCTGCCGTCGAGTTCTAGAGAGAAGGAAGAGAGCTAGGGTTTGTGTGTGTAAAGTGTTTTTCAAATTATGAGGGGTATACCCTATCCCCTAAGTGTTATGCGACATAAGGGAGTGGGCCGAACCCTCACTTGGCCCGCCCATTGATCCGAATACAAGAGTGTAGCCCGAATGGGCTTGTGCGATCGGGTGAGTGTTGTGCGTTTGGGCCATTTATATACATACATACATTACACAAGCACATATCAAACATAACATTCATTAATGAATCACTTTCATATAATCACATCACGTTCACATACGTTACATCAAAGTACAAAGATAGGTTCGGAAATACGAGTTGTCACACTGTCCACATTCTGTAAGTTCTCGTTACTGACAATCTGACCACGTGGCCGTGTCCAGATGCCTAGTAACATAAATTTTGTTTTTAACACACCTTTTTACACATTCAATCAACCTAAAAACTTATTTTTGGGATACATTGAGGACAATGTGTAATTTAAGTGTGGGGGAATGCTAAAACCTTGAATTTTGCAAGTCCTAATTACAAGCCTTACACAAAACTCTATTAGAACCGCTAAACAGCCCAATTTTTTTTCATTTTTTTTACTTGTCTTGGTTTAAATTGGGAATAAAAAGTTCTAAAAAGGTTATATTTTTACAAATTTACAACCAATAGCGTCATGATAAAAAGAACCAAAATAAGAAAATTATGAAACAACATGACAAATCTAGTTAAAATTTGATTATATATACTTGGTCACATTAAAAACCCATTCCGACAAAAAGTGAGTTTTGAGACTTTATTGAGCATACAAATACACATCTTTAAACTAAATGCTCATTTTCCGTTTCTTTTGTGAATAGCCGCTTGGTTTCTTACGACTCTAGAACTTACCACGACGATACATTCCCGGTCCTTACCAAAGTAAACCCAAGTAAGTAAATGATGGAGGCATTAGGACTAACCCTATTTCTTTCAACACCATTATTTTTCTTTTTTTTTACCACCTACCCAAAATCCCCCTAGTTAACCCCTTTGAGCCTAAACCTTTTCATTTCTAAACCCATAAAACAAACACCCTTTACCCACCAAAAACCCTTTTTCATTTTAAACCCTTGTAAAAAGCTCGGTCTTCATGTGACATTCCGTATCAATATATATATATATATATATATATATATATATATATATAGAGTAGGAGTTCTGCGGAAAGTGTGTTTTTCCTAGAAAGTCTAGGAAGCGATCTGGGCCCTCCGATTGGTGTTTTTAATGGCTTAGATCAAATGGATGGCATTTTCGTAATATCTGAGTTATATAATTAGAGACTTTTAATATATTGAGGGTATTTTAGTAATTGGAAGTGTATATTAATAACCAATCCCTAAAATCATGGGATTTCCCCTCTTTCTCTCCCTTTATCTCTCCCTAACCGCAAGTCCACGATTTTCATTCCATTGTGATTATCAGATCTAGTCAGAACTGTGGTTGTTTGAGAGTTCTTCAAAGAAGCCTGGTGTCGTTCAAAGAGCGTCGATCGTTGCTGGACAGATTGTGCCGTTCAAAATATTGGTTCCGTTCAAGAAGCAGAAAACCCCATATCTAGGGTTTGAAGGTTCGATCTGAGTCTTGGTGAACCTTTGTTTTAGGTTCCTCTTCTTGATCTAGGGTTTCAGTTGATTCATAAAATTTGTGAGTTTGTAACTCGGTAGATTGTGTTAGAAGAGTTGCAGATTATCGTGTTGGTGATCTGCTTCGGTTGAGAATATTATTGTTGGTTCATTGAGAGCGAGTTGTAACTTTCAATTTTGTATTATAAACATTCTGATTCAAAGTTTTGTTCTTGATTATCTTATTTTGACATATTGTGTTTTAAAATGACATCTGAATATGTTGATGATGGCAGTGTGTTTTAAGGTTTATGTGTTTTACCATTTTAATGTTGATGATGACAGTGTGTTGAAGACGAAGACACTGGGTTGTGTTGAAGACGAAGACACTGACAGTGTGTCCAACAATCTGCTTGCTGTTAATACACAATGTCAAGAAATATGATTGCTGTTAAAACACAGTGTCAAGAATCCTCGAGCAATCTGCTTGCTATTAAAACACAGTGTCAAGAATCCTCCAGCAATCTGCTTGCTGTTAAAACACAGCGTCAAGAAATCTGCTTGCTGTTAAAACACAGTGTAAAGGAAATCTGCTTGCTATTAAAACACAACGTCAAGAAATCTGCTTGCTGTTAAAACACAGTGTCAAGGATCCTCCAGCAATCTGCTTGCTGTTAAAACACAGTGCCAAGGATCCTCCAGCAATCTGCTTGCTGTTAAAACACAGTGTCAAGAATCCTCCAGCAATCTGCTTGCTGTTAAAACACAACGTCAAGAAATCTGCTTGCTGTTAAAACACAGCGTCAAGAAACCTGCTTGCTGTTAAAACACATTGTCAAGAAACACAGCGTCTTGTATGATTTAAATTGAAACTGTCAATTTGATTTAAATGGAATATTTAGTTTCCATAATTTTCTGGTTAGTTAGTTATCCTAATAAAATAATCCATAATTAAAATAATATTCAAATTACACAATTGCCCTTTTAGTTAAAACCCTTCAATGCCACATGTCGCGTTCTTATTGCTTCCTAGACTTTCTAGGAAAAACACACTTTCCGCAGGAACCCTACTCTATATATATATATATATATATATATATAGGGAGCCGCTAGAATGAGAACCACCACGAGTTATGAGAACCACGAGAACCAAGTGCCACGGAGGGGCGTTGACCACGAAATTTTTTTTACACCTAGATTCGTATATTTTAAGACCGGGTGTAAAAAAAAATTTTCAAACGGCGCGCCCGAGGGGGTAGTTTTTTACACCCAAAGTTTGTAAAAAAAAAAGAAAAAAGAAAAAAAAATTAAAAACACCAAACTTTGGGTGTAAAAAACTACCCCCTCGGGCGCGCCGTTTGAAATTTTTTTTTACACCCGGTCTTAAAATATACGGATCTAGGTGTAAAAAAAATTTCGTGGTCAACGCCCCTCCGTGGCACTTGGTTCTCGTGGTTCTCATAACTCGTGGTGGTTCTCATTCTAGCGGCCCCCTATATATATATATATATATATGTATGATGAAGTCTAGCAATAAACAAACAAGTTCCCCAAAAGAAACTTTGTTTGAAAATGCTTCGTTTGAATAAAAAGTCACAAAAATAAAAAGTTTTACGAAAAGCGACGCTTTTTATGCCTTTCGCCCTTTTCTACTAACCACTAACCCAAAACCACCTACCTTTAACCCAAGCCTAACCCTTCCCCAAGTCCTCTTGATATTTACAAAGGTTTATAGTTAAAAAGGAGGAGGATTGATTGCTTGGTAAGCATATGTTATAAGTAAGTTCCATACCGGTCTCGAGTGTTTCACAAAAATAAATCTTCGGCCGAGTGTTCAGTGATCTCCCGTGAGGTATGTGAACTTGTATATAAATGGAATTTTAAAGAGGCATGTTATGCCCAAATAAGTAATTTCTCTTATGTAATGTTCTAAATAAATCATAACGAATAGGATTGTAAATAACATAAAAATAAAACCTAATAAAGATCTTGGAATCCCGACACTCAAGACAAGCCCAAAAACTTCTCTTCTACCCATTCCATTTGGGTGTGTAAGCCACATTAAAAAGAGTTTTGCTTGAGGACAAGCAAAGATTCAAGTGTGGGGGTATTTGATGTGTGTAAAATGCAACATATAAATTACATCAAATGAGGCATAAAACTAACCTTTTTTAGTACTAATGTTGGGAAAATGTGCTTTTGTCTTCCTTTTGTATTTTTAGGATTAAATGAGCGTAAATGAACAAAAGAAGCAAAAATGCAGCTAAATCTAACATAAAAACAAAAAAAAGGAATAAACGTGGCATGCCCAACCCCTCGAAAGCATCTTCGCAAGCAAAAACAAGAGATCAGAAGGCTGAACACGCCCCGTGCCCAGCGGACACGGGGGCGTGCTCAAGTGTCTATAGAAAAGACAAAGTTATAGAAGCTTCTATTTCCCAACACGGGGGCATGCCCAGCTCAACACGGCCGTGGTCAACGCTAATATTCGCAGAATCCAAGCAAATCTTGATAGTACAGATACGCTTCTGCACACGGGGCCGTGCCCAGCGGACACAGGGGCATGGTCAACTAATGCAGACAAACTGCAATTAATGAAGAAAGAGAAAGTGGATGGACACGGGGCCGTGCCTGGGCTTCTGTGCAGGCTATAAATAGAGGTGCTTGGTTCACTTCAAAAGCATCCCTTGGCAAACCACCTCTCTCCCACTTCACCCACACTCCACCACCATCACAACACCCTCATCCACCACCATTATCCATCATAGAGTGTGTGTAGTAGTCTCGGGATCCAAGATTGATAGTAAGAGTTCTTGACAATCAAAGGCCATGTTTGCCTAAGTCTCTTACATCACTTGGTGAAGACAAGTATTTAGTGTAATACTTTTGTTTTTTAATCTTTTCGCACTTTTTATTTGGTTTTGTATTAATGACTTTAATAACTAGTTTCTTATGTTGAAGGTGAAACTTCCTTATCATTTGTCCGTGGTGTCTTGGCGTTATTTTACTGTCTATATAAAATAAAATATTTACACCATTCATATCTCTACGGTCTATATAGAGATATGTTGGCTACCTGGTCAGGGGTTAAGGGAATGGTTTGGTAAGGTTCTTGCCTTGTTCAGTGTATAGATCCTGCAAGGACCTGGGTCAAGCTTACTAGGACCTCTTTCAATACCCACTGGTATTGGATAGCGGGGGTGCGAATGGCTTGATCCCCTCATATATAAACTACTATTAATACATTAACCCGGCTACTTGGGATTGTATCCCTGCTGACTCAAACCACTTTGCCAAGGGTAACGTCACATTCAAAAGTGGGGCCTACCACATTACGCATTAATAACTTAATTAATTATCTTTCAATAATCCAACCCTTTAGGATTGTATCCTTGCTGACTCAAACTACTGGGTTGAGGGTAACGTCACCTTCAAAAGAGGGGCCTACTACTATAACTAAGATAATCTCTTAAAAAGTGCAGAAAAAATCAAAGGTTACACTAAAGGCGAGTCGGATCCAAGTGATTCTTCTTGTCTATCTTTTTTTTATTTTATTTTTATTTTCAGTATTTTTAGTTTTTATTTTCATGTTTAAAACCTTTTTCCAAGATTTTGATTTGATTAGACGTTGAGGATAAACCGGTACTAAAACCTCTTGTGTCCTTCGACGACCTCGGTATCTTACCAACGCTATACTACGCTCACGATGGGTGCACTTGCCCATATGTGTGTTTAGTGATAGTAAAATATCATGTTTTATAAATTTAAAACATGACGAAACTGTTAAAAAGGGCTAAAAATATACATAAAAACCTATCACGCACTACGCACATCAAATTTTTGGCGCCGTTGCCGTGGACACAAGGATTTTAAGAAAGCTTAAAATCGACGGCCTAATCAGTTTTTCAAAACCTTTTTAAAATCGCACGCACATTTTCTACATTTTAGTTAGTTTTTGCATTTACAATGGCTACAATTTAAGGAATGTGTTTAGTGACGACATCAGATTCCTAATTGATGGAGAAAGGTCTGGTGGCAAGAAAAGCTGCTTCTAGGAGGGTGTCAAGTGTTTTCGCTCGACGATTCCATTCTTGGGTGGTTGGTTTAGCCCTTGTTCCTGTAACTCGAATCCTAGCCAGGTATATCCCATTTTAGTTTTACACCATTGTGAACCTTACGCCTTTTTTACTCTCTGATCGAGGTTCTCGACATTGAAAAATCTTCGTAAACTAAATCACACGTGTATGTGTTGACATTTAAGAGATATACAGTCAAGAAAATCAAGAGCAATGGTGATATATGTGACAACTCTCACAATTACAGGTATTCGTACAATTAATTAATTTTAATTATGTGCTTAATGACTGTGCTTGATTACAACTGACAATTTAAACTGCTTTATGAATTATGCATCATACATACATATGCATCATATTGCATACAGTCACTCCATTTATTACACATAAACCTTAGTGACATACTTGATGCACAAAGCACAGTTAGCACACTGAACGGATAATTCAGAAAACATGCTGACAATGCCAGCACATAGACATACAATGTTTTTGAGGCCAGTATGAGCCAGAGACAGGATATTATACTAGTATGGAGTGTAGGGAAGTAATGATCATAAAACTGCGTCACTAGGTGATAGTTAAAGTGTCGGGAATTAAAAGTGTTACAAAAATATATATAAAAGACACTTTACCGAATAATTAAACACTTTAACGGAACGGTATCTAACCGAACAACCGGACATTACCCGGGACACTAAATTTTTGTCAAATACATTGTTTAATTATTTTTGAGCTAGTCATGGTCCCCGTACACCATAACACCCATTAATTCCTCTAGAAAATATCATATGTAAACATATACTTGGAAACTAACTAATACTTACCAACTTGTTACAAAAATTTTACATCAACCCCCCCCCCCCATACCCGAATTCGGTCACAAGGACCACCCCACCATACCTCACATCTTGTCCTAGATTTCCTTCTAATTTTATATTGGATTTGTTGCTTGCTAGTGTAAACAAAATATTAAAAACATCTTTATAAAGCATGGCACACTAGATCCTACATCATTTCACAAAATTCACACCATCACTCCCTCACCTCACTCTCTCCCTCTCGGCCACATACAACCGCCACCACCTCCACCATATCTTCACCACATTATTCCAATCTCAAGTTTCATTCAAGGTTAGAAGGTGATTCAAGGAAGCTTGCAACTTGTGGAACTTCAAGGAGCTTTAATTCTTACTTTTTCACCATCATTTTCTTCATCTTTTCACTAAAGATTCATCCCTAGCCTTTGTGCTAGTAGTAAGTTCTTGTTAAACTCTTGTTCATCTTGTTTTTATAGTTAAAGGTTGTAGTATGATAAGTATGTTTAAAACACTAAAGAACAAGAACTAAGAAGATGAACATGAAGCTTTACATAAAAGTTTACTTAAGGTTGAAACATGAAGATGAAATGTTGCTAGTAGAATATTGTAGTGAATATGTTGTTGATTGTATGATGATTCTTGGTTATGTAATGTTAATCACCATATGGAACTTGTTAAATGATGATTAGAAACATGACTTAACAAGATTAGGAGATGATATGATGTCACATAACATAATCATCTCCTAGTTAAACATGAACTTGAAAGAAATAGATTTCTTGAAAAAAAAATAAGTGAACAAAATAATTTGATGATCATGTAGATCCGGGTTTTACAAAAGACTTTTCTAAATGAACCAAGTTCAAAAAGCAGTTTTTGGAAAATCATGACTCTTACATACACTTATACTATTTTTGGACATAACATAAGTGTAAAAACCTTTTATTTACAAGAAGAGTTCAAAAGTGTTATTTTTGTAAAAATTATTTACAAGTTGTAAACACTAAACTTTTGTGAGAAAATGATTTTTAAAGAAATAATTACGCTTTGGAAGGTAACTAAGTCCACTAAACGCTTTACTACGTTTCTACGCATTTTTGTGATATATCAAGTTCACGATTAATATGTAACGCACATAGTTTTCGCTCTTGGTGATGTAAAATTGTTTAAGGATTGATTTTTGATTGATTTGAAAAGAAAATTATATGCTCATTAGCATGGACGCCTCCGTTTACAAAGGAAACTCTGGCGAAATTTTCCAAACAAGTGTTACAAGCAAACTTTTAACTTTGTATTTCGAAAGTAAGATTCGCCATAAGTTTTGTTACAACATTTCAAAGTGATGGAGGTGGTTTTTCGTAAATAAAAGCGGACAAATATATATTTAGAGTATATATTTTATACTAAAACGCTTGTGTGAATAGTTGCATGATTTGGGAACTAGTTATATTACTTAGAGAAAAATAATATAACTTAACAAAATACCGTTGCTAGTATATTTTGGATGGATAATATTTTGATAACGAGAAATATGAATTATCACGAAAATGCATGTATAAAATACCCCCATCCTTGGGAAGGAAATACGCACATAAAATACTTGAGAAGTATGAATATGAAATAGTTGTCTAACTATTATTTCAAGACCTACAAATATAATGTAAGTTAATTATTATTATTTTAACAATAAGTTATAACTTGGAATAATATCAAAGTAACGTAACTCAAACCCGTAAATACTAAGCCAAGGCACGGCCCGTTCGTCTAATAGACATTAGTACGTTGTAGGTCGTTGTATAGCTGACAAGGTTTGAGTACGAGCACAGGAGACGCACTACAGTGAGTTCATGTCTCCCTTTTCTATTAACTGTTTTCAGTTTTATAACTTCGGGGGTGAAATACATGTTACAATTATACAGACATTTTTATACATGGTATGGTTAGCTTAAGTAGGGACTTTCATACATCGTTAGATCATGTGAGTGGGTAGGCGGCTACTAAAGGCCATTAATCCTCGTCGTAGGACCGAGGGACATGAGTGATAGATCTATTTGGGTGTAGTGAGCCCACACTCATGAGGCCGGGGCGGCCCATAGTGGTGACTGTGTCTTACAGCCGGAAGCCCGGTGCAACTCTGCTAGGTTTGAGTCTTCCTGCATCACTTCACACATATCAATGGCCTTGCAAACCATTGGTGATCTCTTTTTTTTCCTTATTGCTACATACCAGGGACTTTCATACATCGTTCAAGGGTTATACATATGTTGGGATTGAACCCTATCAGAGGAACAGATAATTAAAGCCAAAACTGAATCAGAGCAGTGGATCCAGAATAAGCAGACGATTACAGTTAGTTCATGCAAATCTCTCCCCTTGAAAGTGGTTTTATATCTGCTGACCTCCTATCTGCTGATCTTTCTAAGTGCTGACCTACAACTGCTGCTTTGCATCTACTGACCAATGTCAAAGACTGATGGAAGACCAAAGCTCTGCTGACTCAATCTACTGCCTTAAGTCAAGTACTGCTGATCCGGACAGGCACTGCTGGGTTCACAGCAGTGGAAGGATGCAGCAGCTGTTTAAGTGTCTTTTATGTAAAGAAATGTAATAGCAGTAGTTAGTACATCAGAGTTTGTATAGATCAGAGGTTAGAGTTTGTTAGGAGGTTAGATGTCACTTTCATGGTGACGTCAGCTAAGATGCTCAGTGGTTTGCAAAGTGCCTATAAATAGTTCAGTACTTTGTACTTTTCTATTAGCTCTTTCACCACATCGTCTTCTTTGCACGAACAAACTACTGAGCTCTGGCTGACGGGGAGTTTGCATTCATTCATCAATCATTGTAATCGTTGTTGAAACAAATTCAATCTTTCGATTCATTGTGTAAAGATGTTTGATTAAAGTATTACTCTCGTTTGATTGTATGCAAAGTTTGTTTTCATCTTAATTCCGCTGCACAACTCTTTCATTTCCATCTTAATTTCAAACGAAAATACAATCAGAAACAAACTCAGATCCAACAATTGGTATCAGAGCTTGGACAGTCAAATTTGATCTAACAATCATTTTGACGTAAATAGTTCAGCTCATAACAGTTGATACTGATCGTTTGTTCGTCCGTTGAAAAACAGAGCAAGGATTAATCACCATTAAAGTTGATTTCTCAGTGTCTGTAAAACAACAAGAATGACGTCACAATCTCAGGATGATAAAAACAACATCGGCTCGCTTTTTAAACCACCTATGCTAAAAAGAAATGAGTACAACATCTGGCAGAGGAGGATGGGTCACATCCTCGCTCAACAAAGCACAGGTTGTTGGAGGTCTGTCATTTATGGTCCCCATGTTCCTTCAGTGCCAAGCGCTGAAGATGCTAAAAAGTTCGTTCCAAAACCAGTTGAAAATTATACCGAAACCGACTTTCAAAAGATCGAACTAGATGCTAAGGCTTTTAGCATCATAGCATCAGCGCTGCCCAATGAGATATATGCTGGACTGTTACACTGTAACAGTGCCAAAGAATTATGGGACGCACTTAAGGAACAGTTTGGGGGGACTGAAGAAGTCATAGAAAACAACAGGGAAATCCTGAACCAACAGTATGAAACATTTTGCTACGTTAAAGGTGAATCACTAACGCAACAATTTGAGCGTTTCAGTTGTCTCATCAGTGAACTGAGGCTTGTTAACACCACTTTTACAAACTCAACTCAAAATAGCAGGTTCCTCAGGTCACTGCCAGAAAAATGGGACACAATCGCTTTTGTCACCCGAAACTCATCTGAGTTCAAGGATCTGACCTTGACCCAACTCCACGGTCGACTCCTGACTTACGAAAGGGAGTTGGACCAGAAAAGGAGGTTACAAGAGTCAGGAAAAGCTACTGAGGATTACACTTTCGGTAATACTGCTCTTCTGGGTCAAGAAGAATCTGGGAGCAGTGGTAAGGATCAGGGTTATGATCACTTCATTGACATAACTGCTGGTGCAAATTTTAACAACCCTGATCCTCACTCTGCAAGTTATGCATTCACTGCAAACGAAAACCAGATGTCAGATAACCTAAGCTTTGAACTCAATGATTTACAACATTTCGATCCCACTGACTTAGAGGAAATGGACATCCTGCACCAACTGGCTTTGCTAAGTGTTAGAACTAGCAAATTTTACAAGAGAACAGGGCAAAAATTCCCAGGTTTGCATGGGAATCTAAGGGTTGGGTTGGATAAATCGAAAATCAAGTGCTACAAGTGTAATAGGTTGGGACATTTCGCTAGGGAATGTAGGAGTCAAACTACTGGTCCCATAATTACTCATCCTAGCTCAAATCCTAGACCTCAAAACCAAAGCACTGTGCACTATGCCCAGTATACCCCAGCAGCTCAAGTGAACACTGCTCACTATGCTGCTGCCCCTGTGCCAGTACACTATGTCCAAACTACTGTTCCACAAATCCAATATGTTCAAACCCCTGCTCCCCAGGTACAAGTGCAAACTGTTGCACCTCAAACCACTGCTCCAGCAGCAGCACAACCAGATCAACAAAGTTTTTTCACTCAAGGGTTTGTTGACTGGAGCAGTATGCCTGATGATCTTAGTAATGAAAATTTTGCACTCTATGCTTCTAATGATTCTTCACATGATGAGTTTTGTTTGATGGCATTAGAGTCAATACAGGAGGGGGTTGAAACTGAGGAGGAACAACAGTGCTTTGAAATAGTGGAAGAGGTGACTGAAGCAGTGGTTACTGCTGTGGCTGGTGAACTACTGTTGGGAGAAAGTTCAGGTACCCTGATTGAACCAATGACAGATCCATGGTCCGTAGAGGACAAAGAAGAAGAGAAAGAAGAAAAGGCTGGTGAAAAGAAGGTGAAAGCTGATGATGAAGAAGATCATCAATGTGATTGTGCAATGATGGCAGCTGCCAAGGTATCTCCTCAAGTTCTTGAAAAACTGTGTTCTGACAATTGCATAATTGCTTTTGCTAACATTAAAGAGGTGAATGAAAACCTTCGGGATAAAATCTTGACTGATGAGGTTAAATTTGAGAAGTCTTTAAAAGAACTTAAAAACAAATTGACCGAAAAGGAAAAAGAGATCAGCTGTTTAAAAGAAGAGCAAAGCATAACCAAAACCCAACTTCAAACTATGGTAGAAAAATACCAAGTTTGCAAAAAGGAGTTGGAATCCACCCGGATTACTTGTGAAAGATGGGTGGAATCCTGCAGAGGATATGAGGTTATGCTTGAAAAACAGAGAAAAAGCAATGTGAAATTTGGGGTTGCCTATAGAAAACATGATGATGAAAACACTGCTTTTGAAAAATCTGTTCAAACCACTGATGTAACCACTGAGTTCATCCCCACAAACAAGAATGGCCAAGAAGTGAAAATCACTGACAAACTTGGTAACAAAATCACACTTGACAGACCAATGGAATCCTCTATTTTTGAGGAGCTTGAAGAATACCAGTTTAAACCAAAATGGTCTGATGAGTGTGACATTCTTGAAAATTTCAAGCCAATGGACTTTACATCAACTGATGGTGTCAAGGCTCCAAAAGCTAAAGTCATACCTCTCAAGGACATCCCAGCAGTGGTTAAAACCTCTGCTGCAAAGGAGTCTGAAAAGAGAAAGAAGAAAGAAAAAAATGATAACATGTTTTGTGAATTCTGTGAGAAAAGGAATCATCTAACAAAAGATTGTTTCCACTTAAAAGCTTATGATTTAAACAGAACAAGTGTCATTGTTTCAGCTGAAGGTTGCATTGTCTGTGGTAAAACAAACCACAAAACTCAAGCATGTGTGTATCTCAAAAACTTTGATGTGAAAAAGAATGAGTACATTGCTAAAACATCCTTGAGTCCATCATCATCAACATCTGTCAAATTCACCAAGAAACAACCACTGTTTGTGCCAGTTCAAACAGCTGTTACAAAACAGCTGAACCAAACATCTGTCAAAAGAGATGTTCAGGTTACTGATGCACCCCCTGCCAATCAGTTCAGGAAAGGCAGAGAAAAACAGTCTTACCAAAGGATTCCTCACGTTTATGAGGCCTACAAAAGGCCCTCTAAACCCAAAGTGAACAGGCATCCTTTTGGTTACCAGCAGATGATTGGTCAGGACCCACAACAGTGGTTAGAGAAACACTGTCCTAAAACAGTTCAAACTCCTGACCTAACCACTGTCCACCATTCTGCATCCATCCCAGACACTGTTGAGACCCCATCCAAAGCCTTGTTGGCTTTGGAGACCTTAATGAACTAATCCGTTTACTTCATGTGCAGGGAGCTTCCGCATGCTTTGATAGTCTTTGGTATGTAGATAGTGGAGGCTCCAGGCACATGACAGGATGTAAAGCCCTCCTCAAAAACTTTAAAATCCATGGAGGGGGTGATATATCCTTTGGGAATAATAGTAAAGGGAAAGTTCTGGGGTCTGGAACAGTGCAATCTGGAAATGTAAAATTTGAAAATGTCAATCTAATAGACAATCTAAAATTCAACCTTCTGAGTGTGTCCCAAATGAGTGACAAGGGATTTGGGTCATTCTTCACAAAAGACTGTTGTAGGATTGTTGGACCAGAAATGGTCAAAAAGATTGAAGCAATAATCAAAACTGGTCAAACTAAACTTGTTGCTCAAAGAAGTGGCAATGTTTATGTTGTTGACATGTCAAAAGAGTGTCCCAGAGCTGATGCCTGTCTGTTCTCAGCTGCCTCTAACAAAGAGACAGAACTTTGGCACAGAAGGCTGGGGCACACAAATCTTAAGACAATCACAGAAATTTCAAAAAATGGTTTGGTGAGAGGCCTACCACAAAAATTGTTTTCATGCCCTGAACATTGCATTTCCTGTTTAAAAGGAAAACAGCATAAAAGTTCTTTCAAGTCCATTGAAGAGTCCAAAACAACCCAGTGTTTGCAAATGCTACACATGGATTTGTTTGGCCCAGTTCAAGTCATGAGCCTAAAAAAGAAAAGATATTGTTTGGTTATTGTTGATGACTTTTCTAGGTTTACATGGACTTTCTTTTTACACTCAAAAGATGAGACTGCAGGCATTTTGCAAGACTTTGTAACACAGGTTGAAAAGCAATTTGACCTTCCAGTGAAAAGCTTCAGGAGTGACAATGGCACAGAATTCAAAAATAGGGAGTTGGATGCCTTCTGTGTGAAGAAAGGGATTGTAAGGCAGTACAACATCCCTAGAACACCAGAGCAGAATGGGGTAGTGGAAAGGAAGAACATAACTCTGATTGAGGCTGTCAGAACCATGCTTGCAGATTCAGGTTTGCCACTAACTTTCTGGGCAGAGGCAGTAAACACTGCTTGCTATGTTCAGAACAGAGTTTTAATAAACCCCAGGCACAAAAAGACTGCCTATGAAATTCTGTATAAAATTAAACCACTGATTTCATACTTCAAGGTGTTTGGCTGCCCATGCTTTATTTTGAACTTAAAAGATTCCATTTCAAAATTTGCAGCCAAAATTGATTGTGGTTATCATCTGGGATACTCAACCACTGCCAAGGCCTACAAAGTGTTCAATACACGAACCAAGGCAGTGGAGGAGACTTTGAATGTTAAGTTCAATGAACTTTCATCAATGAAAATCCCAGCAAACCCTGCAGATCTGTTTGATCTTGAAAAATTTACTTTTGAAAATACTGCTGTCAAGACTAACAGTGCAGGTCCATCAGAGGATACAACATCAGACTATGGGTATGAAATCATCATCCCTCAAAGGTCTGCCACAAAGGGAAAAGCACCAGCTGTTCAAAACAGTTGTCAAAGCTCAACCACTGCTACCTCAACAGTTGTTGACCAAAGTAGCCCAACAACCACTGCTTCCACATCCTCAAACACTGCTGACAAAAGTCCTCAAACAGTGGATAAAAGTCAGCAGTTGTCCACTTCATTACCTCCTATTCCACCACCTTTTGAAGCCACTGCTGGATCATCAAAGTCCCCAGCAGTGGTTAGCTCAGATGATACACATTTACAGCCTTCACCAACAAATGCCATCATACCATACCAAGGAGATTTAATCTTCTTGAGATCTCATCCACCTGATCAAATTATTGGCAACATAAATGAAGGGGTGCTCACAAGAAGCCAAACCCAAAACATTTGTCTTTTTGCTGGTTTTCTATCACTCCATCAGCCAGTCAAGTACCAAGAGGCACTGAAAGACAACAGCTGGGTAGAAGCCATGCAAGAGGAGCTCCAACAGTTTAAAAGACAACAAGTATGGGAGCTTGTACCACTACCAGAAGAGGTTAGTCCCATTGGCACAAAGTGGGTCTTCAAGAACAAAACTGATGAAAGGGGTATTGTTGTCAAGAATAAAGCCAGGCTTGTGGTTCAAGGTTACAGACAGGAAGAGGGGATTGATTATGATGAAACATTTGCCCCTGTTGCAAGATTGGAAGCCATTCGACTGTTCCTGGCCTTTGCTGTCAACCACAATATGAAGGTGTTTCAAATGGATATCAAAAGTGCTTTCCTCTATGGTACAATTCAAGAAGAGGTATATGTTTGTCAACCTCCAGGTTTTGAGGATCCATTTTATCCAGATCATGTCTACAGGCTAAACAAAGCCTTGTATGGCCTGAAACAAGCACCAAGGGCCTGGTATGAAACTCTTTCCAACTTCCTACTCTCAAATGGTTTCAAAAGAGGTACCATTGATAAAACACTGTTTTTAAAATGGAGAGGGAAGGATTTAATGATTGTCCAGATTTATGTGGATGACATTATTTTTGGAAGCACATGTACCTCAATGTGTGAAGAGTTTAGAGAACTCATGACAGCAGAGTTTGAAATGAGTGCAATGGGTGAGCTGCAATGCTTTCTTGGTCTCCAAGTCCAGCAATTACAAAATGGAACTTTCATTCATCAAAGCAAATATGCTAAAGAACTTTTAACCAAATTTGATATGAATGATTGTAAACCATGCAGCACACCCATGGCAACAAATAAGCTGGTCATGTCTGATGAAAAGGATGAGCTGATTGACCAAACACTTTATAGAAGCATGATTGGGTCTTTATTGTACCTAACTGCATCTAGACCAGACATCATGTTTGCAACATGTGTCTGTGCAAGAAGTCAATCAGCTCCCAGAAAATCAAATCTCATTGCTGTAAAAATGATCTTCAGATACATAAAAGGTGCTCCCACACTTGGTATCTGGTATCCAGCTAATGGGAACATCAAGCTTTCAGGTTTCTCAGACAGTGACTTTGCTGGATGTCACACCACAAGGAAGTACACATCAGGAGGGTGCCAGTTTCTAGGTGATTGCTTAGTTTCATGGCAAAGCAAAAAGCAAGCAGCTGTTTCAACATCCACTGCTGAAGCTGAATACATTGCTGCTGCAAGCTGTACAGCCCAACTCTTGTGGCTTCAAAATCAGTTACTGGATTTTGGTATCACTGCCTTAAAGACACCACTCATGTTGGATAGCCAGGCAGCAGAAAATATCATCAAAAATCCAGTTTCTCATTCAACCACCAAACACATCGACATCAGACATCACTTTGTGAGGGATTGCTATGAAAAAGGTTTGATTTCTCTGCATCATGTCCCAACTAAAGATTAGCTGGCAGATGTGCTCACAAAAGCACTTGATACAGCCACTTTTGAAAGCTTGGTCTCTAGAATTGGGATGCTGAACATGGAATAACAAGCAACATCTTGTTTTTCTATGAATAAAAGCAACAAAATGTTTTCAGAAAATCAAAACTCCATCCTTAAAAATAGCTAAAAATGATATTTTTCATTAAAATCCTTAAAAGTCTGCCATTAACCACTGATTGTTCAAAAGTCTGCTCTAATTCAAAAGTCTGTCCACTGCTGAAAGTCAACCCCTGCTCTCCCATTCCTTTGATAAACTCTGTTGTTCAAAAGCAGTGTCTTATCCACTGATATGCTATCCACTGATAGTGAAAATCATCCACTGCTTCCATACCACTGTCTTCATCAGTCACTTTCACAAAAGTACTGTCCTTCACTTTCACCAGGGGTTGTCACGTGGGCAGTACATATTGGTCAGACTTTTTGTAACGGCTGCCACCTCAGCATTCACTTTCTTCCCTATAAAATCCCCCACTCACCACCAAAACTGTAACACCTGTGTCATTTCAACCATCAAACAAATTCCAAACCAATGAAATATTGTATTTCATACTTTGGACTTGTATAAATATGTGTATCTTTTGCACATATCAACTCTTGTTCAATTTCAAGCTCTAAATCGCTTTCTGGAAGGTTATACGCGCACTGATGCGTAAATATAACCAGTTTAACGCAACAAACACTCTGGAATAGTGAAATAGGCTTAACATACCTTAAATAACCTTTACATAACTTAGAAATAAGTTTTGAAGGCTTTGGTATGGCAAAATCAAGTTAAATCGCTTACAGGGACTAAATATGACAAACTGCGAAAGTATGCCAATGTGAACTGTAACAGACATTCTGGAACATGACCATAAGTTAAACATACCCTAGATATCCTTCACATATCTTAGAAATAGGCTTTGAGGGGTTCGGTATGCTAAAATAAACTTTTGGGTCATTCAGGGACTAAAAGTGTCAAAAAGTGCACAAGTTTGCATTTTCGCGCATAACTTACGTTCTGAATACATCTGGACATCCAAATATTTATGTAAGCATGACTATATTATGCTTTAGTGTTTGGCTTGCCAAAAATCCATTCGTCGCGTCATTTGGATCGTTTTTCGCGCTTATGCGCATTCCGTCGTAATTAAGCGAACATCGCGTTCGTACGGCCAAACGAACCAATGTCCGACATATTTTTGAGCATGTTTCATGTCCACAATGTTTAGGCAACTTTTTAGGGCCTTAAAGTTGGCTTGACGGGCCTTAGAAGTGTCAGGAATGGCCTTAAACACGTGCAGGGACCTAAACTGTCATTTTTGAAAGTTGTTTCTGATCTGACATGCCCAGGCGGCCCGCATTAGTTTAAGGACATCCTGAAGCGGGCCGCATGGCCCCTTCTGACCAGATTAAGTGTATTAAACAGCAGGTTGCAGCTGTTTAATCCTCCACCACACATTCCTAATTGTCTAGTCAGCTGATAAGGATGGTTTTTAGCCACCATGAGTTTCCGACAAGTGTACGCCTTGGATCATGGCACGTTTTCCATGAAACGATCCTAACGGTTACCCAAAAACTATATATACCCCATGCCTTTCATTGTTTTAAAGCACTAGAATTCTGATTTGAGAGCTCTAAGTTGAAACCATTGTTTCATACCTGAGTTCTTGGATCGGGATTAGCATTCGGGGACCCTTCGTAAGTATTCTTTCGTTCTTTTCCTTATTTTATTGCTTTTCGAGTCAGAAAGTCAAACTTTGTTTGACTTTCAGCGTTGACCAGTAATGGTCAATGCGAAGTTCGTTTGAACTTCGCAACGTGAGTGTAATCACGTTGGTTATAGTCCCTTGGGACTATGCCTACTGATTACCACGTTGTCTAGGGTCGTAGGGTAAGCGATCTAATAAATCGCTTATACCTCGAACCCGACCCATTTGGTCGATCATTAGGATCCGACCAAATACATTAGGTGACCTTAGTAGGTAGGGAATAACCTTCCGAGGTTATACCCTATGGTCACATCGTTTAAGTAGTTGTATGATAGGTAGTTTATATGCCTTAGGTAAATTACCAGAATACCCTTTTCATGTATAATTGGTAATTAAGCATATGTAACCTAAACTTTTGTCACATAACTGATTATGTAACATATGTAGGCATATAACACTTGTCATAGGACTAGTTAGACGGTCCGAACGCGTTTCACGCGTACGACGCGTTAAAGTAGCATAAGTTACCTTAATGGGTCGCGATGGGTCGAAAGCACTTAGGTTTGGTTTCATTGTGGTATGTAGGCCTTGTTAAACCATATCATATGAGTTCCAACACTCATTTGGTTTACCAAGCCTCATCCTATCCGATCTCCCGATTTAAGTCCGGTTTATTTATATAGTTTTAGATTGCCGACTGATTCCGTGCTCTCTCTAGCTTTGTTTGGTTGTTGTTCAAGACCTCCAAGCATTCTCAGGCGAGTACATTATTCCCCTCTTTTACTGTTTTCTAAACTGTTTTGGGGTGAAGCATGTGTACCTATCTGTTATTTTCATGATTCCAAAAGTATAATTGATTATACATGTTATTACTTATCATTTGACAAACTGAATGATTAATTATAGTTTAAACATTGATTTCTCAAAGAACATAAAATAAATTGTTGAATTGTACTTATTTTATGTTCACCAGACCGATTGTTAGTATGATATAGCGCTATAGGATTTGACACCCCATTCCTGTTGTCATGGAATGTCTTAAATCAATTTGTTGCTCCATCCAAATAGGGATTTCCTTTGTGGTATTCCTATAGTCTCAAAGGTGTATTTTGATGCACTAGGTCTGAATGAATTCTTAAATCACACTATTAAAGTATAGTTGAATATACTCTCATGTGTGGTATTGTACAAAACCAACATATATTTATGGAACCAAAACATAGTTTAATATGTTATTTATCACATCTAAAGCATATTTTGATATGTTATATATGAAACCAAAAACATAGTTTAATATGTTACTTACAAATCCAAAGTATACTTTTAATATGCTACTATAAGGTTATTTGTTTAAATCTTACATTTATTTATACAAATCACATTGAATACATATTACATGATTTACATTAGACATGAACATTTTACATCTGGATGGTTTGGTTTGAATAAGTGATTAAGTAACGATGCGTATGTAATATGATACAAGCATGGTGGATACGCCGCTGGTACTTCCTATATATAAGTGTTTGTATGGTATTACATATATCGCAGCGTTATTTGAATCATTTCAGTTTGATACATATAAACATTTTATACAAATAACATACTTTTCACAAGACATTTATTTACAAACAACTTATCTTATACAAACTCATATTACATGGTTATTCATTTAATCATGCATTATTCTCTTATTATACATATCACCTGAACTCATCGTTTTTTTTTTTCAAATGATTTACAAAGGCAAAGCAAATTACAAGGTTCATAACTAAACATTTTCTTAAACAGAAGTCATGAATCTTTTTTTCACAAAACCTATGTACTCGCCAGCATTTCTTTGCTGACCTCGTTTTTACACATGTTTCAGGTACTGCTTTGCAATGATTGTTGATACATGCTATATTTAGGATAGACTCGTGCCTTAGCGACTTAAAACGAGACAATAACTAGTTAACTTATGTTATGTACTCTTTGTTTCTTGTTTAAACAATGTAAACTCTCATAATTGATTAATAAAACGAAACTTTAATTGCCATGGATTTGAAACGATTAATTCTGTTACAACACTCCCCGACATTTCCGCCACGTTTTGTATGTTCTACGTGGTCGGGGTGTGACAGAAAAGATGGTATCAGAGCCAATGGTTATAGGGAATTAGGTTATTAGTAATGTTTTGACCTAGTCTATAACCTTTCTAGGACCCTAACGCGAGTTTGCTTGCGTTTAGTCATAAAACAATACCGTCACCTATCCTTAGGCGACGACCACAACAAGAACACAATTTTCGAAACCGCTTTGAAAACTAATCATCTGTTCTAGGATGATTGATTACTAGGTTTTGAACCCTCTGTTATATGGTTTTGAACCCCTTTGAGTTTTCAAAATCTCGTCAAGGTTCTGGGTTTTAAATAATGTGAACACGTGTAAACTGGAAGGGTGAATGCCTGTATTCTGGGTTTTCTGTCTAGGCAAGCACTTCGTATACATCTCATCAGACACGAGACCAGTTGTGCTTACCTGGGAATTCTTGGGATGAGTGTTCACTTATAGGCGAGCATGTCTTCGCGATACATTATTTTTGACCTATTTACTTTGATTAGTCATTGTCTCATTTGTTTGCTTTAGGTAACAAACAAATGATCGCGATTTTTATGCATTCTGTGTTCATTTCCCTTGTTTCCTCCGATGTCTTCCATTTTTTTCATTATGCCTTTTCACCGCAACAAGACTCGAGTGTCCGGACCAGGTGCTACAATTGCCCAACAAATAGGCGTCGTACTCCAGAAGACCGTTGAATTAGCTATCACCATGACTCATCTCAGGGATGAAGCCGTGCAAGGGAACCGCTCCTTGGAGAAGTCAGTGAAACCGTCATCATCCAAATCAAATACCATGTTACAAATGTACCCCCGGTGGATGATGGAGACATTTGGATAACATGTGTCTCTTTGCTGTTTAAAGCAAGGCAGTTGCAAACCCTGTTGCTGCTTAACCTTCAAGTTCTGCTCCATATGTCGCCCTGGCATATCTAGCGCCTCAACCACATGAACTTTCTACCTTGTGTATCGACTTAAGCACGCCTAGTGCAAGGTGTCGAAGCACCTCTCGTTACACAAATTCCAAAATCCATGAAGGATCTTTCTATCCTCATAATCAGATCCTTGTGGATGAATATCACTCAAATCGGAGCCCTTAATTGAATTATCCGTATGCCTTAATACGTATATTACGATTCAATAAGGACAAAGCCGAATTCTTATTAAGATCTTCCTATCTTCATAGTTAGATTCTAATGATTAAAGTACCGAATGAAATTCATGGATTGGATTTTTAGTGTGCTTTAATTATCCATGCTCAAAGACAACAAATTAAAGAATCAAGTTAACTAATTTTTGTGCTTATGTGTTTTCTTATGTGTTTTGTGTTTTATGTGATCCATCCAAATCCTCGTAGAATCTTCCATATCTCATATGAAGGATTCGTAGTAGGATATTCCAAAAAGGTACTATCTTAAATCCTTAATGGACTTCTACGTTGTAGTTAAGTCCCTTGGGTTTTAAAGTACTATTCTAAAACTGGACCTCTTGAATGGTCTGGTTAAACAGACTGATTTTGAAAATCTGATCAAAAATATCATGTGATGATATAAATACAAAGATCCCTTAAGTGGTCTATTTAAGGAGATCATACGACGGTTTAGTTAAGAAGATCATATGTTGATCTAGTTAAAAAGATCGTTCGTAGATCAAATTAAAAGGACCCTTTTGTGGTCTAGTCAGGTCGCTTTATGTTTATTCAATTGATTTTTTTCCATACGCATTATGAAATGAACTGTGCGGACTGTGCAAGGAACTACGTAATTATGGAGGCCTACATAATTATGGAATTCAGTGCACAGAAACCACAGGGAATTTTGTCATGTGTTAAGACCCATAGTGACAAAGTAATGATACGGGAGAAGTCTTGGACCTCGACCAATGTCATTTATTTTCACACTCCCCAATTCAGATTTCAAGCACACACAAGTTTCCTATGATAAGTCTTTATAAGAAACGTTTTTTCTATCCATAGTTCAAAAATTCCATGTTTTACTGCTACAAGGAATTCACTTTGAGGGTTAACAAATTCGCTAAGAATCCTAACATGGCCCAGAGTTTTACTTAAGGGTTCAATGGATCTATTGGAAGGCGAAACCGTCACAGCTGTCTTCACAAGTTTCCTCTAGAAATTAATTTCGGGGCGAAATTTCCTAAAGTAGGGGAGACTGTAACACCTGTGTCATTTCAACCATCAAACAAATTCCAAACCAATGAAATATTGTATTTCATACTTTGGACTTGTATAAATATGTGTATCTTTTGCACATATCAACTCTTGTTCAATTTCAAGCTCTAAATCGCTTTCTGGAAGGTTATACGCGCACTGATGCGTAAATATAACCAGTTTAACGCAACAAACACTCTGGAATAGTGAAATAGGCTTAACATACCTTAAATAACCTTTACATAACTTAGAAATAAGTTTTGAAGGCTTTGGTATGGCAAAATCAAGTTAAATCGCTTACAGGGACTAAATATGACAAACTGCGAAAGTATGCCAATGTGAACTGTAACAGACATTCTGGAACATGACCATAAGTTAAACATACCCTAGATATCCTTCACATAGCATAGAAATAGGCTTTGAGGGGTTCGGTATGCTAAAATAAACTTTTGGGTCATTCAGGGACTAAAAGTGTCAAAAAGTGCACAAGTTTTCATTTTCGCGCATAACTTACGTTCTGAATACATCTGGATATCCAAATATTTATGTAAGCATGACTATATTATGCTTTAGTGTTTGGCTTGCCAAAAATCCATTCGTCGCGTCATTTGGATCGTTTTTCGCGCTTATGCGCATTCCGTCGTAATTAAGCGAACATTGCGTTCGTACGGCCAAACGAACCAATGTCCGACATATTTTTGAGCATGTTTCATGTCCACAATGTTTAGGCAACTTTTTAGGGCCTTAAAGTTGGCTTGACGGGCCTTAGAAGTGTCAAGAATGGCCTTAAACACGTGCAGGGACCTAAACTGTCATTTTTGAAAGTTGTTTCTGATCTGACATGCCCAGGCGGCCCGCATTAGTTTAAGGACATCCTGAAGCGGGCTGCATGGCCCCTTCTGACCAGATTAAGTGTATTAAACAGCAGGTTGCAGCTGTTTAATCCTCCACCACACATTCCTAATTGTCTAGTCAGCTGATAAGGATGGTTTTTAGCCACCATGAGTTTCCGACAAGTGTACGCCTTGGATCATGGCACGTTTTCCATGAAACGATCCTAACGGTTACCCGAAAACTATATATACCCCATGCCTTTCATTGTTTTAAAGCACTAGAATTCTGATTTGAGAGCTCTAAGTTGAAACCATTGTTTCATACCTGAGTTCTTGGATCGGGATTAGCATTCGGGGACCCTTCGTAAGTATTCTTTCGTTCTTTTCCTTATTTTATTGCTTTTCGAGTCAGAAAGTCAAACTTTGTTTGACTTTCAGCGTTGACCAGTAATGGTCAATGCGAAGTTCGTTTGAACTTCGCAACGTGAGTGTAATCACGTTGGTTATAGTCCCTTGGGACTATGCCTACTGATTACCACGTTGTCTAGGGTCGTAGGGTAAGCGATCTAATAAATCGCTTATACCTCGAACTCGACCCATTTGGTCGATCATTAGGATCCGACCAAATACATTAGGTGACCTTAGTAGGTAGGGAATAACCTTCCGAGGTTATACCCTATGGTCACATCGTTTAAGTAGTTGTATGATAGGTAGTTTATATGCCTTAGGTAAACTAGTCCTCTACCCGCGCGATGCGGCGGGGGTGGCGATTTACAATAGGATACTCATTTACCGATAGTTTATCAGTCGTTTTGTGATATATTGTATAGTACTTAATTTAGTTATCTTATTCGTTATATGTTTGTATGATTAGAATTATGAATGATCCTGTTGGGACTTTACCATCTGAATTCTGATGATTAATATTATAGGGCATAGGCTTTTGCGATTGGAATTTATGCAGTTATTTTAGCTTAGTTCATTGGAACTATTACATTTGAACCTTATGTTTTCTGAGATTAACAACGTTTCACTTCATTTATCTGCACATATTTTGTTTCTTTGTAGGGCGGTATTGGGGAGTGTAAGTGACTATGTTACTCATCATGCTCACTACACCGTGATGATAGTTAAGAAACCAAAGACATAAACAATTGGTGACCTTCCGCTTGCTATAAGCGTATTCTTTCCACACTCGGGATATGAAAGAGGAATTGGTTTGATCTGTGCATACCCTATCTATACCGTACGGGTAGGGTCGGTTTTAGTTTCGAGTATAGAATTTCGGGCATTAAAAAAACCGGTTCCGAGCTTTTTTACGGGTACGTTTTTTTGCACCTCTAATTAGGCTAGTCGAAAGATGTGGTAGAAGAGTTCCTCATCATTTCAAGTGTGGAAGTGTTAAGCTTATTTGTACTTTACCAATTGTGATTTGTATTTATGTATTCCTTGTTTTTTTTTTCAATTTATGCAGGTATCACTATTCCATGACAAGATGATCGAGGAATATTTGTACTCAATGGCTTTTATAGTGTGTTGAAAATAACGGAGTTAAAATGACTTTTTGTTGGTCAAACACAATATATGCAGTAGTTATTAAACCGAGTGTTTTTATTTGATGACTTTAAAATAAAGCAACTACATGCCACAAGCAAATATAACTGCTAATTTAAAACATCATTTTTCATTGTTAAAATAGTTGGTTGGGTACTTGGGTTATCAAAGCACAATATAGTAGCTAACATTTCATAACTTGGGTTATCAAAGCACAAATATAACCGAGTGTTTTCATCCACTTGAATCTCCGACATTTTAGGTAAGTTTAATGTAGTAGCTAACATTTCATAAGTTGGAGGAATCCTGTAACTGATGACGTCCCCAATATCCAAATAAATCGGTTCTGTAAACGACCTGCACATTAAGATAAAAAGAACTCAAATACAACGCACTGCATATGATTCAGCTCAAAGTTTATTACTTGAGGAGAGATCTTGTCAGATGTTCGCGTGCAGTTGCCAATGCTTGACTTATCGTCTGCAAAGATAATTTCACAATGTTGAAGCATAAAATAAGAAAAAAAAAACTTATTATCTATTTATTTGTGTGTGTGTGGGGGGGGGGGGGGGGGGGGGGGGGTAAGCTTACCTGCTCAGAGAGAGGAGCTCCAGAATCTACACTGTGGCTTGCAACCTTACCAGCAATGACATTTGCATCTGTTTCCAGAATAATTCTGCAAATTATAGTAAATAGATGTTTATAAGTCTTCCAACTGTATAGATCTATAGTTGAAAATTAACAACTAATAATTCTTACCCGCCATCAACAATTTCATCAACGCACAATAAAATGAGATCTAAATTCTCAAGTGCCTCTTTCTTATCCACATTGCCCCTGATACACATGTTCGATAAGAGAATGTCATTGGCTCTCATTGAAATAACAAGCTGACGATGTAAATTCATTGCAAAATACCTAAGCAGTAGACCGACTGCATCAAAGAAACCCTGAAGAACAGTGGATATGATGAGCTCATTTTCATCATCACCCCCGGTAACAAAGAAGTGAAGATCTTGAGCAAACTTGTAAATGACAATGTTGTTCTCAAACATTGCTATCTCAGCTGCACATTAGTACAAGCCAAGCATTACATGCTGTTTAATACAATTAGAAAAGTAAAACTGAAGCTTCTTGATTTCAGCTTTTCATTCTCTGAAAGTTTCTTCAAAAGGGAAAACAGGGAGTATATATATAACAAAAAGTACGCGGATGGTCCCTGTGGTCTACCAAAATTTTGGATTTAGTCCCTAACTTTCCAAAAGTACATGGTTCTTCATTTGTTGTTCTTGGTTCTTCATTTGTGAATGTCCGGCCATTTAATCATATCAATCAGGTATCAAATTAGCAAGGAATAAAAAGGGTTATAAAGCACACCTTCTGTGCGTGCATTTGTCTTCTGAGTCTTGGTAAACACAGATTTTTCAAACGCCTCCTTAGCGCTATTAGTTGGCCAGTCTTCTGAATAGTACTTCACAGCTACACGGTTGCCCTTGGCTAAATGGAGGATCTTGAATAGACTACAGGACAGGAATGAGACATTATACTACAAAGTATGTTTAACGTGCATAATAAAATAAGGAATGACATAATCCAGTAGTTTTGCAAAAAAAAAAAGTTTATTAGAGAAAGACCTCATAGTCACGAACTTGGAGAAACATATCGCCTTTTGCCCCGATTGTCGTCCACAGTTTCCAAATTAAAACTGAAATTTATCAAATCCACACAAACATACTTCAAAAATCACATATTCAAATAAGATTTTCACGTTCCTAAGTTGTGAAACCACATAATTAAACTCTGCATTCATCGAACTGACACCGCAAGAGGCTGAATAAAAGGATCACCAGTACACATACCTTGGAGAGTTCAAGAAGCGCGTTTTCGTGGAAATCGGGGCTACTAAGATCAAATCTCATTTGCAGCTATGTCCATCAACTAAAATAAAGATTGAAACTTTAAAGAAGCCGCCACTTTAAATAACATAATATAAATATGATTTGAAAGATTCTTTTAAGGAAACCCACACAGTTATATTTAAATAAAAAATTACTTAAAAATAGATAAGAAATTACATAAAGTTGGAGATAAGCTAGGCATCGATTCACCAAATTATTATACATTGGGAATCCAAACTCGGCATGCCATATAAAGATGGCCACACTCGGATAAGCCAGCAGCATTTTCCTTGCGTCTGCACATGAAACTCGGACTGAGCCTTCAAAAAATACACCATCCAGACAATTAATCCAGACCTGTTACCAGCATAGAACCAAATAATACATGTCCACACGAAGATCTGATGCAGCCAGCTCTTAACAGCCGTGTATATGCAGTTTAAAGCTTGACCAAGGCCCCGCAGCATCACAAAATCGGACCTGAACTTGGCATATATCATCTGCAATTCCTCAGAGAAGTGGGCCAAAATGACTGAAACATCCAGGTGCTTCAAAACCTTGTAAAGCTGCAGGTGAGGCGATGCTTGAGAGCCCCATACTAACAAAAGGCTATTTTTTCACAATGAAGTTGTGACACCCTTGACATCTCGGCTCTTGAAAAATGACACGGGAAACAGCAAGTACCTGAAGTCATGTACATGTAGGGGGGTAATTCCAATAAATAAAAATATATGACATGAATTTCAGATACAAGCAACAGAAATCCATTCCATTCTGTATGTATACGATGCATATTCAATTTCTACATATCATCAGCAAGGAAATAAAAAAGTTGTACCTTGCTAGTATCTTGAAAAGAGTTGACCCCAGGTAACCTGTCTTCATCAGGGACAAACACTTTCTGTAGAAGAATATCTCCATTTTGAACCATTCTAAGCCCAATTTTGTTTTCCATCTTGGTAGCTTGTAACCCCGGTGCATTCTTCTTTACAATGAATCTGCAACAAATAAGGAAGCACATGAGCATAACTAAAAGTCCAAAACTAAGCCTGGAAATATGAGCGGGTCAAAGCAGATTATCACTCTCTGAATTGAGACAAAAAGAGAACATTATTTTCTTACCCATTTATCTGGTTTGTGTCTTTATTTTTAGCAAAAATGACCAAAATATCTGCAAAAGTGCTGTTTCCGATCCATCGTTTTTGGCCTTCAATGACCCAACCTCCTTCCACCTGAAATTTCACAATCATCACAAGATACAAGAAAAGAATATGAAACCACAAAAAGAAAAAAAGATGATAAATGTGACCTTTGTTGCTGTTGTTCTAAGGCCACTTGCATCACTTCCATAGTCGGGTTCCGTCAAACCCTAACGCAAAACAAACTTAGATAAAGGTAGCAGCACGTATATCTAAAAACAAGCATTAATCTTGAAATGCTTCTAATAATTCAATAAAGAAAAATCAGATTCCTTACCTGGTACCGAGATGAAATCTCGGCTCCATCTTTCTATCCTGGGTCTACTTCGCAGCAAATACAAATCTAAACGATTATTATAAACCCTAACTAAAATCAGAAACAGAACCTGTAACAGAACCTGTAACAAACACCAGTCGTGAATTAGGGCTTCAATAATAGATATGATAAGCAAAAAAACTTAAAAACTTACATTTGAAACTCAGATCGAAACCCAGTTCTTCACATCACTTCACCCTTTTTTCGATTATGATAAAACCTAGACCTCTCAGTGCCTTTACCGTTCAACTGTAGCCCCCTAACAACGATTTCAGAACGGAAATCTTGACAAATTTTTCGATTTCAGAACAGGTTCCTTCATCTCTGGTTCTTCGTCGTTCAATTGAAGAGCGATGGAGAAAGCTAGGGTTCTAGAGCGAGAGAGAAAAGTTGATAATAAAGAACAATAAACAGATCTAAAAATAAAACATCACAGATCTAAAAATCAAACTTGTATACCTGGTGAGAGGTTAGATTCTTCATTGATTTGGTGAAATATTCACCAATCGACTTGAATCGCCTTCGTCTTTTTGAATCGCCAGGGAGAAAGAGAGAGAGAAAGCAGATGGGATCTAAAAGTTGAATGGACGGGGGTGTATGGGGAATTAGGATGAGCGGGAATTGAAAGTTGAATGGACGGTGCAGATCCCAATCCGTGTGATGTGTTTCTTTGAAAATGGACGGTGTAGATCTTAATAAGTGTTTATTTTAGTAAAAGGGTATAAGTGGAAAGTGAAGTTTTCTGGTGCTTAAAAGACTTGTACATCATGCATTAGGGGTGTTTTAAGGAAAATTTTATGACTTTAAGAAGTCCCTCCTATATGCTTTATAAAGTAGTATAGATTACCAGAATACCCTTTTCATGTATAATTGGTAATTAAGCATATGTAACCTAAACTTTTGTCACATAACTGATTATGTTACATATGTAGGCATATAACACTTGTCATAGGACTAGTTAGACGGTCCGAACGCGTTTCACGCGCACGACGCGTTAAAGTAGCATAAGTTACCTTAATGGGTCGCGATGGGTCGAAAGCACTTAGGTTTGGTTTCATTGTGGTATGTAGGCCTTGTTAAACCATATCATATGAGTTCCAACACTCATTTGGTTTACCAAGCCTCATCCTATCCGATCTCCCGATTTAAGTCCGGTTTATTTATATAGTTTTAGATTGCCGACTGATTCCGTGCTCTCTCTAGCTTTGTTTGGTTGTTGTTCAAGACCTCCAAGCATTCTCAGGCGAGTACATTATTCCCCTCTTTTACTGTTTTCTAAACTGTTTTGGGGTGAAGCATGTGTACCTATCTGTTATTTTCATGATTCCAAAAGTATAATTGATTATACATGTTATTACTTATCATTTGACAAACTGAATGATTAATTATAGTTTAAACATTGATTTCTCAAAGAACATAAAATAAATTGTTGAATTGTACTTATTTTATGTTCACCAGACCGATTGTTAGTATGATATAGCGCTATAGGATTTGACACCCCATTCCTGTTGTCATGGAATGTCTTAAATCAATTTGTTGCTCCATCCAAATAGGGATTTCCTTTGTGGTATTCCTATAGTCTCAAAGGTGTATTTTGATGCACTAGGTCTGAATGAATTCTTAAATCACACTATTAAAGTATAGTTGAATATACTCTCATGTGTGGTATTGTACAAAACCAACATATATTTATGGAACCAAAACATAGTTTAATATGTTATTTATCACATCTAAAGCATATTTTGATATGTTATATATGAAACCAAAAACATAGTTTAATATGTTACTTACAAATCCAAAGTATACTTTTAATATGCTACTATAAGGTTATTTGTTTAAATCTTACATTTATTTATACAAATCACATTGAATACATATTACATGATTTACATTAGACATGAACATTTTACATCTGGATGGTTTGGTTTGAATAAGTGATTAAGTAACGATGCGTGTGTAATATGATACAAGCATGGTGGATACGCCGCTGGTACTTCCTATATATAAGTGTTTGTATGGTATTACATATATCGCAGCGTTATTTGAATCATTTCAGTTTGATACATATAAACATTTTATACAAATAACATACTTTTCACAAGACATTTATTTACAAACAACTTATCTTATACAAACTCATATTACATGGTTATTCATTTAATCATGCATTATTCTCTTATTATACATATCACCTGAACTCATCGTTTTTTTTTTCAAATGATTTACAAAGGCAAAGCAAATTACAAGGTTCATAACTAAACATTTTCTTAAACAGAAGTCATGAATCTTTTTTTCACAAAACCTATGTACTCGCCAGCATTTCTTTGCTGACCTCGTTTTTACACATGTTTCAGGTACTGCTTTGCAATGATTGTTGATACATGCTATATTTAGGATGGACTCGTGCCTTAGCGACTTAAAACGAGACAATAACTAGTTAACTTATGTTATGTACTCTTTGTTTCTTGTTTAAACAATGTAAACTCTCATAATTGATTAATAAAACGAAACTTTAATTGCCATGGATTTGAAACGATTAATTCTGTTACAACACTCCCCGACATTTCCGCCACGTTTTGTATGTTCTACGTGGTCGGGGTGTGACAGAAAAGATGGTATCAGAGCCAATGGTTATAGGGAATTAGGTTATTAGTAATGTTTTGACCTAGTCTATAACCTTTCTAGGACCCTAACGCGAGTTTGCTTGCGTTTAGTCATAAAACAATACCGTCACCTATCCTTAGGCGACGACCACAACAAGAACACAATTTTCGAAACCGCTTTGAAAACTAATCATCTGTTCTAGGATGATTGATTACTAGGTTTTGAACCCTCTGTTATATGGTTTTGAACCCCTTTGAGTTTTCAAAATCTCGTCAAGGTTCTGGGTTTTAAATAATGTGAACACGTGCAAACTGGAAGGGTGAATGCCTGTATTCTGGGTTTTCTGTCTAGGCAAGCACTTCGTATACATCTCATCAGACGCGAGACCAGTTGTGCTTACCTGGGAATTCTTGGGATGAGTGTTCACTTATAGGCGAGCATGTCTTCGCGATACATTATTTTTGACCTATTTACTTTGATTAGTCATTGTCTCATTTATTTGCTTTAGGTAACAAACAAATGATCGCGATTTTTATGCATTCTGTGTTCATTTCCCTTGTTTCCTCCGATGTCTTCCATTTTTTTCATTATGCCTCTTCACCGCAACAAGACTCGAGTGTCCGGACCAGGTGCTACAATTGCCCAACAAATAGGCGTCGTACTCCAGAAGACCGTTGAATTAGCTATCACCATGACTCATCTCAGGGATGAAGCCGTGCAAGGGAACCGCTCCTTGGAGAAGTCAGTGAAACCGTCATCATCCAAATCAAATACCATGTTACAAATGTACCCCCGGTGGACGATGGAGACATTTGGATAACATGTGTCGCTTTGCTGTTTAAAGCAAGGCAGTTGCAAACCCTGTTGCTGCTTAACCTTCAAGTTCTGCTCCATATGTCGCCCTGGCATATCTAGCGCCTCAACCACATGAACTTTCTACCTTGTGTATCGACTTAAGCACGCCTAGTGCAAGGTGTCGAAGCACCTCTCGTTACACAAATTCCAAAATCCATGAAGGATCTTTCTATCCTCATAATCAGATCCTTGTGGATGAATATCACTCAAATCGGAGCCCTTAATTGAATTATCCGTATGCCTTAATACGTACATTACGATTCAATAAGGACAAAGCCGAATTCTTATTAAGATCTTCCTATCTTCATAGTTAGATTCTAATGATTAAAGTACCGAATGAAATTCATGGATTGGATTTTTAGTGTGCTTTAATTATCCATGCTCAAAGACAACAAATTAAAGAATCAAGTTAACTAATTTTTGTGCTTATGTGTTTTCTTATGTGTTTTGTGTTTTATGTGATCCATCCAAATCCTCGTAGAATCTTCCATATCTCATATGAAGGATTCGTAGTAGGATATTCCAAAAAGGTACTATCTTAAATCCTTAATGGACTTCTACGTTGTAGTTAAGTCCCTTGGGTTTTAAAGTACTATTCTAAAACTGGACCTCTTGAATGGTCTGGTTAAACAGACTGATTTTGAAAATCTGATCAAAAATATCATGTGATGATATAAATACAAAGATCCCTTAAGTGGTCTATTTAAGGAGATCATACGACGGTTTAGTTAAGAAGATCATATGTTGATCTAGTTAAAAAGATCGTTCGTAGATCAAATTAAAAGGACCCTTTTGTGGTCTAGTCAGGTCGCTTTATGTTTATTCAATTGATTTTTTTCCATACGCATTATGAAATGAACTGTGCGGACTGTGCAAGGAACTACGTAATTATGGAGGCCTACATAATTATGGAATTCAGTGCACAGAAACCACAGGGAATTTTGTCATGTGTTAAGACCCATAGTGACAAGAGTAATGATACGGGAGAAGTCTTGGACCTCGACCAATGTCATTTATTTTCACACTCCCCAATTCAGATTTCAAGCACACACAAGTTTCCTATGATAAGTCTTCATAAGAAACGTTTTTCTATCCATAGTTCAAAAATTCCATGTTTTACTGCTACAAGGAATTCACTTTGAGGGTTAACAAATTCGCTAAGAATCCTAACATGGCCCAGAGTTTTACTTAAGGGTTCAATGGATCTATTGGAAGGCGAAACCGTCACAGCTGTCTTCACAAGTTTCCTCTAGAAATTAATTTCGGGGCGAAATTTCCTAAAGTAGGGGAGACTGTAACACCTGTGTCATTTCAACCATCAAACAAATGCCAAACCAATGAAATATTGTATTTCATACTTTGGACTTGTATAAATATGTGTATCTTTTGCACATATCAACTCTTGTTCAATTTCAAGCTCTAAATCGCTTTCTGGAAGGTTATACGCGCACTGATGCGTAAATATAACCAGTTTAACGCAACAAACACTCTGGAATAGTGAAATAGGCTTAACATACCTTAAATAACCTTTACATAACTTAGAAATAAGTTTTGAAGGCTTTGGTATGGCAAAATCAAGTTAAATCGCTTACAGGGACTAAATATGACAAACTGCGAAAGTATGCCAATGTGAACTGTAACAGACATTCTGGAACATGACCATAAGTTAAACATACCCTAGATATCCTTCACATAGCTTAGAAATAGGCTTTGAGGGGTTCGGTATGCTAAAATAAACTTTTGGGTCATTCAGGGACTAAAAGTGTCAAAAAGTGCACAAGTTTGCATTTTCGCGCATAACTTACGTTCTGAATACATCTGGATATCCAAATATTTATGTAAGCATGACTATATTATGCTTTAGTGTTTGGCTTGCCAAAAATCCATTCGTCGCGTCATTTGGATCGTTTTTCACGCTTATGCGCATTCCGTCGTAATTAAGCGAACATCGCGTTCGTACGGCCAAACGAACCAATGTCCGACATATTTTTGAGCATGTTTCATGTCCACAATGTTTAGGCAACTTTTTAGGGCCTTAAACCCCATATCTAGGGTTTGAAGGTTCGATCTGAGTCTTGGTGAACCTTTGTTTTAGGTTCCTCTTCTTGATCTAGGGTTTCAGTTGATTCATAAAATTTGTGAGTTTGTAACTCGGTAGATTGTGTTAGAAGTGTTGCAGATTATCGTGTTGGTGATCTGCTTCGGTTGAGAATATTATTGTTGGTTCATTGAGAGCGAGTTGTAACTTTCAATTTTGTATTATAAACATTCTGATTCAAAGTTTTGTTCTTGATTATCTTATTTTGACATATTGTGTTTTAAAATGACATCTGAATATGTTGATGATGGCAGTGTGTTTTAAGGTTTATGTGTTTTACCATTTTAATGTTGATGATGACAGTGTGTTGAAGACGAAGACACTGGGTTGTGTTGAAGACGAAGACACTGACAGTGTGTCCAACAATCTGCTTGCTGTTAATACACAATGTCAAGAAATATGATTGCTGTTAAAACACAGTGTCAAGAATCCTCGAGCAATCTGCTTGCTGTTAAAACACAGTGTCAAGAATCCTCCAGCAATCTGCTTGCTGTTAAAACACAGTGTCAAGAAATCTGCTTGCTGTTAAAACACAGCGTCAAGGAAATCTGCTTGTTGTTAAAACACAGCGTCAAGAAATCTGCTTGCTGTTAAAACACAGTGTAAAGGAAATCTGCTTGCTATTAAAACACAACGTCAAGAAATCTGCTTGCTGTTAAAACACAGTGTCAAGGATCCTCCAGCAATCTGCTTGCTGTTAAAACACAGTGCCAAGGATCCTCCAGCAATCTGCTTGCTATTAAAACACAGTGTCAAGAATCCTCCAGCAATCTGCTTGCTGTTAAAACACAACGTCAAGAAATCTGCTTGCTGTTAAAACACAGCGTCAAGAAACCTGCTTGCTGTTAAAACACATTGTCAAGAAACACAGCGTCTTGTATGATTTAAATTGAAACTGTCAATTTGATTTAAATGGAATATTTAGTTTCCATAATTTTCTGGTTAGTTAGTTATCCTAATAAAATAATCCATAATTAAAATAATATTCAAATTACACAATTGCCCTTTTAGTTAAAATCCTTCAATGCCACATGTCGCGTTCTTATTGCTTCCTAGACTTTCTAGGAAAAACACACTTTCCGCAGGAACCCTACTCTATATATATATATATATATAGGGAGCCGCTAGAATGAGAACCACCACGAGTTATGAGAACCACGAGAACCAAGTGCCACGGAGGGGCGTTGACCACGAAATTTTTTTTACACCTAGATCCGTATATTTTAAGACCGGGTGTAAAAAAAATTTTCAAACGGCGCGCCCGAGGGGGTAGTTTTTTACACCCAAAGTTTGTAAAAAAAAAAAGAAAAAAGAAAAAAAAATTAAAAACACCAAACTTTGGGTGTAAAAAACTACCCCCTCGGGCGCGCCGTTTGAAATTTTTTTTTTACACCCGGTCTTAAAATATACGGATCTAGGTGTAAAAAAAATTTCGTGGTCAACGCCCCTCCGTGGCACTTGGTTCTCGTGGTTCTCATAACTCGTGGTGGTTCTCATTCTAGCGGCCCCCTATATATATATATATATATATATGTATGATGAAGTCTAGCAATAAACAAACAAGTTCCCCAAAAGAAACTTTGTTTGAAAATGCTTCGTTTGAATAAAAAGTCACAAAAATAAAAAGTTTTACGAAAAGCGACGCTTTTTATGCCTTTCGCCCTTTTCTACTAACCACTAACCCAAAACCACCTACCTTTAACCCAAGCCTAACCCTTCCCCAAGTCCTCTTGATATTTACAAAGGTTTATAGTTAAAAAGGAGGAGGATTGATTGCTTGGTAAGCATATGTTATAAGTAAGTTCCATACCGGTCTCGAGTGTTTCACAAAAATAAATCTTCGGCCGAGTGTTCAGTGATCTCCCGTGAGGTATGTGAACTTGTATATAAATGGAATTTTAAAGAGGCATGTTATGCCCAAATAAGTAATTTCTCTTATGTAATGTTCTAAATAAATCATAACGAATAGGATTGTAAATAACATAAAAATAAAACCTAATAAAGATCTTGGAATCCCGACACTCAAGACAAGCCCAAAAACTTCTCTTCTACCCATTCCATTTGGGTGTGTAAGCCACATTAAAAAGAGTTTTGCTTAAGGACAAGCAAAGATTCAAGTGTGGGGGTATTTGATGTGTGTAAAATGCAACATATAAATTACATCAAATGAGGCATAAAACTAACATTTTTTAGTACTAATGTTGGGAAAATGTGCTTTTGTCTTCCTTTTGTATTTTCAGGATTAAATGAGCGTAAATGAACAAAAGAAGCAAAAATGCAGCTAAATCTAACATAAAAACAAAAAAAAGGAATAAACGTGGCATGCCCAACCCCTCGACAGCATCTTCGCAAGCAAAAACAAGAGATCAGAAGGCTGAACACGCCCCGTGCCCAGCGGACACGGGGGCGTGCTCAAGTGTCTATAGAAAAGACAAAGTTATAGAAGTTTCTATTTCCCAACACGGGGGCATGCCCAGCTCAACACGGCCGTGGTCAACGCTAATATTCGCAGAATCCAAGCAAATCTTGATAGTACAGATACGCTTCTGCACACGGGGCCGTGCCCAGCGGACACAGGGGCATGGTCAACTAATGCAGACAAACTGCAATTAATGAAGAAAGAGAAAGTGGATGGACACGGGGCCGTGCCTGGGCTTCTGTGCAGGCTATAAATAGAGGTGCTTGGTTCACTTCAAAAGCATCCCTTGGCAAACCACCTCTCTCCCACTTCACCCACACTCCACCACCATCACAACACCCTCATCCACCACCATCATCCATCATAGAGTGTGTGTAGTAGTCTCGGGATCCAAGATTGATAGTAAGAGTTCTTGACAATCAAAGGCCATGTTTGCCTAAGTCTCTTACATCACTTGGTGAAGACAAGTATTTAGTGTAATACTTTTGTTTTTTAATCTTTTCGCACTTTTTATTTGGTTTTGTATTAATGACTTTAATAACTAGTTTCTTATGTTGAAGGTGAAACTTCCTTATCATTTGTCTGTGGTGTCTTGGCGTTATTTTACTGTCTATATAAAATAAAAGATTTACACCATTCATATCTCTACGGTCTATATAGAGATATGTTGGCTACCTGGTCAGGGGTTAAGGGAATGGTTTGGTAAGGTTCTTGCCTTGTTCAGTGTATAGATCCTGCAAGGACCTGGGTCAAGCTTACTAGGACCTCTTTCAATACCCACTGGTATTGGATAGCGGGGGTGCGAATGGCTTGATCCCCTCATATATAAACTACTATTAATACATTAACCCGGCTACTTGGGATTGTATCCCTGCTGACTCAAACCACTTTGCCAAGGGTAACGTCACATTCAAAAGTGGGGCCTACCACATTACGCAGTAAAATATCATGTTTTATAAATTTAAAACATGACGAAACTGTTAAAAAGGGCTAAAAATATACATAAAAACCTATCACGCACTACGCACATCAAATTTTTGGCGCCGTTGCCGTGGACACAAGGATTTTAAGAAAGCTTAAAATCGACGGCCTAATCAGTTTTTCAAAACCTTTTTAAAATCGCACGCACATTTTCTACATTTTAGTTAGTTTTTGCATTTACAATGGCTACAATTTAAGGAATGTGTTTAGTGACGACATCAGATTCCTAATTGATGGAGAAAGGTCTGGTGGCAAGAAAAGCTGCTTCTAGGAGGGTGTCAAGTGTTTTCGCTCGACGATTCCATTCTTGGGTGGTTGGTTTAGCCCTTGTTCCTGTAACTCGAATCCTAGCCAGGTATATCCCATTTTAGTTTTACACCATTGTGAACCTTACGCCTTTTTTACTCTTTGATCGAGGTTCTCGACATTGAAAAATCTTCGTAAACTAAATCACACGTGTATGTGTTGACATTTAAGAGATATACAGTCAAGAAAATCAAGAGCAATGGTGATATATGTGACAACTCTCACAATTACAGGTATTCGTACAATTAATTAATTTTAATTATGTGCTTAATGACTGTGCTTGATTACAACTGACAATTTAAACTGCTTTATGAATTATGCATCATACATACATATGCATCATATTGCATACAGTCACTCCATTTATTACACATAAACCTTAGTGACATACTTGATGCACAAAGCACAGTTAGCACACTGAATGGATAATTCAGAAAACATGCTGACAATGCCAGAACATAGACATACAATGTTTTTGAGGCCAGTATGAGCCAGAGACAGGATATTATACTAGTATGGAGTGTAGGGAAGTAATGATCATAAAACTGCGTCACTAGGTGATAGTTAAAGTGTCGGGAATTAAAAGTGTTACAAAAATATATATAAAAGACACTTTACGGAATAATTAAACACTTTAACGGAACGGTATCTAACCGGACATTACCCAGGACACTAAATTTTTGTCAAATACATTGTTTAATTATTTTTGAGCTAGTCATGGTCCCCGTACACCATAACACCCATTAATTCCTCTAGAAAATATCATATGTAAACATATACTTGGAAACTAACTAATACTTACCAACTTGTTACAAAAATTTTACATCAACCCCCCCCCCCCATACCCGAATTCGGTCACAAGGACCACCCCACCATACCTCACATCTTGTCCTAGATTTCCTTCTAATTTTATATTGGATTTGTTGCTTGCTAGTGTAAACAAAATATTAAAAACATCTTTATAAAGCATGGCACACTAGATCCTACATCATTTCACAAAATTCACACCATCACTCCCTCACCTCACTCTCTCCCTCTCGGCCACATACAACCGCCACCACCTCCACCATATCTTCACCACATTATTCCAATCTCAAGTTTCATTCAAGGTTAGAAGGTGATTCAAGGAAGCTTGCAACTTGTGGAACTTCAAGGAGCTTTAATTCTTACTTTTTCACCATCATTTTCTTCATCTTTTCACTAAAGATTCATCCCTAGCCTTTGTGCTAGTAGTAAGTTCTTGTTAAACTCTTGTTCATCTTGTTTTTATAGTTAAAGGTTGTAGTATGATAAGTATGTTTAAAACACTAAAGAACAAGAACTAAGAAGATGAACATGAAGCTTTACATAAAAGTTTACTTAAGGTTGAAACATGAAGATGAAATGTTGCTAGTAGAATATTGTAGTGAATATGTTGTTGATTGTATGATGATTCTTGGTTATGTAATGTTAATCACCATATGGAACTTGTTAAATGATGATTAGAAACATGACTTAACAAGATTAGGAGATGATATGATGTCACATAACATAATCATCTCCTAGTTAAACATGAACTTGAAAGAAATAGATTTCTTGAAAAAAAATAAGTGAACAAAATAATTTGATGATCATGTAGATCCGGGTTTTACAAAAGACTTTTCTAAATGAACCAAGTTCAAAAAGCAGTTTTTGGAAAATCATGACTCTTACATACACTTATACTATTTTTGGACATAACATAAGTGTAAAAACCTTTTATTTACAAGAAGAGTTCAAAAGTGTTATTTTTGTAAAAATTATTTACAAGTTGTAAACACTAAACTTTTGTGAGAAAATGATTTTTAAAGAAATAATTACGCTTTGGAAGGTAACTAAGTCCACTAAACGCTTTACTACGTTTCTACGCATTTTTGTGATATATCAAGTTCACGATTAATATGTAACGCACATAGTTTTCGCTCTTGGTGATGTAAAATTGTTTAAGGATTGATTTTTGATTGATTTGAAAAGAAAATTATATGCTCATTAGCATGGACGCCTCCGTTTACAAAGGAAACTCTGGCGAAATTTTCCAAACAAGTGTTACAAGCAAACTTTTAACTTTGTATTTCGAAAGTAAGATTCGCCATAAGTTTTGTTACAACATTTCAAAGTGATGGAGGTGGTTTTTCGTAAATAAAAGCGGACAAATATATATTTAGAGTATATATTTTATACTAAAACGCTTGTGTGAATAGTTGCATGATTTGGGAACTAGTTATATTACTTAGAGAAAAATAATATAACTTAACAAAATACCGTTGCTAGTATATTTTGGATGGATAATATTTTGATAACGAGAAATATGAATTATCACGAAAATGCATGTATAAAATACCCCCATCCTTGGGAAGGAAATACGCACATAAAATACTTGAGAAGTATGAATATGAAATAGTTGTCTAACTATTATTTCAAGACCTACAAATATAATGTAAGTTAATTATTATTATTTTAACAATAAGTTATAACTTGGAATAATATCAAAGTAACGTAACTCAAACCCGTAAATACTAAGCCAAGGCACGGCCCGTTCGTCTAATAGACATTAGTACGTTGTAGGTCGTTGTATAGCTGACAAGGTTTGAGTACGAGCACAGGAGACGCACTACAGTGAGTTCATGTCTCCCTTTTCTATTAACTGTTTTCAGTTTTATAACTTCGGGGGTGAAATACATGTTACAATTATACAGACATTTTTATACATGGTATGGTTAGCTTAAGTAGGGACTTTCATACATCGTTAGATCATGTGAGTGGGTAGGCGGCTACTAAAGGCCATTAATCCTCGTCGTAGGACCGAGGGACATGAGTGATAGATCTATTTGGGTGTAGCGAGCCCACACTCATGAGGCCGGGGCGGCCCATAGTGGTGACTGTGTCTTACAGCCGGAAGCCCGGTGCAACTCTGCTAGGTTTGAGTCTTCCTGCATCACTTCACACATATCAATGGCCTTGCAAACCATTGGTGATCTCTTTTTTTTCCTTATTGCTACATACCAGGGACTTTCATACATCGTTCAAGGGTTATACATATGTTGGGATTGAACCCTATCAGAGGAACAGATAATTAAAGCCAAAACTGAATCAGAGCAGTGGATCCAGAATAAGCAGACGATTACAGTTAGTTCATGCAAATCTCTCCCCTTGAAAGTGGTTTTATATCTGCTGACCTCCTATCTGCTGATCTTTCTAAGTGCTGACCTACAACTGCTGCTTTGCATCTACTGACCAATGTCAAAGACTGATGGAAGACCAAAGCTCTGCTGACTCAATCTACTGCCTTAAGTCAAGTACTGCTGATCCGGACAGGCACTGCTGGGTTCACAGCAGTGGAAGGATGCAGCAGCTGTTTAAGTGTCTTTTATGTAAAGAAATGTAATAGCAGTAGTTAGTACATCAGAGTTTGTATAGATCAGAGGTTAGAGTTTGTTAGGAGGTTAGATGTCACTTTCATGGTGACGTCAGCTAAGATGCTCAGTGGTTTGCAAAGTGCCTATAAATAGTTCAGTACTTTGTACTTTTCTATTAGCTCTTTCACCACATCGTCTTCTTTGCACGAACAAACTACTGAGCTCTGGCTGACGGGGAGTTTGCATTCATTCATCAATCATTGTAATCGTTGTTGAAACAAATTCAATCTTTCGATTCATTGTGTAAAGATGTTTGATTAAAGTATTACTCTCGTTTGATTGTATGCAAAGTTTGTTTTCATCTTAATTCCGCTGCACAACTCTTTCATTTCCATCTTAATTTCAAACGAAAATACAATCAGAAACAAACTCAGATCCAACAATTGGTATCAGAGCTTGGACAGTCAAATTTGATCTAACAATCATTTTGACGTAAATAGTTCAGCTCATAACAGTTGATACTGATCGTTTGTTCGTCCGTTGAAAAACAGAGCAAGGATTAATCACCATTAAAGTTGATTTCTCAGTGTCTGTAAAACAACAAGAATGACGTCACAATCTCAGGATGATAAAAACAACATCGGCTCGCTTTTTAAACCACCTATGCTAAAAAGAAATGAGTACAACATCTGGCAGAGGAGGATGGGTCACATCCTCGCTCAACAAAGCACAGGTTGTTGGAGGTCTGTCATTTATGGTCCCCATGTTCCTTCAGTGCCAAGCGCTGAAGATGCTAAAAAGTTCGTTCCAAAACCAGTTGAAAATTATACCGAAACCGACTTTCAAAAGATCGAACTAGATGCTAAGGCTTTTAGCATCATAGCATCAGCGCTGCCCAATGAGATATATGCTGGACTGTTACACTGTAACAGTGCCAAAGAATTATGGGACGCACTTAAGGAACAGTTTGGGGGGACTGAAGAAGTCATAGAAAACAACAGGGAAATCCTGAACCAACAGTATGAAACATTTTGCTACGTTAAAGGTGAATCACTAACGCAACAATTTGAGCGTTTCAGTTGTCTCATCAGTGAACTGAGGCTTGTTAACACCACTTTTACAAACTCAACTCAAAATAGCAGGTTCCTCAGGTCACTGCCAGAAACATGGGACACAATCGCTTTTGTCACCCGAAACTCATCTGAGTTCAAGGATCTGACCTTGACCCAACTCCACGGTCGACTCCTGACTTACGAAAGGGAGTTGGACCAGAAAAGGAGGTTATAAGAGTCAGGAAAAGCTACTGAGGATTACACTTTCGGTAATACTGCTCTTCTGGGTCAAGAAGAATCTGGGAGCAGTGGTAAGGATCAGGGTTATGATCACTTCATTGACATAACTGCTGGTGCAAATTTTAACAACCCTGATCCTCACTCTGCAAGTTATGCATTCACTGCAAACGAAAACCAGATGTCAGATAACCTAAGCTTTGAACTCAATGATTTACAACATTTCGATCCCACTGACTTAGAGGAAATGGACATCCTGCACCAACTGGCTTTGCTAAGTGTTAGAACTAGCAAATTTTACAAGAGAACAGGGCAAAAATTCCCAGGTTTGCATGGGAATCTAAGGGTTGGGTTGGATAAATCGAAAATCAAGTGCTACAAGTGTAATAGGTTGGGACATTTCGCTAGGGAATGTAGGAGTCAAACTACTGGTCCCATAATTACTCATCCTAGCTCAAATCCTAGACCTCAAAACCAAAGCACTGTGCACTATGCCCAGTATACCCCAGCAGCTCAAGTGAACACTGCTCACTATGCTGCTGCCCCTGTGCCAGTACACTATGTCCAAACTACTGTTCCACAAATCCAATATGTTCAAACCCCTGCTCCCCAGGTACAAGTGCAAACTGTTGCACCTCAAACCACTGCTCCAGCAGCAGCACAACCAGATCAACAAAGTTTTTTCACTCAAGGGTTTGTTGACTGGAGCAGTATGCCTGATGATCTTAGTAATGAAAATTTTGCACTCTATGCTTCTAATGATTCTTCACATGATGAGTTTTGTTTGATGGCATTAGAGTCAATACAGGAGGGGGTTGAAACTGAGGAGGAACAACAGTGCTTTGAAATAGTGGAAGAGGTGACTGAAGCAGTGGTTACTGCTGTGGCTGGTGAACTACTGTTGGGAGAAAGTTCAGGTACCCTGATTGAACCAATGACAGATCCATGGTCCGTAGAGGACAAAGAAGAAGAGAAAGAAGAAAAGGCTGGTGAAAAGAAGGTGAAAGCTGATGATGAAGAAGATCATCAATGTGATTGTGCAATGATGGCAGCTGCCAAGGTATCTCCTCAAGTTCTTGAAAAACTGTGTTCTGACAATTGCATAATTGCTTTTGCTAACATTAAAGAGGTGAATGAAAACCTTCGGGATAAAATCTTGACTGATGAGGTTAAATTTGAGAAGTCTTTAAAAGAACTTAAAAACAAATTGACCGAAAAGGAAAAAGAGATCAGCTGTTTAAAAGAAGAGCAAAGCATAACCAAAACCCAACTTCAAACTATGGTAGAAAAATACCAAGTTTGCAAAAAGGAGTTGGAATCCACCCGGATTACTTGTGAAAGATGGGTGGAATCCTGCAGAGGATATGAGGTTATGCTTGAAAAACAGAGAAAAAGCAATGTGAAATTTTGGGTTGCCTATAGAAAACATGATGATGAAAACACTGCTTTTGAAAAATCTGTTCAAACCACTGATGTAACCACTGAGTTTATCCCCACAAACAAGAATGGCCAAGAAGTGAAAATCACTGACAAACTTGGTAACAAAATCACACTTGACAGACCAATGGAATCCTCTACTTTTGAGGAGCTTGAAGAATACAAGTTTAAACCAAAATGGTCTGATGAGTGTGACATTCTTGAAAATTTCAAGCCAATGGACTTTACATCAACTGATGGTGTCAAGGCTCCAAAAGCTAAAGTCATACCTCTCAAGGACATCCCAGCAGTGGTTAAAACCTCTGCTGCAAAGGAGTCTGAAAAGAGAAAGAAGAAAGAAAAAAATGATAACATGTTTTGTGAATTCTGTGAGAAAAGGAATCATCTAACAAAAGATTGTTTCCACTTAAAAGCTTATGATTTAAACAGAACAAGTGTCATTGTTTCAGCTGAAGGTTGCATTGTCTGTGGTAAAACAAACCACAAAACTCAAGCATGTGTGTATCTCAAAAACTTTGATGTGAAAAAGAATGAGTACATTGCTAAAACATCCTTGAGTCCATCATCATCAACATCTGTCAAATTCACCAAGAAACAACCACTGTTTGTGCCAGTTCAAACAGCTGTTACAAAACAGCTGAACCAAACATCTGTCAAAAGAGATGTTCAGGTTACTGATGCACCCCCTGCCAATCAGTTCAGGAAAGGCAGAGAAAAACAGTCTTACCAAAGGATTCCTCACGTTTATGAGGCCTACAAAAGGCCCTCTAAACCCAAAGTGAACAGGCATCCTTTTGGTTACCAGCAGATGATTGGTCAGGACCCACAACAGTGGTTAGAGAAACACTGTCCTAAAACAGTTCAAACTCCTGACCTAACCACTGTCCACCATTCTGCATCCATCCCAGACACTGTTGAGACCCCATCCAAAGCCTTGTTGGCTTTGGAGACCTTAATGAACTAATCCGTTTACTTCATGTGCAGGGAGCTTCCGCATGCTTTGATAGTCTTTGGTATGTAGATAGTGGAGGCTCCAGGCACATGACAGGATGTAAAGCCCTCCTCAAAAACTTTAAAATCCATGGAGGGGGTGATATATCCTTTGGGAATAATAGTAAAGGGAAAGTTCTGGGGTCTGGAACAGTGCAATCTGGAAATGTAAAATTTGAAAATGTCAATCTAATAGACAATCTAAAATTCAACCTTCTGAGTGTGTCCCAAATGAGTGACAAGGGATTTGGGTCATTCTTCACAAAAGACTGTTGTAGGATTGTTGGACCAGAAATGGTCAAAAAGATTGAAGCAATAATCAAAACTGGTCAAACTAAACTTGTTGCTCAAAGAAGTGGCAATGTTTATGTTGTTGACATGTCAAAAGAGTGTCCCAGAGCTGATGCCTGTCTGTTCTCAGCTGCCTCTAACAAATAGACAGAACTTTGGCACAGAAGGCTGGGGCACACAAATCTTAAGACAATCACAGAAATTTCAAAAAATGGTTTGGTGAGAGGCCTACCACAAAAATTGTTTTCATGCCCTGAACATTGCATTTCCTGTTTAAAAGGAAAACAGCATAAAAGTTCTTTCAAGTCCATTGAAGAGTCCAAAACAACCCAGTGTTTGCAAATGCTACACATGGATTTGTTTGGCCCAGTTCAAGTCATGAGCCTAAAAAAGAAAAGATATTGTTTGGTTATTGTTGATGACTTTTCTAGGTTTACATGGACTTTCTTTTTACACTCAAAAGATGAGACTGCAGGCATTTTGCAAGACTTTGTAACACAGGTTGAAAAGCAATTTGACCTTCCAGTGAAAAGCTTCAGGAGTGACAATGGCACAGAATTCAAAAATAGGGAGTTGGATGCCTTCTGTGTGAAGAAAGGGATTGTAAGGCAGTACAACATCCCTAGAACACCAGAGCAGAATGGGGTAGTGGAAAGGAAGAACATAACTCTGATTGAGGCTGTCAGAACCATGCTTGCAGATTCAGGTTTGCCACTAACTTTCTGGGCAGAGGCAGTAAACACTGCTTGCTATGTTCAGAACAGAGTTTTAATAAACCCCAGGCACAAAAAGACTGCCTATGAAATTCTGTATAAAATTAAACCACTGATTTCATACTTCAAGGTGTTTGGCTGCCCATGCTTTATTTTGAACTTAAAAGATTCCATTTCAAAATTTGCAGCCAAAATTGATTGTGGTTATCATCTGGGATACTCAACCACTGCCAAGGCCTACAAAGTGTTCAATACACGAACCAAGGCAGTGGAGGAGACTTTGAATGTTAAGTTCAATGAACTTTCATCAATGAAAATCCCAGCAAACCCTGCAGATCTGTTTGATCTTGAAAAATTTGCTTTTGAAAATACTGCTGTCAAGACTAACAGTGCAGGTCCATCAGAGGATACAACATCAGACTATGGGTATGAAATCATCATCCCTCAAAGGTCTGCCACAAAGGGAAAAGCACCAGCTGTTCAAAACAGTTGTCAAAGCTCAACCACTGCTACCTCAACAGTTGTTGACCAAAGTAGCCCAACAACCACTGCTTCCACATCCTCAAACACTGCTGACAAAAGTCCTCAAACAGTGGATAAAAGTCAGCAGTTGTCCACTTCATTACCTCCTATTCCACCACCTTTTGAAGCCACTGCTGGATCATCAAAGTCCCCAGCAGTGGTTAGCTCAGATGATACACATTTGCAGCCTTCACCAACAAATGCCATCATACCATACCAAGGAGATTTAATCTTCTTGAGATCTCATCCACCTGATCAAATTATTGGCAACATAAATGAAGGGGTGCTCACAAGAAGCCAAACCCAAAACATTTGTCTTTTTGCTGGTTTTCTATCACTCCATCAGCCAGTCAAGTACCAAGAGGCACTGAAAGACAACAGCTGGGTAGAAGCCATGCAAGAGGAGCTCCAACAGTTTAAAAGACAACAAGTATGGGAGCTTGTACCACTACCAGAAGAGGTTAGTCCCATTGGCACAAAGTGGGTCTTCAAGAACAAAACTGATGAAAGGGGTATTGTTGTCAAGAATAAAGCCAGGCTTGTGGTTCAAGGTTACAGACAGGAAGAGGGGATTGATTATGATGAAACATTTGCCCCTGTTGCAAGATTGGAAGCCATTCGACTGTTCCTGGCCTTTGCTGTCAACCACAATATGAAGGCGTTTCAAATGGATATCAAAAGTGCTTTCCTCTATGGTACAATTCAAGAAGAGGTATATGTTTGTCAACCTCCAGGTTTTGAGGATCCATTTTATCCAGATCATGTCTACAGGCTAAACAAAGCCTTGTATGGCCTGAAACAAGCACCAAGGGCCTGGTATGAAACTCTTTCCAACTTCCTACTCTCAAATGGTTTCAAAAGAGGTACCATTGATAAAACACTGTTTTTAAAATGGAGAGGGAAGGATTTAATGATTGTCCAGATTTATGTGGATGACATTATTTTTGGAAGCACATGTACCTCAATGTGTGAAGAGTTTAGAGAACTCATGACAGCAGAGTTTGAAATGAGTGCAATGGGTGAGCTGCAATGCTTTCTTGGTCTCCAAGTCCAGCAATTACAAAATGGAACTTTCATTCATCAAAGCAAATATGCTAAAGAACTTTTAACCAAATTTGATATGAATGATTGTAAACCATGCAGCACACCCATGGCAACAAATAAGCTGGTCATGTCTGATGAAAAGGATGAGCTGATTGACCAAACACTTTATAGAAGCATGATTGGGTCTTTATTGTACCTAACTGCATCTAGACCAGACATCATGTTTGCAACATGTGTCTGTGCAAGAAGTCAATCAGCTCCCAGAAAATCAAATCTCATTGCTGTAAAAAGGATCTTCAGATACATAAAAGGTGCTCCCACACTTGGTATCTGGTATCCAGCTAATGGGAACATCAAGCTTTCAGGTTTCTCAGACAGTGACTTTGCTGGATGTCACACCACAAGGAAGTACACATCAGGAGGGTGCCAGTTTCTAGGTGATTGCTTAGTTTCATGGCAAAGCAAAAAGCAAGCAGCTGTTTCAACATCCACTGCTGAAGCTGAATACATTGCTGCTGCAAGCTGTACAGCCCAACTCTTGTGGCTTCAAAATCAGTTACTGGATTTTGGTATCACTGCCTTAAAGACACCACTCATGTTGGATAGCCAGGCAGCAGAAAATATCATCAAAAATCCAGTTTCTCATTCAACCACCAAACACATCGACATCAGACATCACTTTGTGAGGGATTGCTATGAAAAAGGTTTGATTTCTCTGCATCATGTCCCAACTAAAGATCAGCTGGCAGATGTGCTCACAAAAGCACTTGATACAGCCACTTTTGAAAGCTTGGTCTCTAGAATTGGGATGCTGAACATGGAATAACAAGCAACATCTTGTTTTTCTATGAATAAAAGCAACAAAATGTTTTCAGAAAATCAAAACTCCATCCTTAAAAATAGCTAAAAATGATATTTTTCATTAAAATCCTTAAAAGTCTGCCATTAACCACTGATTGTTCAAAAGTCTGCTCTAATTCAAAAGTCTGTCCACTGCTGAAAGTCAACCCCTGCTCTCTCATTCCTTTGATAAACTCTGTTGTTCAAAAGCAGTGTCTTATCCACTGATATGCTATCCACTGATAGTGAAAATCATCCACTGCTTCCATACCACTGTCTTCATCAGTCACTTTCACAAAAGTACTGTCCTTCACTTTCACCAGGGGTTGTCACGTGGGCAGTACATATTGGTCAGACTTTTTGTAACGGCTGCCACCTCAGCATTCACTTTCTTCCCTATAAAATCCCCCACTCACCACCAAAACAGGGTTTTACTGTCGAATTGAATTCTTAAAAATTCTCTTCTCAAAGCAGTTTTTCTTCTCATCTCTCACAAATTCCTTCGATCATTCATCTTCAAAATGACAAAATCGAAGTCATCTTCAAAACCCTCCTCTAAATCATCTTCGAAAACAGCCTCTCAAAAGGCAATCTCCACTGAAATTCCACATAAACCATCTCACAATCTCTTGGGTCTTCTCACAAAACCAGGAACCACAAATGTTTTCAATTCCATCATAGATATCATGGCAAAATCAAAGTACAAAACTTTGTTCACCGCCGATGCACCAATCTATTTGGCGACCCAAAGGGAGTTCTGGAAGAATGCAACCCTTGAAAAACAAGGAGACATTGCAACCACCATAAACTCTTCTATAAAGGGTAAAACTGTCCAAATCACGCCTCAATCCATTTCAGAGGTCTTTCAACTCGATGATCAAGAAGGTAAAATATCTTTCACTAAAAACGAGTTGCAAACTGACTTCATTGAGAGAGGGTATGAAGCCACAATGATGAAGAAAATCACCTTAGAAAAAGGTTATTTTCCTTCTACAACCAGATTTTTATTTCATACCCTCCTACTTTGTGTTTCAAATAAAACCACTTCTTTCAATGAAATCCCTTTAAAGATTCAAAATCTGGGATATGCTATTCTTCAAGGAGAAAATTTTAACTATTCTCGGGAAATTTTTAAAGATTTGGTTAATAATGTTGAAACAAAATCATTCCTACTGTTTCCAAGGTTTTTAAGTTACTATTTTTCAAAGAAATTCAGTAAGGATGATTTAGCTGTAATAAACCAAGGTGATTCTACTCAAATAAACAGTTTAACAACTGAAACTTTTTCAAGAATGTTAGCACCTTGCAAAACACAAGCAGAGGTGCTTGAGCAGATTTTAGCAGTTACAACTGCTCCTCAGGTATCTGCTGCTGAGCCCACTGCTCAAGGTGATCAAAGCAGCAGTACAACTGTTTTGAAACCCACACCTAAAATTACCAAAAAGCCAACAAAAAGAAAAACACAAAAACCCCCCAAAACCATCAAAAAGGCATCTCTGGAGGATGAGATACCAGAGCTCCTGCCAGTGACAACACAAAAGTCACAAGAAACCACTGCTGCTACTTCCTCACAGCAGTTGGTACAAATATCTCAACCCATAACCGAAACTCCTCATGCTTCTTCACAAAAAGAACAGGTTGTACAAATAGGGTCTCCACATCATGATGCTCTGGAAACACTCATTTCTATCATCCACAGCTCAATACCTGGGGCAAATCCACTTTCTACACCACCCTTCACATCCACAATTCCCCCACCAACTAAACTGCTGTTGGATGCAATTGATTTGAACCAGGTATTAACCAGTCCTTCTCAATCACCTATCAATGAGAATATGCCTCAACCACTGACTGGGTCTGCTGTATCAATCTTTGCTAACCCACCAACACAACCTGAGGAGGTTAGACCCCTTGAGTTACAAGTAACTCTTGGTGGTAATCCAAGTGAAGCAGCCACTACAATTGTTACACCCACTGGGTTACATTTGGACAGTGGTTACATTAATAAGACTTCCTTGGAGGCAATTCCTTTTATAGCACCTCTGCCAACCACCAGTGGATTTATCTATCCTACTGGCAACATCAAAAGGTTGTCAAGTGTTGAAGGAAGAAGACCCCAGTACCAAGAAAAAGGGGCATCAGTGGTTAATGTTTGGAGTATACTCCCTACATCTACCACTGATCAAACCACTGCTAGTGGGAAGTCAGATGATCCCATTAAATTGGGTGATGATTTAAAGTACCAGAAATTGACGGATCGCATTGAAAAACTTGATAACTCTGTTGCAGAACTCAAAGATATGCTACAACAGGTGTTATAAGTACAAAAGGTACAATCAACTGCTATTCCACCTCAAGCACCTGCTACAAATGAGCTTTGGAACTTGTTTCAACCTTTTCTCCATCAACAAGCACAATTAGCAGATCAGCAACATGAGAAACATGTCCAACAGCTGAGAAATGCAATGGAGTCAAGGTTCAAAAACACTCAGGCCGATTTAAAGGCTCTCAAAACTCAGATCCTGCAAACCACTGGCACTGCTCCTCCAACAGTACTTTTCATTGATCAACTCCCAGACGATAATGCCAAAAAGGGGGAGAAAATTCAGGAGTGGAAGAAGAAAGGAATAGATGATGGTCTCTACATTGAACCTGAAAAGGATGCTATGACCAGAAAAATTCCTGTGCCAGATGGTAGTAAAAAGGTTGATGCTACTCAAGAAGCACTTGATGAAGGAGTAGCAAGTGTAAAAAGAGATAGAATGGCAAAGGATGTTTCAAGGTGGAATGAGGAGAAAAGAGCTTTCATGGAGCTGTATGAGCAGGGTTGTTCTGGTTCTAAAGATTCTAAAAATCCGAAGACAAAAAGAAAACCTAAGTCCATCCCATCCAGATTTCCAAAGCCTCCAAAACCACCATCCAAAAGCCATCAGCATAAAACCTCCACTCAAACAGCTGTTGTAACTCCTGCTGTATCAACTACTGCTGGTACTTCAGTGGTTTCAGCAGCTGTTCCCACTTCAACACACACTACTTCAACACACACCACAATTACTACATTACCATCACCATTGTCACCACCAAAAACAATCTCACCACCACTTCCACCTGCTGACAAAAAGCAGAAGACAACAGATGTTATAACATCTGCTGTAATGGCAACAGTGGTTGAAACACCAGTTGTTTCAACAGCTGTTAGTCAGACACAAACCACTGTCACTCAATCTACTACCACTGTTCCATCTCAAACATCATCAGTCTCTCCTAAACCAAAAAGGAGAAGGCTAATTTTAAAAGATGATGACACATCTCCATCACCAACATCTTCAAAATCCCTGTCACTTGTCACTATTCCAAAACCCATACCTCTCTCTTCAGCTCAAATTGTAAAACCACTACCTCCTGCTGGTGTCTCATTTCCTCTGGAACTCATTGCAGTCAGAGAAGAAATCAAATCCTTTTTTTATGAAGATGACCCAGCCAAAAGGAGTTTACCATCAATTGCAAATTATCCCAGGCCTAACAATATTGAAGAATACTTGAAACTCAAGGCCAAACAAGCAGAGGATATTGCAATCAAAAACAGAAAAGGGAAATCTGATAGAGAATTTCAACAAAACTATCAGTTTTTACTCTCACAGGTCAATGCTATGGAGCGTTTTGCTAAAAATGTATGTCAGAAAATTTCAGAAAGGGCAGATGAGTCCTTAAGGAAAGACTACATTGAAAACATCATGACCTACAAGAAATACAAGGGGGAGAAACACATGTACAAGAACTGGACCATTCCTGAGCTTGAAAAAGAAGCAGCCAGGATTCAAGACATGATCAAAAATAAGGTCAAGCAGACTCCTCCTGAAAAATTCAAACAATTTGAAGCTGAGAAGATGTTAGAGTTGAGGAGAATGAAAGAGGAGCTGATTGCAGCTGATTATGGGTCAAAGAACTTTGTGACAAAGTGGGGAGAAGATAGAGTCAGAGCAACCTATAAAAGATTAGAGGAACTTAGAAAGAAAGATCCAAGAGTTCCACAAAAGCCTGACTATTCCAAAGCAGAGGTCTCAAAAAGACCACCAAAGCTGCAAGTCAAAAGAACCACTGCTCCAGCTGGTGATGCCATCTACAAAAGAAGGAGCAAAAACCAGTTTAGCATGGAAACAATTCAAGATCTATTAGCTGGAGATGCCATTGTAAAAGCAGGCACGGAAGTAATGATAAAAGAAGATCTTGAATTGGAACAATCTGCAAGTGCTGCTCAGCCAGCCATGAATAGGCCAGCCTCACCAAATACTTCTGCAAATAAACATCTCCCAAGAAACCGACCAGGCTCAAAAATACAAAAGTGGGAAACTGACAAACAGACCTGCGTATTGACTTTGCTCAGGTCTGGTGGAGAAGTGGAGAAAATATCAAGGGAACAAGCTCTTGGCCTGAGTCTTGAAGATTTGCAGGATCTCCTTGATCTTCCACTTAGCAGGGATGATGAAGATACATATGCCCTAGAGTTTGAATTACAATTTAAGGGCCAGATAAGGGAACTGTTGATGAGGCAATAAAGTCTTCCACAAATAATGAAGAGTTTTGGCATTATCTGTTCCAGGGGGAGATTGTTGGGATTGAACCCTATCAGAGGAACAGATAATTAAAGCCAAAACTGGATCAGAGCAGTGGATCCAGAATAAGCAGACGATTACAGTTAGTTCATGCAAATCTCTCCCCTTGAAAGTGGTTTTATATCTGCTGACCTCCTATCTGCTGATCTTTCTAAGTGCTGACCTACAACTGCTGCTTTGCATCTACTGACCAATGTCAAAGACTGATGGAAGACCAAAGCTCTGCTGACTCAATCTACTGCCTTAAGTCAAGTACTGCTGATCCGGACAGGCACTGCTGGGTTCACAGCAGTGGAAGGATGCAGCAGCTGTTTAAGTGTCTTTTATGTAAAGAAATGTAATAGCAGTAGTTAGTACATCAGAGTTTGTATAGATCATAGGTTAGAGTTTGTTAGGAGGTTAGAAGTCACTTTCATGGTGACGTCAGCTAAGATGCTCAGTGGTTTGCAAAGTGCCTATAAATAGTTCAGTACTTTGTACTTTTCTATTAGCTCTTTCACCACATCGTCTTCTTTGCACGAACAAACTACTGAGCTCTGGCTGACGGGGAGTTTGCATTCATTCATCAATCATTGTAATCGTTGTTGAAACAAATTCAATCTTTCGATTCATTGTGTAAAGATGTTTGACTAAATCACACGTGTATATTTTGACATATAAGAGATATTTAGTCAAGAAAATCAAGAGCAATGGTGATATATATGCGGATTAGACACCAAAAAATAAACACTCAAAAAATGGCTACAATTTAAGGAATGTGTATAGTGACGGCATCAGATTCCTAATTGATGGAGATAGGTCTGGTGGCAAGAAAAGCCGCTTCTAGGAGGTTGTTAAGAGTTTTCACTCGACGATTCCATTCTTGGGTGGTTGGTTTGGCCCTTGTTCCTGTAACTCGAATCCCATCCCGGTATATCTCATTTTAGTTTTAGACCATTGTGAACCTTACGCCTTTTTTACTCTCTGATCAAGGTTCTCGGCATAGAAAAATCTTCGTAATCTAAATCACACGTGTATATGTTGACATTTAAGGGATATACAATCAAGAAAATCAAGAGCAATGGTGATATATATGCGGATTAGACACCAAAATATAAACACTCAAAAAAAGGCTACAATTTAAGGCATGTGTTTAGTGACGGCATCCGATTCCTAATAGATGGAGAAAGGTCTGGTGGCAAGAAAAGCGGCTTCCAGGAGGTTGTCAAGAGTTTTCGCTCGACGATTCCATTCTTGGGTGGTTGGTTTGGCCCTTGTTCCTGTAATTCGAATCCTAGCCCGTTATATCCCATTTTAGTTTTACACCACTGTGAACCTTACGCCTTTTTTACTCTCTGATCGAGGGTCTCGGTATTGAAAAATCTTTGTAAACAAAATCACACATGTATATGTTGACATTTAGGAGATATACAGTCAAGAATATCTAGAACAATGGTGATATATATGCGGATTAGACACCAAAAAATAAACACTCAAAAAATGGCTACAATTTAATGAATGTGTTCAGTGACGGCATCAGATTCCTAATTAATGGAGAAAGGTCTGGTGGCAAGAAAAGCTGCTTCCAGGAGTTTGTCAAGTGTTTTCACTCGACGATTCCATTCTTGGGAGGTGGGTTTGGCCCTTGTTCCTATAACTCGAATCCTAGCTCAGTATATCCCATTTTAGTATTACACCATTGTGAACCTTACGCCTTTTTTACTCTCTGATCGAGGTTCTCAGCATTGAAAAATCTTCGTAAACTAATCACACGTGTTCATGTTGACATTTAAGAGATATACAGTCAAGAAAATCAAGAGTAACGGTGATATATATGCGGATTAGACACCAAAAAATAAACACTAAAAAATGGCTATAATTTAAGGAATGTGTTTACTGACGACATCAGATTCCTAATTGATGGAGAAATGTCTGGTGGCAAGAAAAGCTGCTTCCAGAGTTTGTCAAGTGTTTTCGCTCGACGATTCCATTCTTGGATGGTTGGTTTGGCGCTTGTTCCTGTAACTCGAATCCTTGCCCGGTATATCCCATTTTAGTTTTACAGCATTGTGAACCTTACACCTTATTTACTCTCTGATCGAGGTTTTCGGCATCAAAAATTCTTCGTAAACTACATCACACGTGTATATATTGACAGTTAAGAGATATACAGTCAAGAAAATCAAGAGCAATGGTGATATATATATGCGGATTAGACACCAAAAATAAACACTCAAAAAATGGCTACAATTTAAGGAATGTGTTTAGTGACGACATCAGATTCCTAATTGATGGAGAAAGGTCTGGTGGCAAGAAAAGCTGCTTCTAGCAGGTTGTCAAGTGTTTTCGCTCGACGATTCCATTTTTGGGTGGTTGGTTTGGCCCTTGTTCCGGTAACTCGAATCCTAGCCCGATATATCTCATTTTAGTTTTACACCATTCTGAACTTTACGCCTTTTTTACTCTCAGATCGAGGTTCTCGGCATTGAAAAGTTTTCGTCAACTAAATCACACGTGTATATGTTGACATTTAAGAGATATACAGTCAAGAAAATCAAGAGCATTGTAGATATATATATATATATATATATTCATATATATATATATACATATATATATAGATATACATAAATGCGGATTAGACAACAAAGATAAACACTCAAAAATGGCTACAATTTAAGGAATGTGTTTACTGACGGCAGCAGATTCCTAATTGATGGAGAAAGGTCTGGTGGCAATATAAGCTGCTTCCAGGAGGTTGTCAAGTGTTTTCGCTCGACGATTCCATTCTTGGGTGGTTGGTTTAGCACTTTTCGTGTAACTCGAATCCTAGCCCGGTATATCCCATTTTAGTTTTACACCATTGTGAACCTTACGCCTTTTTTACTCTCTGATCGAGATTCTCGGCATTGAAAAATCTTCTTAAACTAAATCACAGTTGTATATGTTGACATTTAAGAGATATACAGTTAAGAAAATCAAGAGCAATGGTGATATATATGCGGATTAGACACCAAAAAATAAACACTCAAAAAATGGATACAATTTAAGGAATGTGTTTATTGACGACATCAGATTCCTAATTGATGGAGAAAGGTCTGGTGGCAAGAAAAGCTGCTTCCAGGAGGGTGTCAAGTGTTTTCGCTCTACGATTCCATTCTTGGGTGGTTGGTTTGGCCCTTGTTCCTGTAACGCTAATCTTAGCCCGGTATATCCCATTTTAGTTTTACACCATTGTGAACCTTACGCCTTTTTTACTCTCTGATCGAGGTTCTCGCCATTGAAAAATCTTCGTAAACTAAATCACACGTGTATATGTTGACATTTAAGAGATATACAGTCAAGAAAATCAAGAGCAATTGTGATATATATGCGGATTAGACACCATAATATAAACACTCAAAAAATGGCTACAATTTAAGGAATATGTCTAGTTACGACATCCGATTCCTAATTGATGGAGAAAGGTCTGGTGGCAAGAAAAGCTGCTTCCTGGAGGTTATCAAGAGTTTTCGCTCGACGATTCCATTCTTGGGTGGTTGGTTTGGCTCTTGTTCCTGTAACTCGAATTCTAGCCCAGTATATCCCATTTTAGTTTTACACCATTGTAAACCTTACGCCGTTTTTACTCTCTGATCGAGGTTCTCGCCATTGAAAAATCTTCGTAAACAAAATCACATGTGTATATGTTGACATTTAAGAGATATATAGTCAAGAAGACACCAAAAAATAAACACTCAAAAAATGGCTACAATTTAAGGAATGTGTTTAGTAACGGCATCAGATTCCTAATTGATGGAGAAACTTCTGGTGGCTAGAAAAGCTGCTTTCAGGGGTTTGTCAAGTGTTTTCGCTCGACGATTCTATTGTTGGGTGGTTGCTTTTGCCCTTGTTCCTGTCACTCGAATCCAAGCCCGATATATCCCGTTTTACTTTTACACCATTGTGAACCTTACACCTTTTCTACTCTCTGATCGAGGTTCTCGGCAATTAAAAATCTTCGTAAACTAAATCACATGTGTATATGTTGACATTTAAGAGATATACAGTCAAGAAAATCAAGAGCAATGGTGATATATATGCGGATTAGACACCAAAAGATAAACACTCAAAAAATGGCTACAATTTAAGGATTGTGTTTAGTGACGGTATCAGATTCCTAATTGATGGAGAAATGTCTGGTGGCAAGAAAAGCTGCTTTCAGGAGGTTGTCAAGTGTTTTCGCTCGATGATTCCATTCTTGGGTGGTTGGTTTGGCCTTGTTCCTGTAACTCGAATTCTAGCCCGGTATATCCCATTTTAGTTTTACACCATTGTGAACCTTACACCTTTTTTACTCTCTGATCGATGTTCTCGGCATTGAAAAATCTTCGTAAACTAAATCACAGGTGTATATGTTGACATTTAAGAGATATACAGTCAAGAATATCAATAGCAATGGTGATATATATTTCAATTAGACACCAAAAAATAAACACTCATAAAATGGCTAAAATTTAAGGAATGTGTTTAGTTACGACATCAGATTCCTAATTGATGGAGAAAGGTCTGGTGGCAAGAAAAGCTGCTTCCAGGAGGTTGTCAAGTGTATTCGCTTGACGATTCCATTCTTGGGGGATTGGTTTGGCCCTTGTTCCTGTAACTTGAATCCTAGCCCAGTGTATCCCATTGAAGTTTTACACCATTGTGAACCTTACCCCTTTTTTACTCTCTAATCGAGGTTCTCTGCATTGAAAAATCTTCGTAAACTAAATCACACGTGTATATGTTAACATTTAAGAGATACACAGTCAAGAAAATCATGAGCAATGGTGATATATATGCGGATCAGACACCAAAAAATAAACACTCAAAAAATGGCTACAATTTAAGGAATATGTTTAGTGACGGCGTCAGATTCCTAATTGATGGAAAAAGGTCTAGGGGCATGTAAAGCTGCTTCCTGGAGGTTGTTAAGTGTTTTCACTCGACGATTCCATTTTTGGGTGGTTGGTTTGGCCCTAGTTCCTGTAACTCGAATCCAAGCCCGGTATATCCCATTTTAGTTTTACACCATTGTGAACCTTACGCCTTTTTTACTCTCTGATCGAGGTTCTCGGCATTGAAAAATCTTCGTAAACTAAATCACACATGTATATGTTGACATTTAAGAGATATACAGTCAAGAAAATCAAGAGCAATGGTGATATATATGCGGATTAGACACCAAAAAATGAACATTCAAAAAATGCCTACAATTTAAGGAATGTGTTTAGTGACGGCATCAGATTTCTAATTGTTGGAAAAAGGTCTTGTGGCAAGAAAAGTTGCTTCCAGGAGGTTGTCAAGTGTTTTCGCTCGACGATTCCATTCTTGGGTTGTTGGTTTGTGATATTCGTTAATTTACACATATTTTAGTCCCCCGTTTTACCCCTATTTTAGGCGTTTTTGGCCGTAAAACCGTCATTCGGATACTTAATTATCTACACTTTTGTTTACAGGCCTAAAACAGCATACCAGACAAGATGATAGCGAAAACGAGGACTTTCTGGACAAAACGACGAAGCTGCGGACATTCTGTTAAGGAAACTGACCTGGGCTTGTGGAACGGTCGTGCGACCTGATGCATGACCGTGCATCTCCGACAAATGCTGATCAACCCGGCATTGAACGAGGGTGCGACTAGGCATGCAAGGCATATAAGGTCAACCCGGTGATGCACGGACGTGCCTTCTGAAGAACGACCGTGCGTCTACGATGATCCAACCTGATCTCGGTGATGAACGCCCGATCCAGCAGCTCGTGCAACAAGAACCCGGAACTGAACGACCGTTCCATCCGAAGAACGGTCGTGCGATATCGTATCCGGTCAAAGATCTGATGACGTATGCAGTATGGTGTCCCATACCCAATAATTGCTTAAAGTGCACGGCCGTGCCATATGAAGAACGACCGTGCGACTTCGAAAAAATATAAAAACAGAACAGAAACATTCTGTTCGACATTCTGGAATTTTGGGAGCTTCACAGGCGAATTTACAGGCTCCGGAGGCTATGCTTTTGACCCGGATTCAAGCCACATTGTGCCGTTTAGCTCCATTACTATCCGGATTCTTAGTCTAGTGCTTGTTTATGGTTTGGTTTTCTAATCTTTCCATGATTTTGTTAATCTTTCAAGTACTTAGATTAATTTTTATGTATTATTGTAGCCTTTGGGCAAAAACACAACAATCCCTTGTTTGATTACAATCATTAGTATGTTAATCTTTGTTTGTAATGACATTTTGAAGTATTTTCTATGTTAATCTTTGATGATTAGTTTGCAACCTTGTTATTGATATTGATTTCTTGATTATAAGTAATTATGTTGGATGATTGATGCTTGGTTAGTTAAGATAGTTGAAAAATGAAGCTTAATTAATCTTGTATTAGTAAACTTAGAACTTGGTTAACTAGATTAGCTTGGTTTAAATGTATGCATCATGATACTAGAAATGGTTAGTGATTTAAAAAAATGTAATTATTGTTAATCAAGAGAGCTTGCCGTCACGTAAGGACCTTAACGGGTTAGATGGTGTCGTTATAAATTCTTGCCATGATTTGTTAGCTTAGTTAGTAGTTTAGGCCAAAATTGCTATCTTGGTGAATTATTGTGCAAGATTTGTAAAATGAACTCGGTTGTGATTTAATCTAGTTTATGCTTGTCTCGGTGGTTGCATTGTGTTTATCGGTGTCTCTTTCCTTGATTAAGTGCGGTTAGAAAACTCCTAACGGATGACTAACTTATTTTTAAGAGATTTTCATAGACATTTATCAATTGCACGTTAAAGAACAATTTTAGGTGGTTAAAGTGTGTTTATCGTTTTAGCTTTCCGAATGATTGTCATGTTAGGATTCCCGAAAGGGATACTAATTGTCTTAAATTGGAATATTGACCGAATGCTTCTAGTGCCAAAACCGACTTAGTTGACATGCTTTGGTTGTGTATTAAGCAAGGCTTTTTATCTATTATCTATTATGTTTTTATTATGTATTTGTTTACGCTTACTTTAGTTTAATTAAAATCAAACAAAACCTATGTTTTTACCGGTAGTTTAGTGACAAAGGTCTAGTACTATTTCTCCGCCCATTTCCTTGGATCGATACTTGGTTCTTACCGATACTTTATTACATATATGACGGGGTACACTTGCCTCTTTCGTGTGTGTTTTGATGTAAAAGTAATAATCACTTTTATAAATTTAAAACCAAATCGTGTGTAAATTCATAGCAAAATTATGTATATATACGCACACGTCAAGTTTTTGGCGCCGTTGCCGGGGAAATGGCAAGTTTTAGGAACGACCCGAGTCATTATGTTATCGGTGTATATACTTGTTAATATTTGTGTATAATTTCTTGATTGTTTATTTGTTTATTTATTTGTTAATATTTCTTGTTTTTATTTCATTTATTCGTTTTCCAAGTCATTTTTGGTACGCTTGTAAATTTTTGTTCCATTTATTTATTCGATCTGGATTTATTTATTTATTTATTCTTTGAGTTTTCGGCTTCGGGTATCCATTTTTACTTTAGCCGATTCGATTATTTTTATTGTGTTGATTTTTATAAAATTTCGGGCCTATTTTCGGATTTTTATAAAATTTTCGGCCCATTTATAATAATATTCTGCTTCTATTCAGCTGAAAAAAAAACAGCATTATTTTTATTAATAAAATATTCACCGTGTCAAATTCTCGTTTGCAGGTTAATGTTCTCGACCCCCGCTCCAGAAGTTGTTGAGCCGTCAGACGAGCCCGAGCGTGATCTAAGGAGACGTCTTCGTGAGAAATCTCGTGTGGTTGGGCTACTGCTCGCCAGGGGTGAGCCGGAGCCGGTGGTACCTCTTGAAGCCGAGGGCTCAGGAGGAGACGTAATCATGGCAGACGATGAGCGACCGTTGAATGAGACAAATCAGCCTGGAAGGGCAGGCCTGGAGCCGAGTATCCTTCAACCTACTATTGATGTACCTACTTTTGAAATTAGATCTAGTATTATAAATATGGTACAAAATTCAGTACAGTTTGACGGACGTGAGCACGAGGATCCCGGGAGGCATATTGCTGCTTTTCTCCATGTTTGTTCTACGTTTAAGATTACAGGTGTTTCGGAGGATGCAATTCGGTTGAGGTTGTTTCCGTTTTCGTTACGTGACAAAGCTAGAGCTTGGCTTATGTCACTTCCAGCCAGGTCCATCAGGACCTGGAATCAGTTGGCGGAGCAGTTTATGCAGAAATATTTTCCACCTGAGAAAACGAACAAGCTACGGCACCGAATTGTATCTTTTCACCAGGACGAGGGTGAGTCGTTGCATGCAGCTTGGGAGAGATTCAAGGATTTGTTGATTGATGTGCCACATCACGGTTACTCCAAGAGACAGCTGGTTTTAACGTTCTATCAGGGGCTCAGTTACAACACACAGGAGCGATTAGACGTGAACGCGGGAGGCGATCTAGGAACTAAGACGCCTAATGAAGCGTATGATATTATAGAGAAAGCCGCGTTGAAATCCAGCTCGCGTCGGGAAGGAGACAGAGGCCGGGCATCATCATCTTCATCTCGTGCAGGAGTCCATGTTGTGGACGACTATACGGCCATTACTGCACAAATCTCGGCTCTCGCATCGAGATTCGACAGGTCCCAGATGATTGCGCATGCGGGCTCGGGTTGTGACCAGTGTGGAGTGTCACACGAGCCTGGGGCATGTTTTCAGGGAGTCGTATACGAGGGCCACGAAGAGGTAGATTTCGTGAGTAATCAAGTAAGGTCGCAGAACAACCCTTACAGTAACACCTATAATCCCGGTTGGAGAAATCACCCAAATTTTGGGTGGCGAGCGAATACAGGCAATCAAAATCCTTTGGGATTCACTCTGCGCGCTCCAGCGCAACAGGGTCAAGGTCAGGGTCAGCAGTACAACCAATCGTACCAGCAGCGTCCATATTCATATCAAAATCAGGGCTCTGGGAGTAGTTCCCAGCAGCAGGCCCCTCAGTCTAGTTCTAAGCTGGAGGATATGATGGCCCAGCTTCTTACTAGCTCCTCGAGCGCGAATCAGTTAGCTGAAAAACGCTACCAGCAGAGCGAGGATCGTTTTCTCTCTCATGTGGGAGAAATGAGGAGCCACAAGGCCTCGATTCAGAATATAGAGAATCAGGTTGGTCAGCTGGCACAAATGATGTCTAAAAGACCCCAGGGTGGTCTTCCGGGTAATACAGAACCAAACCCGGGTGGACACGGGGATGTGAATGCTGTGATGACCAGGAGTGGAAAACCTACCGGACCCGTCATATCGGACTCACCACCGATCACTGAAGTGGTCCCGACTGACACACCGGACGAGGTGCATGCCAGGCTACGCCCAGCAAGTACAGCACAAGTCCAGGAGCCGGTCAAGGGTTACACGCCTCCAGTGCCTTATCCAGGAAGGCTGACGAAGCAGAAGAATGATGAACAATACGGTAAGTTTCTCGAAATGTTTAAGCAATTGCATATAAACATACCATTTGTTGAAGCTTTGGCCCAGATGCCAAAGTATGCAAAATTTCTGAAAGACATCCTCTCAAACAAACAAAAGCTCAAGGACATGTCTTGTGTGGTTATGAATGAAAGTTGCTCTGCTATTCTTCAGAATCGCCTGCCTGCAAAAATGGGAGATCCAGGCAGTTTCACGCTTCCTTGCCTCATTGGCAATATGTCTGTCAGTAATGCGTTAGCAGATCTAGGAGCGAGTATAAACCTTATGCCCTATAAGGTTTTTACAAAGTTGGATCTAGGTGAGCCGTCACCTACGAGGATGAGTATTCGACTTGCGGATCGTTCTATCAAGTATCCACGCGGGTTTGTAGAGAATATGCTTGTTAAGATTGATAAGTTTGTATTTCCCGTGGATTTTGTTATCCTGGACATGGATGAGGACTCGAGAATGCCTCTAATACTTGGACGCCCGTTTCTGAATACCGCCCGGACGATTGTGGACGTGGCGGCGGGCCAAATCACACTCCGAGTAGATGATGAGCATGTGACGTTTGACATTAAACGTTCTATGCAGCATCCTCAGAGTCAAGACGACGCGCTCTATTATGTCGACATCGTCGACACTTATGTGAGCACGCATTTCCAGGGTACGATCGAGGAGATAGATTCGGACACACATCTGTTGTATGGGGACCTAGATGGCATTACGTAGGAGGGCCACTATTTAGAGCAGCCAGTCTATCAGATTGGTGATGATGGTCCCCAGAGTCCGGATCGATTCACAGAAATTGATCGCGAAAGTGAAGTGAAGTCGAAGCCTTCAGTGGAAGATCCTCCTACCTTGGAGCTTAAAGAGCTCCCACCGCACCTGGAGTACGCATTTTTGGATGAGGAGCGTCATTTGCCTGTCATTATTTCATCTGGATTGGTGGAAGAAGAGAAGGGCAGACTGCTTAATGTGTTGAAACTTCATAAGAAAGCAATCGCCTGGAAAATCATGGACATAAAAGGAATAAATCCCTCCTTCTGTACACATAAAATTCTAATGGAGGATCAGTTCAAGCCGTGTGCGCAGCACCAGAGGCGGCTGAACCCAAACATGCAAGAAGTCGTTAAAAAGGAAGTGATTAAGTTGTTAGATGCTGGTATGATCTATCACATTTCCGACTCTGTTTGGGTCAGTCCTGTGCAGGTAGTGCCCAAAAGGGGGGCATGACTGTGGTCACAAACGATAGGAATGAGCTCATTCCAACCAGGACGGTAACTGGATGGCGGGTTTGCATTGATTATCGCAAACTCAACGACGCCACTCGCAAGGACCACTTCCCGCTTCCATTCATTGATCAAATGTTGGAGCGTCTGTCAGGGAAGTTATACTATTGTTTTCTGGATGGGTTCTCTGGTTACTTTCAAATTCCTATCGCTCCTGAGGACCAGGAGAAGACCACATTTACCTGTCCCTTCGGTACATTCGCCTACCGGCGTATGCCATTTGGGCTGTGTAATGCACCGGCTACTTTCCAGCAATGTATGGTCGCCATTTTCCACGACATGATTGAGGATTCCATGGAGGTGTTCATGGACGACTTCTCGGTATTTGGGTATTCCTTTGATCAATGTCTGGAAAATTTAAAAAGAATGTTGAAGAGGTGTGAGGAGACTAATCTGGTCCTGAACTGGGAGAAATGCCACTTCATGGTGAAGGAGGGCATAGTTTTAGGACACAAAATTTCTCACGCGGGCATGGAAGTCGATCCAGCTAAAGTCGACGTTATATCACGACTTCCGTCCCCCACCTCTGTTAGAGCTATACGGAGCTTTCTCGGTCATGCCGGGTTCTATCGGCGATTCATCAAAGATTTTTCAAAAATCGCCAGACCCATGACTCGTTTGTTAGAGAAAGATGCTCCGTTCGTGTTTGGAGATGATTGCTTGAGGGTTTTTTACCTTCTCAAGCAAAAGTTGATTGAGGCCCCTATTTTAGTCGCACCGGACTGGTGTTTGCCGTTTGAAATCATGTGCGATGCGAGTGATTACGCTACAGGGGCCGTTCTGGGTCAAAAGAAGGAAAAGCACTTCCATCCGATCTATTATGCGAGCAAAACTCTTCACGACGCTCAAGAGCATTACACCACGACTGAAAAAGAGCTCTTGGCGGTCGTTTTCGCATTTGATAAATTTAGATCATATTTAGTGCTTTCGAAAACCGTTGTATACACTGATCATGCAGCCATTAGATACCTCTTCAACAAACAGGACGCTAAACCGCATCTAATCAGATGGATCCTGTTGCTGCAAGAGTTTGATATCGAGATACAAGATAAAAAGGGTGCTTTGAATGTAGCGGCTGACCATCTGTCTCGGTTAGAGCACGGAGACATCAAGGATTCGCGTTGGGATTCAATCAATGACAAGTTCACACACGAATCTTTGATGAGTGTTGAGATATGTGATGAGTCGCCATGGTTCGCCGACTTTGCGAACTATCTTGCTTGTAGAATTCTGATAAAAGGGTTGACTCACCAGCAAAAGAGGAAATTCTTTTCAGATCTAAAGCACTACATATGGAACGACCCTTTCTTGTTCAAGGTGGGTGCTGATCAGGTGATCAGAAGATGTGTATCAGGGACTGAGGCGACCGACATTCTGCGCCAGTGTCATGAGGGACCTACCGGAGGCCACCACGGAGCCAACTTCACCGCGAAGAAGGTGTTGGATTCCGGGTTTTACTGGCCGACCATTTTCCGTGACGCGCAGAGTTGGGTGAAAGCGTACGATGCTTGTCAGAGAGCGACGAACATATCGGCATGCGACGAAATGCCCCAGAACTGGATACAGGTATGTGAAGTCTTTGATGTTTGGGGGATAGACTTCATGGGACCATTCCCCCCCTCACGTGGAAACAAGTACATACTCGCGGCTGTTGACTATGTATCAAAGTGGGCGGAGGCGCAAGCCTTACCCACTAACGACGCCAGAGTAGTTGTGAGGTTTCTTAAGAGTTTGTTCGCCCGATTTGGCGCTCCGAAAGCGCTCATTAGTGACCGAGGGACTCATTTTTGTAATACACAGCTTGAAAAGGCTTTGTCCCGATACGGTGTGCATCACCGTTTGTCCACGCCCTATCATCCGCAGACAAGCGGGTAGGTGGAAGTCAGGAACCGTGGGCTTAAGCGCATCCTTGAGCGGTCTGTTGGAGCGAACCGCAAGGAGTGGTCGGACAAACTTGAGGATGCATTGTGGGCATTCCGTACAGCTTATAAGACCCCTATAGGGACCACCCCCTTTAGGTTGGTATACGGAAAGGCATGCCATTTACCGGTGGAGTTGGAGCACAAGGCTATGTGGGCTTTGAAAACCGCGAATTTGGACCTAAAAACCGGAGGTGAAGCCCGGTTTCTCCAAATTCATGAATTGGAAGAATTGCGGCACCAAGCCTATGAAAGCTCCGTACTCTACAAATAGCGCACGAAGAAACTTCACGACAAACGCTTGAAGGACCATAAAGAATTCCAAGCGGGTGATCTTGTTCTTCTGTACAATTCAAGGCTGCGCTTATTTCCTGGGAAGCTTCATTCACGCTGGACAGGACCATACATGGTTAAGGAAGTATTTCCGTATGGTACTGTTGCAGTAGAGAACGCGGATGGCGTTACATTCAAGGTAAATGGTCACCGGTTGAAGTTGTACGTTGCCGGGCCGATAGAGTCGGCGGTGGAGGTAATTGAACTCCAAACCCCGCACACTTCATAAGTGTGGGGAGGAGAGAGTCTACGCTACTGACTCGCGGACAAAAATGTAGCAGGAGCGTCTTTGGCGCTATAAGGGTAAAATAGTCCATTTTTTTTTGTTTTTGTAGTTTTAGCGTAATTTAAGTTAGTTAGGTAGTTTATGTTAGTTTGTTTAGTTTTCGTACGTACCGAGCGAAGGTTCTATATTGCAATATTGTTAGAACAGTTGGTGTGTCGAAAAAATGGCGAAAAACGGCCGAAACAGTTGCTGGAAATAGCTTCTGCGGAAAAATTCTGATCTGCACCTGATGCACGACCGTTCCTCGGGTCGCACGACCGTGCATTTCCGAGGGCCGGCACGGTGGATCGCACCCCCGGTGCATTTCCGAGAAAAGTTGCTAGGGTTTGGGCGATGTCGGTGACGCACGACCGTGCCACACGGAGAACGACCGTGCGTCAGGCTGAGGGCAGTTTTGTCTTTTGGCACTATAAATACCCTCATCTGCAGCCCCCATTCATAACTCGCGAAACCCTAGTCGCTGCAGGACGTTGCGATACTTCATCAAATCGCACGGTTTTTCGCACGATCTCACACCCTTCTTCGCACGGTACGTTCCTAGTTGTAGATTTCTTGTTTCCTTGCTTTCTAGGTTAGATTTCTTCCGATTCTTCAAGGAAATTTTTAGGGTTCTCTTCATAAACAAATCGAAACCCTAACCCTTGTTGAATTGTAGTATCGTGAACATCTGGTGCATTTTTCTGACCCCTGTTTATGAAAAAACTTGAAGATTTGTGAGAAAATCGGGCTACTAAGAGCCTGGGTCAGAATCTGCAGAAAACCAAGTCGCACGGACGTTCCTCGTATGGAACGGTCGTGCCTCGCCGTTGTTTCACGATAAGTTGCTTGTTGTTCGGTGTTGCACGGTGGTGCCGTTGGTCGCACGCCGTGCAGTTCCGATGATTTGGGCATTTTGGTGTTTGTTGTCGGCGACGCATGACCGTGCGTCTCGTCGCACGACCGTGCCATACGCCCAGATCAGATTGACAGTTTCTTCATAATTGGCTGCTCGGCTGTTTTAGATTCGAATTTTTCCTGTTTCTATCTCTCTAATGTTTTTCCTCATACAGATGGACCATCCCTTCCTTCAATTCGACCCCAATATTGAGAAAGAGGCTTTGTGCATCCCGAAACGAGACGCATTGTGGGCGAGACGGGGGCAGTTTGGAGTCCCCCGATGGTTAGATTGGGAAGTCATGCGGGAACTCAATCAGTATGAGAGATTAGACGACATGATGAGTCGCCCGCTTGCAAATTTGGTCGCTTGCAACCGACCCGTTTACCTGGAGTTGACCATTGAGTTCTTCGCATCTTATGCCTATGAAAAACCGGTTGCTCATCGGAGACCCAAATTCCGCTACAAGAACCGGGTAACTTTCAGGTTATGTGGACAATGGAATACATGGTCGGTTGGTCGATTAGGTAGAAGACTAGGGATTTATACTAGGGACGACATGGATGATGAAGATGTCTTCACTGAACAGTTCACCTTCCCCTCTGATGCAGCTCGGGATAAATTTTGGGCTGAAAACGCTATTGGGGAGCCCTACAACCCGAGGATGTCAAAGGCCTCACGACTGAGAGACCCTTTGGTGCGAGTGATGCACCATGTATTTAGCCATTCGATATGCGGTCGCATGGACAGTCTCGGTAGCTGTCCAACACCTGACTTGATCTTTTTATATGCGTTGGTTGACAAAGCACCTATCAACCTGGGCGCACGAATGGCTGAGTATTTCGTCAAGAGCTCGGGGCGGACCTTAAACAGTGAGATACATGGCGGTCAGTACGTGACCGAAATAGCGTACAACGAGCGCCTTATGACTGAGGAGGTGCTTCAGAGTCTCACTTTGATTACTGAGGGGGTTCATGTCGAAATCAGGTCACTGAAGGCCATGGGGGTGATTGTAGAGCTTGATAGGGGGGATAGGTTGAGGGGATTGAACAACAAGGTCTGGGACCCGTTGCCTCCAGATGAGGAGGAAGATGAGGATGTTGAGATGGGAGAGCAGGGTCCGCAGCACCAGCACCAGCCACTGACACCACCACACTCGCCGCAGCACCATGCATGTCATCAGCATGAGGACTGTCCCGCGTTTTACCAGCAGTTCCAGGATATGCGTGTGACGCAGGAGCAGAATGGTACCTATTTCAACGAGATTAGATCTAGCCAGGATGAGATTCGAGCCAGTCAGGTTCAGCTTTGGGCCACACAGGACCAGCTTCAGCATTGCCAGGATACTCTATACCAGGGGGTCAGTGCGGGGTTTTCATATCTTTTCGGGGAGATGCATCACGCATACCCCGACTACTTTCAGCACCCTCCGCAGTTCCCACCATGGAACACCCCTGGTTACGGCGATGCCGGCCCGTCCTATACGAGAGACGATGATGATGGAGACGAGTGGTTGGCGGTGGTGATAGCAGTTGGTGGTGTTTTCTATTTCAGCACTTTATTTATTATTGGGTGTTTATTTTGACTGTTATTTCAAACACCCCGGTTATGTATTTCAGACAATTTACTTTGTGTTTTGTTTGGATTGTAGTATTTATATTTTTGTATATTATGGTTGATTTGTGATTTTTCTGTTTCTGTTATGTTTTGGGTGCACATGTGACATATGCAGGTTTTAGCTATCGGATCTTGGACCGGAGCACGTACCAAATACAGCTTCGGAAGTCTCGTGGCATCAACATCATCTTGAGGGGAGTATTTTTATCCCTTTCTCTATATTTCGGGTCTCGCATTGGGGACAATGCGAAGTTCAAGTGTGGGGAGGGGGTTAACTTTGTTAACTTTGTTTGTCCTCTTATAAAAAAAATCAGAAAATCAGAAAAATCATTCAAAAATACTTGTATTTTGTATATATTTTAGTAAATAAACCGGTTGGTTGTGTTTTAGAAAACTTCGGACTTGATAAAAACTCGACAAGCAAAATATTTTTGAAAAAGGAAACCGGAAAGCGTGACAAACAAAGAAAGACTTACATGATAGTTTTCACACTTTTACCCATTCCTTCCGTTACGTGAGCATATTTGAGCCTTGATTGTTATATATTTGTTCATTTCGGATATAGGAGTGAGCCGGATGTTATGTGCAATTTAGAACTTGTCACTAGTATGCTTGTTAAGACCATGAACTTGTGAATTTGTGTAAAAATGATAGAGGCACTTAGATCACCTCTTTGTTGTGTACTTGTTCTTTGTGTTGTGCTTCTCGTTCACCTTATATTACCCTTTAGGATTAACCATGTCGAGCCTTCCCGTTCACCTTTGTTTACCCACATTATCGCCCACTTAACCAAATTTAGCCTTTTTATGTTTTAAACCTTTTTAGTGTTGAAACTCGGTCAAAATAATAGTTTAACTAGCTTGTTATTGTTTATATTTCATTGTATAGTTTTGTTAAAAAAAATAGAAAATAAAACACCCTAAAATAGGGTGAAGTTGATAGAAATCGAGCAATTTTGAATACTTAAATGTTAAAATTTCGTTGATAAGCTCGATTGCGCTTTAGTCGCCTTTTTAAGGCGTTTGTATGTATAGTTGTATTATTTTCTTGCTAGTTAAACGCTACTACCGAGTTTTAACCATTTTCGCCACTTTAAATGTCCACTTCCATACCCTTCGCCCAAGCCTAACGTTACAACCCGTAAAGACCTCTTGATTTACACTTGTTTGCATGTTAGTTGGTGGAGACGAGATCTTATGACAAGCTTATGATATTGCACATTTCATTGACTAGGCATTGAGTGTTTACACATACACATTTTATGTATGTTTCATAAATAAAACCGAGTGTGTGAACATTGTGAGTCGTGTGAAGATTAACATGTGAGTCAATTAAATGTGAAGTTACGGCTTTTTGGTTGTCGCTTTAAAATTGCATATGCTTGTTGGGTTTGAGTCTTTTGATGTTGTCTTTCGACAAACCGGCTAACCATTTATAGTAGTTTTCAATAAAATAGTGTGTAAATTATTGTTCTTGTTTGTTTATGTCTTTTATTGCTTTTTAGTTTAGCTTGCTTGAGGACAAGCAAGGCTCAAGTGTGGGGAGATTTAATATTCGTTAATTTACACATGTTTTAGTCCCCCGTTTTACCCCTATTTTATGTGTTTTTGGCCGTAAAACCGTCATTCGGATACTTAATTATCTACACTTTTGTTTACAGGCCTAAAACAGCATACCAGACAAGATGATAGCGAAAACGAGGACTTTCTGGACAAAACGACGAAGCTGCGGACATTCTGTTAAGGAAACTGACCTGGGCTTGTGGAACGGTCGTGCGACCTGAGGCACGACCGTGCATCTCCGACAAATGTTGATCAACCCGGCATTGAACGAGGGTGCGACTAGGCGTGCAAGGCATATAAGGTCAACCCGGTGATGCACGGACGTACCTTCTGAAGAACGACCGTGCGTCTACGATGATCCAACCTGATCTCGGTGATGAACGCCCGATCCAGCAGCTCGTGCAACAAGAACCCGGAACTGAACGACTGTTCCATCCGAAGAACGGTCGTGCGATATCGTATCCGGTCAAAGATCTGATGACGTATGCAGTATGGTGTCCCATACCCAATAATTGCTTAAAGTGCACGGTCGTGCCATATGAAGAACGACCGTGCGACTTCGAAAAAATATAAAAACAGAACAGAAACATTCTGTTCGACATTCTGGAATTTTGGGAGCTTCACAGGCGAATTTACAGGCTCCGGAGGCTATGCTTTTGACCCGGATTCAAGCCACATTGTGCCGTTTAGCTCCATTACTATCCGGATTCTTAGTCTAGTGCTTGTTTATGGTTTGGTTTTCTAATCTTTCCATGATTTTGTTAATCTTTCAAGTACTTAGATTAATTTTTATGTATTATTGTAGCCTTTGGGCAAAAACACAACAATCCCTTGTTTGATTACAATCATTAGTATGTTAATCTTTGTTTGTAATGACATTTTGAAGTATTTTCTATGTTAATCTTTGATGATTAGTGTGCAACCTTGTTATTGATATTGATTTCTTGATTATAAGTAATTATGTTGGATGATTGATGCTTGGTTAGTTAAGATAGTTGAAAAATGAAGCTTAATTAATCTTGTATTAGTAAACTTTGAACTTGGTTAACTAGATTAGCTTGGTTTAAATGTATGCATCATGATACTAGAAATGGTTAGTGATTTAAAAAAATGTAATTATTGTTAATCAAGAGAGCTTGCCGTCACGTAAGGACCTTAACGGGTTAGATGGTGTCGTTATAAATTCTTGCCATGATTTGTTAGCTTAGTTAGTAGTTTAGGTAAAAATTGCTATCTTGGTGAATTATTGTGCAAGATTTGTAAAATGAACTCGGTTGTGATTTAATCTAGTTTATGCTTGTCTCGGTGGTTGCATTGTGTTTATCGGTGTCTCTTTCCTTGATTAAGTGCGGTTAGAAAACTCCTAACGGATGACTAACTTATTTTTAAGAGATTTTCATAGACATTTATCAATTGCACGTTAAAGAACAATTTTAGGTGGTTAAAGTGTGTTTATCGTTTTAGCTTTCCGAATGATTGTCATGTTAGGATTCCCGAAAGGGATACTAATTGTCTTAAATTGGAATATTGACCGAATGCTTCTAGTGCCAAAACCGACTTAGTTGACATGCTTTGGTTGTGTATTAAGCAAGGCTTTTTATCTATTATCTATTATGTTTTTATTATGTATTTGTTTACGCTTACTTTAGTTTAATTAAAATCAAACAAAACCTATGTTTTTACCGGTAGTTTAGTGACAAAGGTCTAGTACTATTTCTCCGCCCATTTCCTTGGATCGATACTTGGTTCTTACCAATACTTTATTACATATATGACGGGGTACACTTGCCTCTTTCGTGTGTGTTTTGATGTAAAAGTAATAATCACTTTTATAAATTTAAAACCAAATCGTGTGTAAATTCATTGCAAAATTATGTATATATACGCACACGTCAGTTTGGCCCTTGTTCCTGTAACTCAAATCCTAGCCCGCTATATCCTTAGTTTTACACCATTGTGAACCTTACGCCTTTTTTACTCTCTGATAGAGGTTATCGGGCATTGAAAAATCTTCGTAAACTAAATCACACGTGTATATGTTTACATTTAAGAGATATACAGTCAAGAAAATCAATAGCAATTGTGATATATATGTGGATAAGACACCAAAAAATAAACACTCAAAAAATGGCTACAATTTAAGGAATGTGTTTAGTGACGGCATCAGATTCCTAATTAATGGAGAAAGGTCTGGTGGCAAGAAAAGCCGCTTCAGGAGGTTGTCAAGTGTTTTTGCTCGACGATTCCATTCTTGGGTGGTTGTTTTGGCCCTTGTTCCTGTAACTCGAATCCTAGCCCGGTATATCCCATTTTTGTTTTACACCATTGTGAACCATAAGCCTTTTTTACTCTCTGATCGAGGTTCTCGGCATTGAAAAATCTTCGTAACTAAATCACACGTGTTTATGTTGACATTTATGAGATATACAGTTAAGAAAATCAAGAGCAATGGTGATATATACGCGGATTAGAAACCAAAAAATAAACACTCAAAAAATGGCTGCAATTTCAGGAATGTGTTTAGTGTCGGCATCCGATTCCTAATTGATGGAGAAAGGTCTGGTGGCAAGAAAAGCTGCTTCCAGGAGGTTGTCAAGTGTTTTCTCTTGACGATTCCATTCTTGGGTGGTTGGTTTGTCCCTTGTTCCTGTAACTCGAATCCTAGCCCGGTATATCCCGTTTTAGTTTTACACCATTGTGAACCTTACCCCTTTTTTACTCTCTGATCGAGGTTCTCGGCATTGAAAAATCTTTGTAAACTAAATCACACGTGTATATGTTGACATTTAAGAGATATACAGTCAAGAAAATCAAGAGCAATGGTGATGTATATGCGGATTAGACACCAAAAAATAAACACTCAAAAAATGGCTACAATTTAAGGAAAGTGTTTAGTGACGGCATGAGATTCCTAATTGATGGGGAAAGGTCTGGTGGCAAGAAAAGCCGCTTTCAGGAGGTTGTCAAGTATTTTCGCTCAACGATTCCATTCTTGGGTGGTTTGTTTGGCCCTTGTTCCTGTAACTCGTATCCTAGCCCGGTATATCTCGTTTTACTTTTACACGATTGTGAATGTTACGCCTTTTTTACTCTCTGATTGAGGATCTCGGCATTGAAAAGTCTTCATAAACTAAATAACCCATGTATATGTTGACATTTAAGAGATATACAGTCAATAAAGTCAAGAGCAATGGTGATATATATGCGGATTAGACACCAAAAAAGAAACACACAAAAAATGGCTACAATTTAAGGAATGTGTTTAGTGACGGCTTCAGATTCCTAATTCAATGAGAAAGGTCTGGTAGCAAGAAAAGTCGCTTCCAGGAGTTTGTCAAGTGTTTTCGCTCGACGATTCCATTCTTGGGTGGTTGGTTTGGCCCTTGTTCCTGTAACTCGAATCCTAGCCCAGTATATCCCATTTTAGTATTACACCATTGTGAACATTACGCCTTTTTTACTCTCTGTATGAGGTTCACGGTAATGAAAAATCTTCGTAAACTAAATCACACGTGTATATGTTGACATTTAAGAGATATACAGTCAAGAAAATCAAGAGCAATGGTGATATATATGCGGATTAGACACAAAAAAATAAACACTTAAAAAATGGCTACAATTTAAGGAATGTGTTTAGTGACGGAATCAGATTCCTAATTGATGGAGAAAGGTTTGGTGGCAAGAAAAGCTGCTTCCTGGAGGTTGCCAAGTGTTTTTACTCGACGATTCTATTCTTGGGCGTTGGTTTGGCCCTTGTTCCTGTAACGCGAATCCCAGCCCGATATATCCCATTTTTGTTTTAGACCATTGTGAACCTTACCCCTTCTTTACTCTCTGATCGAGGTTCTCAGCATTGAAAAATCTTCGTAAACTAAATCACACGTGTATATATGTTGACATTTAAGAGATATACAGTCAAGAAAATCAAGAACAATGGTGATATATATGCGGACTAGACACCAACAAATAAACACTCAAAAAATGGCTACAATATAAGGAATGTGTTTAGTGACGACATCAGATTCCTAATTGAATGAGAAAGGTCTGGTGGCAAGAAAAGCAGCTTCCAGGAGTTTGTAAAGTGTTTTCGCTCGACGATCCCATTCTTGGGTGGTTGGTTTGGCCCTTGTTCTAGTAACTCGAATCCTAGCCCAGTATATCCCATTTAATTTTACACCATTGTGAACCTTACGCCTTTTTTACTCTCTGATCGAGGTTCCCGGAAATGAAAAATCTTCGTAAACTGAATCACACGTGTATATGTTGACATTTAAGAGATATACAGTCAAGAAAATCAAGAGAAATGGTGATATATATCCGGATTAGACACCAAAAAAGAAACAGTCAAAAAATGGCTACAATTTAGGGAATGTGTTTAGTGACGGCATCAGATTCCTAATTGAATGAGAAAGGTCTAGTGGCAAGAAAAGCTGCTTCCAGGAGTTTGTCAAGTGTTTTCGCTCGACGATTCCATTCTTGGGTGGTTGGTTTTGCCCTTGTTCTTGTAACTCGAATCCTAGTCTAGTATATCCCATTTTAGTTTTACACCATTGTGAACCTTACGCCTTTTTGACTCTCTGATCGAAGTTCTCGGAATTGAAAAATCTTTGTAAACTGAATCACACGTGTTTATGTTGACATTTAAGAGATATCCAGTCAAGAAAATCAATAGCAATGGTGATATATATGCGGATTAGACACCAAAAAATAAACACTAAAAAAATGGCTACAATTTAAGGAATGTGTTTAGCGACGGCATCCGATTCCTAATTAATGGAGAAAGGTCTGGTGGCAAGAAAAGCTGCTTCTAGGAGGTTGTCAAGTGTTTTCGCTCGACGATTCCATTCTTGGGTGGTTGGTTTGGCCCTTGTTCCTGTAACTCGAATCCTAGCCCAGTATATCCCATTTTAGTATCACACCATTGTGAACCTTACACCCTTTTTACTCTCTGATCGAGGTTCTCGGTACTGAAAAATCTTCGTAAACTAAATCACACGTGTATATGTTGACATTTAAGAGATATACAATCAAGAAAATCAAGAGCAATGGTGATTTATATGCAGATTAGACAACAAAAAATACACACTCAAAAAATGGCTACAATTTATGGAATGTGTTTAGTGACAGCATCCGATTCCTAATTGACGGAGAAAGTTCTGGTGGCAAGAAAAGCTGCTTCCAGGAGGTTGTCAAGTGTTTCCGCTCGACGATTCCATTCTTGGGTGGTTGGTTTGGCCCTTGTTCCTGTAACTCGAATCCTAGCCCAGTATATCCCATTTTAGTATTTCACCATTGTGAGCCTTATGCCTTTTTTACTCTCTGATCGAGGTTCTCGACATTGAAAATCTTCGTAAACTGAATTACACGTGTATATGTTGACATTTATGAGATATACAATCAAGAAAATCAAGAGAAATGGTGATATATATGCGGATTAGACACCAAAAAAGAAACACTCAAAAAATGGCTACAATTTAAGGAATGTGTTTAGTGACGGCATCAGATTCCTAATTGATGGAGAAAGGTTTGGCCCTTGTTCCTGTAACGCGAATCCCAGCCCGATATATCCCATTTTTGTTTTACACCATTGTGAACCTTACCCCTTCTTTACTCTCTGATCGAGGTTCTCGGCATTGAAAAATATTCGTAAACTAAATCACACATGTATATATGTTGACATTTAGGAGATATACAGTCAAGAAAATCAAGAACAATGGTGATATATATGCGGATTAGACACTAAAAAATAAACACTCAAAAAATGGCTACAATTTAAAGAATGTGTTTAGTGACGACATCAGATTCCTAATTGAATGAGAAAGTTCTGGGGGCAAGAAAAGCTGCTTCCAGTAGTTTATCAAGTGTTTTCGTTCGAGGATCCCATTCTTGGGTGGTTGGTTTGGCCCTTGTTCTTGTAACTCGAATCCTAGCCCAGTATATCCCATTTTAGTTATACACCATTGTGAACCTTACGCCTCTTTTACTCTCTGATCGAGGTTCCCGGCAACGAAAAATCTTCGTAAACTGAATCACACGTGTATATGTTGACATTTATGAGATATACAGTCAAGAAAATCAAGAGAAATGGTGATATATATCCGGATTAGACACCAAAAAAGAAACAGTCAAAAAATGGCTACAATTTAAGGAATGTGTTTAGTCACAGCATCAGATTCCTAATTGAATGAGAAAGGTCTGGTGGCAAGAAAAGCTGCTTCCAGGAGTTTGTCAAGTGTTTTCGCTCGACGATTCCATTCTTGGGAGGTTGGTTTTGCCCTTGTTCCTGTAACTCGAATCCTAGCCTAGTATATCCCATTTTAGTTTTACACCATTGTGAACCTTACGCCTTTTTGACTCTCTGATCGAGGTTCTCGGCATTGAAAAATCTTCGTAAACTGAATCACACGTATTTATGCTGACATTTAAGAGATATACAGTCAAGAGAATCAATAGCAATGGTGATATATATACGGATTAGACACAAAAAAATAAACACTCAAAAAATGGCTACAATTTAAGGAATGTGTTTAGTGACGGCATCAGATTTCTAATTGATGGAGAAAGGTCTGGTGGCAAGAATAGCTACTTCCAGGAGGTTGTCAAGTGTTTTCTCTCTTATGATTCCATTCTTGGGTGGTTGGTTTGTCCTTTGTTCCTGTAACTCGAATCCTAACCCTGTATATCCCATTTTAGTTTTACACCATTGTGAACCTTACGACTTTTTTACTCTCTGATCAAGGTTCTCGGCACTGAAAAATCTTCGTAAACTAAATCACACGTGTATATGTTGACATTTAAGAGATATACAGTCATGAAAATGAAGAGCAATGGTGATATACATGCGGATAAGACACCAAAAAAATAAACACTCAAAAAATAGCTACATTTTAAGGAATGTGTTTAGTAACGGCATCAGATTCCTAATTGATGGAGAAAGGTCTTGTGGCAAGAAAAGCTGCTTCGAGGAGGTTGTCAAGTTTTTTCGCTCCACGATTCCATTCATGGGTGGTCGGTTTGGCCCTTTTTCCTGTAACTCCAATCCTAGCCCGATATATCCCATTTTAGTTTTACACCATTGTGAACCTTACTCCTTTTTTACTCTCTGATCGAGGTTCTCAGCTTTGAAAAATCTTCGTAAACTAAATCACACATGTACATGTTGACATTTAAGAGATATACAGTCAAAAAATTCAAAAGCAATGTTGATATATATGTGGATTAGACACCAAAAAATAAACACTCAAAAAATGTCTACAATTTAAGGAATGTGTTTAGAGACGGCATCAGATTCCTAATTGATTGAGAAAGATATGGTGGCAAGAAAAGCTGCTTCCAGGAGGTTGTCAAGTGTTTTTGCTCGACGATTCCATTTCTTGGGTGGTTGGTTTGGCCCTTGTTCGGTCCTTGTTCCTGTAACTGGAATCCTAGTCCGGTATATCCCATTTTAGTTTTACACCATTGTGAACCTTACACCTTTTTTACTCTCTGATCGTGGTTCTCTGCATTGAAAAATCTTCGTAAACTAAATCACATGTGTATATGTTGACATTTAAGAGATATACAATCAAGAAAATGAAGAGCAATGGTGATATATATGCGGATTAGACTCCAAAAAATAAACACTCAAAAAATGGCTACAATTTAAAGAATGTCTTTAGTGACGGCATCAGATTTATAATTGATGGAGAAAGGTCTGGTGGCAAGAATAGCTACTTCCAGGAGGTTGTCAAGTGTTTTCTCTCTGACGATTCCATTCTTGGGTGGTTGGTTTGTCCTTTGTTCATGTCACTCGAATCCTAACCCGGTATATCCCATTTTAGTTTTACACCATTGTGAACCTTACGACTTTTTTACTCTCTGATCATGGTTCTCGGCACTGAAAAATCTTCGTAAACTAAATCACACGTGTATATGTTGACATTTAAGAGATACACAGTCAAGAAAATGAAGAGCAATGGTGATATACATGCGGATAAGACACCAAAAAATAAACACTCAAAAAATAGCTACATTTTAAGGAATGTGTTTAGTAACGGCATCAGATTCCTAATTGCTGCAGAAACGTCTTGTGGCAAGAAAAGATGCTTCGTGGAGGTTGTCAAGTTTTTTCGCTCGACGATTCCATTCATGGGTGGTTGGTTTGGCCCTTGTTCCTGTAACTCAAATCCTAGCCCGGTATATCCCATTTTAGTTTTACACCATTGTGAACCTTACGCCTTTTTTACTCTCTGATCGAGGTTCTCAGCATTGAAAAATCTTCGTAAACTAAATCACACATGTACATGTTGACATTTAAGAGATATACAGTCAAAAAATTCAAGAGCAATGTTGATATATATGTGGATTAGACGCCAAAAAATAAACACTCAAAAAATGTCTACAATTTAAGGAATGTGTTTAGAGACGGCATCAGATTCCTAATTGAAAGAGAAAGTTCTGGGGGCAAGAAAAGCTGCTTCCAGTAGTTTATCAAGTGTTTTCGTTCGAGGATCCCATTCTTGGGTGGTTGGTTTGGCCCTTGTTCTTGTAACTCGAATCCTAGCCCAGTATATCCCATTTTAGTTATACACCATTGTGAACCTTACGCCTCTTTTACTCTCTGATCGAGGTTCCCGGCAACGAAAAATCTTCGTAAACTGAATCACACGTGTATATGTTGACATTTATGAGATATACAGTCAAGAAAATCAAGAGAAATGGTGATATATATCCGGATTAGACACCAAAAAAGAAACAGTCAAAAAATGGCTACAATTTAAGGAATGTGTTTAGTCACAGCATCAGATTCCTAATTGAATGAGAAAGGTCTGGTGGCAAGAAAAGCTGCTTCCAGGAGTTTGTCAAGTGTTTTCGCTCGACGATTCCATTCTTGGGAGGTTGGTTTTGCCCTTGTTCCTGTAACTCGAATCCTAGCCTAGTATATCCCATTTTAGTTTTACACCATTGTGAACCTTACGCCTTTTTGACTCTCTGATCGAGGTTCTCGGCATTGAAAAATCTTCGTAAACTGAATCACACGTATTTATGCTGACATTTAAGAGATATACAGTCAAGAGAATCAATAGCAATGGTGATATATATACGGATTAGACACAAAAAAATAAACACTCAAAAAATGGCTACAATTTAAGGAATGTGTTTAGTGACGGCATCAGATTTCTAATTGATGGAGAAAGGTCTGGTGGCAAGAATAGCTACTTCCAGGAGGTTGTCAAGTGTTTTCTCTCTTATGATTCCATTCTTGGGTGGTTGGTTTGTCCTTTGTTCCTGTAACTCGAATCCTAACCCTGTATATCCCATTTTAGTTTTACACCATTGTGAACCTTACGACTTTTTTACTCTCTGATCAAGGTTCTCGGCACAGAAAAATCTTCGTAAACTAAATCACACGTGTATATGTTGACATTTAAGAGATATACAGTCATGAAAATGAAGAGCAATGGTGATATACATGCGGATAAGACACCAAAAAAATAAACACTCAAAAAATAGCTACATTTTAAGGAATGTGTTTAGTAACGGCATCAGATTCCTAATTGATGGAGAAAGGTCTTGTGGCAAGAAAAGCTGCTTCGAGGAGGTTGTCAAGTTTTTTCGCTCCACGATTCCATTCATGGGTGGTCGGTTTGGCCCTTTTTCCTGTAACTCCAATCCTAGCCCGATATATCCCATTTTAGTTTTACACCATTGTGAACCTTACTCCTTTTTTACTCTCTGATCGAGGTTCTCAGCTTTGAAAAATCTTCGTAAACTAAATCACACATGTACATGTTGACATTTAAGAGATATACAGTCAAAAAATTCAAAAGCAATGTTGATATATATGTGGATTAGACACCAAAAAATAAACACTCAAAAAATGTCTACAATTTAAGGAATGTGTTTAGAGACGGCATCAGATTCCTAATTGATTGAGAAAGATATGGTGGCAAGAAAAGCTGCTTCCAGGAGGTTGTCAAGTGTTTTTGCTCGACGATTCCATTTCTTGGGTGGTTGGTTTGGCCCTTGTTCGGTCCTTGTTCCTGTAACTGGAATCCTAGTCCGGTATATCCCATTTTAGTTTTACACCATTGTGAACCTTACACCTTTTTTACTCTCTGATCGTGGTTCTCTGCATTGAAAAATCTTCGTAAACTAAATCACATGTGTATATGTTGACATTTAAGAGATATACAATCAAGAAAATGAAGAGCAATGGTGATATATATGCGGATTAGACTCCAAAAAATAAACACTCAAAAAATGGCTACAATTTAAAGAATGTCTTTAGTGACGGCATCAGATTTATAATTGATGGAGAAAGGTCTGGTGGCAAGAATAGCTACTTCCAGGAGGTTGTCAAGTGTTTTCTCTCTGACGATTCCATTCTTGGGTGGTTGGTTTGTCCTTTGTTCATGTCACTCGAATCCTAACCCGGTATATCCCATTTTAGTTTTACACCATTGTGAACCTTACGACTTTTTTACTCTCTGATCATGGTTCTCGGCACTGAAAAATCTTCGTAAACTAAATCACACGTGTATATGTTGACATTTAAGAGATACACAGTCAAGAAAATGAAGAGCAATGGTGATATACATGCGGATAAGACACCAAAAAATAAACACTCAAAAAATAGCTACATTTTAAGGAATGTGTTTAGTAACGGCATCAGATTCCTAATTGCTGCAGAAACGTCTTGTGGCAAGAAAAGATGCTTCGTGGAGGTTGTCAAGTTTTTTCGCTCGACGATTCCATTCATGGGTGGTTGGTTTGGCCCTTGTTCCTGTAACTCAAATCCTAGCCCGGTATATCCCATTTTAGTTTTACACCATTGTGAACCTTACGCCTTTTTTACTCTCTGATCAAGGTTCTCGGCACTGAAAAATCTTCGTAAACTAAATCACACGTGTATATGTTGACATTTAAGAGATATACAGTCATGAAAATGAAGAGCAATGGTGATATACATGCGGATAAGACACCAAAAAAATAAACACTCAAAAAATAGCTACATTTTAAAGAATGTGTTTAGTAACGGCATCAGATTCCTAATTGATGGAGAAAGGTCTTGTGGCAAGAAAAGCTGCTTCGAGGAGGTTGTCAAGTTTTTTCGCTCGACGATTCCATTCATGGGTGGTCGGTTTGGCCCTTTTTCCTGTAACTCCAATCCTAGCCCGATATATCCCATTTTAGTTTTACACCATTGTGAACCTTACTCCTTTTTTACTCTCTGATCGAGGTTCTCAGCTTTGAAAAATCTTCGTAAACTAAATCACACATGTACATGTTGACATTTAAGAGATATACAGTCAAAAAATTCAAAAGCAATGTTGATATATATGTGGATTAGACACCAAAAAATAAACACTCAAAAAATGTCTACAATTTAAGGAATGTTTTTAGAGACGGCATCAGATTCCTAATTGATTGAGAAAGATATGGTGGCAAGAAAAGCTGCTTCCAGGAGGTTGTCATGTGTTTTCTCTCTGACGATTCCATTCTTGGGTGGTTGGTTTATCCTTTGTTCATGTCACTCGAATCCTAACCCGGTATATCCCATTTTAGTTTTACACCATTGTGAACCTTACGACTTTTTTACTCTCTGATCAAGGTTCTCGGCACTGAAAAATCTTTGTAAACTAAATCACACGTGTATATGTTGACATTTAAGATATATACAGTCAAGAAAATGAAGAGCAATGGTGATATACATGCGGATAAGACACCAAAAAATAAACACTCAAAAAATAGCTACATTTTAAGGAATGTGTTTAGTAACGGCATCAGATTCCTAATTGCTGGAGAAATGTCTTGTGGCAAGAAAAGCTGCTTCGAGGAGGTTGTCAAGTTTTTTCGCTCGACGATTCCATTCATGGGTGGTTGGTTTGGCCCTTGTTCCTGTAACTCCAATCCTAGCCCGGTATATCCCATTTTAGTTTTACACCATTGTGAACCTTACGCCTTTTTTACTCTCTGATCGAGGTTCTCAGCATTGAAAAATCTTCGTAAACTAAATCACACATGTACATGTTGACATTTAAGAGAGATAAAGTCAAAAAATTCAAGAGCAATGTTGATATATATGTGGATTAGAGACCAAAAAATAAACACTCAAAAAATGTCTACAATTTAAGGAATGTGTTTAGAGACGGCATCAGATTCCTAATTGATTGAGAAAGATCTGGTGGCAAGAAAAGCTACTTCTAGGAGGTTGTCAAGTGTTTTTGCTTGACGATTCCATTCTTGGGTGGTTGGTTTGGCCCTTGTTCGGTCCTTGTTCCTGTAACTGGAATTCTTGCCCGGTATATCCCATTTTAGTTTTACACCATTGTGAACCTTACACCTTTTTTACTCTCTGATCATGGTTCTGTGCATTGAAAAATCTTCGTAAACTAAATCACATGTGTATATGTTGACATTTAAGAGATATACAGCCAAGAAAATGAAGAGCAATGGTGATATATATGCGGATTAGACACCAAAAAATACACACTCAAAAAATGGCTACAATTTAAAGAATGTCTTTAGTGACGACATCAGATTCCTAATTGATGGAGAAAGGTCTGATGGCAAGAAAAGCTGCTTCCAGGAGGTTTTCAAGTGTTTTCGCTCGACGATTCCGTTCTTGGGTGGTTGGTTTGGCCCTTGTTCCTGTAACTCAAATCCTAGCCCGGTATATCCCATTTTAGTTTTACACCATTGTGAACCTTACGCCTTTTTTACTCTCTGATCGAGGTTCTCGGCGTTGAAAAATCTTAGTAAACAAAATCACACATATATATGTTGACATTTAAGAGATATACAGTCAAGAAAAAATCAAGAGCAATGGTGATATATATATGCGGATTAGACACCAAATAATAAACCCTCAAAAAATGGCTACAATTTAAGGAATGTGTTTTTTGACGGCATCAGATTCCTAACTGATGGAGAAGGGTCTGGTGGCAAGAAAAGCTGGTTCCCGGAGGTTGTCAACTATTTTCGCTCAATGATTCCATTCTTGGGTGGTTGGTTTGGTCCTTCTTCTTGTAAGTCGATTCCTAGCCTGGTATATCCCATTTTAGTTTTACACCATTTTGAAACTTACGCCTCTTTTACTCTCTGATCGAGGTTCTCGGCATTGATAAATCTTCGTAAACTAAATCACACGTGTATGTGTTGACATTTAAGAGATATACGGTCAAGAAAATGTAGAGCAATGGTGATATATATGCGGATTAGACATTAAAAAATAAACACTCAAAACATGGCTATAATTTAAGGAATGTGTTTAGTGACGTCATCAGATTCCTAACTGATGGAGAAAGGTCTGGTGGCAAGAAAAGTTGCTTCCAGGATGTTGTCAAGTGTTTTTGCTCGACGATTCCGTTCTTGGGTGGTTGGTTTGGCCCTTGTTTCTGTAACTCGACTCCTAGCCCGATATTTCCCATTTTAGTTTTACACCATTGTGAACCTTACGCCTTTTTTACTCTCTGATCGAGGTTCTCGGCATTGAAAAATCTTCGTAAACTAAATCACACGTATATATGTTGACATTTAAGAGATATACAGTCATGAAAATCAAGAGCAATGGTGATATATATACGGATTAGACACCAAAAAATAAACACTCAAAAATGTCTACAATTTAAGGAATGTGTTTAGTGACGGCATCAGATAACTAATTGATGGAGAAATGTCTAGTGGCAAGAACAGCTGCTTCCAGGAGGTTGTCAAGTGTTTTCGCTCGTCGATTCAATTCTTGGGTGATTGGATTGGCCCTTGTTCCTCTAACTCGAATCCTATCTCGGTATACCCCATTTTAGTTTTACACCATTGTGAACCTTACGCCTTTTTTACTATCTGATCGAGGTTCTCGACTTTGAAAAATCTTCGTAAACTAAATCACACGTGCATATGTTGACACTTAAGAGATATACAGTCAAGAAAATCAAGAGCAATGATGATATATATGCGGATTAGACACCATAAAATAAACACTCAAAAAGTGGCTACAATTTAAGGAATGTGTTTAGTAACGGCATCAGATTCCTAATTGATGGAGAATGGTCTGGTGGCAAGAAAAGGTGCTTCGAGCAGGTTGTCAAGTGTTTTCGCTTGACGATTCCATTCTTGGGCGGTTGGTTTGGCCCTTGTTCCTGTAACTCGAATCCTAGCCCGGTATATCCCATTTTAGTTTTACACCATTGTGAACATTACGGCTTTTTTACTTTCTGATCGAGTTTCTCGGCATTGAAAATTCTTCGTAAACTAAATCACACGTGTATATGTTGAAATTTAAGAAATACACAGTCAAAAAATTCAAGAACAATGGTGATATATATGAGGATTAGACACCAAAAAATAAACACTCAAAATATGTCTACAATTTAAGGAATGTTTTTAGGGACGGTATCAGATTCCTAATTGATGGAGAAAGATCTGGTGGCAAGAAAAGCTGCTTCCAGGAGGTTGTCAAGTGTTTTCGCTCGATAATTCCATTCTTGGGTGGTTGGTTTGGCCCTTGTTCGGCCCTTGTTCCTGTAACTCGAATCCTAGTCTGGTATATCCCATTTTAGTTTTACATCGTTGTGAACCTTACACCTTTTTTACTCTCTGATCGAGGTTCTATGCACTGAAAAATCTTCGTAAACTAAATCACATGTGTATATGTTGACATTTAAGAGATACACAGTCAAGAAAATCAAGAGCAACGGTGATATATATGCGGATTAGACACCAAAACATAAACACTTAAAAATGGCTACAATTTAAGGAATGTCTTTAGTGACAGCATCAGATTCCTAATTGATGGAGAATGGTCTGGTGGCAAGAAAAGCTGCTTCCAGGAGGTTGTCAAGTGTTTTCGCTCGACGGTTCCATTCTTGGGTGGTTGGTTTGGCCATTGTTCCTATAACTCAAATCCTAGCTCGGTATATCCCATTTTTGTTTTACACCATTGTGAACCTTACGCCTTTTTTACACTCTGATCGAGGTTCTCGGCGCTGAAAAATCTTCGTCAACTAAATCACACGTGTATATGTTGACATTTAAAAGGTATACAGTCAAGAAAATCAAGAGCAATTGTGATATATATGCGGATTAGACACCAAAAAATAAACACTCAAAAAATGGCTACAAATTAAGGAATGTGTTTAATGAAGGCATCGGATTCCTTATTGATGGAGAAGGGTCTGGTGGCTAGAAAAGATGCTTCCCGGAGGTTGTCAAGTGTTTTCGCTCGACGATTCCATTCTTGGGTGGTTGGTTTGGACCTTGTTCCCGTAACTCGATTCCTAGCCCGGTATATCCTATTTTAGTTTTACACCATTATGAAACTGACGCCCTTTTTTACTCTCTGATTGAGGTTCTCGACATTGAAAAATCTTCGTAAACAAAATCACACGTGTATATGTTGACATTTAAGAGATATACAGTCAAGAAAATGAAGAGCAATGGTGATATATATGCGGATTAGACACCAAAAAATATACACTCAATAAATGGCTACAATTTAAGGAATGTGTTTAGTGATGGAATCAGATTCCTAATTGATGGAGAAAGGTCTGGTGGCAAGAAAAGCTGCGTCCAGGAGGTTGTCAAGTGTTTTCGCTCGACGATTCCATTCTTGGGTGGTTCGTTTGGCCCTTGTTCCTGTAACTCGAATCCAAGGCCTGTATATCCCATTTTAGTTTTACACCATTGTCAACCTTACGCTTTTTTTACTCACTGATCGAGGTTCTCGGCATTCAAAAATCTTCGTAAACTAAATCACATGTGTATATGTTGACATTTAAGAGATATATATTCATGAAAATCATGGAATGCTGATATATATGCGGATTAGACACCAAAAAATAAACACTCAAAAAATGGCTACAATTTAAGGAATGTGTTTAGTGACGGCATCGGATTCCTAATTGATGGAGAAAGGTTTGGTGGTAAGAAAAGTTGCTTCCAGGAGTTTTTCAAGTGTTTTCGCTTGACGATTCCATTCTTGGGTGGTTGGTTAGGCCCTTGTTCCTGTAACTCGAATCCTATCCCGGTATATCCCATTTTAGTTTGACACCATTGTGAACCTTACGCCTTTTTTACTCTCTGATCGAGGTTCTCGGCATTAAAAATCTTCGTAAACTAAATCACAGGTGTATATGTTGACATTTAAGAGATATAAAGTCAAGAAAATCAAGAGCAATGGTGATATATATGCGGATTAGACACCAAAAGATAAACACTCAAAAAATGGCTACAATTTAAGGAATGTGTTTAGTGACGGCATCGGATTCCTAATTGATGGAGAAAGGTCTGGTGGTAAGAAAAACTGCTTCCAGGAGGTAGTCAAGTGTTTTTGCTCGACGATTCCATTCTTGGGTGGTTTGTTTGGCCCTTGTTCCTGTAACTCGAATCCTAGCCCGGTATATCCCGTTTTAGTTTTACACCATTGTGACCCTTACGCCTTTTTTACTCTCTGATCGAGGTTCTTGGCATTGAAAAATCTTCGTAAATTAAATCACACGTGTATATGTTTGCATTTAAGAGATATACAGTCAATAATCAAGAGCAATGGTGATATATATGTGACACCCGGCTATTTTGGCTGTACCGTATAAATGTAACACGTGTCATGAATAAATAAAAAGGCTGTATTTGACTGATATTGATGTTTATATGTGATATTTAATGTGTTGGTAAATCCAAACATTGATAAAAATTATGTTGACAACGATAAAATTAACGCTTATCGCGTAACGATTAAAATGCCAAACGAACGTCGGTGACCACCCGATCAGTGTTAAAATCCTAAAAATAGTCTGTTATGATTAGAATGGTAATTTTAATCATGTTCGTGAGGAAAAATAAATTAAAATGCTAAGAAACTCTATTTTTCGAGTTTGAACGCGTATCGCGCGATACTACGCGCATTTGACAAAATACTGTCAACGTATCCTGTCAAGGCAATTGATAATTATTTCAGTAATAATTTAGTGTGATTATTTTTATAGAATGATAAAAATAATTTAAAACGCACTAAAACGGGATTAAAACGCTAGATAAAATACTCGGTATCCAGTAAAATACCAGTTTTTAGTCTAGAATATATATATATAGGGAGGAGCTCATGCGAGAACCACCCTTATTGCGAGAACCGCGAGAACCAATGTGAACACAACCTAAAATAGCTAAAAAAACCTATCCCCCCCAAGCTAAATGCTAAAAACTAAAACCCCCAAAAAACCTAACCCCCCCCCCCAAAAAAAAAAAACCTAAACCCCCCTCCCCCACCCCCCAAAAACCTAAACCCCCTCCCCCCAAGCTAAAATGCTAAAAACTAAACCCCCAAAAAACCTAAAAAAATAAAAAAAAATTCTAATTTTTTTTTAATATTTTTTATGCTCAAATCGCTACTTTTAGTTTTTTAATAATTCTAAAAAAAAATTTAATTTTTTAATTTTTTTGCTTCGAAAAGTAGCGATTTTTATATAAAAAATATTTAAAAAAAAAATTTGTGTGATTTTTAGCTATTTTTAGGCATTTTTGGTTGTGTTCACATTGGTTCTCGCGGTTCTCGCAATAAGAGGTGGTTCTCGCATGATCTTCTCCCTATATATATATATATGTGTGTGTGTGTGTGTGTGTGTATCTACAGATATATGTGTGTGTATATGAGAGTTGGGACTTGTGTTGATTAGATAATCATTTCTCTCTCCTCTTTTACACACTCATTGGTCATAAGGGGAGGTGGGTGATGATTATTACCTTACAACTCTTCCAATATCTCACTTTATTCAAGAAACTCAATCAAACACTCCAACTCTCACTCTCTCTCTACTCTTGACCGATTACACACACATACACACATTACCAAATTCAAATTTTGAAGATCTTGAATGTTCATGTTCATATAAACCCATTTCAAGTTAGTTTAAAGATCCAAGAGAGTTTTAAGGGTGATTTCAAGTTGGTGCAAGCTTCATATCATCAAACTTTATGAAAACCAATTAAGAACCTTGAAGGTATAAAATCATTTTTCTAGATTTTGTTATTGGTTCATAGTGATGTTAATGGTTATGGAAGGTTTCTCTTGAATCTTAAAATATTTCACAAACTTGAAAGTAATAATAAATGGGTTTTCAAAGAGAATAAAAATGAGTGTGTATATAAATGTATGTATGGCCGTAGGTATGTGTGTGTATGTATGTATTGTGTTTTTTATTTTGATTGAAAGATTCTTGATAAACATGTTATTTGAAAAGTAGGATGCATGTAAGAATCAATATGTGTCATAATAGAATGTTCTAAAGGTGATTCAAGATTTGAAAGTGACATGATGAAAAGTGAAATTTTGGAAGTTCATATGTGTATATGTATTTCGTGTATATGTATGTATGCATTTAAAAGTTTGTCATATATTCATAAATGTGTTGGATACTTGCATTTATGTATGAATGATTGGATGATCATGATGATTACATGTTGTGTTTTGTAAGAACATGATATTAATGTGTTCTTGAGTATGATTAGATCATAAATGATGATGATGACGTTGTATGAGTGCATTAGATGCACATATGTGAACATACATGATGATATGAAAGCATGAAATGATTATTTGAGCATGATTTGATAAAAATAAATTTTGATCAGATTACAAACACTAAAATAAGATTATTTTGAAGTGTTTAATGATATAAAACTTTGACATAAAGTTTGCTAGTCTTGTATGTTGTACTTGGTGCATTAGGAGTTGTAAAATACGTGAAATCACATGATTTATGTGACTTACACAAAAACTGCACTAATCTGATTATGCTCACTATTTTAATCAGTAAATAACATGTACTGTGTTAAAATATCAAGTCATTCAGAGTTGGGATGGTTATAGTAACGTTTAACGCAAAACTATGCGGTAAAACGGTCAAAAATTGGCTTTTCGAACGGTTTTTATGAAACTGATTTAGATCAGTAAGTAAACTGATATTTTTAGTTTCAAAATAAGTATTTTAACTAATTTTAAGTTTACTTGGTGTTTGGTTGGTCATACGTGACTTCCGACGCCCGAAAACGTTACCAAATCATTAAAATACACGTTTTTCAATGAACACTAGTATGGGTTATTTTTGGATGAACCTTATGTGTTTAAATGTGTTATGAAATTTAAGTATGTGAATGTGAGAATATGTTATGTGTTGACATGATAGTGGGAAATTTAGACTATGCATGTACACTTGTGCGTTTAGAATCGGTAAAATCGCGTTTAATGTGTAACTTGTTTGTCTAGCATGAAATTTGATACATATAAGTTATTTTATGCATGCATGCCTTAAAAATGACAAAATGAATAAGTTAACGAGATTACGCGTGTTTCAATGTTGATTTATGTATACGTTTATGTATATATATTACGACGCGCAAATCGTAGATATATTACGTATAAACGGGTGTGTTAACGGATTTACATGATAATGGTCACCAATAAAATCGTTCAAGTCGCAAAATCTTAATATATATATATATATATATATATATATATAGGATAAGGATCATTACAGAACACTAATTATTGCGAGAACAAAAAGAACAACTCTAAATCACTAAATTTTGAGATTTAAGGTTCATATTTCATAAATTTTATGTTTCTTACATTCATATATGTATTATATATACATAAAAAATCATATATTTTTCTGTACACATAGTTTACATGCATGTAGGTAATTTAGCCGACACATAACCTACATGTGTGTAGGTTATTTAAAAACTGAAGATTTTTTATATTTTGTTTTAAATTCTAGTGTGAGAAACAATAAATTTTACATTTATAACATTTTCATTTACTTTTTAAGTTTTTAGGATTAAAAAAATGAGTGATTCATTTTGTTCTGTGTGTTCTCGCAATATTTAGTGTTCTGCATAGAACCTTCCCCTATATATATATATATTAACGTGCCAACATAATCTAAAACGATAACTTTTCGAGAAAATCTCAAAGTTATGTGGAAATTCTAAGAAACAGAGAAACTAAGGATTTTTGTGATATATTGATTTATAAATCGTTCCTACGTATAATAGGACGTGTAGAAATCAATATGTGGGATTGCGCTATTTAAAAATACGCACCCAAAGGTGAGTGTCACTAAACCCCCTCTTTTTACTGCTTTGTATATGTTTTGGGGGAGGAACATGCCTAAAAGGATTTAATAATGTTTTTGGAATAAAACATACCTTTTGATATAAATTATATGTTTCAGGATGAAACATTTTTGGTGAATATATGTTTCGGGGAGAAACTGGGATTGTACGGTGTTTCAGAGAAAACGACCATGTTGTTGGGACGGGTTTGCTTGGTCCAAGGGATTTAATAAATTTATACAACCGTTTATTTTAAATTTGTCATATTAGAAGGATATATATATATATTCTACGTGAGGCAGGCATCATAGATGGTCTCGATATGGACCATGCGTCAGTGATGTCGTTTAATCATTTAAGTATTGCATGCGAGGAATTGTTGGTAGATCTATCGGGTTGACAACCCCGTTATGACCAGTCGCTCCGTGTCAAGTCAAACGACGAATTGATATTCTGTTTATAGTCTAGCCTTGATTATCCCTACATTGTAAATATATAGTTCGTATTGTCTAGCTAACATACGAGTCTGAACATTTGATGCTATAAATTTAATATGTAAACTTGGGAAGATGCCTTACTCGAAGGTTTCGGGGGAAAAGCCTACGACGGTTGACCCGTGGATTTTATTAAGGAAATGAATTGACTTTCGAAAATTATATGGATGTTTTATAATAAACACATAATTAGAAAGCTTTTTCCATGGGATCAAATTGTTTAAATTTGAATATGTGAACTCAACTTCCTTTGTGTTGACACTTGATTTTAACGTGTTCTTCAGGTACTTGAGTTCGACTTCGGGAATTATGGCGTATCTTGTGGTTGTTCATGCATGTTTTATTACTTAACATGTTGGACTAACTTTTAAAAACTTTCTGGAACAAATGTAATAAGATCCGTGAGGATCAAGACAACATAACAATGTCATGGTTGTGTAACGTTTTGAAACTGTATGTTTAAAACTTATGTTTTAATTAATTATTATGTCCAATAATTTAATGCATCGATCGACAAGATAGAAATGGGCACCAACTTCCGTCACCACTGCGTTTTATAATCCACTGCGACGTTTTTGGGTGTGACAATAAATGCAGATTAGACACCAAAAAATAAACACTCAAAAAATGGCTACAATTTAAGGAATGTGATTAGTGACGGCATCAGATCCCTAATTGATGGAGAAAGGTCTGGTGGCAAGAAAAGCTGCTTCGAGGAGGTTTTCAAGTGTTTTCGCTCGACGATTCCATTCTTGGGTGGTTGTTTTGGCCCTTGTTCCTATAACTCGAATCCTAGCCCGGTATATCCCAATTTAGTTTTACACCATTGTGAACCCTGCGCCTATTTCACGCGTGTATATGTTGACATTTAAGAGATATACAGTCAAGAAAATCAAGAGCAATGGTGATATATATGCGGATTAGACACCAAAAAACAAACACTCAAAAAATGGCTACAATTTAAAGAATGTCTTAAGTGACGGCATCAGATTCCTAATTAATGGAGAAAGGTATGGTGGCAATAAAAGCCGCTACCAGGAGGTTGTCAAGTGTTTTCGCTCGACGATTCCATTCTTGGGTGGTTGGTTTGGCCCTTGTTCCTGTAACTCGAATCCTATCCCGGTATATCCCATTTTAGTTTTACACCATTGTGAACCTTACGCCTTCTTTACTCTCTGATCGAGGTTCTCGGCATTGAAAAATCTTCGTAAACTAAATCACACGTGTATATGTTGACATTTAAGAGATATACAGTTAAGAAAATCAAGAGCAATGGTGATATATATGTGGATTAGACACCGAAAAATAAACACTCAAAAAATGGCTACAATTTAAGGAATGTGTTTAGTGACGGCATCAGATTCCTAATTGATAGAGAAAGGTCTGGTGGCAAGATAAGCTGCTTCCAGGAGGTTGTCAAGTGTTTTCGCTCGACGATTCCATTCTTAGGTGGTTGGTTTGGCCCTTTTTTCCTGTAACTAGAATCCTATCCCGGTATATCCCATTTTAGTTTTACACCATTGTGAACCTTTTGCCTTTTTTACTCTCTGATCGAGGTTCTCGGCATTTAAAAATCTTCGTAAACTAAATCATACGTGTATATGTTGACATTTAAGAGATATACAGTCAAGAAAATCAAGAGCAATGGTGATATATATGCGGATTAGACACCAAAAAATAAACACTCAAAATATGCCTACAATTTAAGGAATGTGTTTAGTGACGACATCAGATTCCTAATTGATGGAAAAAGGTCTGATGGCAAGAAAAGCTGCCTTCAGAATGTTGTCAAGTGTTTTTGCTTGACGATTCCATTCTTGGGTGGTTGGTTTGGCCCTTGTTCCTGTAACTCGAATCCTAGCCCGGTATATCCCATTTTAGTTTTGCACCATTGTGAACCTTACGCCTTCTTTACTCTCTGATCGAGATTCTCGGCATTGAAAAGTCTTCGTAAAATAAATCACACTTGTATATGTTGAAATTTAAGATATATACAGTCCAGAAAATCAAGAGCAATGATGATATATATGCGGATTAGAGACCAAAAAATAAACACTCAAAAAATGGCTACAATTTAAGGAATGTGTTTAGTGACGACATCAGATTTCTAATTGATGGAGAAAGGTCTGGTGGCAAGAAAAGCTGCTTCCAGGAGGTTGTCAAGTGTTTTCGTTCGACGATTAAATTCTTGGGTGGTTGGTTTGGCCCTTGTTCCTGTAACTCGAATCCTAGCCCGGTATATCCCATTTTGGTTTTACACCATTGTGAACCTTATGTCTTTTTTACTCTTTGATCGAGGTTCTCGGCATTGAACAATCTTCGTAAACTCAATCACACGTGTATATGTTGACATTTAAGAGATATACAGTCAAGAAAATCAAGAGCAATGGTGATATATATGTGGATTAGACACTCAAAAAATGGCTACAATTTAAGGAATGCGTTTAGTGACGGCATCAGATTCCTAATTGATGGAGAAAGGTCTGGTGGGAAGGAAAGCTGCTTATAGGATGTTGTCAAGTGTTTTCGCTCGACGATTCCATTGTTGGGTGGTTAGTTTGGCCCTTTTTGTGACACCCGGCTTTTCAGGCCGTACCGTACAATTGTAACACGTGTTGAGAATAGGTAACAGGGCTGTATTTGACTGGTTATGATATTTATATGTGAAATTTAATGAGTTGATAAAAATTATGTTGGCAACGATAAGATAAACGCTTAAAGTTTCTTCCATACTCTCTCTCTCTAAAACCGTACACACCCCTAAACACACCCATTTTCAAAAATTCAAACATATTCCTTGAAGATTCAAGTTAATTTCAAGCAAGTTTCAAGTTGGTGTAAAGATCCAAAGGTGTTTTCAACATGAACAAGCTCCAAACATCAAAAATTATGTCAAAAACCCACTTGAATCTTGAAGGTATAAAACTTCTTTTAAAAACATATTCATGATTCTTGGTGTTGTTCTTGATGTTGGAAGTTTCTCTTGATTCTTGGAATAAACATAAACTTTAAAAACAATAACAAATGAGTTTTTGAATAAAATAAAAATGGGTGTATGTGTATGTATGTATGGCCGTGGGTATATGTGTGTCTATATGTAATTGTGTTTTGATTTTTATTTGAGTGATCCTTGAATAATATGATTCTTGAATGATAGAATACATGCATGAATCAAAAATGTCATAAAATAATGATCTAAAAGTGTTTCATGATTAAAAAAGGGATTTGATGAGAAAGTGAACTTTTGGAGGTTTATGTAGGTGTAAATATTTCGTGTATATGTATGTATATGTGTTCTTGAACATGATTAGAACATAAAAGATGATTATGATGTTGTATGAATGCATTAGATGCATTTACTTGAACATGCATGATGATTTATGATTATAAAAAGGTGATTTGAGTATGATTTAGTAAAAATCAGATTTAATCAGATTATAAACACTAAAATAAAGTTATTTTAATGTGTTTAGTGATATATGATTTTGACATAATGCTTGCTAGCTTTGCATGTTGTACTTGGTGCATTAAAAAGTTGTAAAATACGTGAAATCGCATGATTTTTGTGACTTACACAAAAACTGCACTAATCTGATTATAACCACTATTCTAATCCGTAAATAACATGTATTGTGTTAAAATATCAAATCGTTTCGAGTTGGGATGATTATAGTAATGTTTAACGCAAAACTATGCGTTAAAACGGTCAAAATCGGCTTTTCGAGTGAATTTTATAAAACTGATTTAGATCAGTAAGTAAACTGATATTTTTAGTTTAAAAATAAGTATATTAACTAATTTTAAGTTTACTTGGTGTTTGGTTGGTCATACGTGACTTTCGACGCCCGAAAACGTTACCGAATCGCTAAAATATGCATTTTTCAATATACACTAGTATGGGTAAATTTTGAGTAAACCTTAAGTGATAAAATGTGTTAAGTGATTTAAACATGTAAATAAGATAATATGTTAAGTGTTAATTTGATAGTGGGAAATTTAGACTATGCATGTATGCATGTACGATTTGTGCGGTAGTAACGGTAAAATTGCGTTAAATGTGTAACTTGTTTGTCGAGCATAAAATTTGATACATATGAAATTTTTATGTATATTTGCTTTAAAAATGAAAAAAATAGATAAGTTAGTAATATGTCGCGTGTTCAGTGTTAAATTCTATGAACGTTTATGTATATATATTACGTCGCGCAAATCGTAGATATATTGCGTGTAAACGGGAGAGTTGGCGGATTTACACAATAACGGTCACCAATAAAATCGTTCAAGTTGCAAAATCATAAAAAAATATATATGTGGACTCGTATATATATATTAACGTGCCAACATAATCAAAAATAATAACTTTTCGAGAAAATCTCAAGTTATGTGATAATTCTAAGAAAACGGAGAAACTTAGGATTTTTGTGTTATGAATATTGATTTTAAATCGTTCCTATATATATGTTAGGACGTGTAGAAATCAATCACTGGGATTGCGCTATTTAAAATACGCACCCAAAGGTGAGTGTCACTAAACCCCTCTTTTTACTGCTTTGTATATAATTTGGGGGTAGAACACGTCATTAAAAGGGTTTAATAATGTTTTCAAAATAAAACATACCTTTTAATATAAAATATATATTTTCGCTGAAAATATATGAGATTTGATAAGTCATACGTTTCGAAGTAAAACGTTTTTGATGAATGAATATTGAAAGTACGGTATTTTCCTAAGCGAAGCACGACCGTACGGTTGGGGATGAATTCTGGACCGGGTCTCAACATTTGAGTGACAGGGGAATTCGTATAACATCGTGTATTAAATTTTCATATTAGTAGGATTTATATATTGTACGTGAGGCAGACATCATATTGTTCTTCGAGAAAGAACCATGTGCCCATGATGTCGTTTAATCATTTAAGTAATGTACGCGAGGAATTGTTGGTAGATCTATCGGGTTGACAACCCCGTCGTGACCAGTCGCCCCGTGTCAAGTCAAGCGACGAATTTTGATTCTGTTAATTGTCTAGCATTAATTATCCCTGCATGGTTAATATATAGTTCGTATCGTCTAGCTAACATACGAGTCTGAAAATTGACGCAATAATTTAATATACAAAACCTGGGTAGTAACAATATTGTCGGGTTCGAGAAACTGCGACGGAAGGCCCATGGATTTTATGAAGAAAGTAAAATGGACTTTCTAAAAATTATATGGACGTTTTCAAATAAACACCTAATCAGAAAGTTTTCCTTGGAATAAAATTGTTTGTAAGTGAATATGTGAACTCACCTTCCTTTGTGTTGTCACTTGATTTTAACGTGTTCTACAGGTACTTGAGTTCGGCTTCGGGAAACATGGCGTATCTTGTGGTTGTTGATGCATGTTTTGTCACTTAATATGTTGGACTAACTTTTAAAAACTTTCTGGGACAAATGTAATAAGATCCGTGAGGATCAAAGACAACTTTATATTGTCATGGTTATGTCGTGTTTTGGGGCGTTAACTTTAAAATCTATGTTTTAAATAAGCAATAATGTCCAACACTATAATGAATCAAACATCAAGATAGAAATGGGCACCAGCTTCCATCACCACTATGTTTTATATATCACTGTGACGTTTTTGGGGTGTGACAGAAGTTGGTATCAGAGCCATTGGTTGTTAGCAAACTAGATGTTTTCGGAGGAAAACACTAGACTTCAACCGAAGAATTTTGAGATTTAAAGTCCAAAATTCTCGAAGCCAAGAATTTTTAAATAAACATAGAAAATTTTTATTATGTGTGAAAACCCTTATGTGTTTATGTGCATACGTGATTTTCTGTTTATTTGGGCCTTATGTGTTACTATTCATATTGATCACACATTTACGTTGTACGGTTACGATATGTCACGTCTCGGCCTATAGAACCATTAGTAGACCTGCTCATTGATACTGTCGAACCTACACTTGAGATTCTTTCGTTCGTCATCACAGAATCATTTATTCTGCTATTCGAGTCATGTGTTTTGCTATACCTCTTTTTAAGTCTACACTCGTCGTAAGAAGATGACTCGACCCATTAGAGAGATCGCTTCGACTTCGAGAGCTGAGACAGCATCCACTTTAAAGAGGCAGAAAGGGGTTTGGGTCAATCGCTCTCACTGTGATCGTCAGTTTGCCACGATACGTGGAGGCATGGAGACGATGAAGGACTTAGAGGGACAGATGGACTAGTGTGATGAGCTAGAGGAGCTTGTTAGGAAGATGTTGGACTTCCAGGGTTTGAAGCGTTAGTAATTGGTTGTTTCTGTTGTTGTTTTGTATGTCTCATTTGATGAACCCTATTTATGGCTTGCATGCCAAATTTTCAGATATTTAGAAGGAAATTTCATATAGGCTTGTTAAGGGTGTTGATGTAGACATGCCAAATTTTGATTAGTCCTAGTACTAAAAACAAGCTTTGGAAATTTCTGATATAAATATCAAATGGGTTCCTTTTGGTTAAAAATTGTTCTCATTAATACGTGGATATTTTACATGTTCCATGTTTGGTCCACTAATGTTTAATGATTGAATTATTTTGGATATCGCTTATATTGATATTATGTTGTAATAATAGAAACGACGAAATCCCACCAAAAGCGAGACAGGGTTCTGGACTACCTATTACCCCGAAAGAGTTGGCACAACTCATAGCCCAACACGTTAATACTGCCATGGAACAGCACGATGCTAACCAAAATCATGGCTAGGAACGTGGACGTGATGCTCATGGGCATGGTTTTGGTGGGACACGGATCGGAAACCCTTCAGGTGATATAATGATCGGAAAGTTTTAGTAGTTCCTGTGTTATGATATAATCGGAGCGTAATTCTGATTTTTCATTAACTTTGTGAAACGTACATAGATGTACACATAAAATAATCCAGGGTTGTAACCCAAGATCATTTACTGGTACCCTATGCAATGACGTGGCAACGGTATGCGTGATGTCGGGCCGTCTCAGCGGATCGACTATTCAAATAATTCCGCATTCCGAGCCTAGATCTGGGGATTCGCGAAAGCGAAAGTCTGAGAGTTCGAGGAAAGGTGCCGATGAGAAGCGTGGTGAGAAACGCAGTTTGGAGAAAGTGTGTGTAGCTAACCCTAGAGAGTCAGGAAAGGATAATGCCCAGGGATGGCAGGAGTGGTCTTGAGAGGAAGACTCACGAGGATGAGTGGAGAAAGTGCGCCAGATGTGGTCGGACTGGACATGTGACTCGCGAGTGCTATGCCAAGAGTACATTAGATGGAGTTACGCTCAAAGGATGCTACGAGTGTGGTGAGCAAGGACACTTCAAGAGAGATTGTCTGAAAATGAAGGGTCCGGATGCCAGGGGTAGAGCGTTCGAGCTAAACGCTGGGAAGGCACGAGATGATCCTGCTGTTGTTACCGGTATGTTTCAAATCAAAAACCAATCTATGTTCAAACTTATAATACCAAAGCTGACTTGGGTTTTGTTCGAGAAACTTTGAACCATTTTTGTGTTCACCAACAAGTAAGCTGGGTATAAAGTGCCCGATAGAACTAGCAATTGGTAAGTTGATGGAAACTAGTGAGGTCGCTTGCGATTGTAGTATTTAGTTAGGTGATCGTAGTTCTAGTATTGGTATATTTCCAGTGTAGCTGGGGAGCTTTGACGAAGATGTGAGGATGGATTTATTATCCAAGAGCGAAGTGGGGACTATCGCTGGAAGAAGCTAGCTAGGATATCTCGTCCTGATGATGGTAGAGAGGTGGTAGTTGTTCACGAAGACCGACCGAGTCGAGTGTCGAGTCTCGAGTGTTGAGTGTTGATAATCGAGAGTCGTTAGTATTGTGAGGATGCTCAATTTGTTGCGAAATGGCTGTCCTGCGTTCTTTGTTAACATGGTGGATACGAAAGCCGAATGTAGGAATACCGGAGAGATTCCTATTGTTCGCAATTATCCAGAAGTTTTCCTAAAAAGACTTATCTGGATTTCCCCCTGCGAGACGGATTGAATTCCGAATCGATCTGGAACCCGGTGCTGCACCCAATTGCACAATCTCCTTATAGATTATGCACCGTTTGGGATGATAGAAATGTCGAGTCAGTTTCAAGAGCTACTGGACAAGGGTTTCATTCGATCAAGCTTTTCATTTGAGGTGCATCTGTTTTGTTGAGAGAAAGAAGGATGGATCTTCCAGGATGAGAAAGGATTTCTGAAAGCTGTACAAGTTGACTATCAAGAATCGGTACCCTTTACCGAGGATTAACGATTTGTTCGATCAAGCTACCGGGATCCAGCTGCTACACGAAGATCGATCTACGATTAGGATATTATCAGTTGAATGTTGCTGACGAAGATATGCTGAGGACTGCTTTTCAAACGTGATATGGCCATTTCGAGTTATTAGTCATGCCCTTTTGACTAAATTAATGCGCCGTTTATATTCATAAATCTCGTGAACATTGTATGGAAACCCTAATCAGATGAATTCGCGATAATATTCATCTACGACATACTTGCCTATGTGCGAACCAAGGAGAATCATGAGTAACGTTTGAAGTTAACTATGGAGTTGGTGAATGATGAGGAGCGCCAAAGACCCCGTCGGGAGTATGATGATCCATATGACTAGCTAGATGCTACCGGAGATTTATTAAGAATCTCTCTAAATTAGTGCAGCCTTCGACACTAATAACCCCAAAAAGAAAAGGGAAATTTATTGGACAGCAAGATAGTAGGAAGCTTTTCGGACCCTTGAAAGAAAAGTTGGGAGCGTGTATGATGGACTCCGAAGGAAGTTAAGATACTCACATGCCCTTGGCAGAGTTATCTTACAATAATAATTAACACGCTAGTATTCAGGTTGCTCTGTTTGAAGCCTTGTATGGACGGAAGTGTTGATCACCATTTTGTCGAGCTGACGTGACAAAGGATAATTGACCAGACCCGAGTTATCTAGGAAACCAGCGACAGGATTTTCCTGGATCGAGAGAAGGTTAAAAGTCACCAATTGATCAACAGAAGGATTACATGGACAATTGAAGGAACCATTGCGATTCCAAATTGAAGATTTGGTTCTGTTAAAGGAGTTATCTTACAGAGATGCTATTAGGTTTAGCAGAGAAAACAACAACTGAGCCACAAGGATTAGGTCCTTTCGAGAGCCCATCTTGAGTTGGATCAATCGCTTATAAACTCAAGCTACAATAAGGATGGAGTAGTGTACATGATGTATTGTTTGGGTTCAGCTGAGAAAGTGTATAATGGATAATACATTGATTTTGTTCTTTATAGAGATTTGTTTGGAAGATAACAGAAGTTTATCGAAACATCGTAGAAGCAGTATGTATAGCTAGAAGAGTTATGCTAATAACCGGACAGGCGATTACAGCATTCTAGTCGTGTATGCGATTTATTGATTTGGCGATTTGTGGATATCTGAAATGAATGCGAGAAGGAAGGAAGACGAGTTTATGAGATTTGATTCTTTCGAGAGCCCATCTCAAGTTGGATCAATCGGCTGTAAACTCAGACTAACTTAGATACGGGGTAATGTATATGTAAATATACGTATGTAGAACCCGAATTGGTGGAATTTTGACTAAATCTTCTTGATTAAGTGCTTGTGAAATGTTGGACCTTTGAAAGGGTGGAGAGCGTTGAGACGTGACTTTAGGAATTGAGAGTGTATGTAATATAGGTACACGAAGATTCTTTGTAAGAATCAAAGTTTCTCCCAGAAACTATAAGACTGTATTCATTAAACGTGTTTTGGCTGTTTCCACCCAGTGTGAAAATAAAACCTGTTGAGTAAAAATTTCGGGGACGAAATTTCCTAAACAGGGGGAGACTGTGACACCCGGCTTTTCAGGCCGTACCGTACAATTGTAACACGTGTTGAGAATAGGTAATAGGGTTGTATTTGACTAGATATGATATTTATATGTGAAATTTAATGAGTTGATAAAAATTATGTTGGCAACGATAAGATAAACGCTTATCGCGTAACGGTTAAAATGCGAAACGAACGTCGGTGACCACCCGATCAGTGTTAAAATCCTAAAAATAGTCTGTTATGATTAGAAAAATAATTTTAATCCTATTCGTGAGGAAAAATAAATTAAAATGCTAAGAAACTCTATTTTTCGAGTTTAAGCGCGTACCGCGCGATGCAGCGCGTGTACCGACAAAATACTGTCAACATAACCTGTCAAGGCAACTGATAATCATTTTAGTAATAATTTGATGATTTTATTACTTTAGAATGACAAAAATAAATAAAAACGCATAAATCCGTATTTTTGCGATTTTAAGCGTGTACCGCGCAGTACAACGCGCATACTGCCAAATACCGACAACGTAGCCAGTCCAGGCAAACAAAATATTGTTCAATAATATTTTGGTGAGTTTATTTTTATAGGGTGTTAAAAATAATTTAATACGCACTAAAACGGGATTAAAAAGCTAGATAAAATACCCGGTTATCAGTATAATACCTGTATTATACAAGATTTAGCCTACACAAATAATAATAAAAAAAATATATGGATGCATGTGGGGGAACAAGTGGCAGCCTCAAGGTAGCCCCACCTTTCTTCTTGTCCTTTGCATGCTTGACATATGTTGATCTTGAAATCATAAAATGATGATTAAACATCAAGACTTTCCATTATATGCACATTCCAACACATAAACTCAAAGTTTCTTCCATACTCTCTCTCTAAAACCGAACACACCCCTAAACACACCCATATTCGAAAATTCAAACATATTCCTTGAAGATTCAAGTTGATTTCAAGCAAGTTTCAAGTTGGTGTGAAGATCCAAAGGTGTTTTAAACATGAAACAAGCTCCAAACATCAAAAATTATGTCAAAAACCCACTTGAATCTTGAAGGTATAAAACTTCTTTTAAAAACATATTCATGATTCTTGGTGTTGTTCTTGATGTTGGAAGTTTCTCTTGATTCTTGGAATAAACATAAACTTTAAAAACAATAACAAATGAGTTTTTGAACAAAATAAAAATGGGTGTATATGTATGTATGTATGGCCGTGAGTATATGTGTGTGTATATGTAATTGTGTTTTGATTTTTATTTGAGTGATTCTTGAATAATATGATTCTTGAATGATAGAATACATGCATGAATAAAAAATGTCATAAAATAATGATCTAAAAGTGTTTCATGATTTAAAAAGGGATTTGATGAGAAAGTGAACTTTTGGAGGTTTATGTAGGAGTAAATATTTCGTGTATATGTATGTATATGTGTTTTTGAACATGATTAGAACATAAAAGATGATGATGATGTTGTATGAATGCATTAGATGCATTTACTTGAACATGCATGATGATTTATGATTATATAAAGGTGATTTGAGTATGATTTAGTAAAAATCAGATTTAATCAGATTATAAACACTAAAATAAAGTTATTTTAAAGTGTTTAGTGATATATGATTTTGACATAATGTTTGCTAGCTTTACATGTTGTACTTGGTGCATTAAAAAGTTGTAAAATACGTGAAATCGCATGATTTATGTGACTTACACAAAAACTGCACTAATCTGATTATAACCACTATTCTAATCAGTAAATAACATGTATTGTGTTAAAATATCAAGTCGTTTCGAGTTGGGATGATTATAGTAATGTTTAACGCAAAACTATGCGTTAAAACGGTCAAAAATCAGCTTTTCGAGTGAATTTTATAAAACTGATTTAGATCAGTAAGTAAACTGATATTTTTTAGTTTAAAAAAAGTATATTAACTAATTGTAAGTTTACTTGGTGTTTGGTTGGTCATACGTGACTTTCGACGCCCGAAAACGTTACCGAATCGCTAAAATATACATTTTTCAATATACACTAGTATGGGTAAATTTTGAGTAAACCTTATGTGAAAAAATGTGTTAAGTGATTTAAACATGTAAATATGATAATATGTTAAGTGTTAATTTGATAGTGGGAAATTTAGAATATGCATGTATGCATGTACGATTTGTGCGGTAGAAACGGTAAAATTGCGTTAAATGTGTGTTGTCGAGCATAAAATTTGATACATATGAAATGTTTTATGTATATTTGCTTTAAAAATGACAAAATAGATAAGTTAGTAATATTTCGCGTGTTCGGTGTTAAATTCTATGAACGTTTATGTATATATATTACGACGCGCAAATCGTAGATATATTGCGTGTAAACGGGAGAGTTGACGGATTTACACAATAACGGTCACCAATAAAATCGTTCAAGTTGCAAAATCATAAAAATATATATATGGACTCATTTATATGTATATTAACTTGCCAACATAATCAAAAATAATAACTTTTCGAGAAAATCTCAAGTTATGTGATAATTCTAAGAAAACGGAGAAACTTAGGATTTTTATGTTATGAATATTGATTCATAATCGTTCCAATATATATATTAGGATGCGTGGATATCAATCACTGGGATTGCGCTATTTAAAATACGCACCCAAAGGTGAGTGTCACTAAACCCCTCTTTTTACTTCTTTGTATATATTTTGGGGGTTGTACACGTCATTAAAAGGGTTTAATAATGTTTTCAAAATAAAACATACCTTTTATATAAAATATATATTTTCTCTGAAAATATATGAGATTTGATAAGTCATACGTTTCGAAGTAAAACATTTTTGATGAATGAATATTGAAAGTACGGTATTTTCCTAAGCGAAACACGACCGTACGGTTGGGGATGAATTCCGGACTGGGTCTCAACATTTGAGTGACAGGGGAATTCGTATAACATCGTGTATTAAATTGTCATATTAGTAGGATATATATATTGTACGTGAGCCAGACATCATATTGTTCTTCGAGAAAGAACCATGCGCCCATGATGTCGTTTAATCATTTAAGTAATGTACACGAGGAATTGTTGGTAGATCTATCGGGTTGACAGCCCCGTCGTGACCGGTCGCCACGTGTCAAGTCAAGCGACGAATTTTGATTCTGGTTATTGTCTAGCATTGATTATCCCTGCATGGTTAATATATAGTTCGTATCGTCTAGCTAACATACGAGTCTGAAAATTGATGCAATAATTTAATATACAAAACCTGGGTAGTAACAATATTGTCGGGTTCGAGAAACTGCGAGGGAAGGCCCATGGATTTTATTAAGAAAGTATAATAGAGTTTCTAAAAATTATATGGATGTCTTCAAATAAACACCTAATCAGAAAGTTTTCCTTGGAATAAAATTGTTTGTAAGTGAATATGTGAACTTACCTTCCTTTGTGTTGACACTTGATTTTAACGTGTTCTACAGGTACTTGAGTTCGGCATCTGGAAACATGGCGTATCTTGTGGTTGTTGATGCATGTTTTGTCACTTAATACGTTGGACTAACTTTTAAAAACTTTCTGGGACAAATGTAATAAGATCCGTGAGGATCAAAGACAACTTTATATTGTCATGCTTATGTCGTGTTTTCGGACGTTAAATTTAAAATATATGTTTTAAATAAGCAATAATGTCCAACACTATAATGCATCAAACATCAAGATAGAAATGGGCACCAGCTTCCGTCACCACTACATTTTATGTTCCGCTGCGACGTTTTTGGGGTTGACACGTTTTCCTGTACCTCGAATCCTAGCCCGGTAAATCTCATTTTAGTTTTACACCATTGTGAACCTTACGCCTTTTTTGATCTCTGATCGAGGTTCTCGGCATTGAAAAATCTTCGTAAACTAAATCACACGTGTATATGTTGACATTTAAGAGATATACAGTCAAGAAAATAAAGACCAATGGTGATATATATATGCGGATTAGAGACCAAAAAATAAACACTCATAAAATGGCTACAATTTAAGGAATGCGTTTAGTGACGGCATCAGATTCCTAATTGAAGAAGAAAGGTCTGGTGGCAAGAAAAGCTGCCACCAGGAGGTTGTCAAGTGTTTTGGCTCGACGATTCCATTTTTTAGGTGGTTAGTTTGGCCCTTGTCATGTAACTCGAATCCTAACCCGGTATATCCCATTTTAGTTTTACACCATTGTGAACCTTACGCCTTTTTTACTCGCTTATCGAGGTTCTCAACATTGAAAAATCTTCGTAAACTAAATCACACGTGTATATGTTGACATTTAAGAGATATACAGTCAAGAAAATCAAAAGCAATGGTTATATATATGCGGATTAGACACCAAAAAAAATACACTCAAAAAACGGATACAATTTAATGAATATGTTAATTGACGGCATCAGATTCCTAATTGATGGAGAAAGGTCTGGTGGCAAGAAAAGCTGCTTCCAGGAGGTTGTCTAGTGTTTTCGCACGACGATTCCATTCTTGGGTTGTTGGTTTAGGACATGTTCCTGTAACCCTAATCCTAGCCCGGTATATCCCATTTTAGTTTTACACCATTGTGAACCTTACGCCTTTTTTACTCTCTGATCGAGGTTCTCAGCATTAAAAAGTCTTCGTAAACTAAATCACACGTGTATATGTTACATTTAAGAGATATACAGTCAAGAAAACCAAGAGCAATGGTGATATATATGTGGATTAGACACCAAAAAATAAATACACAAAAAATGGCTACAATTTAAGGAATGTGTTTAGCGATGGCATCAGATTCCTAATTGATGGAGAAAGGTCTTGTGGCAATAAAAGCTGCCTCCAGAGTGTTGTCTGGTGTTTTTGCTCGACGATTCCATTCCTGGGTGGTTGGTTTGATCCTTGTTCCTGTAACTCGAATCCTAGTCGGGTATATCCCATTTTAATTTTACACCATTGTGAACCTTACGCCTTTTTTACTCTCTAATCGAGGTTCTCGGCATTGAAAAATCTTCGTAAACTAAATCATTCGTGTATATGTTGACATTTAAGAGATATACAGTCAAGAAAATCAAGAGCAATGTTGATATATATGCGGATTAGAGACCAAAAAATAAACACTCAAAAAATGGCTACAATTTAAGGAATGTGTTTTGTGACGGCATCAGATTCCTAATTGATGGAGAAAGGTCTGGTGGCAAGAAAAGCTGCTTCCAGGAGGTTGTCAAGTGTTTTCGCTCAACAATTCCATTCTTGGGTGGTTGGTTTGGCCCTTGTTCATGTAACTCGAATCCTAGCCCGGTATATCCCATTTTAGTTTCACACCTTTGTGAACCCTACGCCTTTTTTACTCTCGGATCGAGGTTCTCGACATTGAAAAATCTTCGTAAACTAAATCACACGTGTATATGTTGAAATTTAAGAGATATACAGTCAAGAAAATCAAAAGCAATGGTTATATATATGCGGATTAGACACCAAAAAAAACACTCAAAAAACGGATACAATTTAATGAAGGTGTTTATTGACGGCATCAGATTCCTAATTGATGGTGAAAGGCCTGGTGGCAAGAAAAGCTGCTTCAAGGAGGTTGTCAAGTGTTTTCGCTCAACGATTCCATTATTAGGTTGTTGATTTGGGCCTTGTTCCTGTAACTCGAATCCTTGCCCGGTATATCCCATTTTAGTTTTACAAAATTGTGAATCTTACGGCTTTTTTACTCTCTGATCGAGGTTCTGGGCATTGAAAAATCTTCGTAAACTAAATCACACGTGTTTATGTTGACATTTAAGAGATATACAGTCAAGAAAACCAAGAGCAATGGTGATATATATGCAGATTAGACACCAAAAAATAAATACAAAAAGTGGCTACAATATAAGGAATGAGTTTAGTCACGGCATCAGATTCCTAATTGATGGGGAAAGTTCTGGTGGCAAGAAAAGTTGCTTCCAGGATGTTGTCAAGTGTTTTCGTTCGACGATTCCATTCTTGGGTGGTTGGTTTGGCCCTTGTTCCTGTAACTCGAATCCTAGCCCGGTATATCCCATTTTAGTTTTACACCATTGTGAACCTCACGCCTTTTTTACTCTCTGATCGAGGTTCTCGGTATTAAAAAATCTTCGTAAACTAAATCACATGTGTATACGTTGACATTTAAGAGATATACAGTCAAGAAAATCAAGAGGAATGGTGATATATATGCGGATTAGACACCAAAAAATAAACACTAAAAAATGGCTACAATTTAAGGAATGTGTTTAGTGACGGCATCAGATTCCTAATTGATGGAGAAATGTCTGGTGGCAAGAAAAGCTGCTTCCAGGATGTTGTCAAGTGTTTTCGCTCGACGATTCCTTTCTTGGGTGGTTGGTTTGGCCCTTGTTCCTGTAACTCGAATCTTAGCCCGGTATATCCCATTTTAGTTTTACATCATTTTGAACCTTACGCCTTTTTTACTCTCTGATTGAGGTTCTCGGCATTGAAAAATATTCGTAAACTAAATCACATGTGTATATGTTGATATTTAAGAGATATACAGTCAAGAAAATCAAGAGCAATGGTGATATATATGCGGATTAGAAAGCAAAAAATAAACACTCAAAAAATGGCTACAATTTAAGGAATGTGTTTAGTGACGGCATCAGATTTCTAATTGATGGAGAAAGGTCTGATGGCAAGAAAAGCTGCTTCCAGGAGGTTGTCAAGAGTTTTCGGTCGACGATTCCATTCTTGGGTGGTAGGTTTGGCCCTTGTTCATGTAACTCAAATCCTAGTCCGGTATATCCCATTTTAGTTTTACACCATTGTGAACCTTCCTCCTTTTTTACTCTTTGATCGGGTTTCTCGGGATTCAAAAATCTTCGTAAACTAAATCACACGTGTATATATTGACATTTAAGAGATATACAGTCAAGAAAATCAAAAGCAATGGTGATATATATGCAGATTAGACACCAAAAAATATACACTCAAAAAATGGCTACTATTTAATGAATGTGTTTATTGACGGCATCAGATTCCTAATTGATGGAGAAAGGTCTGTTGGCAAGAAAAGCTGCTTCCAGGAGGTTGTTAAGTGTTTTCGCTCGACGATTCCATTCTTGGGTTGTTTGTTTGGCCGTTGTTCCTGTAACACGAATCCTAGCCCGGTATATCCCATTTTAGTTTTACACCATTGTGAACCTAACGCCTTTTTTACTCTCTGATCGAGGTTCTCGGCATTGTAGAATATTTGTAAACTAAATCACACATGTATATGTTGACACTTAAGAGATATGTAGTCAACAAAATCAAGAGCAATGGAGATATATATGCGGATTAGACACAAAAAAATAAACACTTAAAAAATGGTTACAATTTAAGGAATGTATTTAGTGACGGCATCAGATTCCTAATTGATGGAGAAAGGTATGGTGGCAAGAAAAGCTGCTTCCAGGATGTTGTCAAATGTTGTCGCTTGACGATTCAATTCTTGGGTGGTTGGTTTGGCCTTTGTTCCTTTAACTCGAATCCTATCTCGGTATATCTCATTTTTGTTTTACACTATTTTGAACCTGACGCCTTTTTTACTCTCTGATCGAGGTTCTCGGCAATGAAAAATCTTCGTAAACTAAATCACACGTGTATATGTTGACATTTAAGAGATATACAATCAAGAAAATCAAGAGCAATGGTGATATAGATACGTATTAGACACCAAAAAATAAACACTCAAAAAATGGCTACAATTTAAGGAATGTGTTTAGTGACGGCATCAAATTCCTAATTGATGGTGAAAGGTCTGGTGGCAAGAAAGGTTGCTTCCAGGAGGTTGTCAAGCGTTTTCGCTCGACGATTCCATTCTTGGGTGGTTTTTTTGGCCCTTGTTCCTGTAACTCGAATCCTAACCGGGTATATCCCCTTTTAGTTTTACACCATTGTGAACCTTACGCCTTTTTTACTCTATAATCGAGGTTCTCGGGATTGGAGAATCTTCGTAAACTAAATCACAAGTGTATATGTTGACATTTAAGAGATATACAATCAAGAAAATCAAAAGCAATGGTGATATATATGCGGATTAGACACCAAAAAATAAACACTTAAAAATGGCTACAATTTAAGGAATGTGTTTAGTGACGGCATCAGATTCCTAATTGATGGAGAAAGGTCTGGTGGCAAGATAAGCTGCTTCCACGATGTTGTCAAGTGTTGTCAGTAGACGATTCAATTCTTGGGTGGTTGGTTTGGCCCTTGTTCCTTTAACTCGAATCCTATCCCGGTATATCCCATTTTTGTTATACACCATTGTGAACCTTGCGCCTTTTTTTACTCTCTGATCGAGGTTCTCGGCATTGAAAAATCTTCGTAAACTAAATCACACGTGTATATGTTGACATTTAAGAGATATACAGTCAAGAAAATCAAGAGCAATGGTGATATATATGCGGATTAGATACCAAAAAATAAACACTTAAAAAATGGCTACAATTTAAGAAATATGTTTAGTGACGGCATCAGATTCCTAATTGATGGAGAAAGGTCTGGTGGCAAGAAAAGCTGCTTCTAGGATGTTGTCAAGTCTTGTCTCTTGACGATTCCATTATTGGGTGGTTGGTTTGGCCCTTGTTCCTTTAACTCGAATCCTATCCCAGTATATCCCATTTTTGTTTTACACCATTGTGAACCTTACGCCATTTTTACTCTCTGATCGAGGTTCTCGGCATTGAAAAATCTTTGTAAACTAAATCACACGTGTATATGTTGACATTTAAAAGATATACAGTTAAGAAAATCAAGAGCATTGGTGATATATATGCGTATTAGACACCAAAAAATAAACACTAAAAAAATGGCTACAATTTAAGGAATTTGTTTAGTGACGGCAGCAGATTCCTAATTGATGGAGAAAGGTCTGGTGGCAAGAAAAGCTGCTTCCAGGATGTTGTCAAGTGTTGTCGCTTGACGATTCCATTCTTGGGTGGTTGGTTTGGCCCTTGTTCATGTAATTCGAATCCTAGCCCGGTATATCCCATTTTAGTTTCACACCTTTGTGAACCCTACGCCTTTTTTACTCTCTGATCGAGGTTCTCGGCATTGAAAAATCTTCGTAAACTAAATCATTCGTGTATATGTTGACATTTAAGAGATATACAGTCAAGAAAATCAAGAGCAATGTTGATATATATGCGGATTAGAGACCAAAAAATAAACACTCAAAAAATGGCTACAATTTAAGGAATGTGTTTTGTGATGGCATCAGATTCCTAATTGATGGAGAAAGGTCTGGTGGCAAGAAAAGCTGCTTCCAGGAGGTTGTCAAGTGTTTTCGCTCAACAATTCCATTCTTGGGTGTTTGGTTTGGCCCTTGTTCATGTAACTCGAATCCTAGCCCGGTATATCCCATTTTAGTTTCACACCTTTGTGAACCCTACGCCTTTTTTACTCTCGGATCGAGGTTCTCGACATTGAAAAATCTTCGTAAACTAAATCACACGTGTATATGTTGAAATTTAAGAGATATACAGTCAAGAAAATCAAGAGCAATGGTGATATATATGCGGATTAGACAAAAAAAAATAAACACTTAAAAAATGGCTACAATTTAAGGAATGTGTTTAGTGACGGCATCAGATTCCTAATTGATGGAGAAAGGTATGGTGGCAAGAAAAGCTGCTTCCAGAATGTTGTCAAGTGTTGTCGCTTGACGATTCAATTCTTGGGTGGTTGGTTTGGCCTTTGTTTCTTTAACTCGAATCCTATCTCGGTATATCTCATTTTTGTTTTACACTATTTTGAACCTGACGCCTTTTTTACTCTCTGATCGAGGTTCTCGGCAATGAAAAATCTTCGTAAACAAAATCACACGTGTATATGTTGACATTTTAGAGATGTACAATCAAGAAAATCAAGAGCAATGGTGATATAGATACGTATTAGACACCAAAAAATAAACACTCAAAAAATGGCTACAATTTAAGGAATGTATTTAGTGACGGCATCAAATTCCTAATTGATGGTGAAAGCTCTGGTGGCAAGAAAGGTTGCTTCCAGGAGGTTGTCAAGCGTTTTCGCTCGACGATTCCATTCTTGGGTGGTTTTTTTGGCCCTTGTTCCTGTAACTCGAATCCTAACCCGGTATATCCGCTTTTAGTTTTACACCATTGTGAACCTTACGCCTTTTTTACTCTATAATCGAGGTTCTCGGGATTGGAGAATCTTCGTAAACAATCACAAGTGTATATGTTGACATTTAAGAGATATACAGTCAAGAAAATCAAAAGCAATGGTGATATATATGCGGATTAGACACCAAAAAATAAACACTTAAAAAATGGCTACAATTTAAGGAATGTGTTTAGTAACGGCATCAGATTCCTAATTAATGGAGAAAGGTCTGGTGGCAAGAAAAGCTGCTTCCACGATGTTGTCAAGTGTTGTCAGTAGACGATTCCATTCTTGGGTGGTTGGTTTGGCCCTTGTTCCTTTAACTCGAATCCTATCCCGGTATATCCCATTTTTGTTTTACACCATTGTGAACCTTGCGCCTTTTTTTACTCTCTGATCGAGGTTCTCGGCATTGAAAAATCTTTGTAAACTAAATCTCACGTGTATATGTTGACATTTAAGAGATATACAGTCAAGAAAATCAAGAGCAATGGTGATATATATGCGGATTAGATACCAAAAAATAAACACTTAAAAAATGGCTACAATTTAAGAAATATGTTTTGTGACGGCATCAGATTCCTAATTGATGGAGAAAGGTCTGGTGGCAAGAAAAGCTGCTTCTAGGATGTTGTCAAGTGTTGTCTCTTGACGATTCCATTATTGGGTGGTTGGTTTGGCCCTTGTTCCTTTAACTCGAATCCTATCCCGGTATATCCCATTTTTGTTTTACACCATTGTGAACCTTACACCTTTTTTACTCTCTGATCGAGGTTCTCGGCATTGAAAAATCTTTGTAAACTAAATCACATGTGTATATGTTGACATTTAAAAGATATACAGTCAAGAAAATCAAGAGCATTGGTGATATATATGCGTATTAGACACCAAAAATAAACACTCAAAAAATGGCTACAATTTAAGGAATTTGTTTTGTGACGGCAGCAGATTCCTAATTGATGGAGAAAGGTCTGGTGGCAAGAAAAGCTGCTTCCAGGATGTTGTCAAGTGTTGTCGCTTGACGATTCCATTCTTGGGTGGTTGGTTTGGCCCTTGTTCCTTTAACTCGAATCCTATCCCGGTATATCCCATTTTTGTTTTACACCATTGTGAACCTTACGCCTTTTTTACTCTCTGATCGAGGTTCTCGGCATTGAAAAATCTTCGTAAACTAAATCACACGTGTATATGTTGACATTTAAAAGATATACAGTCAAGAAAATCAAGAGCATTGTTGATATATATGCGTATTAGACACCAAAAAATAAACACTCAAAAAATGGCTACATTTTAAGGAATGTGTTTAGTGACGGCATCAGATTCCTAATTGATGGTGAAAGGTCTGGTGGCAAGAAAGGCTGCTTCTAGGAGGTTGTCAAGGGGTTTCGCTAGTCTATTCCATTCTTTGGTGGTTGTTTTGGCCCTTGCTCCTGTAACTCTAATCCTAGCCCAGTATATCCCATTTTAGTTTTACACCATTGTGAACCTTACGCCTTTTTACTCTCTGATCGAGGATCTCGGCATTGGAGAATCTTCGTAAACTAAATCACACGTGTATATGTTGACATTTAAGAGATATACAGTCAAGAAAATCAAGTGCAATGGTGATATATATGCGGATTAGACACCAAAAAATAAACAGTTAAAAAATGGCTACAATTTAAGGAATGTGTTTAGTGACGGCATCAGATTCCTAATTGATGGAGAAAGGTCTGGTGGCAAGAAAAGCTACTTCCATGATGTTGTCAAGTGTTCTCGCTAGACGATTCCATTCTTGGGTGGTTGGTTTGGCCCTTGTTCCTTTTACTTAAATCCTATCCCGATATATCCCATTTTTGTTTTACACCATTGTGAACCTTACGCCTTTTTTACTCTCTGATCGAGGTTCTCCACATTGAAAAATCTTCGTAAACTAAATCACATGTGTATATGTTGACATTTAAGAGATATACAGTCAATAAAATCAAGAGCAATGGTGATATATATGCGTATTAGACACCAAAAAATAAACACTCAAAAAATGGCTACAATTTAAGGAATGTGTTTAGTGACGGCATCAGATTCCTAATTGATGGTGAGTGGTCTGGTGGCAAGAAAGGCTGCTTCCAGGAGGTTGTCAAGCATTTTCACTCGAGGATTCCATTCTTGGGTGGTTGTTTTGGCCCTTGTTCCTGTAACTCGAATCCTATCCCGGTATATCCCATTTAAGTTTTACACCATTGTGAACCTTATGCCTTTTTACTCTCTGATCGTGGTTCTCGGCATTGAAAAATATTCGTATACTTAATCACACGTGTATATGTTGACATTTAAGAGATATACAGTCAGGAAAATCAAGAGCAATGGTGATATATATGCGGATTAGACACCAAAAAATAAACACTCATAAAATGGCTACAATTTAAGGAATATGTTTAGTGACGGCATCAGATTCCTTATTTATGGAGAAATGTCTGGTGGCAAGAAAAGCTGCTTTCAGGAGGTTGTCAAGTGTTTTAACTCGACAATTCCATTCTTGGGTGGTGGGGTTTGGCCCTTATTCCTGTAACTTGAATCCTAGCCCGTTATATCCCATTTTAGTTTTACACCATTGTGAACCTTACGCCTTTTTTACTCTCTAATCGGGGTTGTCGGCATTGAAAAAAATCTTCGTATACTAAACCACACGTGTATATGTTGACATTCAAGAGATATACAGTCTTGAAAATCAAGAGCAATGGTGATATATATGCGGATTAGACACCAAAAAATAAACACTCAAAAAATGGCTACAATTTAAGGAATGTGTTTAGTGACGGCATCAGATTCCTAATTGATGGAGAAAGGTCTGGTGGCAAGAAAAGCTGCTTCCACGAGGTTGTCAAGTGTTTTCGCTCGACGATTCCATTCTTGGGTGGTTGGTTTGGCTCTTGTTCCTTTAACTCGAATCCTATCCCGGTTTATCCCATTTTAGTTTGTAGGATCAGTTTTCAACTCCGTAACGATTGCGAACCGACTCGTGTAACGTGCAAAATCCGTACACGAATGTGACCGAACACACCAGGTGTAATATAACTGTGATTCGATAAAAGATCTAAAAAGTACAAAAGTCACGTGAATCACCTAGAGCACTTTCTCTCTCTACTTTCTCTCTCTAAGCACCAAGCTCTCCAAAGATCCAAATGATCAAAAGTGCTAAACTCTAACCCTAACACTTCTATTTATAGGCCAAGGTAATAAGGAGTGTTTCCTTATTTACAAATATGCCACCTTGCCTTTTACTAACAAGATATTACAATATAATCATGTTTTCTACTAAAACTTGCTACGAACTCGATTGACGGAGGCGATAGACATTATTGCACTAACAGACTCCCCCTTGGATATTGCCGCAGTCAATCTCATAGCGTCTTGTCTTTCTCTCTCTCTCTCTCTGAGTCTTCTTGAAAGTTTGACGTCTTCAGCAAACACAGACTCCCTCTTACTTGAACAGAATCCCCGTGGATTTGTCTTCAGCTTCAGCTCCCCTTTCAGTAGAGTTTTTCTTCAGGCTCCCCCTTTCGTCAAGCTTCCGTGCTTTTGGGATCGACACCTGGCTTTCTGGATACAAGCTCCTCCAGGATAGTTACCTGGCTCCTTGAATGCATGCTTCCCCTTGCGTTGAGCTCGTCTTTAGACTCCCCCTTAGACTCGGCTTATCGGGATCGTAGTCTGGTACAACATCTGCAATCCTCAAACATTTATAAATGAAAACATTTTGAATTATCCAGGATTGAAAACCTAGCTCTCTTAGCATAAGCTAAAACATTTCAAATATGCAACACTGAAAGTTTTTTCGATTGTCCAGGAATCGTGACCTGGCCCTTAAAAACTTTTAATCAAGATCATGGCTCTAAGATATAAAAATATGAATATATCCAGGAATACTTGATTCTCTCCCCTATCAACATGCTTTATAGATTTGGCAGTATTAAGAATCAAACATCGAAAACTAGCTCTTTAAAACAGCTTTTAACAATTTAAGAATCCAACTCCCTCACAGTTAATCATCCAAGTCCAAATTAATGACCTTGGAGATTTCACAAACTGTTTTTTATTTTTGGTTAAAAAAAACTTCAAGTTTCAAGTTAATGAACTTGTTTATTTTCATAAACACGATCAGCATACTTCGATTTTGAAACTCGACATTCAGACATCGGTTGTCGAAAATAAAGTAGAAATCAAAATCTTTTTGTATTTTCTGAAACATAAAGCAGTAAAGAAATATTTACAAACATATTTACAGACAATATTTTTGTTTGAGTTCGCGTCTGAGGATCATATCAGTTTATGACAAATCACTAGCACCGTTGAGCTTTAAACACTTTAAGTTCTAAACGATTCACTTAGATTGTCAGTATACTAATCCACTTAAATTTTCACACAAAGTTCAATTGATTCGAGATACGGAATTAGTGTTTTAAGGACTTAAACTTATTCACGTGTCCCACTGATATTCGCTAATTTACACATATTTTAGTCCCCCGTTTTACCCCTATTTTATGCGTTTTCGGCCGAAAAACCGTCATTCGGATGCTTAATCATCTACACTTTTGTTTACAGGCCTAAAACAGCATACCAGACAAGATGATAGCGAAAACGAGGACTTTCTGGACAAAACGACGAAGCTGCGAACATTCTGTTAAGAAAACTGACCTGGGCGTGTGGAACGGTCGTGCGACCTAATGCACGACCGTGCATCTCCGACAAATGAAAGTCAGTCCGGCATTGAACGAACGTGCAACTCGGCGTGCAAGGCAGTCAAGGCCATCCTGGTGATGCACGGGCATTCAATATCTTGCACCCCATGCGGATCCGATAATCCAGCCAAACCTCAGAACTAAACGACCAGTGCGAATAGGCGTGCAACAAGAACCGGGAAACGAACGACCGTGCCATCTGAAGAACGGTCGTGCGAGACCGAAGACCAGTCAAGATCTGTGACGTCATGCAGTATGGTGCACCATACCTACAATAATTGCTTAAAGTGAACGGTCGTGCAACAGGACGCACGACCGTGCTACATCGAAAAAAATATAAAAACCTGCAGAAACATTCTTCTCGCAACTCTGGACATTTTGGAAGCGATTCTGGCGATTTTCAGGCTCCGGAGGCTTCTGCTTTCACCCGGATTCAAGCCACATTGTGCCGATTAGCTTCGTTATCTTCCAGATTCTTAATCTTATGCTTGATTATGGTTTGGTTTTCTAATCTTTCCATAATTTTGTTAATCTTTCAATCATTTAGATTAATGTTTATGTATTATTGTAGCCTTTGGGCAAAAACACAACAATCCCTTGCTTGATTATAACCATTAGTGTGTTAATCTTTGTTTGTAATGACATTTGGAAGTATTTTCTATGTTAATCTTTGATGATTAGTTTGCAACCTTGTTATTGATATTGATTTCTTGATTATAAGTAATTGTTTGGATGATTGATGTATGGTTAGTTGAGATAATTGTAAGATGAAGCTTAATTAATCATGTGTTAGTAAACTTTAAACTTGGTTAACCAGTTTAGCTTGGTTAAAATGTGTGCATCATGATACTAGAAATGGTTAGTGATTTAATAAAATGTAATTATTGTTAATCAAGAAAGCTTGCCGTCACGTAAGGACCTTAACGGGTTAAATGGTGTCGTTATAAATTCTTGTCATGATTTGTTAGCTTAGTTAGTAGTTTAGGCCAAAATTGCTATCTTGGTGAATTTATGTGCAAGATTTGTAAAATGAACTCGGTTGTGATTTAATCTAGTTTATGCTTTTCTCGGTGGTTGCATTGTGTTTATCGGTGTCGCTTTCCTTGTTTAAGTGAGGTTAGAAAACTCCTAACGGATGACTAACTTATTTTTAAGAGATTTTCATAGACATTTATCAATTGCACGTTAAAGAACAATTTTAGGTGGTTAAAGTGTGTTTATCGTTTTAACTTTCTGAATGATTGTCATATTAGGATTCCCAAAAGGGATACTAATTGTCTTGAAATTGGAGAATTGATCAAATGCTTCTAGTGCTAAAACCTACTTAGTTGACATGCTTTGGTTGTGTATTAAGCAAGGCTATTTATCTATTTTCATATTTGAAATCTACTATGTTTTTATAAGTAGTTGTTTATGCTTACTTTAGTTTATAAAAATCAAACAACTTATGTTTTTACCGGTAGTTTAGTGACAAAGGTCTAGTATTATTCCTCCGCCCATTTCCTTGGATCGATACTTGGTTCTTACCGATACTTTACTACATATATGACGGGGTACACTTGCCTCTTTCGTGTGTGTTTTGATGTAAAAGTAATAATCACTTTTATAAATTTAAAACCAAATCGTGTGTAATTTCATTGCAAAATTATGTATATATGCGCACAAGTCAAGTTTTTGGCGCCGCTGCCGGGGAGGTGGCGAGTTTTAGGAACGACCCGAGTCATTGTGTTATCGGTGTATATACTTGTTAATATTTGTGTATAATTTCTTGATTATTTATTTGTTAATATTTCTTGCTTTTAATTCAATTTATTCGTTTTCGTTAATATTTTGTATACGTGTATATTTTTGTTCCATTTATTTATTCAATCCGGATTTATTTATTCATTTATTCATTGGGTTTTCGGCACCTTAAAATCATTTTTTTATTAGCCGATTCGATTATTTTCATTGTGTTGATTTTTATAAAATTTCGGGCCCATTTTTGAATTTTTATAAAATTTTCAGCCCATTTTAAATAATATTCTGTTTCTTTTCAGCAAAAAAAAAAAAAAAAACAGCATAATTATATTAATAAAATGTTCATTGTGTCAATTTCCCGTTTGCAGGTTAATGTTCTCGACCCCCGCTCCAGAAGTTGTTGAACCGTCAGACGAGCCCGAGCGTGATCTGAGGAGACGTCTTCGCACGAGAGGGTGTGCGGTTGGGCTACTGTTCGCATCTGGTGAGCAGGAGCAGGTGGTACGCGCTGAAGCCGAAGGCTTCGGGGCAGCAGGAGACAGAACCATGGCGGAGGATGAGCGACCTTTGAATGAGACAAATGAGCCCGGAAGAACGGGCCTGGAGCCGAGTATCCTTCAGCCTACTATTGATGCACCTACTTTTGAAATTAGATCTAGTATTATTAATATGGTGCAGAATTCAGTACAGTTTGACGGGCGTGAGCATGAGGATCCCGGACGACATATAGTGGCTTTTCTCCACATTTGTTCCACGTTTAAGATTACAGGTGTTTCGGAGGATGCAATTCGGTTGAGGTTGTTTCCGTTCTCGTTACGTGACAAAGCTAGAGCTTGGCTTATGTCACTTCCAGCCGGGTCCATCAGGACCTGGAATCAGTTGGCGGAGCAGTTTATGCAGAAATATTTTCCACCTGAGAAAACAAACAAGCTACGGAACCGGATTGTTTCCTATCGCCAGGACGAGGGCGAGTCGTTGCATGCGGCTTGGGAGAGATTCAAGGATTTGTTGATTGATGTGCCACAACATGGTTTCTCCAAGAGACAGCTGGTGTTGACGTTCTATCAGGGGCTCAGTTACAACACGCAGGAGCGATTAAACGTGAATACAGGAGGCGATCTAGGAACTAAGACGCCGACTGAGGCGTACGATATCATAGAAAAAGCTGTGTTGAAATCCAGCTCACGTCGGGAAGGAGATAGAGGCCGGGCAACATCATCATCATCTCGCGCAGGAGTTCATGCTGTAGACGACTATACAGCCATTACTGCACAAATCTCAGCTCTTGCATCGAGATTCGACAGGTCCCAGATGATTGCGCAGGCTGGCTCGGGATGTGACCAGTGTGGAGTGTCACACGAGCCTGGTGCATGTTTTCAGGGAGTCGTATATGAGGGCCACGAAGAAGTAGATTTCGTGAGTAATCAGGTGAGGCCACAGAACAACCCGTACAGTAACACCTATAATCCCGGTTTGAGAAATCACCCAAACTTTGGGCGGCGAGCGAATACAGGCAATCAAAACCCATTGGGTTTCAATCCGCGCGCTCCAGCACCGCAGCAAGGTCAGGGTCAGCAGTTCCAGCAATACAACCAACCTTACCAGCAGCGTCCATATTCGTATCAGAATCAGGGCACTGGGAGTAGTTCCCAGCAGCAGGCCCCTCAGTCTAGTTCCAAGCTGGAGGATATGATGGCTCAGCTTCTTACTAGCTCCTCGAGTGCGAATCAGTTGGCTGAAAAACGCTACCAGCAGAGCGAGGATCATTTTCTTTCTCATGAGGGAGAAATGAGGAGTCACAAGGCCTCGATTCAGAATATCGAGAATCAGGTTGGTCAGCTGGCGCAGATGATGTCAAAAAGACCCCCGGGTGGTCTTCCGGGCAATACAGAACCAAACCCAGGCGGGCATGTGAATGCGATCATGACCAGGAGTGGAAAAACTACCGGACACGTCATATCGGACTCATCACCGATCACTGAAGCGGTCCCGACTGACACACCGGACGAGGTGCAAGCCAGGCTACGCCCAGCAAGTACAGCACAAGTCCAGGAGCCGGTCAAAGATTACACTCCTCTAGTACCGTATCCAGGCAGGCTGAAGAAGCAGAAGAATGACGAACAATACGGTAAGTTCCTTGAGTTGTTTAAGTAACTACACATTAATATACCGTTTGTTGAAGCCTTGGCCCAGATGCCAAAGTATGAGAAATTCCTTAAGGATATCCTCTCGAATAAACAGAAGCTCGAGGATATTTCATGTGTGGTGATGAATGAAACTTGTTCTGCCATTCTACAAAACCGTTTGCCCATGAAAATGGGAGATCCAGGTAGTTTTACGCTCCCGTGTTTGATTGGAAACATGTCTGTTAGCCATGCATTGGCTGACTTGGGAGCGAGTATCAACCTTATGCCTTATAAGGTTTTTACTAAACTGGATCTGGGTGAACCGTCACCTACTAGGATGAGCATTCGGTTGGCAGACCGTTCAATCAAGTATCCGCGTGGCTTTGTGGAAAACATGCTTGTAAAAATCGATAAATTTGTTTTCCCCGTGGATTTTGTTATTCTTGACATGGACGAGGATTCAAGAGTACCTTTGATACTTGGACGCCCTTTCCTCAATACAGCGAGGACGATTGTTGATGTGGCAGCTGGCCAAATCACGCTCCGAGTGAATGATGAGCACGTGACATTCGATATCAAAAGATCGATGCAGCATCCGCAATGTCACGATGACAAGCTTTATTACGTCGACATTGTCGATGCATGTGTGTGCTCTCATTTTCAAGGTACTGTTGACGAGATTGATTTGGACACACGTCTGTCGTGTGGGGACCTGATTGGCATTACGCAGGAGGGCCACGATTTCGAGCAGCCAGTCTATCAGATTGGTGACGATGGTTCCCAGAGTCCAGAGAGATTTCTTGAAATTGTCCATGTAGAAGAAGAGAAAGCAAAACCGTCGGTTGAAGATCCACCGTCTTTGGAGTTGAAAGAACTCCCGCCACATCTCGAGTATGCATTTCTTGACGAGGAGCGTCGCTTACCGGTCATAATTTCGGCATCATTGGAAAAGGTTGAGAAGAATCAGCTTCTTGAGGTTCTAAGACTTCATAAGAGAGCCATTGCATGGAAAATCATGGATATCAAGGGCATCAATCCTTCTTTCTGTACTCACAAGATTCTGATTGAAGACGAGTACAAACCGTGTGCACAACATCAGAGGCGTTTAAATCCGAATATGCAAGACGTGGTGAAGAAAGAAGTGATTAAGTTGTTGGATGCCGGGATGATTTATCCTATCTCCGACTCTGTGTGGGTTAGTCCAGTGCAGGTTGTACCTAAGAAAGGTGGTATGACTGTAGTCTCAAATGATAGGAATGAGTTAATTCCTACCCGTACCGTCACTGGGTGGCGAGTTTGCATTGATTACCGCAAACTCAACGATGCTACTCGTAAGGATCACTTCCCGCTTCCATTCATCGACCAGATGTTGGAACGTCTGTCGGGGAAGTTGTATTACTGTTTCTTGGACGGGTTCTCTGGGTACTTCCAAATTCCTATCGCTCCTGAGGATCAGGAGAAAACTACCTTTACCTGCCCCTTCGGCACATTCGCATACCGGCGGATGCCTTTTGGGTTGTGTAATGCACCAGCGACCTTCCAGAGATGCATGGTTGCAATTTTCCATGACATGATCGAGGATTCCATGGAGGTTTTCATGGATTATTTTTCGGTATTTGGGGATTCCTTCGATCATTGCTTGGAAAATTTGAGAAAGATGTTGAAGAGGTGTGAGGAGACGAATCTGGTCCTAAACTGGGATAAGTGCCACTTCATGGTGAAGGAGGGCATAGTTTTGGGATATAACATTTCTCATGCGGGTATGGAAGTCGATCCAGCTAAAGTTGACGTTATTTCACGACTTCCGCCTCCCACCTCTGTGAGAGCGATACGGAGCTTTCTTGGTCATGCAGGGTTCTACAAGCGATTCATAAAGGACTTTTCAAAAATCGCTAGACCTATGACCCGTTTGTTGGAGAAAGACGCTCCGTTCATATTTGGAGATGATTGCTTGAGGGTTTTTGACCTTCTCAAGCAAAAGTTGATTGACGCCCCTATTTTAGTTGCACCGGACTGGAGTCTGCCGTTTGAAATCATGTGCGACGCGAGTGATTACGCTATAGGGGACGTTTTAGGACAAAAGAAAGAAAAGCACTTTCACCCGATCTATTATACGAGCAAGACTCTTCACGACGCTCAGGAGCACTATACCATGACTGAAAAAGAGCTCTTGACAGTTGTTTTCGCATTTGAAAAATTTAGATCGTATTTGGTGCTTTCGAAAACCGTTGTGTATACTGATCACGCAGCCATCAGATACCTCTTCACCAAACAGGACGCTAAACCGCGTCTAATCAGATGGATCTTGTTGCTGCAAGAGTTTGATATAGAAATTCAAGATAAAAAGGGTGCGTTGAATGTAGCGGCTGACCATCTATCTCGGTTAGAGCATGGAGATATCGAGGACTCGCGTTGGGATTTAATCAATGACAATTTCCCACTCGAGTCGTTGATGAGTGTTGAGATATGCGATGAGTCGCCTTGGTTCGCCGACTTTGCGAACAATCTTGCTTGCAGGATTCTGATTAAAGGGTTGACTCACCAGCAAAAGAGGAAATTCTTTTCGGATCTCAAGCACTACATTTGGGACGACCCTTTCTTATTTAAGGTGGGTGCTGATCAGGTGATCAGAAGATGTGTATCAGGGACTGAGGCGACCGATATTCTGCGCCAGTGTCATGAGGGACCTACAGGAGGCCACCACGGAGCCAACTTCACCGCGAAGAAGGTGTTGCATTTCGGGTTTTACTGGCCGACCATTTCCCGTGACGCGTAGAGTTGGGTGAAAGCGTGCGATGCTTGTCAGAGGGCGACGAACATATCGGCACGCGACGAAATGCCCCAGAACTAGATACAAGTTTGTGAAGTCTTTGATGTTTGGGGGATAGACTTCATTGGACCGTTTCCCCCCTCACGAGGTAACAAATACATCCTGGTCGCAGTTGACTACGTATCAAAGTGGGCGGAGGCGCAAGCCTTACCCACAAATGACGCCAGGGTGGTCGTGAGATTCTTGAAAAGTTTATTCGCCCGATTTGGCGCTCCGAAAGCGCTTATTAGTGACCGAGGGACTCATTTCTGTAACACACAGCTTGAAAAGGCTTTGTCCCGATACGGTGTGCATCACCATTTGTCCACGCCCTATCATCTGCAGACGAGCGGGCAGGTGGAAGTCACAAACCGTGGGCTTAAGCGCATCCTTGAGCGGTCTGTTGGTGCAAACCGCAAGGAGTGGTCGGACAAACTTGAGGAGGCATTGTGGGCATTCCGTACAGCTTATAAGACCCCCTATAGGGACCACCCCCTTTAGGTTGGTATACGGAAAGGCATGCCATTTACCGGTGGAGTTGGAGCACAAGGCTATGTGGGCTTTGAAAACCGCGAATTTGGACCTTAAAACCGGAGGTGAAGCCCGGTTTCTCCAAATTCATGAATTGGAAGAATTGCGAGAACAAACCTATGAAAGCTCCGTACTCTACAAAGAGCGCACGAAGAAACTTCACGACAAATGCTTGAAGGACCACAAAGAATTCCAAGCGGGTGATCTTGTTCTTCTTTACAATTCACGGCTGCGCTTATTTCCTGGGAAGCTTCATTCACGCTGGACAGGACCATACACAGTTAAGGAGGTATTTCTGTATGGTACAGTTGCAGTAGAGAACTCGGATGGCGTTACATTCAAGGTAAATGGTCACCGGTTGAAGTTGTACATTGCCGGGCCGATAGAGTCGGCGGTGGAGGTAATTGAGCTCCAAACCCCGCACACATCATAAGTGTGGGGAGGAGAGAGTCTACGCTACTGACTCGCGGATCAAAAATGTAGCAAGAGCGTATTTTGCGCTTTAGGGGTAGTATCGTCTTTTTAGGTGTTTTTCTTGTTTTAGCGTAATTTAGGTAAGTTAGGTAGTTTCCGTTAGTTTGTTTAATTTTCATACGTGCCGGGCGAAGGTTATATGTTGAAATATTGTTTAAACAGTTTGTGTGTCGAAAAAATGGCGAAAAACGGCCAAAACAGTTGCTGGAAATGGCTTCTGCGGAAAATTCTGATCTGCAGCTGTTGCACGACCATGCCACGAATCGCACGACCGTGCGTTTCCGAGCAGGCCGGCACGGTGAGTCGCACCCCCGGTGCATCTCCGAGAACATGCTACAGGTTTGAAAAATGTAGGTGACGCACGACCGTGCGTGCTGTCGCACGACCGTGCGAGAGGCAGGGGCAGTTTGGTCTTTTGCACATTATAAAAACCCCCATCTGCTTCCAAACCCTTCATTCGCGAACCCTAACCATCTGCAGCCGTTCCAGAGCGATATTGCTTCAAATCGCACGGTCTCTTCGCACGGTTTCACACACATCTTCGCACGGTACGTTCCTTCTTGTAGTTTATCTGTTTTTCCACTTTCTAGGGTAGATTCATCAGTTTCTTCAAGGATTTTTAGGGTTCCCATCATAAATACAAGCGAAACCCTAACCCTTGCAAGAACCATTCGTATCGTGAACATCCGGTTAAGTTTTTGACCCCTGTTTGTACAAAAAACGTATTGATTTTGAGAAAATCAGGCTATTCATAGTTCAGGGTTTTGAAATCTGTAGAACAGGTGTCGCACGGACGTTCCTTGGATGGAACAGTCGTGCCATTCAGGATGATTCACGATATCTGCTTGTTGGTCGGTGTTGCACGGTGGTGCCGTTGGCCGCACGCCGTGCAGTTCCGACAGATTTGGGCCACTGGTGCTTGTTCTCGACGACGCACGACCGTGCGTCTCGTCGCACGACCGTGCCACAGGCCCAGATCAGATTCACAGGATCTTCATAACTGTCTGCTAGGCTGTTTTCGATTAAAATTTTTCCTGATTCCATCTTTCTAATGTTATTTCTCATACAGATGGACCATCCTTTTCTGCAATTTAATCCCGAAGATGAGCGAGAGGCTCTTTGCATCCCGAGACGTGACGCCTTATGGGCAAGGTGAGGGCAATTCGGAGTCCCTAGGTGGCTGGATTGGGAAGGTATGGGGGAGCTAAACCAGAGTGACAGACTTGACAGCATGCTCACTTTCCCACTTGCCCGCTTAATATCTATCAACCGACCCGTCTTCCTTGAGCTAACAATAGAGTTCTTTTCAACATATGCCTATGAAAAACCAGTTGCTCATAGAAGGCCCAAATTCCGCTACAAGGAGCGGATAGCTTTCCGGTTGGGTAGAAAATGGCATAGTTGGACGGTGGGTCGATTGGGTAGGAAGCTCGAGATTTACACAAGAGAAGACATGGATTCCGATGTCTTCACGGATCAGTTCACTTTTCCATCTGATGCAGCACGAAACCAGTTTTGGGCTGAAAATGCTATTGGTGACCCTTACGACCCGAGAATGTAAAAGGCTTCACGACTGAGAGACCCTTTGGTTCGGGTGATGCATCATGTGTTTAGCCACACAATTTGCGGGCGCATGGACAGTCTTGGGAACTGTCCAACACCAGATTTGATTTTTCTCTATGCGCTGGTTGAGAGAGTCCATATCAACCTAGCCGCAAGGATGGCTGAATACTTCGTGAAGTGCTCGGGGTGGAAACCCAACAGTCAAATCCACGGCGGTCAGTACGTGACCGAAATTGCTTATAATCTGGATTTGATGACTGACGAGGTACTTCAGGGTCTCACTTTGATAACCGAGGGTGTTTATGTTGACATTAGGCCACTGAAGGCGATGGAAGTGATTGTTGAGTTGCCTCACGGGGATAGATTGAAGGGGTTAAACAATGAGGTCTGGGACCCGTTGCCTCCAGCTATGGAGGAAAATGAGGATGAGGTGATGCATGATCAGGAGCATCAGGAGCAGCATGATGAGCAGCACATACCACACCCACCGACACCGCCACATTCACCGCAGCACCATGCATTCCACCAGCATCAGGACTGGCCCGAGTTCTATCAGCAGTTCCAGCAGATGCAAGTTAACAAGGATCAGATCAGGGTTAACCAGGAATAGCATGGGGTTTATATTGACCAGATCAGGACTAGACAGGACGAGATTAGGGCCACTCAGGATCAGATTCGGGCAAACCAGGATAGTTTGTATCAAGGGGTGAGTGCTGGATTTTCATACCTGTTTGGGGAGATGCATCATGCCTATCCAGACTACATTCAGCATCCTCCACAGTTCCCACCATGGAACCCACCTGGTTATGGCGATGCGGGCCCGTCCTTCACGAGAGACGATGATGGTGATGACGAGTAGGAGTCGGTGGAGTTTGTGGTTTTATTATTTCCGTACTTTGTTTATTTTGGGTGTTTATTTTGACTGTTATTTCAAACACCCCGGCTATGTACTCTTTTATTTTCTGACACTTACGTATGTTTACTTTATTTTGTGTTGGGATTTCTAGTATGTATATTTATGTACATTATGGTTTATTTGTGTTTATTCTGTTTCTGTTCTGTTTTGGTGTACATGTGACATACTTGCGGACTCGACATATCTTGGACTTGAGCACATGACAGATACACCTTTGGAAGTCTCGTTTCATCAGACATCATCTTGAGGGGAGTACTATTATCCTTTTCTCTATATTTCGGGTCTCGTATTGGGGACAATGCGAAGTTCAAGTGTGGGGAGGGGGTTAACTTTGTTAACTTTGTTTGTCCTCTAAAAAAAATCAGAAAAATCATTCAAAAATACCTGTATTTTGTATATATTTTAGTAAAAAAGCCGGTTGGTTGTGTTTTAGAAAGCTTCAGACTTGATAAAAACTCGACAAGCAAAATATTTTTGAAAAAGGAAACCGGAAAGCGTGACAAACAAAGAAAGACTTGCATGATAGTTTTCACACTTTTACCCATTCCTTCCGTTACGTGAGCATATTTGAGCCTTGATATTGTTATATATTTGTTCATTTCGGATATAGGAGTGAGCCGGATGTTATGTGTAATTTAGAACTTGTCACTAGTATGCTTGTTAAGACCATGAACTTGCGGAATTGTGTAGAAGTGATAGAGGCACTTAGATTACCCCTTTGTTGTAAACCTTGTTCTTTGTGTTATACTTCCCGTAAACCTTATATTACCCTTTAGGATTAACCATGTCGAGCCTTCCCGTTTACCTTTGTTTACCCACATTATCGCCCACTTAGCCAAATTTAGCCTTTTTATGTTTTAAACCATTTTAGTGTTGAAACTCGGTCAAAATAATCGTTTAACTAGCGTTTGTTGTAGTTTATTGTTTATTATATATCTAGTTTCTTGTTTATATAAAAAAAACAGAAAATAAAACACCCTAAAATAGGGTGAAGTCGATGAAAATCGAGCAATTTTGAATGCTTAAATGTTAAAATATCGTTGATTAGCTCGATTGCGCAATAGTCGCCTTTTTAAGGCATTTGTATGTATAGTTGTATTGTTTGTTGCTAGTTAAACGCTACTACCTAGTTTTAACCATTTTCGCCACTTTAAATATCCATTTCCATACCCTTCGCCCAAGCCTAACGTTACAACCCGTAAAGACCTCTTGATTTACACTTTTTCGCATGTTAGTTGGTGGAAACGAGATCTTATGTCAAGCTTATGATATTACACATTTCATTGACGAGGCGTTGAGTGTTTGCACGTACACATTTTATGTATGTTTCATAAATAAAACCGAGTGTGTGTGAACATTGTGAGTTGTGTGAAGATTAACATGTTGAGTCAATTAAATGTGAAGTCACGGCTTTTAGGTTGTCGTTATATATTTGCATATGCTTGTTGGGTTTGAGTCTATTGATGTTGTCTTTCGAAAAACCGGCTAACCGTTTGTAGTAGTTTCAATAAAATATTGTATAAATTATCGTTATTGTTTGATTCTATCTTTTATTGCATTTTAGTTTAGCTTGCTTCAGGACAAGCAAGGTTCAAGTGTGGGGAGATTTGATATTCGCTAATTTACACATATTTTAGTCCCCCGTTTTACCCCTATTTTATGCGTTTTCGGCTGTAAAACCGTCATTCGGATGCTTAATCATCTACACTTTTGTTTACAGGCCTAAGACAGCATACCAGACAAGATGATAGCGAAAACGAGGACTTTCCGGACAAAACGACGAAGCTGCGAACATTCTGTTAAGAAAACTGACCTGGACGTGTGGAACGGTCGTGCGGCCTGATGCACGACCGTGCATCTCCGACAAATGAAAGTCAGTCCGGCATTGAACGAACGTGCAACTCGGTGTGCAAGGCAGTCAAGGCCATCCCGGTGATGCATGGGCGTTCCATATCTTGCACCCCGTGCGGATCCGATGATCCAGCTAAACCTCAGAACTGAACGACCAGTGCGACTAGGTGTGCAACAAGAACCCGGAAACGAACGACCGTGCCATCTGAAGAACGGTCGTGCGAGACCGAAGACCAGTCAAGATCTGTGACGTCATGCAGTATGGTGCACCATACCTACAATAATTGCTTAAAGTGAACGGTCATGCAACAGGACGCACGACCGTGCGACATCGAAAAAATATAAAAACCTGCAGAAACATTCTGCTCGCAACTCTGGACATTTTGGAAGCGATTCTGGCGATTTTCAGGCTCCGGAGGCTTCTGCTTTCACCCGGATTCAAGCCACATTGTGCCGATTAGCTTCGTTATCTTCCAGATTCTTAATCTTATGCTTGTTTATGGTTTGGTTTTCTAATCTTTCCATGATTTTGTTAATCTTTCAAGCATTTAGATTAATGTTTATGTATTATTGTAGCCTTTGGGATAAAACACAACAATCCCTTGCTTGATTATAACCATTAGTGTGTTAATCTTTGTTTGTAATGACATTTGGAAGTATTTTCTATGTTAATCTTTGATGATTAGTTTGCAACCTTGTTATTGATATTGATTTCTTGATTATAAGTAATTGTGTTGGATGATTAATGAATGGTTAGTTGAGATAATTGTAAGATGAAGCTTAATTAATCATGTGTTAGTAAACTTTAAACTTGGTTAACTAGTTTAGCTTGGTTAAAATGTGTGCATCATGATACTAGAAATGGTTAGTGATTTAATAAAATGTAATTATTGTTAATCAAGAAAGCTTGCCGTCACGTAAGGACCTTAACGGGTTAAATGGTGTCGTTATAAATTCTTGCCATGATTTGTTAGCTTAGTTAGTAGTTTAGGCCAAAATTGCTATCTTGGTTAATTTATGTGCAAGATTTATAAAATGAACTCGGTTGTGATTTAATCTAGTTTATGCTTTTCTCGGTGGTTGCATTGTGTTTATCGGTGTCGCTTTCCTTGTTTAAGTGAGGTTAGAAAACTCCTAACGGATGACTAACTTATTTTTAAGAGATTTTCATAGACATTTATCAATTGCACGTTAAAGAACAATTTTAGGTGGTTAAAGTGTGTTTATCGTTTTAACTTTCTGAATGATTGTCATGTTAGGATTCCCGAAAGGGATACTAATTGTCTTGAAATTGGAGAATTGATCAAATGCTTCTAGTGCCAAAACCGACTTAGTTAACATGCTTTGGTTGTGTATTAAGCAAGGCTATTTATCTATTTTCATATTTGAAATCTATTATGTTTTTATAAGTAGTTGTTTATGCTTACTTTAGTTTATAAAAAAATCAAACAACTTATGTTTTTACCGGTAGTTTAGTGACAAAGGTCTAGTATTATTCCTCCGCCCATTTCCTTGGATCGATACTTGGTTCTTACCGATACTTTACTACATATATGACGGGGTACACTTGCCTCTTTCGTGTGTGTTTTGATGTAAAAGTAATAATCACTTTTATAAATTTAAAACCAAATCGTGTGTAATTTCATTGCAAAATTATGTATATATGCGCACACGTCACCCACCTCAGAATATACTCCCGTATCAAAACTCCCTAGATTCAGTCTTACAGGTGAGTATACTAATTTGATATCTGTATTCTGGGTTAGTGCGAGACCTTGAGAGCTCAAGTATGAACTTCCGTTCAGTTAAATAGATGAAGGCTCGACTTTAGGTGTGTTCCCTTTAGGGAATCTTTTCTTCAAGTGCAATTGATTCATATCTTTCGATATTTACTCATTTTTTATGAAGAGGATAAGCTTTAAAAGCTCATAAAGTATTATACGAGGTCTAGGCCATTGCTTCCGCAATATCAGAAGACCAGATATAATACCCTAGATATCAAACAGTATAAAGACCTAGTACCTCAGAATCAGGCAATCTCTCAAACAAGATTTCGGGGGTTACCTATATATCCGAGAGATGTTCCCCACGAGATAAGTAAGTATTTGATATTTAGGTTTATATCTCAAAAACAATCTACTAAGCGTGTAAAAACCTACTGGCATATCATCAGTGAGACCGTTTATCACATTTTAACTTTCCAATTCCTTAGCGTACCGTGATTGTGTAACTGATGTACTATCATTTCCTCTTTTTACACAAAACTCATTTTTGAATTTTATCATGTTTTTGTTTTTTTTTTTTCAAATTTTCTAATGTTTTTGTTTTTTCTGAAATTTTTACTCCCCCCCCCTAAAATTCAAAATACTTAAAGAAAATTTGACAATCCGACACTGATAGCTTTGTCTCGCCATCCATTTTCTGCTTTTCATGCTCTGTTTTGCAGAAAATATACCCCCATGATTTACAACCCATTGATTTTCGAAAGTTTGAAAACCGTTTTTCAATCTTGTGAAAGTAATCATGTGTGTTCCGCCGTGAGGGTTTCGGCATATTCACTTAACATTTTTTTGAATTTTTGATTTTTGACAAAATATAAAAAACAAACATATTTTTGATTTTTCAAATTTTTGACAAAATAAAAACATATTTTTGATTTTTAAATTTTTAGGGTTTTTAGAAATATTGTTTATTTATTTACAGAAATCAAACAAACTCCCTGTATCAGTTGCAGGGATCAGCAGCCTTCTCCTCTCGTGCCAGGCTGCTCCGACACTCCTCTGGTTGACATTCAATTGTCTTGAGCACCTGCACATTCAACTAATTCAATCACTTGAACAAGTTAGCCCAGTTCTGTTTGACCATAGGCATTTCAACACAATAAGCTTCATTCAATCTTGGAAAATCTTTGTCATTTTGAGAACAAACTTTTTCATTTTTGACTTCAACTTTTTCATCATTCACAAAAGTAACTTGTTTCTTAACTGTCCATGTTTGACCTTTTGAAGCACCTCTTTTGTAAAAATGTGATTCATTTTGAACATTTTGATTTTGAACAACAACTTTTGGTTTCCAAAACTCGTTTGGTTTTGTTGCATCTACAGTTGTTTTCCAACTTTGTGTTGTTCTAAGTCTGGGTATGTGAGAATTCCAGGTTTGTCTTGAATCGAACCTTTTCGGGTTTGATTTCCAAGTTTGATTCGAAGAAAACTTGTTTGTGTTGTACCTCCAAGTTTGTTTTGAATCAAATTTGGTTGACCTTTGTTTCACATCCTCATATTTCTGTTTTTCAACATCATCAGACTTCTTTTTCTCAACATCAACAGGTTTCAGATTTGGACACTTGCTAGCAAGATGTCCAGTTTGATCACATTTGAAACATGTTCTCTTGGACACATCTTTGACCTGTTGTTGTTTTTCTGAGCATAGAACTCTGCATTAGACTGTCGTCTAAGTTTGAGTTCTTTCTCTTCTTCGGAACTTGTTCCGTGAAAAAAATTCATTTTTTCTGATAATTTAGCGTTTCATTTTTCTTCCAATTCTGTTTCTTTTTATAACCCAAACCAGCCTTCATGTTTTTCTTTTTGTAACCAGGTCTGTTATAAAAAGTTTTGACTTTTTCCAGCAAACTTTGGAATCTCAGATTTTTCAATTTCAACCATTTTGAAAACATTATCAAACTTTTCTGGAATCACATTCTGAATCGGGAATACAATATCTAAGAATAATTTGTCCGATCCAATCATGGTATAGACCATTCCTTTTGAATCATCATTCAAATTTTTCTCAGATTTTGAGTTTTTCAGATATTCTTCATGAAAACTACCTTCATTTTCATCCTGTGATTCAGATTTACCTGTTTCAACCGACCCTTCTTTCAACACACTTTCAACGACCTTACCTACCACCTTTGAATCACTTGAATCATCAGATTTGGAATAGGTTACGTCAATTTTATCTGGCGATTGATTGACCATGTTGAAAGCTTTTTCGACTTTCTCATTATCATAAAATGCAAACTTTTCCGGTGGAGGAACTTGATGATACTCAGAACCAATACCTTTTTGTTTTTCTCAGAATTATCATCACCCTGTTTTATGTTGAAAATTCTTTCAAGCACATATGATGATGCATGATAACTATGTAACTTGTTGTTATCCTGTTCTAAATCAGCTATTTGATGCTTTAGCTTAGCAACATCCTTAATGTAAGAATTGACAACTTGTTGCTTTATTGAATACTGTCGCTTAAGCGTATTAGTTGTTTCAGAACAGTATCTCAATCTAGATTGAACAAGTTTCATTTGACTTTTCACATCTTCATATGATTCTTTTGTATGTGATAGGCCAATTTTATTGAATCATACTCCTTTTTCATTTCTTGAAAAGCATTTTCTTTTTGCAAACACTCTTCAGTCATTTTTGAAACCTTTTCTTTCAAAATTTCATTTTCTTTTTCTAAACTCTTGCTCTTTTGTGTTAGTTTTTCATCATTTTCTTTTAAAACTTTTTCATTTTCTAACATCTCTTTGCATTTATTTTTGAAAGCTTCTTCGATTTTAGTGAATTCAAGATCTCTTGTTCTGAATTTTTCATCTTTTTCAGTACAAGCACTGCACATTTCCATGCATTTCTTGCACTGTTCAATTGTTTTATTTAAGCTTTCAGAATCAGATTTTACCTTAGTGATTAGCACCTCGGCTTTCTCTGCTATTTCTATCTGATCAGCATCTTTCTTTTTCTCATCACCAGTATCAACTTCAACACCAACATCCAAACTCTCAGTCTCTTCAACCAAGTTTTCTATCTTCACTTCTTCTTCTTCTTCTTTCTTTTTCATCTCTTCTTCACCAGCCTGCTGTTCTTCAGTAACAGCTTCCTTTTCTTCAACACTTTTCTTCTCTTCCTCTTTTTCTTCATCCTTTGTTTCTTCAGCAACTTTCTTCAAATCATCAACCAAATTCTCAACATTCTTCTTCATTCCTTCTTCATCCCTCTTCTTCAGACTTGTTGTCATTACATCACGAATTATCATGTCCAGTCTTTTCAGTTAAGTTTTATCTTTCGCAACATTTGAATAGTATTCACCGGACAGAGGAATTACTGCAAGAACATCATTGAAAACCACATCTTTTCTGTGAACGACAGGATCACCATTTTTGTTGACATAGCAATCTCTCTTCTTGTCGTATCTTCCACAGTACTTTGCATCTTCGTATTCTTCGTGCATTTTCTCAATTGTGCAACCAGCAAAGAATCTTTCTCTTTCGGTTTTCTCTTTCAGTATTTCTTCTCGTGTTTGCTCCTTGATTTCAGCAACAAAAGCACGATGTTTATTCTTTGATGATATAGTTCTGCCATGGGTTGTGAACCAATCATCAACAATATCATCTTCTGGAAGAAACTCGCTCCAAACCCTTCATCATCTTGAATAACTGCACATGCTCTTGAGTTCTCTTTGGGATTATTTTCAATCAGTTTCGGCTCTTCTTTGCTACGGTGGTAAATCTCCTTTTGATAATAATCATCATTGAAAGGTTTCTCAGTTTCGTCAACTTCAGAATTTTTGCATTCTCTTTTGAAATGACCTTTTTGCTTACATTTGAAGCAGATCACTTTGGATTTATCGAATCCCAGCTTTGTTGACGGACCACCTATTGACTACTACCCAGTAATCTCCATATACCTCTGAGCTCTTCGAATGCAACTTGCTAAACACCAGCCTATGTCAATGAGTTCCATTTCTGCTGGGTTGATCTGGTCATAGTCTTCCTTTGTCAGCTCTGAGTTTCCAATTTTTCTAGATACTAGACCTTCATATGACTCTAACACAGATTCCAGAAAACTCATTTGTTGTTTTGCTGCATTGATGCTCATAGCCAGAGAATTCTTCAGTTTCAAAGCAATGTTGCAAAGAATTTCCTCAGATTCATTATAATTTGCATTTGAAGATGATGAGTAGTATCCTGGATTGTAGCTTGATGACCCTTTTTGTGGTTCTTTTGACTTCTTAACACTAAATGCTGTCTTTAGTGATTCACCAACTTTCACCAAAGTTATGCTACCTTTGTAATAAAGACCAACATTCTGTTGATGTGAAGAACTGCTCATCTTGCTCTATTTCTGCAATTCAAGCTCATGAGTTTCAATCTTTTCAATCAATACATCGAGAGTGACTGTATCATATAACACAACTTTTTTCAAAATAAAAAAAAACGTTTGCCACTGATCAGCTCGTGGTAACGCTTCAATTATTTTGTTAATCACTTCTTCTCTCGTTTTCACAATCCCAAATCTGTCTAACTCAATTTTTAAATGACAAAAACGTTCAATCTTTTGCCTCACTGTCTCTCCCTTTAAACTATCAAACAAATCAAACTCCTTTTTTAGTAAAGCAATTTTATTCTTTTTAATTTGTTTGCCACCCTCAGCTTTAACCCTTAACGCTTCCCAAACCGATTTTTGATGACCCATCATGATTTAACAATGAAAATATATCATCTCGGATAGATTGTTGAATCAATGCTATCATCTTCTGCTCATATGAGAATTTCCGTTTGTCTTAATCGTAAAGATCATTGAGATGTATCTCTTCATGCTTGTCATTGATCGGTCGACTGTATCCAAACTCTAAGCAGAACAAGCTCTCGTGAGCATATGCCTTGGTCCAGTTCAAGAATCTCTCTTTCCACCATGTATTATCTTCTATATTCTCAAGTTTAGGTGGTTTCGAATAGGTTCCATAGAAGTTATCATGTTTTATGTTATCATTAATTGTTTTTGTTATTGATTTCGGTGTGACGGTTGATGTTTCGGCAGATTCTGATGTAAACGCTTTGTAGAACGTGTTGTAGAACTCTTCAGCCATGATGTTATCTCCTCGAGTCACCTTTAGTAACCAAATGAACAAACACGATCAGTTTTTAAAAAAAATTATCAAACACCTGGATCGGACGGGTATCCGATCGAGTGAGTCAACAAAAGTCAACAGTAACAATGATCGGGTGACAGCGGATCGGGTGGTGATCCGATCGTGTGAGATGCTGTCCGATCGGGTGACAAAGCGCCTTGGATCAGGCTGCTACTTGATCGGGTGACTCTGTGCTTTGGATCAGGTGGCTACTCAATCGGGTGACTATGTGCCTTGGATCGGGTGGCTACTCGATCGGGTGACTCTGAGACTTGGATCTGGTGACAACTTGATCGGGCGAGTATCCGATCGAGTGACTGTTCAAAGCTTGACACTATGTTAGGGATCGAGTGGTGACTCGATCAAGTGGAGATCCGATACTTTGACAAAGCACCTGTATTACAAACAAATGAAATGATTAGGATCGGGTGGCAATTCGTTCGGATTGCCACTCGATTCTTTGCACTTAAAATCTTAGATGAATAAAGTCCCCTGAATCGGATGGTGATCCGATCGGGTGGACCAACAAAGTCAAACTTTTTAATGAATTGCAACGGATCGGGTGGTGATCCGATCGAGTTGCAATCCGAGGCTTTGACACTTATGCTTTAACAACTCAATGTACAATGGATCGGGTGGGTCAACCTTTCCAATAAGATTAATTAAACCAAAAATACGACAATATAAAGAGAAAATAAGGTAACTCTTACGTCGTGCTCATCCATCAGAAGATTGGCGGTTTTCACGTCCTTGTGGATAATATTGTTTTGATGCAGGTAACTCATGCCTTTGGATATATCGATTGCTATCTTCAGTAACAAAGGAAGCTTAAATGAACCATTTTGCTTGTGTAGAAAGTTGTATATGCTCCCTCGTGCGGCTGCTGGTGCTATTACAAAGTATTATATGAACACACTATCATCAACATGATGCCAACAATAACCAACAACTAAAACACTCAAACTCCCAACATTTTGATCAGTGATTTACATGATCATCATAAGCACGAAAAAGATCCCAAACATTATAAGAAACGTGTTCAGAAGGTTATTCTCTTGATGTCCTCGTCTCAAATGGAAATACTCATGAACAGCGTTTCTGAAGCCGCGAGCTGTAGCGTTATGGCAGTCGTGCCCGTTGCGTCTGCCTGCAGCCATGCCCGTTGCGTTTGGCCACTGCGTTTTTGCAGCCGCGCTCTATGTTTCGGCCGCCACGTGCTGTGGCGTTATGGCAGCCGTATGCTATGGCGTTACGGCACCCGCGCCATTGCGTTTTAGCGGCAGCCGTGCCCGCTGCGGCATCTGGTATTGTTTTTGTAATCATAATCTACAAATAAGCTATTTAAAGAAAAAATTAAAATGGGTAACAAGTGTTTATGGGTCACTTTGACTTGTCACCCGACCCGACCCGCCCATCCTACCCAGTGGCGGATCCGAGAATTTTTTTCCATGGGTTCACTTTTGTGGTGGTCAAAGTTTTCACAACCATACATTAGAAATTTCTGGATGGGTCGGGTTAGGTCACTAACAAATTAGGACTTGGAACCATCCGTTGAACCTTTATTATTTAAATATTTTTTTCCATTTTAAACCATGAAGGTTTGTGAACGTATCATACCAATGAAGTCGCTTTAATCATTTTAATATATACTAACAATTTAAAAAAAAAAATAAAAAATCATTTTTAAGGGCCAGGCCACTCAGTTTGGTTAGTGGCCCTATCTCTATCCTTCATCAAGAGCATTGCACGTGCATCTTAACTTGCACCCTGAAATCAACAATTAAACCATTCAAAACTAAACTAATGACAAATAAAGATGGGCATATGAAGTTAACAGGCCTGCTAAAATGGAGAGTTGGATCATCATAGCCTTCAACATACAAGAAATCACATCTCAGGTGAACCTAATGCCACAATCATCCACTAAACAACTGAAAAAAATCAAAAAATTCGAAAACAAATTAGAAGATTCGTAAAAATATATAGGGTTTATAACCATAAAAACTCAGATCTGCAAAGTTTTGCTTGTCATCTCCACCACTCCATCTTCATCTACAACCAAAAACGTCAAAAATTAACGGTAGCACCTTAGATCTGAGAAAACTTTTAGCAGAAAATAGAAAAAACCTACCTGATTTCCATCTTCATCCACCGATTGCAACTATACCGGAGCAAACCTATCAGATCCGGGCTTGTCATCTTCCCTAGCTCTGCTTGTTTCCTGCAAAGTTATTAGAGAAAGAAAAAGTCTTAGATCTGCAAAGTTTTGCTTGCCATCTTCATCTACAACAAATCAACCAAAAATGTCAAAAATTAAGGGTAACCCGGTAGATCTGAGAAAACCTTTGGTAGAAAAAAGAAAAAACCTACCTGATTTCAACTACACCGAAGCTTCATCCTTCTGATTGACGCAAGAATGTTGTTTGTACCGTTCTTGAATGTAGCTAAAAACTCAGATCTGCAAAGCTTCATCCTTCTGGCTCGTGTATCCCCACCGCTCCATCTTCATCTACAACAAAACAAAAAACCCTAAAAGTCGATGGTGGTCCGGTAGATCTATGAAAACATTCAGCAAAAAAAACTACCTGTATCTTTTTTCCACAGACTACAACTACTCCGAAGCTTCATCTTTCTGATTTCATAAGAACGTGTGTTTGTACCGGGGGAAGCGGCCTTGCGAGTTAAGGGTTTCTGGAAAACGAAGGAGAGAGAGAAGGGGGAAGGAAAGATGGTGGCGGATAATGAGGATGAGAATGAAAGTATGAAACCCTAAATGCATTAGGTATCCCGTGTTTATTTGAGTAGAAGGGTATAAGTGGAAAGTGATGTTTTATGGTTCTCAAAAGACTTGTACATCATGCTTTAGGGGTGTTTTAAGAAAATTTAAATGACCTTAAGAAGTCCTTCTAATATGCTTTTATATATAGTATAGATATGCCACCTTGCCTTTTACTAACTAGATATTACAATATAATCATGTTTTCTACAAAAACTTGCTACGAACTCGATTGACGGAGGCGATAGACATTACTGAACTAACATAGTTTTACACCGTTGTTAACCTTACGCCTTTTTTACTCTCTGATCGAGGTTCACGACATTGAAAAATCTTTGTAAACTAAATCACACGTGTATATGTTGACATTTAAGAGATATACAGTCAAGAAAATCAAGAGCAATGGTGATATATTTGCGGATTTGACACTAAAAATAAACAATCAAAAAATAGCTACAATTTAAGGGATGTGTTTTGTGACGGCATCAGATTCCTAATTGATGGTGAAAGGTCTGGTGGCAAGAAAGGCTGCTTCCAGGATGTTGTCAAGCGTTTTCGCTCAACGATTCCATTCATGGGTGGTGTTTTGGCCCTTGTTCCTGTAACTAGAATCTTAGCCCGGTATATCCCATTTTAGTTTTACACCATTGTGAACCTTACGCCTTTTTTACTCTCTGATCGAGGTTCTCGGCATCGGAGAATCTTCGTAAACTAAATCACACGTGTATATGTTGACATTTAAGAGATATACAGTCAAGAAAATCAAGAGCAATGGTGCTATATATATATGCGGATTAGATACCAAAAAATAAACACTAAAAAAATGGCTACAATTTAAGGAATGTGTTTAGTGACGGCATCATATTCCTAATTCATGGAAAAAGGTCTGGTGGCAAGAAAAGCTGCTTCCAGGAGGTTGTCAAGTGTTTTCGCTTGACGATTCCATTCTTGGGTGGTTGGTTTGGCCCTTGTTCTTGTAACTCGAATCCTAGCCCAGTATATCCCATTTTAGCTTTACACCATTGTTAACCTGACGCCTTTTTTACTCTCTGGTCGAGGTTTTCGGCATCGAAAAATCTTCGTAAACTAAATAACATGTGTATATGTTGACATTTAAGAGATATACAGTCAAGAAAATCAAGAGCAATGGTGATATATATGCGGATTAGACACCAAAAAATAAACAATCAAAAAATGGCTAAAATTTAAGGAATGTTTTTAGTGACGGCATCAGATTCCTAATTATTGGAGAATGGTCTGGTGGCAAGAAAAACTGCTTCCAGGAGGTTGTCAAGTGTTTTCGCTCGACCATTCTATTCTTGGGTGGTTGGTTTGACCCTTGTTCCTGTAACTCGAATCCTAGCCCGGTATATCCCATTTTAGTTTTACACCATTATGAACCTTAAGCCTTTTTTACTCTCTGATCGAGGTTCTTGGCATTGAAAAATCTTCATAAACTAAATCACACGTGTATATGTTGACATTTAAGAGATATACAGTCAAGAAAATCAAGAGCAATGGAGATATATATGCGGATTAGACACCAAAAAATAAACACTCAAAAAACGGCTACAATTTAAGGAATGTGTTTAGTGACGGCATCAGATTCCTAGTTGATGGAGAAGGTCTGGTGGCAAGAAAAGCTACTTCCAGGAGGTTGTCAAGTGTTTTCGCTCGATGATTCCATTCTTGGGTGGTTGGTTTGGCCATTGTTCCTGTAACTCAAATCCTAGCCCGGTATATCCCATTTTAGTTTTACACCATTGTGAACCATAAGCCTTTTTTACTCTCTGATCGAGGTTCTCGGCATTGAAAAATCTTCGTAAACCAAATCACACGTGTATATGTTGACATTTAAGAGATATACAGTCAAGAAAATCAAGATCAATGGTGATATATATGCGGATTAGACACCAAAAAATAAACACTCAAAAAATGGAACAATTTAAGGAATGTGTTTAGTGGCGGCGTCAGATTCCTAATTGATGGGGAAAGGTCTGGTCGCAAGAGAAACTGCTTCCTGGAGGTTGTCAAGTGTTTTCGCTCGACGATTCCATTCTTGGGTGGTTGGATTGGCCATTGTTCTTGTAACTCATATCCTAGCCCGGTAAATCCCTTTTTAGTTTTACACCATTGTGAACCTTACGCCTTTTTTACTCTCTGATCGAGGTTTTCGGCATTGAAAAATCTTTGTAAACTAAATCACAAGTGTATATGTTGACATTTAAGAGATATACAGTCAAGAAAATGAAGAGCAATGGTGATATATATGCTGATTAAACACCAAAAAATAAACACTCGAAAAATGGCTACAATTTAAGGAATGTGTTTAGTGACGGCATCAGATTCCTAATTGATGGAGAAAGGTCTGGAGGCAAGAAAAGCTGCTTCCAGGAGGTTGTCAAGTGTTTTCGCTCGACGATTCCATTCTTGGGTGGTTCTTGTTCCTGTAACTCGTATCCTAGCCCGGTAAATCCCTTTTTAGTTTTACACCATTGTGAACCTTACGCCATTTTTACTCTCTGATCGAGGTTCTCGGCATTGAAAAATCTTCGTAAACTAAATCACACGTGTATATGTTGACATTTAAGAGATATACAGTCAAGAAATCAAGAGCAATGGTGAAATATATGCGGATTAAACACCAAAAAATAAACACTCGAAAAATGGCTACAATTTAAGGAATGTGTTTAGTGATGGCATAAGATTCCTAATTGATGGAGAAAGGTCTGGTGGTAAGAAAAGCTGCTTCCAGGAGGTTGTCAAGTGTTTTCGCTCGACGATTCCATTCTTGGGTGGTTGGTTTGGCCCTCTATATTTCAAGTTTCGATCTAGGACCCTTTGTAAGTGTCCTTAGCCTCTTAGTTCGGTTTTTAAATGTTTAAAGGCCGAAAGTCAAAGTTGTCGTAATAACGCTTTGACTATCGGTTTAGACCTAAACGGTCCAGCCATTGTTCGAGGCGAATATGCCTACATGATCGTAATTAGGTAGGTCTTAATCCGTCAAAAGGGCACCTCCTAATTACCACGTTTACTTAGTTAATTGTCAGGTCAAAGTAATTAACATAAAAAGTCAAACGAGTCAGTTTTTAAATAAAATGAAATCTGATAATGTAGAGGTTATAAAATATGTTTTATCACTTTAATAACTTGGTAAATATTATTAGAACATGTCTAGACATGTTCAACCCGACAATTCTAAGTTTAGGCTCGGTTCGCAACCGAAAGTCGCAAAAGTTTGACTTTTGCTTTGACTTTCAGTTCTGACCCGAATTAGCTTAGTATCTTTATGAATTAAGGTTCCTTTGTGACCATGTATAACCCTCTGAGGTTATATTACATGGTCCCTTAGAAATCTGAGTTTATTTACTTGATTTAGTTATTATGCTTAATATTGACTAAAATGCCCTTTTGTCAAAAATGAGATTTTTAACATAAACAACCATGCAAATAAATTACATTCTGATTAGTAATGTTATTTAACTTATTTTAACATTTATCTTCTGGTCACAAACTAAGATTACATAATAAATCGTAAAACATGCTTTTAAAAGGACTAAAATACCCTTTTGCATGCAAATGAAGTTTAAACATGATTTTGACATAAAAATTCATCACTCACTGTTATAATATCATATTTAGGACTAATTGGGATTCTAAGTTAGATTACTTACTGAGTTTATGCATAAGTTTCGTATTAAATTAATAAATGATGATTATGCCCTTTTCACACATAAATTGGGATTTAAATAACATTAACATGCAAAAACCTTTTGTCACTGATATGATATGACAAATAAATTTTTTTAACCATTCAAAGCTGGTCATAAACTCAGAATTTCCTAAACATCGAAATATTCGCCATTTATCGAATTTTACGACATTAAGGTGCATAGTATGGTTTTAAACCATACTTAGCACACAAAACTTTTTGCCTACTGGTTTTATAAACCATTTCTAATATTTTTACAGTAGGTATAAGTCATGAACTCAGAATCCCAAATAGGTCCTTAAAACTATGTGTGAAATGACCAAAATGCCGTTTCGGGGCATAGTTTGGCCATAAATGGTAAACCACACATATATATATGATATCCTATTGTTAATGTAACATAAATTAAATACTTTTACAAAAGGTTTATGACCAGAACCTCAGTTTGCATGTAAACCTCTTTTATAAATCATAAAATCACCAAAATGCCCTTATGAGGCTTAATTCGGTTTTAAAATCTCTTGGGCATATTTTTTGATATCCTACCGATATCATAACATATTTTAAGCATAATAACTTATGGAACTTGTATATGACTCATCCGGTTACCCGTTTATGCTTATACGCGTTCGGTGCGGTTTATGTGACCAGTTTGCATAAATTAGCCGAAACGGGTTAAACCTTATCATTTTAACTTCAAATTCCATAATGTATTTAGTTTACCCATATTATACAAGTCTCCATACTTGTTGGGTCTAAATTACATTCCATTCCGGTCATCGCTTAATCTAGCGTTTTATACCGTAGATTCTACTTTAAAATAACTGGTCTAAGTCCATGACTTAAATAAGACCCATTAGTAATCTAATAGGTTAATAAAACCTTCGTTCTAGAGTAGGAAGCCCCGGTAAAAGCTACCTTCACAGGTTATTTAGACTATACGGCTGAGTAGATTGATATTGCATTTAAAAGCTCAGGTAAATACTTTTAACTTATTTTCCCTTATACGGGCTTGGGATACGGTAAAATATTACCGCTTGGTCAGGTATGGAATCTTTTAATCGGGTTGTTATTAATAAATTACATAACCTATTTTAATCCGTTTTGTTTGATAACATAAACATTAGGGGTTAATGCAACCGTGTCCTGGATATCCTTGGCTCATTTAATTGCAAATGGCCACGACTTAAGCACAGGGTGTAGGCATACACCTGACAGTTGCGTATGTAAAAAGATATACCCACAATGTTGGGGATAACTCCTTATGGGTTTATATTAGTGGTGTGTTGGTTAATCATGTCTCGGCTTCTATACCGGCCCCTAAATGTATGACAAACATGTAAATCTGTATACAAGATTATTATATAATTGTCCCAAGTTATAAAAGAATATTTGTGCCATGTGCATCTAAATCAATTTTCATAAATGTTTTCAAAAGAGTCGGTTAATTGTATTTACCAGTATAAACTGACGTATTTTCAAAAGGCTAAGTGACAGGTACTACACGTACTAGGTTGGGAGCTTCTGGGCGTTAAATAGAGAATCTTGCAAGTTCGTAATGCCTTAAGTCTGTTGAACACGTTTTGTATTATATTTAGATCCGCCTGTGGATCCTTTCTTTACAACCGTCTATATATTCTTTTATTCGTACTTTACACTTTCGGTTTGTAATAGTAATTTCTACCAAGACTTCCGCTGTGTTTTAAACTGTGTATATTTGTCTATGATGATATCAACTACGTCACGATACTCCCCACCGAGCCCACCGGTTTGTGGATAAAATATCGGGGTGTGACAGGTTGGTATCAGAGCCAACATTGAGTGAATTAAACACTAGCCTTTTTATGTTTAATCTCAATGACACGGTAGCACATTCCCCTGACTTCCGAGTCTAGGAAAATGATCTAGGATTAATCTTAATCTTATTTGGTTTATATTTTGTTGTTTCCTTGTTTTTGACAGGACTACATAGTGAACATGCCACCAAGAATTCGAGGAAGAGGAGGAAGAGGAAAAGCACCAATGAGGGGAGGAAGGCATAGCGAAGCAGGGCCTTCACATAGGCGAACCCCTCTGCGTCATTTAGCTCAGACCCATATGATGACTGGAGACACTCCCTGGAACCTGCGAGACGTTCTGTCTCACTTAGCACCTCCCCCTCTTATCACCATTCTTTTGGTCCACAGCAACTTGACGAGCCCCAAGGCTCCCACCATTCATAGCAGTCGGTGTACTCGCACCATTCACATCATTCCTCCCACCATTCTTCGCACCACTCTTACTCTCAGGGTCACTTCCACCCTGACCACTACATCAACACACCAACGGGTTATATCCTGCTGGGTCCAGAAGACCATTTTCTGCAAGACATGGATGTGGACGAGGATCCAGATCCGGAAATGCCACCATCTGGGACGCCCACGCATCCCATTGATATCTCCAGCGGTTCTTCTTATGCAGGATCGCCATACCGAGGCCCCGATTTATGGGCCGAAAGGTGGAGCACCTACAAGTGGGAGTACACTCCCTCTCACCACGACTCACCACTGCCACAATAGACTCCCTCTGAGGATCCGTACTTTCAAGCGGTCACACCACTACCACCACCAGCACAAGAATAGCCTCCGCCACCACCATAATCGTCAAGGCGAAGGAGAAATGCACGAATGTCCATGCGAGGGGGTACACGCATTAGTACCCCACAACCTTCAAGCAATTACCCTCCCATCTATGAAGATCCACAAATGGGTTTGAATAGTCCTCTTAGTCGGTCGATTGGCTTGAATCTCTCTTTCTTTTGAATCGTAACACTATACCGAAAATTGACACTACACCGGCCACTTTTACACCACCACCACCTCCAGTGGGTTATGAAAACCCAATTCTTGCATACCAACATACAACCGGGTACAACCCGTTCGAGCTACAAACTAACACGGGTTATAACTACCAACCACCTGCCTATGACCCATAAGTCGAGGTAGCTAATTTTAACGGCCTCTATCCCTCACCATTTCCTCCAGCATACCCAACTGGGTACCCTGCTTATGGGTATCAATACCCACAACCACAAACCCAACAACAACCTCAACCTCCACCTCAATAACCACAAACACAAAAAATCTTACAAAGGTTGGAAGAGGTTGAACAAAGGGCGGAGGAACGTGAAAGAAAGACCCATAAGTTCCTTAAGGTTCTTGAAAACTTCATCAAGGGGAAGAAGAAAGATCGTTGTGTTGGATCGTTGTGTGACCCTAACGAGTCAATCAGAAGAGTTTACGATCTATTTCAAAGGCGGAATCAGAGAAATAGACGTGAAACAGCTTGATTCTCCTTAATTATCTTCTTATTAATGATTCCAAAGCTTTTATAGATCGTTTGACAAACTGGCAGCACCTCGGCTCTGAATTGGAAAAGTTAATTTCGTCCCAAATGAATCAGTAGACCAGCTATATATAGGGGAGGTAATTTCACACGAACATGTTCAAACGAAATTACGTTCAAGCGAAATCACTAATTTCGTGCGAAATTACCCTTGTGTAATTCCGTACGAAATTACCCTTTAACACACAAAACCTGTTTTCCGACCTGCTGAACACTAGTTTATCCTATCTAGATACAAGACTCTATAAAGACGAAGTTAACAGACATTTATGCACCAACATACTCCCCCTTGGATGTTGACGAAGTCTTTAGCATCAAATCTTCAGTCTTTAGTCTTGATCTATCTTCTTCTCTGTCCAATTTGTCTGACACTGTAAGCATCCTTCAATCTCTATCTTCAAAACTCTTCAAACTCCCCTTTGAGTGTTGATCCAGAATGTAGACTCCCCCTTTCAATATGCTGGAGCTTGAATTCTGGTTCAATCTTTACACTTTCTTTGCCATGGGGATCTTATTTCCTGTTTCTCAAGAATATAACATTACAATCTATTCTTCTTTTAACAACATTTTATGTTTTTATCAGTTTTAATAATCCACTTAAGTATTCAGGTCCAAGTTAATGACCCTGAGTACTCAATTTATCTACCAAGTCCAACTTAATGACCTTGGTTGATCTAATCAAGACAAAGCTGACTTTTGTTCAACATGTTTCAAAAACATTTTTCTGAAAATTACAAGTTTCAACTTAATGATCTTGTTTTGACTTTTCATTTTCCAGGTTTAACAAGATTAGCTCACAACCCATCTTCCAGTTCAGAAACTTCCTGCATCTGCTTCAAACTTCGAATTTGAAGATCAACTTTCCACTTTGGTTTGTCGGAAAATAAAGCAGAAATATCAAATCTTTTTTTTTGGATTTTGAATAAAGTTTCTAAACTAGAAAGAAATACAGAAATGCAGTAAATGAAAACTATTTACAAACATATTTTTGGTGAGCGTGTTAGGGAATCATATTAGCTATTCGACAAGTCACGAGTACCATTAAGCTTTGATTTCATACTCAGAATTAAACAATTCGCTTAGATTGTCGATATACTGATCCACTTAAATTCTCACACAATTTTCAATCTGTCCAGGATACAAATTAGGTGAATTAAGAACTTAAACTCATTCATGTGTCCCACCTCTTGAATATACTCCCGTATCCAGAACCCAATATTCAGTCTTACAGGTGAGTATACCACATATGATATCTGTAAGGGGTTAAATGCGAGGGCCGTGAGAGCTCAGGCTATTGCTTCCGCAAAATCAGAGAGATGACGGCTTCGACTTTAGGTGTGTCCCCCTTAGAGGATCTTTTTTTACAACAGCACATGATTAGCATTTTTCAATGTTTCATCATTTTTTATGTTGAGGGCGGTGCTATATTTCAAGCAAGCGGAAAGTATTATACGGGGACTAGGTCATTGCTTCCGCAAAATCAGAAGTCCCGGGATAATACCCCAGATATCACTGAGTATAAAGACCTAGTATCTCAGAAAGAGGGATCTTTCAAACGAAATTTCAGGGGTTACCTATATATCCAAGTAGTGTTCCCCACGAAATAAGCAACTAAAGATTTAGGTTTATATCCCGAACAAACCTACTAAATGTGTAAAAACCTATCGGCATATCATCAGCGAGACTGTTTAAGACTTTTAAAATTTACATATCTTTAGCATACCGTAACTGTCAAGCCGATGTACTATCATTTTCCCTTTTTACACAAGCTCTTTTCCATTTTCTATTGTTTTTGGATTTTGAAAATATCTCATGTTTTTTTTATTTTTTTATTGTTTTTGTATTTTCTGAAAATATTACCCTATACTCCCCCTAAATACCAAAACAAGTAAAAAATCGACAAACCATTGCAGATTGCTTCTCAACATCATCTACAGTGGTATAAACAATCAGAACTCCCCCTGACAACAAACTAAATTCCCATTATGATTTCAAAACACTACGTTTGTTTTAATCAAAATGGTTTTTCCAGAAAATTACTTTTGTTTGTCTTTTCACAAACTCGGGGTTCTTTTCATCACATTGTTCTTCTTCAATCACTTGAAAAATGTAACAGTTTTAAAATCAATCAACAAATATCACTTGTAGAAAATCAAGTACAATTTAATGTCCCTGATTTACCACTAGTAAGTCGAAATCACTTTCGTGAATTTCTCAAGAAAGATGCCAATTCCTGCTCCACTCTTACCAACCTGGAAGCTCCAGCAAGTCAGGTTTTTATTTGAAGAGATCCACCCAAGCCTGACGGTCCTTGGGTGTTTTTGAGTTTCCGTTTAACAATGGTGAACAATTTGCATCATCCATTGTTAGAACAAAGTTCTCACTTTTTACCTCAACAGATGGCTCATCTGAATTTGATGAATCAGATTCATTGCCTGAACGTGGATCTTCTAACTTTGACAAGTCAGATTCATCGCCCAAACTTGGCTCTTTTGCTTCCGAAGAAACAAATTCATTGCCAGAAGATGGCTCTTTTGTTTTCGCAGAAACAAATTCATCGCCATTCTTTATTTGAACCCAATCCTTACAAAATTTAGGCTTTCCAAATTTGTCAACCTGTGATGTGACAAACATTTCACATTCCTCTTTATACTTAAAAACTTTTATAAGGACTTCATTTGAAAAATTAACTTTCTTTGATTTGTTACCAATTTGATCAGTTAATTTTTCTTTCTTCATCTTTTCTTTTGTCCTCAGATTTGTATCTGATGAATTCGTTTTGCTTGATTTACCATTCATTGTTGAGCAAGTCGATTCATCAGAAATTCTATCTAATTTTCTCGTTTAACCTGAGGACAAAATCTTTTCAAGATACTCCCTCGCTTTCTTTCTTTTCTTTCTCAGTTTGTCTTTCTGCCCTTGTGAAAGTTTCACCTTCTGTTCTTTGGGCTTTTCAGCATTTTTTACTAAGTTCTTCACCAATTTCTGAGATTCAGCCCTCGATCTTCCCTTTGATCTCATTGGGCAATCTCTGGCAATGTGACCTCTGATTTGACATTCATAGCACCTTCTCATCTCAATTCTCTGACTCTGGCAGTTAACAGCAATGTGTCCTTGATAACCACATATGTAACACACTCTGTTATCATACCTTTCTCCTCTTTCAAACCACACACTCAGATCAAAACATTGATTTGCTTTGTGGTAGTCATGTCTCCTCTTGTATCCTTGATTTGACTTTTGAGCACTGTGATCAAACCTGCACCACTTATTACCAACTTTTTGTGAGTTTTGATTTTCAATTTTTTGTGATTTTTGATTGGATGATTGAACAGATGATCTTTTATTTTCATTTTGAAAAATTTTCAAATTTTTAATATTTTGTTTTTGTTCTACATTCTTCTTAACAGGTTTTTGCTTTGAGCATTCACCTATTTCAGTAGAATGTAATACAGTATCTTTAAATTTTTCTTTTAATTCTAAAAATATTTTTCTTTTCTCATTTTCATCATTAGTTTTCTCATCACAATCTTCAATTATGACTTTGTCATAATTTGTGACATTGTCACTTATTGGAATTGCATTGATCGGTTTTGGACATACTAGATCTGGTATTGATGACGAAGTCACAAAACCGTTCAATTTCTTTTCTAAAACATCAATTTTATTTTTATCACATTCAACTACCTTTTCAAGTTGAATGATTTTCTCAAGATGAGAATTTATTTCCTTTTGTTTTTCAATATTATTTTTACCAAAAATAGATTTTTCATTTTCTAAAATTGTTATTTTATTTTGAAATTCTTTTTCATTTTCTTTTAAATTTTTGTTTTCTAATGTCAAACTCTCCACATCATTCAAGAGTTTGACATTTTCTGATTCAGATTTATCACATTTTGAGCACGCAACTTCACATTTTGAAGTTTCATTTATCTCAGATTCTTCTTTCTTTGACATTCCCTCTGTCTTCGTCTTGTATGTTCCTGCAAGAAAAATTTTAACAATATCAAGAGGATTCAAAATTTCATCTAAAGAACAACCTCTCTTAAAATCATATTTCAAAACAGATCTTGCACTAAAACATATTCTGATTTTTTTGATTATTTCAAGAATCACATCCAAACTTATGTTTTCTAAGTTATTTTCTATTTCTTTTATCAACTCTTTCTTTTTTCTTATCACTTTCACAATTGTGTGTTCTAAGCTCTCTGATAAAATCATTCGGACTAAAATTTGAGAACCTAGAATCCTTTTTCAGTTTAATAAAAAATTCATCCCATTCTGAAGGTAATGCATCTGCAAATTTTGATATCTTTTCAGCATCTGACATTCTTATCCCGTATCTTTTCAGATTGTCAAGTAATTCATTATACCGCTTTTCCAAGTCATTAAACTTTTCATATTTCTTACACAAAAAATATTCAGATCTTATAACCCAAACATCCTTTTTCTCATCCTCTTTCCTGTGATCCCAATGCATATCAAACCAATCATTTATTCTTTCAAGTTTAACATTTTCCTTTTCATCAAACATCTTGACCCAATTTTAAAACAATCTGATTTGAAGTGAATTGACACTTTCACACGAATTAACAACTTTCAAACGAAATAGATTCAAGTGAAATAAGCTTTCAAACGAAATTACTTGTTTTCAAGCGAAATTACCAAGCGAAATATAATTTCGTATGAAATCCTCAAGCGAAATCTAATTTCGTGTGAAAATAGACAGCAATTTCAAACGAAATTAAACCCAAACCGTAATTTCGTGCGAAATTATATGGCTATTCCGTGCGAAATTAGGATGACATCAGCATGTCGGCCACCATTTTGTCAAATTGATCCGGTTTTTGTTCGAATTTTGGTCCAATTCTTTCAAGGATTCAATAAAACTGTGTTTCGCGTGTACTGTGAGAAAATTAAGCCATTTTAACCGTAAAATCTCGTTTAATTTTGAAAAGAAGGAGTAGAAGTCAGATTTTCAAGCTGAAATGGTATAAACTCTTCTTCTTGAGCTCTGATACCACTTGTTGGATCGTTGTGTGACCCTAACGAGTCAATCAGAAGAGTTTACGATCTATTTCAAAGGCGGAATCAGAGAAATAGACGTGAAACAGCTTGATTCTCCTTAATTATCTTCTTATTAATGATTCCAAAGCTTTTACAGATCGTTTGACAAACTGGCAGCACCTCGGCTCTGAATCGGAAAAGTTAATTTCGTCCCAAATGAATCAGCAGACCAGCTATATATAGGGGAGGTAATTTCGCACGAAGATGTTCAAACGAAATTACGTTCAAGCGAAATCACTAATTTCGTGCGAAATTACCCTTGTGTAATTTCGTACGAAATTACCCTTTAACACACAAAACCTGTTTTCTGACCTGCTGAACGCTAGTTTATCCTATTGAGATACAAGACTCTATAAAGACGAAGTTAACAGACATTTATGCACCAACACGTTGAAGACCCCTACTTTTTGTCTTGTAATTTTATTTCAATTAAGTCCCTGCGTGGACATTTCTTTTAAATATCAGTCCCTGCGAGGACTTGTCTTTTATTTAGTCCCTGCGTGGACAATTTATTTATTTAAAGACCCGTTTAGGGCAGTTTTGTAATTCTTAGCACTTTTAATGAGAAAATTTCTTTAGAATTACATTTGTTATTATACATATATATGCATTATATCATTGATCAACTACCATTTCAATTTATAATTGATCTGCCAATAAATCTCAAAAAGACCGTCTTAATGGTATAACCTAGCCTATATGTTAATATAGACATGGATGTGATGGTAAAACCCTCTTAAGATGCTAAATCCTTGTTAACATCTAAGAACATGTTAGCACTCCTAACAAATGTGGTTCGAGAAAATCACACTAGTCATTTTAATACTTGGATTCTTCCAATTTTCCTTGTATATCCTAATGATCAAATGAATCATGGCTGATGTCATCAAAGAAGATGACCATATCAAAACATCCATTAGTGATGTTATTGTTTCGCCTTCGGGCCAAGCCCTTCCAATTACATAACAACGACAGTAGTAGTCTATGACTCTCTGTCAAGGAGGTGAAGAACTATGTTCAAACCTTAATACCTTGATCCAATAAGATCATGGTCTATAATTTAAAAATTTTCCTTGTGACTAGGCCTTTTGCGCCACCCTAAAACTCAGAATAGTTTTTATAACCTGGTGTAACTATAGTAAAAAATTCAAATAAATATTCTTCAAAACTGAACAACCGATTAACCGATGTGGTCTATTTTTACTATGGTTAATGAATCACCAAATATGATGATTTAATATAAGACCACTAAATAAGTTGTTTTCATTTGTTATATAGCATTCAAGCTTCACCATGGTTGATTCGCATGAAGCTAATAGTCATCCTACTAAAAGGAATAATAACACAAGATTAAACGTAACGGGTGCTGATCTGCAAGCTTTGATAGACAATGCTGTAACTAAAGTTGTTGGCAGAGTATTCAGAGAGTCGAGTGCTACTCGCACTAAGACCCATTCAGTGGCTCATTCTAAGCCCCCTACCAAAACACATGCATCTAAGAAGGATGACTCTCAACATTCATCAAATCAGAAAAGTAAACCATCCAAGAAGATTGTGTTTGACTAGGAACCGCGTTCCAAGGCTTGTTCTTATAAGTACTTTGTCTCTTGCAAACCAAGAGACTTCACCGCTGAAAAAGGTGCCATAGATTGTATGAAATGGCTAGACGAGATGGAGACAGTTGTTGACATTAGTGGGTGTGCTGAGGAGGACATTGTAAAGTTTGTATCTCAGTCCTTTAAAGGTGATGCCCTAGTTTGGTGGAGGGCACTGAGTCAGGCCTCGGGGAAAATGCCACTTTACAATCTGTCATGGGATAAATTTGTTGATCTGATGAAAGAAACTTTCTGCCCGCAACATGAAGTGGAAAAAGTTAAAGCTGACTTCCTAACTCTGGTTATGAAGAACTTAGATTGTCGAGCTTATGTTACTAGCTTCAACACCATGTCTAGATTGGTACCATATTTGGTTACACCAGAACCAAAGCGTATTGCACGCTCTATTGGTGGATTGGCTCCTGAGGTGAAGGGACATGTGAAGGCTTCAAAGCCTGTAACCTACCGGTCAGCAGTGGATCTGTCTCTATCCCTAACACTGGATATTGTCAGGAATAAGTTTGTAAAGACTACTGATGAAGGGAAGAGAAAGAGAGAGGATGATAACACTCACGTTCGGATAAGAAAAAGAAAGGAAAATGTGGGTTCAAAAAGAATAACAATCAGTCGGGTGAAAAGCCCATATGCAAGAACTTCAAGAGAAACCACTTCAAGAAATGCACAATTGAACCGCAGGCTAATCCTTGTGGAATCTGCAAAAAGAAGGGTCATAAAACATTGGAATACAAGGATCTGAAAAATGCAACCTGTTACGGTTGTAATGAAAAAGGGCACATCAAGACCAACTACCCGAAAAACACAATGAAGCCCGAAGAGGCTAAAAAGACAAATGCCCGAGTATTCCAAATGAATGTCAGGGAGGCAGTACAGGATGATAACGTTATAACAGGTACATTCCTCATAAATGATATATATGCTAGAGTTTTATTTGATTCCTGTGCACATAAGTCCTTTGTAGACATAAAATTTAGTAAACTGTTGAATATGCCTATTAAAACTCTATACATTAAATATGAGGTAGAACTAGCTGATGGTACCTTAGAAATTGGTTCAACAATTGTAGATGGATGTTTCATATCCATTAGGAACCATTCTTTTCCGTTGTCCTCGTTGCCAATGAAATTGGCGGGGTTTGATAGAGTTATAGGCATGGATTGGTTGTCATCTAACCAAGCTCAAATTGCCTGTGATAAGAAACAAGTTATAATCAAAACCCCTTCTGGTGAACCAATCACTATTCAAGGTGATACGCACTATGGATTGCCTGATCAAGTGTCTATGCTTAAGGCATCCAAGTGTTTGAAGAACGGTTGTGTCATTTACATGGCACAAGTAACAGTAGATGTGGATAAGCCCAAGATAGAAGATATTCCTGTTATTTCAGAATACCCAGATGTTTTTCCTGAAGAACTACCTAGATTACCTCCTGAGAGGCAAGTAGAATTCAGAATCAATATTATACCAGAAGCAGCACCAATGGCATGAGCTCCTTATCACCTGGCTCTGACTGAAATGAAAGAACTAAGGACCCAATTAGATGAACTTTTGGAGAAAGGTTTCATTCAACCAAGCTCGTCACCTTGGGGAGCGCCCATTCTGTTTGTAAAGAAGAAATATGGGTCAATGCGCTTGTGCATTGATTATCGTGAGCTAAACAAAGTAACAATAAAAAATCACTATCCATTACCCAGGATCGACGATATGTTTGATCAGCTACAGGGGGCAAGTTTATTCTCAAAGATTGATCTAAGGTCGGAGTATCATCAATTAAAGGTCAGAATTGAAGATGTACACATGACCGTATTTAGAACAAGGTATGGTCACTATGAGTTTTTAGTGATGCCTTTCGGACTCACTAATGCACCTACAGCATTCATGGATCTCATGAATCGAGTCTGCAAGCCATATCTGGATAAGTTTGTCATTGTCTTCAATGATGACATACTTATTTATTCCAAGAGTCAAGCCGATCACGAGAAACATCTTTGATGCATCCTCAAACTTCTACAACAGGAGAAGCTCTATGCAAAATTCTCCAAATGCGAATTCTGGCTTCGCAAAGTCCAATTCCTTGGACATGTGGTAAGCGAGCGTGGTATTCAGGTGGATCCCGCTAAAATAGAAGCAATCATGAATTGGGAAGCACCTAAGACACCTACTGAAATTCGCAGCTTCTTAGGGTTGGCAGGATATTACAGGTGATTTATCGAAAACTTTTCAAGGATAGTTGCACCTCTAACTACTTTAACCCGCAAGAATGTAAAATTTGAATGGGGTCCCAAACAACATGAGTCTTTTGAAATTCTCAAGCAGAAGTTGAGCAATGCTCCTGTGTTGATGCTACCAGAAGGAATAGAAGAATTCGTTGTCTATTGTGATGCATCGCACACTAGCATGGATTATGTGCTTATGCAAAGAGGCAAGGTGATTTCCTACGCATCACGACAACTAAAGGTGCAAGAAAAGAATTACACCACCCATGACTGGGAATTGGGTGCCGTTGTATTCGCACTTAAGTTATGGAGACATTACCTGTATGGAACCAAGTGTGTGATATACTCTGATCACAAAAGTCTAAAACACTTGTTTAACCAGAAGGATCTCAACATGAGACAACACCATTGGATGGAAACATTGAATGATTACGATTGTGAAATTCGCTACCATCCTGGTAAGGAAAATGTGGTTGCTGACGCTTTGAGCAGGAAAGAAAGAGTCAAACCAATATGGATCAATGCTAAGAGCATTGAACTGAGGAACAGTCTAAACGAGAAGTTGTTGGTAGCACAAAAAGAAGCGGTAATGGAAAATAACCTTCCAGAAGAAAGATTAGGTGCAACTATTGATCAGTTGTCACCTGGGAATGATGGAATCCTCAGATTGAATGGTCGAATCTGGGTTCCAATTCATGGAGGACTTAGAGATATAATCCTCCAAGAAGCTCATAATTCCAAATACTCAGTTCACCCGGGTAGTGACAAAATGTATCAAGATCTGAAGGCAAATTATTGGTGGATGGGTTTGAAGAAATCCATAGCTACACACGTAGCTAAATGTTTGACATGCTCAAAGGTTAAAGCTGAACATCAAAAGCCGTCAGGTTTACTGCAACAACCAGAACTTCCCACATGGAAATGGGAAATGGTAACCATGGATTTTATCACCAAGTTACCTAAAACAAGACATGGAAATGATACAATATGGGTTACAGTTGACAGACTGACTAAGTCAGCACATTTCTTGCCCATAAAGGAGACTCATAGCTCCGATAAACTAGCCCAATTGTATGTGGACGAGATTGTGTCTCTCCACGGAGTGCCAGTATCTATTATATCCGATAGAGATACTAGATACACTTCTCATTTTTGGAAAAGTTTCCAACAATCCTTTGGCACTCGCTTAAATTTCAGTACTGCTTATCATCCTCAGACGGATGGACAAAGTGAGCGTACGATTCAAACACTTGAAGACATGCTTCGGGCATGTGTCATTGATTTGGGTGGAAGTTGGGATAATCATCTTCCCCTGATTGAGTTCTCCTACAACAACAGTTACCATACAAGCATTCAGGTCGTGCCATTTGAGTCCTTATATGGAAGGAAATGCAGAACGCCCGTTTTGTTGGGCAGAAGTTGGAGAAACTCAGCTATCAGGACCTAAGATAGTCCTTCAGAGACGGATAAGATTGTTCAGATCCGTGGTCGCCCTGGAAAGGAGTAATGAGGTTTGGTAAAAAGGGCAAGCTAAGCCCAAGATACATTGGACCATTCGAGATCATCGAATGTGTGGGGAGTGTGGCCTATAAGTTGAATTTACCTGAAGAGCTTAGTGGAATTCACAATGTGTTCCACATCTACAATTTAAAGAAATGTCTAGCTGATGAGTTGCTAGCAATGTCTCAAAAAGACGTGCAGATAGATGAAAGCCTGAGGTTTGTCACGAAACCTATATTGATCGAGGATCGGTAGGTTAAAAAGATTCGACGGAAACATGTACCAATTGTGAAGCTGAAATGGGATGCCCGTAGAGGCCCATAATATACGTGGGAAGTTGAATCCACTATGCGACGGAAGTACACTTATTTATTTCAGTAAATCTCAAGGTCGAGATTTATTTTAAGGGGGTGAGGATGTAACACCTCGCAAAATCATACCCAATAAAGTGATGACACGTGTCATATACCCTACACGGGTAATAAAATTAACTTTGAAAGATTGAATGTGTCAACATGCAAATTTTTGCCTCTGAGTGACCATTTATCAAATCCGAGACTTTATAATGTTAATAATATGCTCTTGGGAATGACTGATAATGATTGTAAAACTTTAGGGATCAAATATAAAAAGTTTCAAAATTTAGTCCTCTGATCAATCGCTTACTGTAACACCTGTGCCTCCACGGCCATCAAACAAATACCGAACCAATGAAATATTATATTTCATACTTGGGATTTGTAAAAATATGTGTATCATTTGCACATATCAATTTTTGTTCAATTTCAAACTCTAAATCGCTTTCTGGAAGGTTATACGCGCACCAATGCGTAAATATAACCAGTTTAATTCAACAAACACTCCGGAATAGTGACATAGGCTTAACATACCTTAAATAACCTTTACATAACTTAGAAATAAGTTTTGAAGGCTTTGGTATGGCAAAAACAAGTTAATTCGCTTACAGGGACTAAACTTGACAAACTGTGAAAGTATGCCAATTTGAACTGTAACAGACATTCCGGAACATGACCATAAGTTAAACACACCTTAAATATCCTTTATATAGCTTAGAAATAGGCTTTGAGGGGTTCGGTGTGCTAAAATAAACTTTTGGCTCATTCAGGGACTAAAAGTGTCAAAAAGTGCACAACTTTGCATTTTCGCGCATAACTTACGTTCTGAATACATCCGGACATCCAAAAATTTATGTAAGCACTAAAATATTTTATTTTAGTGTTCGGCATAAGAAAAATCCATTCGTCGCGTCATTTGGATCGTTTTTCGCGCTTATGCGCATTCCGTCGTAATTAAGCGAACATCGCGTTCGTACGACCAAACGAACCAACACCCGACATATTTCTGAGCATGTTTCATGTCCACAATGTTTAGGCAACATTTTAGGGCCTTAAAGTTGGCTTTACGGGCCTTGGAAGTGTCAAAAATGGCTTAAAACATCAACAGGGACTGAAACTGTAATTCTGCAAACATGTTTCTGATCTGCAACTCCCAGGCGGCCCGCCTGAGTTTTAGTAGATCCTGAAGCGGGCCGCGTCCGCCTTTTGGACCAGATTAACTGCATTTAACAGCAGTTTGCAGCTGTTTAATCCTCCACCACACACTCACACATGCTTAGTCAGCTGATAAGAACCATTTTTTAGCCACCATAACTTTCCGACAAGTGTACGCATGAGATTCAAGCACGGTTTCCATGAAACGATCTTAACGGTGGACCGAAAACTATATATACCCCATGCCCCCCATTGCTTAAATCACTAGAATTTTGATTTGAGAAACTCTAAGTTGAAACCATTGTTTCATACCTGAGATTCTTGAATCGAGATTAGCATTCGGGGACCCTTCGTAAGTATTCTTTCGTTCTTTTATTGCTTTTCGAGTCTTTCGAGTCTGAAAGTCAAACTTTGTTTGACTTTCTGCATTGACCAGTTTATGGTCAATGCGAAGTTCGTTTGAACTTCGCAACGTGAGTGTAATCACGTTGGTTATAGTCCCTTGGGACTATGCCTACTGATTACCACGTTGTCTAGGGTCGTAGGGTAAGCGATCTAATAAATCGCTTATACCTCGAACCCGACCCATTTGGTCGATCATTAGGATCCGACCAAATACATTAGGTGACCATAGTGTAGGGAATAACCTTCCGAGGTTATACCTTATGGTCACATCGTTTAAGTAGTTGTATGATAGGTAGTTTATATGCCTTAGGTAAATTACCAGAATACCCATTTCATGTATAATTGGTAATTAAGCATATGTAACCTAAACTTTTGTCACATAACTGATTATGTAACATGTTTAGGCATATAACACTTGTCATAGGGCTAGTTAGGCGGTCCGAACGCGTTTCACGCGAGCGACGCGTTAAAGTAGCATAAGCTACCTAAACGGGTCGTAATGGGTCGTAAGCACTTAGGTTAGGTTTCATTTGGTATGTAGGCTTTGTTAAACCATATGACACGAGTTTCCATACTCGTTTGGTTTACGAACCCTCATTCTATCAAATCCTCCGATATAGGTCCGGGTTATTAACATAGTTACCTATATTAGGTGTCGTTTGATTCCGTGATCTCTAGCATTGCTTGGTGGTTATCTTAGGACTTCTGAGCAATCTCAAGTGAGTACATAGACCCCTATTTTACTGTTTTCCAAACTGTTTTGGGGTGGAACACATGTGCCTACTTGTTACTTTCATGCTTTCCTGTTTTCACATCATATACTTGTTATGTTCAATAGTACACTTATAGTACATGATTTCATTTTTTTCATGCTATGTATGTCCATTTAGTACATACTTAGTACATTATTTTACATTGCATCTCTGTTGCATATGTTCCAGTAACATATGGACACATTGTTTTACAGCTCTACCTTCTATGTTTACTCTAGCATACTAGGTACATTATCTTCATCACATGCTTACATTTTGGTATGACATTTGGTTTGTTTAAATGAGACAATGTACATTCATTAACACCGATCATGCCGCTCGGTAGTAGGTAGTGGTACCATAGGACTTGACAAATCCCCTTCCTGAAATCTCGGGTTTGTTTGGACGTAAGGAATGACCGAATCCGAATACATATTCTTTTGATAACTCACTTTTACATAGTTATCCGACTGTCTCAAGGCTTGGATGTATGAATTTTCACAATACCGCATAAATGTCCATATCAGTATAGCATGCATTTACTACACAAAACATAACTTTGATTTAAACCAAGTTTTACTTCAATACTTTGTTTTGTACATTTTTACTTATGGTTTAAGTAGTCTTATTTTTACTTACCATACATATCATTTTGGTTACACATTACTTGACTACTTTTGGACTATAAACATTTGACATGGTTTATACAAGGACTTTTGACTATTGGTTTAAACATAGACTTATTACATTGGTGGTTTGATTAAGTGATTAAGTAACGAGGCGTGTGTAATATGATACAAGCATGGTGGATACGCCGCTGGTACTTCCTATATATAAGTGTTTGTATGGTATTACATATCGTAGCGTTATTTGAATCATTTCAGTTTATGACATATAACATTTTATACAAATAACATACTTTTCACAATACATTGTTTTACAAACAACTTAACTTATACAAACTCATTTTACATGGTTACTCATTTAACCATGCATTATTCTCTTATTTATACGTATCATCTGAACTTATTGTTTTTCAAATGATTTACAAAGACAAAGCAAATTACAAGGTTCATGACTAAACATTTTCTCAAACATAAGTCATGAAACCTATTTTCACAAAACCTATGTATCTCACAGGCATTTTTATGCTGACGTACCTATTTTCACATGTGTTTTTCAGGAGCTGTTGCATAAGATGATCAAGATACACATAGGCAGACTTGGGCTTTAGTGACAATAAAAGATGCAAGACTAGTTAATTATGTTGTATTTCCTTGTTTGTTAAGACATTGTAACACTTTTAATCAATAAAACGAAACTTCAATTGCCATGGATTTGAAACAATTAATTCTGTTACAACACTCCCCGAAATTTCCGCTACGTTTTGTATGTTCTACGTGGTCGGGGTGTGACACTTACGGACCGTAAAGGTTCAGGCTTACGGTCCGTAAGGACGGTAACTGGGCGATAAAATTCAAAAGCGGTTACGGACCGTAAAGGCTCAGGCTTACGGTCCGTAAGGACTGTGTCTGGGCAGCAGTTTTGGAAAGATGTAGGTTTGTCACCTTATACACCCAAAATTCAAAACCAGCAGAATGCAAATGAATTTGTAATACCTCTTGGACACTAGTAACCTCCGTAGAACAACATGAAACACCTGGAGTGATCTTGTAAGACCTTGTTTCACTATAAATAGAGCTCATTGTTGAGCTTGAGAACTTGCACCTTTAAATTTTCTCCTCTCTACATCTTTTCTAGGATTCCTGGTCAAGAAGGAAGTCCTCTATAGTTCAAGTTTCGAGCTAGGACCCTTTGTAAGTGTCCTTAGCCTCCTGAGTTCGGTTTTTATATGTTTAAAGGCCGAAAGTCAAAGTTCTCGTAATAACGCTTTGACTATCGGTTTACACCTAAATGGTCTAGCCATTTTTCGACGCGAATATGGCTACGTGAACGTAATTAGGTAGGTGTTAATCCCTCAAAAGGGCACCACCTAATTACCATGTTTACTTAGTTAATTGTCGGGTCAAAGTAATTAACATAAAAAGTCAAACGGGTCAGTTTTTAAATAAAATCAAATCTGATAATGTAGAGGTTATAAAATATGTTTTATCACTTTAATAACTTGGTAAATATTATTAGAACATGTCTAGACATGTTCAACCCGACAATTCTAAGTTTAGGCTCGGTTCGCAACCGAGAGTCGCAAAAGTTTGACTTTTGCTTTGTGACCATATTATATAGTTGTATAAACCTCTAAGGTTATATTACATGGTCCCTTAGAAATCTAAGTTTATTTACTTGATTCCGTTATTATGCTTAATATTGACTAAAATGCCCTTTTTGTCAAAAATGAGATTTTTAACATAAACAACCATGCAAATAAATTACATTCTGATTACAAACTGAGATTACATAATAAATCGTAAAACATGCTTTTAAAAGGACTAAAATACCCCTTTGCATGCAAATGAAGTTTAAACATGATTTTGACATAAGAATTCATCACTCACTGTTATAATATCATATTTAGGACTAATTGGGATTCTAAGTCAGATTACGTACTGAGTTTATACATAAGCTTCGTATTAAATTAATAAATGATGATTATGCCCTTTTCACACATAAATTGGGATTTAAATAACATTAACATGCAAAAACCTTTTGTAACTGATATGATATGAAAAATAAATTACTTTGACCATTCAAAGCTGGTCATAAACTCAGAATTTCCTAAACATGGAAATAATCGTCATTTATCGATTTTTACGACATTAAGGTGCATAGTATGGTTTTAAACCCTACTTAGCACCCCAAAACTTTTTACCTACTAATTTTATAAACCATTTCTAATATTTTTACAGTAGGTATAAGTCATGAACTCAGAATCCCAAATAGGTCCTTAAAACTATGTGTGAAATGACCAAAATGCCCTTTCAGGGCATAGTTTGGCCATAAATGGTAAACCACACATATATATGATATCCTACTGTTAATGTAACATAAATTAAATACGTTTACAAAAGGTTTATGACCAGCACCTCAGTTTGCATGTAAACCTCTTTTATAAATCATAAAATGACCAAAATGCCCTTATGAGGCTTAATTCGGTTTTAAAATCTCTTGGGCATATTTATTGAGATCCTACTGATATCATAACATATTTTAAGCATGATAACTTATGGAACTTGTATATGACTCATCCGGTTATCCGTTTATGCTTATACGCGTTCGGTGCGGTTTATGTGACCAGTTTGCATAAATTAGCCGAAACGGGTTAAACCTTATCATTTTAACTTCAAATTCCATAATGTATTTAGTTTACCCATATTATACAAGTCTCCATACTTGTTGGGTCTAAATTACATTCCATTCCGGTCATCGCTTAATCTAGCGTTTTATACCGTAGATTCTACTTTAAAATAACTGGTCTAAGTCCATGACTTAAATAAGACCCATTAGTAATCTAATAGGTTAATAAAACCTTCGTTCTAGAGTAGGAAGCCCCGGTAAAAGCTACCTTCACAGGTTATTTAGACTATACGGCTGAGTAGATTGATATTGCATTTAAAAGCTCAGGTAAATACTTTTAACTTAGGGGGAATTACATATATCCCCCTGCAAACTTCATTTATTACATATATACCCAGCCCAAAAAATAAATTACATATATCCCCTTTCTTATATCTAAAAATATCAAATATACCCATTTTGATTTATTTTATTAAAAATAAATTAAAAAAAATGTCTATTTTACCCTCACATTATCATCTCCAATATTGAAGAATCAAATCATTAACAAGACACAACCGAATCAAACCTTTATCATATAATCTACTTGTTTTACAAAACCAAATTGCATACAGTCTTCTTGAGTTTCTCATTTACAATGATCATACAAATATAAACAGGTGGGAAACAATGAACCCTAAGTTTTATAAAAACAAAAGAAATGAACAGATGTTTTGCTTAGAAGTTAGAATTGTAAATAAAAAATAAAAAGAAATCTACCTTATCACGGTGAACACACAAAAAGGTAAGATGGAAGTTTTATCAAGAAAAATGTTAGTGTATTAAAGGATGCATATTGTATTATACGCAACTGAATATAATACACATTTACAGAAATAAGGAGAAAAAGTAGTTTTCATTACTTGGGATGCTTGGAACGAATCAAAACCCAGAACGCCGGAAAAATCAAATGAGAACGCCGACACTGGAATCGAATCAGAAACCGTGGATGGGGAGGAATGGATAATCTGTATTATTTTCTCTAACCATAAAGGGCATTTTGGTCCTAATATGAAATTTTTATTAAAGAAGGGGATATATGTAATTCTAAACTTATTTTCTCTTATACGGGCTTGGGATACGGTAAAATATTACCGCTTGGTCGGGTATGGAATCATTTAATCTGATTGTGATTAATAAATTACATAACCCGTTTTAATCCGTTTTATTTGATAACATAAACATTGGGGGTTAATGCAACCGTGTCCTGGATATCCTTGGCTCATTTAATTGCAAAGGGCCACGACTTAAGCACGGGGTGTAGGCATACACCTGACAGTTGCGTATGTAAAAAGATATACCCACATTGTTGGCGATAACTCCTTGTGGGTTTATATTAGTGGTGTGTTGGTTAATCATGTCTCGACTTCTATACCGGGCCATAAATGTATGACAAATATGTAAATCTGTATACAATATTATTATATAATTGTCCCAAGTTATAAAAGAATATTTGTGCCATGTGCATCTAAATCAATTTTCAAAATTGTTTTCAAAAGAGTCGATTAATTGTATTTACTAGTGTAAACTGACGTATTTTCAAAAGGCTAAGTGACAGGTACTACACGTACTAGGTTGGGAGCTTCTAGGCGCTAAATAGAGAATCTTGCATGTTCGTAATGCCTTAAGTCTGTTGAACACGTTTTGTATTATATTTAGATCCGCCTGTGGATCCTTTCTTTACAACTGTCTGTATACTATTTTATTCGTACTTTACACATTCGGTTTGGAATAGTAATTTCTACCAAGACTTCTACTGTGCTATAAACCGTGTATATTTGTCTATGATGATATCAACTACGTTACGATACTCCCCACCGGGCCCACCGGTTTGTGGACAAAATATCAGGGTGTGACAGTTTGGCCCTTGTTCCTGTAACTCGAATCCTAGCCCGGTATATCCCATTTTAGTTTTACACCATTGTGAACCTTACACCTTTTTTACTCTCTGATCGAGGTTCTCGGCATTGAAAAATATTCGTAAACTAAATCATACGTGTATATGTTTACATTTAAGAGATTTACAGTCAAGAAAATCAGGAGCAATGGTGAATATATGCGGGTTAGACACTAAAAAATAAACACGCAAAAAACGGCTACAATTTAAGGAATGTGTTTAGTGACAGCATCAGATTCCTAATTGATGGAGAAATGTCTAGTGGCAAGAAAAGCAGCTTCCAGGAGGTTGACAAGTGTTTTCGCTCGACGATTCCATTCTTGGGTGGTTGGTTTGCCCCTTGTTCCTGTAACTCAAATCATGGCCCGGTATATCCCATTTTAGTTTTACACCATTATGAACCTTACGCATTTTTTACTCTCTAATCGAGGTTCTCGGCAGTGAAAAATCTTCGTAAACTAAATCACATGTGTATATGTTGACATTTAAGAGATATAAACAGCCAAGAAAATCAAGAGCAATGGTGATGTATATGCAGATTAGACACCAACAAATAAACACTCAAAAAATGGCTACAATTTAAGGAGTGTGTTTAGTGACGGCATCAGATTCCTAATTGATGGAGAAATGTCTAGTGGCAAGAAAAGCAGCTTCCAGGAGGTTGACAAGTTTTTTCGCTCGACCATTCCATTCTTGGGTGGTTGGTTTGGCCCTTGTTCCTGTAACTCAAATCATGGCCCGGTATACCCATTTTAGTTTTACACCATTATGAACCTTACGCATTTTTTACTCTCTAATCGAGGTTCTCGGCATTGAAAAATCTTCGTAAACTAAATCACACGTGTATATGTTGACATTTAAGAGATATAAACAGTCAAGAAAATCAAGAGCAATGGTGATGTATATGCAGATTAGACACCAACAAATAAACACTCAAAAAATGGCTACAATTTAAGGAGTGTGTTTAGTGTCGGCATAAGATTCCTAATTGATGGAGAAAGGTCTGGTGGCAAGAAAAGCTGCTTCCAGGAGGTTGTCAAGTGTTTTCGCTCGACGATTCCATTCATGGGTGGTTGGTTTGGCCCGTGTTCATGTAACTCGAGTCCTAGCCCGGCATATCCCATTTTAGTTTTACACCATTGTGAACCTTACGCCTTTTTTACTCTCTGATCGAGGTTCTCGGCATTGAAAAATCATCGTAAACTAAATCACACGTGTATATGTTGACATTTAAGAGATATACGGTCAAGAAAATCAAGAGCAATGGTGATATATATGCAGATTAGACACCAAAAAATAAGCACTTAAAAAATGGCTACAATTTAAGGAATGTGTTTAGTGACGGCATCAGATTCCTAATTGATAGAGAAAGGTCAGGTGGCAAGAAAAGCTGCTTCTAGAAGGTTGTCAAGTGTTTTCGCTCGACGATTCCATTCTAGGGTGGTTGGTTTGGCCCTTGTTCCTGTAATTCGAATCCTAGCCCAGTATATCCCATTTTAGTTTTACACCATTGTGAACCTTACGCCTTTTTTACTATCTGATCGAGGTTCCGGCATTGAAAAATCTTCGTAAACTAAATCACACATGTATATGTTGACATTTAAGAGATATAGAGTCAAGAAAATCAAGAGCAATGGTGATATATATGCGGATTAGACACCAAAAAATAAACACTCCAAAAATGGCTACATTTTAAGGAATATGTTTAGTGACGACATCAGATTCCTAATTGATGGAGAAAGGTCTGGTGGCAAGAAAAGCAGCTTCTAGGAGGTTGTCAAGTGTTTTCGCTAAATGATTCTATTCTTGGGTGGTTGGTTTGGCCCTTGTTCCTATAACTCGAATCCTGGCCTGTTATATCTCATTTTAGTTTTACACCACTGTGAACCTTATGCCTTTTTTTACTCTCTGATCGAGGTTCTCGGCATTGAAAAATCTTCGTAAACTAAATCACACGTGTATATATTGACCTTTAAGAGATATACAGTCAAGAAAATCAAGAGCAATGGTGATATTTATGCGGATTAGACAACAAAAAATAAACACTAAAAAATGGCTACAATTTAAGGAATGTTTTTAGTGACGGCATCGGATTCCTAATTGATAGATAAAGGTCTGGTGGCAAGAAAAGCTGCTTCCCGGAGGTTGACAAGTGTTTTCGCTCGACGATTCCATTCTTGGGTGGTTGGTTTGGCCCTTTTTCCTGTAACTCGAATCCTAGCCCAGTATATCCCATTTTAGTTTTACACCATTGTGAACCTTATGCCTTTTTTACTCTCAGATCGAGGTTCTCGGCATTGAAAAATCTTTGTAAACTAAATCACACGTGTATATGTTGACATTTAAGAGATATACAGTCAAGAAAATCAAAAGCAATAGTGATATATATACGCACTAGACACCAAAAAATATACACTCCAAAAATGGCTACAATTTAAGGAATGTGTTTAGTGACAGCATCAGATTCCTAATTGATGGAGAAAGGTCTTGTGGCAAGAAAAGCGGCTTCCAGGAGGTTATACAGTGTTTTCGCTCGATGATTCCATTCTTGGGTGGTTGCTTTGACCCTTGTTCCTGTAAATCGAATCCTAGCCAGGTATATCCATTATAGTTTTACACCATTGTGAACCTTACGCCTTTTTTACTCTCTGATCGAGGTTCTCGGCATTGAAAAATCTTCGTAAACTAAATCACACGTGTATATGTTGACATTTAAGAGATATACAGTCAAGAAAATCAAGAGCAATGGTGATATATATGCGGATTAGACACCAAAAAATAAACACTCAAAAAATGGCTACAATTTAAGGAATGTGTTTAGTGACGGCATCAGATTCCTAATTGATAGGGAAATGTCTGGAGGCAAGAAAAGTTGCTTCCAGGAGGTTGTCAAGTGTTTCGCTTGACGTTTCCATTCTTCGGTGGTTGGTTTGGCCCTTGTTCCTGTAACTCGAATCCTAACCCTATATATCCCAATTTAATTCTACACCATTGTGAACCTTACGCCTTTTTTACTCTCTCATCGAGGTTCTTGGCATCGAAAAATCTTCATAAACTAAATCACACGTGTATATGTTGACATTTAAGAGATATACAGTCAAGAAAATCAAGGGAAATGGTGATATATATGCGGATTAGACACCAAAATATAAAAACTCAAAAAAAATGGCTACAAATTAAGGAATGTGTTTAGTGAGGGCAACAGATTCCTAATTGATGGAGAAAGGTCTGGTGGCAAGAATGGTTGCTTCCCGGAGGTTGTCAAGTGTTTTCGCTTGACGTTTCCATTCTTCGGTGGTTGGTTTAGCCCTTGTTCCTGTAACTCGAATCCTAGCCCGGTATATCCCATTTTAGTTTTACACCATTGTGAACCTTACACCTTTTTTACTCTCTGATCGAGGTTCTCGGCATTGAAAAATCTTCGTAAACTAAATCACACGTGTATATGTTGACATTTAAGAGATATACAGTCAAGAAAATCAAAAGCAATAGTGATATATATGCGGACTAGACACCAAAAAATATACACTGAAAAAATGGCTACAATTTATGGAATGTGTTTAGTGACGGCATCAGATTCCTAATAGATGGAGAAAGGTCTGATGGCAAGAAAAGCTGCTTCCAGGAGGTTGTCAAGTGTTTTCGCTGGACGTTTCCATTCTTCGGTGGTTGGTTTGGCCCTTGTTCCTGTAACTCGAATCCTAGCCTGGTATATCCCATTTTAGTTTTACACCATTGTGAACCTTACACCTTTTTTACTCTCTGATCGAGGTTCTCGGCATTGAAAAATCTTCGTAAACTAAATCACACATGTATATGTGGACATTTAAGAGATATACAGTCAAGAAAATCAAGAGCAATGGTGATATATATGCGGATTAGACACCAAAAAATGAACACTCAAAAAATGGCGACAATTTAAGGAATGTACATAGTGACGGCATCAGATTCCTAATTGATGGAGAAAGGTCTGGTGGCAAGAAAAGCCGCTTCCAGGAGGTTATCAAGTGTTTTCGCTCGACGATTCCATTCTTGGGTATTTGGTTTGGACCTTGTTCCTTTAACTGGAATCCTAGCCCGGTATATCCCATTTTAGTTTAACACCATTATGAACCTTACGCCTTTTTTACTCTCTGATTTAGGTTCTCGGGATTGAAAAATCTTCGTAAACTAAATCACACGTGTATATGTTGACATTTAAGACATATACAGTCAAGAAAATCATGAGCAATGGTAATATATATGCGGATTAGACACCAAAAAATAAAAACTCAAAAAATGGCTACAATTTAAGGAATGTGTTTAGTGACGGCATCAGATTCCTAATTGATGGAGAAAGGTCTGGTGACAAGAATGGCTGCTTCCCGGAGGTTGTCAAGTGTTTTCGCTCGACGATTCCATTCTTGGGTGGTTGCTTTGACCCTTGTTCCTGTAAATCGAATCCTAGCCAGGTATATCCATTATAGTTTTACACCATTGTGAACCTTACGCCTTTTTTACTCTCTGATCGAGGTCCTCGGCATTGAAAAATCTTTTTAAACTAAATCACACATGTATATGTTAACTTTTAAGAGATATACAGTCAAGAAAATCAAGAGCAATGGTGATATATATGCGGATTAGACACCAAAAAATAAACACTCAAAAGATGGCTACAATTTCAGCTTCCTGTGTGGTCAATTGGAAGGCTCTTGCGTTCTTCTTGTTAGTCCCTTCAGCAGGTTTGGCATTGTTATCTGCTGGTTTGACCAATTTAGGGCATTCTGGTCGGAAATGCCCAGCTTCTCCACAGTTGTAGCAAATCTTTGTTTTCTTTCTGCAATCTTCTTCACGATGTCCTATAGCCTTGCAGAAGTTGCAGGTTTCATTACATTTTCCAGAATGTTTCTTTTTACAGTTCCTGCAAAACGGCGGAGTGGAAGATGATCCAGTTCCCTTTCTTTTGAAGTTGCTATTATTACCCACACGAAATCCTTGGGTAATTTTCTGAGCCAATTCCTTCTTCCTGTTTTCTTCTCGCGTACGCACCAGTCCGTCAGTCAAAGTGTTGGCAAATTCCACCGCATCATCGATCGTGCGGGGTCTCGCCGCTTTGACAATATCCCGGATCTCGCTAATTAAACCCCATATGTAGCGAGAAATAAGTACCGGTTCTGGCGAAGCCAGAGTAGGCACAATTCGAGCATATTCAAAAAACTTCGAAGTATACCCTCGACAATCAACATCCACCATTCGGTGGCTCAGAAATTTGTTTGCCATTTGTTCTTTTTCATATTCTGGGCAGAATTTTCTTTCCACCAGACGCTTAAATTCTTCCCAACTCATGGCATAGGCCATGTCACTTCCCTTAGCTTGTAATATCGTATTCCACCATTCTAATGCTTCTTCCTTGAAAAGATGAGAAGCATACATGACTTTATCCTCCTCGGCACATTTACTTATTTTAATTACTGCCTCGGTTTTCTCCAACCAATGCAGTGCAGCAGTCGCCCCTTCATTGCATGCAAATTCAACAGGTTTACAGGCAAGAAATTCCTTGTAAGTGCAACCAGGCGTTGCAGCTTTCATTCTCTTAAGAATTGGGGCCTGCATCACATCATCGTTATTGTTATTGTTGCCGCCTCCATTTACGCTATTACTGAAGTTGTCTTCATGAGTACATTTTCTAGGAATAATTGGTTGAGGTTCAACTGGATTTCGGGCAGCAGCAAGAATTGCTGGAATAGCATTGGCTATTCCTTGAGCAACGATGTTTTCTATGTCTTGTCTATTCAGAAAATGGTCCTCGTTGGTTTGCTCGGATTGGTTAACCTCGTTAACTGGTTCATTACCAGCGTGTTCCATCTGGTAATTAATATATATAACTTATTAGCACAAAATAAATAACAACCAAACGAAATAAACAATCGCACATAATCACGTCAACACATATAGCCAAAATTGTCGACTTTGCGACGTTGATATTTTTATATATTAGTATGCGTCCGTACACACTGGTTATCTTACAAAAGTTTTATTTTAAGTTATTTTACATGATTATATTTTTATTATTATTATTATTTTATTATTATATAATCACAACCACACAGTCACACCACCACCGTCAGCTGGCATCTCAGAAGCGATGTTCCCTCTCGTCGTACTTCCAGGAGATCTGTTCTCCCACCTCTCGGATTCGATTCCCTACGTCCACCAGCTCCTCGCCAAAATAGCGGAGTTTAGCCAAGTTCTCATTGCTCATAGGTGGGTTTGGTGCAGGCTCCGGGTCGAACTGAGGGAAAAAGGTATTAGGGTTATTCAAGAGATTCTGAAATTGCCAGTCAGTGGTCCACCATTCTTCTAGCTCTCCTGGTAGAGGTCGGGGGTGGATAATAGGATCTGGGATAGTAGGTTCCAGATTATCTGGAAGTTGTGCTTCCGCTGGGTAATTGAAGAGGTTTTCATCGGCAGGTCCGATGAGGTCACTAAGTGCCAGTTTACGATCCAACTCCTCCCATGATGGCATTTCCTGGGCTTGCCCTGAACTTTCCCCGATCTCTTTTCCTTTGCCTTTATCATTTGGATCCTCAGTCTTTATAACTTTTCGTGTCACTGGTTTCTTCCTACGCACACGCCTCCAGCCCACGAATCTTCTTCTCTTTTTAGGTTTGGGTTTCTCCTGGGGTTGGGCTTGGAATTCCATAGGTTTATCAGTGTCGGCCCAATAACCGGAAAAGCCCTCGGAAACTTCCATGTCAGCAGAATGGATAGTGATATTCTGAAGAGCTTCAGACAACTCATTCATGCTGTTAGCATATATGAAGAAACACACAAAAATTCTAAGTTAAAATTTTGTAAACCTATTTTCACATAATCACAGAATGGCAATCAGAAAAAATTAAGTATTTCTAAATATTTAATTGGCTTAAATCAGTGGCTCTGATACCACCTTTTTCTGTCACGGCCCCTGGCCCGGGTTTACCCGTTTCAGGAGCCGCGGGACAGAAACCCGTGGTAAATAATATGTTGGCAGCGGAATTTTAACAGGATCTTATCAACTTGAAAATGCCCAATTTATTTTATTTCACATATTTGGGACAAACCCCATAATTTACAGTAAAGGTGATTTCTCAAAGAAATCCCCTATTTTACAAAAACATGTTTACTTATTTTAGTGAGCCACTTCTTCAAGCATGGAGTGCTCCACAACACTTTTTCCTGGATCACAGCAAATCACCTGAAACATGTTTTATCAGCCGATAAATACTGGCTAGTCATTCAAGTTGCACAAAACGACACATTGTTATAATATACAGTATTAAGGGTGATTACATTGTTTCTATCTACCAATTACCCCAAATCGGTATTTGTCACTTGACAGTATCTGTGACTATGGTCAGATCACCCATTGGCTAACCCGTTGTCCAATGGTGACGGGTATCAAGTAATGTATACAAAACCCCACATACCGACATTAATTGAAGATTACAAAGACTTAATCCCTTTAATTATAACTTTGAAAACAAGTAGAGTTTTAAGAAAACAATTTGATAAAAAGAGAATGACTCACATTGCAAGTTTAGACGGGCAATGTTTAGCCTACTGATTTTAGCCTGGTTAACCTAATTCAAATAAAAATGCACACGAAAACTAGGTCAGTAACTTAATACAACTTTTACGACAACTCACGAGATCAAAACCCTCACGACGAATGAAAAAGTATAGCCCAAACACGGGCAGTACTTAAACATCCATCGGATAGGTTTTTATCGATCAGACATTGAATCGTAGCAGTGATCGAGTTATTGCCCTGTTATCGTGGCAGAATTTCGTGCTTGTGTGTGTTTTTGGAGTAAACAGATGATATCTCAGCGTACAAATTGAATTTTAACGTCGAACCAACGCCAAAATGCAAGTGCCAAAGCCCTATACTTATACTGAAAAATTGACCCGGTCGCGTGGCGCGACGGGTACCCTTCTAGGGTAGGGTAGCTTCGTGGCTTACATAGCCTTGGTGAGTCACAATTCGACGAAACTCGCATTCTACAACAAACTGTGCAGATAATAACGATTAGGGAATACCCCCTTGAGTTTTAGGGGCCCTGATCCTAGTTCCGATTGTTCTGAAAATTTTAGGGGTCATGCAATATTACTTGGGGGTCTCAATTAGGGTTTCCTATTGGAACAAATAAAATAAGAAATAATAATTTTAATGAGATTTGTTACATTAGAAAACAAAAAATAAACACTCAAAGGATGGCTACAATTTAAGGAATGTTTTTAGTGACAGCATCAGGTTCCTAATTGATGGAGAAAGGTCTGGTGGCAAGAAAAGCCACTTCCAGGAGGTTGTCAAGTGTTTTCGCTCAACGATTCCATTCTTGGGTGGTTGGTTTAGCCCTTGTTCCTGTAACTCGAATCCTAGCCCGGTATATCCCATTTTAGTTTTACCTCATTGCGAACCTTACGCCTTTTTTACTCTCTTATCGAGGTTCTCGGCATTGAAAAATCTTCGTAAACTAAATCACACGTGTATATGTTGACATTTAAGAGATATATAGTCAAGAAAATCAAGAGCAATGGTGATATATATACGGATTAGACACCAAAAAATAAACACTCAAAAGATGGCTACAATTTAAGGAATGTGTTTAGTGACGGCATCAGATTCCTAATAGATGGAGAAAGGTCTGGTGGCAAGAAAAGCCGCTTCCAGGAGGTTGTCAAGTGTTTTCGCTCGATGATTCCATTCTTGAGTGGTTGGTTTGGCACTTGTTCCTGTAACTCGAATCCTAGCACGGTATATCCCATTTTAGTTTTACACCATTGTGAACCTTACGCCTTTTTTCCTCTCTGATCGAGGTTCTCGGAATTGAAAAATCTTCGTAAACTAAATCACACGTGTATATGTTGACATTTAAGAGATATATACTCAAGAAAATCAAGAGCAATGGTGATATATATGCGGATTAGACACCAAAAAATAAACACTCAAAAAATGGCTACAATTTAAGGAATGTGTTTAGTGACATTGAGGGTTCAAAGGTTGGAAAATAATCAAAATTCATGTTCTGACGGTCCTTTACGGACCGTAGGCCCTAACCCTTATGGTCCGTAAGTGGTTTAGAGAGGTTTGCGCACCAGAGGTCTTTAAGGACCGTAACGTCGGACCTTTACGGTTCGTAAGGCCTGAGCTGGAAGATTGTTTTGCTGGCAGCTACACCCTACAGCTCTTGTAACCTTGCTTTGACTTCTGCCACCTCTAACCTCCTTCTTCCACCTATGTTGAAACTAATCAACACCCTAGGATCCCTTCTAACACTTGGCACAATCTTCTTCAACCTCCATCACTATAAATAAATGGTGTCCTTCACCCTTTTTCCTTTACACCCTTCAATCTTTCTTTCTCTCTATTACTTGGAGTAGCTTTTGGACCAAGAAGCCTCCTTCTCTAGAGTTTAAGATTTCCATTGAACACTTGTAAGTGTTCTCTCTCAGTCTTTTTCCATTATTTGGCTAGATATTAGCCGAAAGTCAAGCAAATTGACTTTTGCTTTGACTTATGATTCTGACCATCGGTCCAGTAAATGTTGGAATCAAACTTTGCAACTTGATCATAATAATCAAGGTGTTAATCCCTTGTGATTACACCCTCTAGAAATCACGTCAAGTAGGCGAAATGACGAGTCAAAATATATAAAATGAAAAGTAAAAAAGACAGATTTTGCAAATTATAATAAATGAACTTCTAAGTATCAAAACCCAAAATTTTAACATCATAACAGTTTATATAACATATTAGGACATGATTTATCATGTCAACTCGTCATTTTCAGTTTTGAGCTCATTTCCTAGTCGAAAGTCAAATAGTTTGACTTTTGCCTTTACTTTCGATTCTGACCAGTTTGGTCAAACTTAGAACCCAATTAAGGTTCTTATGTGAGCATACTCATATAGGGAATAACCTTCTGAGGTTATACCTTATGGTCATGTCGTTCGATGGGTTTATTGATGAATCAACATTATATACCTTAAAATGCCAAAAATGCTCTTATGGTATAAAAATGGTTTTAAAACCAATAAGACAAATAATTTGATTTTGAAACTGATTTTATAACATTATGAAATATATTTTTTGGCATAATGGACTCGTCATAGACCTATTCGACCATCTGATGCCATATAGGCGCGTAGTACTAGTATAATATAAATAAAATATATAAACTAGTTGAATTGGGTCAAAACTTTTCAAAACCATTTCTACTCAGAATGTTTGGTTATTTAACCTGTACGATATGAGTCCTTGTACTCGAAAGGGTATATAACACATTCTATCCAATCAATACTTAATCTAGCGAACCGAGCGTATCCTTGAGTTAACCGGTCAAAGTCAAAGACTAATAAATGACCCGTTAACATTTTAACAGATAATATTTTCGTTCATTACAGACTAGAAGCCTCTAGTAAATTGCGCTAAGTTGAGTTTTTCTTAATTATGGTTGTGCTAAAACTATTGATATTAATAAAGACTAGCATAGGTAAATACTCTTAACCTATTTTATTTTATAAAGGCTTGGGATATGTGACTAGCCAGTTGGTCGGGTATTGTAATAAGGCGAATGATATCATAGAACTGCAAATAACCCATTTTAATCTGTATTGCTTGATAACTTAAACACTTGAGGATTAATACGACCGTGTCCGGGCGTCCCGACTTATTTAATTGCAAATAGCCATAACTTAAGCGCGGGGTGCAGGCATATAACCAACAAACACTTGATGTCGGGTTAAAATAAGTGTATTTTATATTAATTTGGGTGGGTATTTAGTATGTTAAACGTGTCAATCTGTATTAGATTCTATACTTATGTGCATTGTTATTTTGTTACTTGATAGGTATTAAAAGGGGTTAAATGAGAGAAAGCGAGCTTGAAAGTGGGTTCGACAAGACAACGCAGGGCAGTAAATGAAAGAAACTCATCTGATGAGCTTTGGCGACATGCGGACCAGTCTAAGTCACTCTCTGCGACACTTTGGAGCAATCGAGTCAACGTCAGAGCTAATAAATCAAGTCGGTCAAGGGCTAACACCCCCGCGACACGCGGGGGGTGGTTTGGGGATGTCCGTGACGTGCGGAGAACTCCTCTTACGGGAACATTATAAAATTCGGCCAAAATAGGTTTTTGAGGGGATACTTCTCATAATTCTCATCCCTAGCCGTCATATATGAACTCTGAGGCGATTTTAGCACGAAGATACCATTCTCGATGCCATTTTTCATTTCTCATTCATCCTCGATCAAGATTGAAGCTATGAAGATAATCATGAGCGGCTAAAATGCTTGTAGCTTCCACCCGGATGAAAGATTGTGTCGTTTTATATTGAACTTTGTTGCGGATTCTTTTTAACTGGTAAATCTTGACTACTTATGTTGGATTTGTGAAACGTTTCTATAAGGAAATATCAAATCCCTTGGAGCAATATCCTCCTGCCTCATTAATTCATTTATTGTAATTATGTAGTCAATATGTATCCTTGTATAGGGGAGGCTACATTACATTGAGCATGAAACGCCTCGGCTAGATTTGCATCAAGGGAGACTGATTTTTTTGCATAAGAAGCGAGTTGAGGATATGTACTGGCATAATGGCCCGTTTGGCGACAAAGTTGGCAATGAGGGGGTCGTTTGGTGTAGGAAAGGCCACGGCCACGGGATGATGGAGAGGGACAGCTGTAACACCCCAAAACCGAATATTTAATTTGCTAGTTTGTTATCATGTTTAACAAAATGAGGTGTAATAACGGGGTTAGTAAACCTAGTTAAATGTCTAGCAAATTAAGTAAAGGAATGAAATTAACGCCAAATATGATGGTGTCATGAACTTAAGGGACTAATGGTGACATATTAGAAAGTTGGAATGATTAAATGAAAAACAAGAATAAAACACACACACATCAGGCGTGTGTGTGTGTGTGTTCGACGCCAGAGCCAAGAAGCAAAGGAAAACCCTTCTAATCACTCAAAATCAGCCAATTGAAGCCCTAATCGTGACTAAATCTCATGCATGTCAATGATTTGTTGATCATCTAGGCCTATTAAAGCTTAAGGTAAGAAGAAATTGATAGTTTGGTGATTTTGAATATGTAGGGTTTCAAGAAATTCCATGTGTTTATATGAAATTAGTATGATATTGAACTAAGATCATCATCTAGAACATCATGAATGCTTGAAATCGATTAATTCAATGTTGGGAGTGAAAGCCCACTTAGAGTAGAATGAATATGTGTAGTAAAGTATGAAATTGGATGAGGGAATGTATGATGATTGTTTATAATGATAAATTGTTAGTTAGGGCTGAATTAGAAGAGAAGTTATGTGAAATTCTATGGAATATTGATGTTCTTGATGATATTGACATGGATTGGTCATGTTATGCAAATGATACTTGTACATTGTGCCTTATTTGTTGTACGCCCACAAAGTGTTTGATAAAATGCCTACATGAAACTTGAATTGATTCAAGTTTGTGTTAAAAAGTTAGTAAATTCGTCATTTTGACAGCCCTAGATAGTCATCTTGTAAAGGCCGTATCTCATTCGTTATTAGGAGTTAGACAACGAGCCTTATATCGTTGGAAAGCTTGTTTCGCATGTTACAATTCTTATTTGGTCACAAGATGCTGGTTATGAGATTTAGTGGGTCAAAACAGCATGAAAAGTTAGTAAATTCGTCATTTTGACAGCCCTAGATAGTCATCTTGTAAAGGCCGTATCTCATTCGTTATTAGGAGTTAGACAACGAGCCTTATATCGTTGGAAAGCTTGTTTCGCATGTTACAATTCTTATTTGATCACAAGATGCTGGTTATGAGATTTAGTGGGTCAAAACAGCATGAAAAGTTAGTAAATTCGTCATTTTGACAGCCCTAGATAGTCATCTTGTAAAGGTCGTATCTCATTCGTTATTAGGAGTTAGACAACGAGCCTTATATCGTTGGAAAGCTTGTTTCGCATGTTACAATTCTTATTTGATCACAAGATGCTGGTTATGAGATTTAGTGGGTCAAAACAGCATGAAAAGTTAGTAAATTCGTCACTTTGACAGCCCTAGATAGTCATCTTGTAAAGGTCGTATCTCATTCGTTATTAGGAGTTAGACAACGAGCCTTATATCGTTGGAAAGCTTGTTTCGCATATTACAATTCTTAATTGAAAGTCGAAGTCGGAATATGTGATTAAAAAGGGGGAAAGTGACCCCGAACAGCTGCTGCGTGGAAAATGCAGCAATGAAAATAATGTGTTTTATGAACTTAGAACATATGATTTTCTAGTCACCAATTTACTAAACACTAAATATTGCTTTGGGTGAATGTTACAGTTGTTAAGGTGTGTTTAAAGCGTTACTATGTGTAAAATTGGCGTTAATATATAGCATGGTTAGCCTTTCGGATATGATTGTAATAATAGAGAAGTCAGCCGTATTGTAGTAGATGATCTATGTGTCGTGTATGATGATAATTGAGTTGCTTGAATAAGGAACAAGGTGACTTTTAGTCTATATGCCTTATGTATGTGGTATTTGGTTAATAAAAGGTCAAGTAATGTATGAATGGAAAGAAACGAATGTAGTATGAATGAGCATGTGTGCTAACCAAAATGTAATTGTGATGACATGTAAGGATAGGAATCACATTAGCAAGGACTCGAAAACGGAAGGTTAACGGGTCAAGCGGAGGCGAGGAAACAAGCATGAACACTAACACTTGAGGTAAGTGACTTTCGATTCACTTCTTAGTATACATATAAAGTTTTCTTGTGTGTGGATGAATGGAGATGATTGATGTATATATGTAGGTATCGGTATATGTATGTACACAAGTAGTTATGTATAAACATGAGCATTATGTATTTGAGTGTGAAGGTACATACGTGTGTAGGTATGAACGTATATATATATGTGGATGCAAGTATGTATGTATGTGAGTAGGTGGGTATGTATGTACTTATGAATGTGTGCATGTATGTATGTATGAATGTATGTATGTATGTAAGTAGGTATGTGTGTACGTAGTTATGTATGTAGGTATGTAAGTACGTATGCGAAGATGTAATCTTGTATGTATGTAAGTAGATGCGTGGGTATGCAAGTAAAGATATGTATGTATGCACGTGGATATATATATATATATGATTTGTATACATGGTTTTAATGCATTTAAGTATTGACGTCTTTAACAGTGTGCTTCGAGAATGAAATGTAATGCAGGAAGACATAATAATGGATGTATGTACATAGATGTGTATTTATGTGTATGCGAAGATACGTATGTGTTTATGAACGTATGTAGAGATGTAGTAATGTATGAGCGTATGTAGATATGTATTTGGTATATATGAAGGTACGTATGAGAATATGCAGGTATGTAGAGATATAGGAAGGTATGTAAGTGTGTAGATATATATGTATACATGTAAGAATGTACATGTGCATGATTTAGATACGTCGAGGAATACGTTATTAATAGTGTGCCTTGAGAATGAAAGGTAATGCAAGTACATTATTGGAATTTCGCCAGAATATGGATATGCGGATGAAATGCCAAAAGTTAGAAAGATAACGCAATGGAAGGAGTACGAGATTTGAATCTTGTTTATGTCTTGTGTACTAATGTGATGAATGTATGTGGTGAGTGCAGGTTGCGTGGATTTAGCATCAGTATGAAGGATAGAAAGATTGAAGATCGAGTCAAGGGCAAAGGATTGTACGGGAAGGATCGGTTACATAGTTTAACAAATGTAGGTCCGAAGTATTAATATAATGGAACGTGGTAAATCCTTTTTAATGAGTGTATGACATTTGGTATTCGAACTTTCCTGTAAGTACTATGTCTATTAAAGAACGAAATTTTGGGTTCATATTTTCCGCTGTGTTGTATTTTTAAGTTATTACAAGTTAGTCTTACAGGGAATTGTTCATAATACGAACGGGTCATGCCCGATTTTTGTTAAATTATAGCATGATAATATTACTTTCGGATTAGGAAATTTTGGGCGTTACAAGTTGGTATCAGAGCCCTGGTTTGAGCGAAATCAAGTATGAGGAGGCAAATACTTGAACTCAAACCTGTGTGCTCTTGTGACAAGAAACCCGTACAATCCATGACTCGATCAAGATCTAAGGGTAGAAGCCAAGGTAAATATGTGCTTAAGTATGTATTGGAAGATAACTAACAATATGTTATGTGTAAGGTAAGCATGGTTGCTTGGAAAGAATGATCTGTGGATGCGGTCTAGCACCGGCACCAAGGTATATAATATGACATATCGACCCAGGTACGTATATTTAATATATGTAAGTACATGTAATGGTAAAACCTATCAATGAAAGGAAGATTTTAAAATGGAAAATAATGATAAGAATGGTAATGAAGTTTTGGAAATGTTACACATGCCGAAACCTAATTCTTCGGACATAAGGTGACAATTACACGAAGACACGAAACTAGTATGTGGATTGTGTACCTGGCCAGTACACGAGAAGCATATGACGTTCGTGAGACCGTGATAATTGCTACAGGTATGTCCGTTAGAATTAAGTAGTAGGTGGACGTGAGGGTGAAGGGAAATGTAAGACTCCCAGGAATGAAAGTATGAATGCTATGTTAGAATCCGCGAAACGGATTCGAAACATGAAAGAAGTTAAAGTATGAATGCAATGCTTGAATCCGCGAGATGGATTCAAGGGATGAAAAGCGTAAATGCAATGTTTGAATCCGCGAGACGGATTCAAAGAATGAAAGATATGAATGCAATGCTTGAATCCGCGAGATGGATTCAAGGGATGAAAAGCGTAAATGCAATGTTTGAATCCGCGAGACGGATTCAAAGAATGAAAGATATGAATGCAATGCTTGAATCCGCGAGACGGATTCAAGGGATGAAAAGCGTAAATGCAATGTTTGAATCCACGAGACGGATTCAAAATATAGAAGGTAGGAAAAGTATGAATAATGTGTTCGAATCCTCGAAACAGATTTAAGTTATAAAAGACGGAACTAGTCTACATAAGAAGAAGTCAATAGCTTGACCATGTATGCGTCAAACAAGTCATATAAGTAAATGTAAAGCAAATGAACAAAAGAATGATAGGAATGAAAATGTTCGAATGTGTAAGTAATTACGGACCAGACAAGTAAATATTTCTTAAGTGATATGATTCAAATTATGCTTAAACTTTCATGTATATATATATATATATGAATATATTTATGCAAATGCGTTTCATACAAGAATGGTCGAAAGGATAAATGGGTAATACGGGTCGGATGGCGCTCGCTATTTGAACTCGGTAGCTAATGTTTTGATTTGTTAAGCCTTATACTCATAGGTAAGCTTGATGAATGGGCATGCAATGTCACTAACCGGAAAGGAATGATCATCGTAAGATATGGGTAACGAATCAATAGAAATTACTTCCTTCAGGTACGTATAAAGAGGGTTGTAACTTTAGTAGGAGGTTATGACTCGACTAGAGAGGGATGAGTCGGAGTAGAATATGTATATACAAAACCGTAAAGAAAATGTGAAGTGAACTTCAAAATGTTCGTAATGATCGTCGGGTGGTATTGAACCTGAATGCTCATAACCGTGGAAATTCTGATAGAATGTAAAAAAAAAAAAAAAACGACAAGTATCGTTAAGGAATGCTAACTTTGATGCTCGGCTTGTTGGCCATGTTCATTTGAACAAGACATTGTAGAAAAGATACGCATGACATAAATAACACTAGTAACCATGGTAATATATCGACCCCTCCTATGAGCTTAAAGGTAATCGGAAGTAATGATAGTAATGAGATGTTTAGGATGACTCATAGTGAACAAAATGAAAGATAGCATATGATGTATGAGTAGTATGAAATAAATCGATTTATTTCGATTAGCAAATATATGAATGTAATATGCTTAAGTAGGAAGTTAGAAACAAACCGCAGATTTAGGTTTGTACGATTTATGATTGTATACAAATGGAATAAATTCGATGAGTGAAACGTTAGTGATGATATGTGTTAAGAGCTAGTATTATAAAGTAAAAGGCACTAATAAGAGCTCTGGAGCAGAATCTGACATAAGTATAATTATGAAAGTAATTTACTTAATATAAGGCATAGGCACGACGTGTACAATTACGTTCATGCATGAATAAAACCTTTGCCAAGATCCTGAATGCGTTTAGGTTGTAGTAAGTATTATGTATGAACAACCTGATAAGGGTAAGAGTAGAATTGGTCTAGTTGAATGAGAAAGGTTTCGGGGACGAAACCTCATTTAAGGGGGGTAGACTTGTAACACCCCAAAACCGAATATTTAATTTGCTAGTTTGTTATCATGTTTAACAAAATGAGGTGTAATAACGGGGTTAGTAAACCTAGTTAAATGTCTAGCAAATTAAGTAAAGGAATGAAATTAACGCCAAATATGATGGTGTCATGAACTTAAGGGACTAATGGTGACATATTAGAAAGTTGGAATGATTAAATGAAAAACAAGAATAAAACACACACACATCAGGCGTGTGTGTGTGTGTGTTCGACGCCAGAGCCAAGAAGCAAAGGAAAACCCTTCTAATCACTCAAAATCAGCCAATTGAAGCCCTAATCGTGACTAAATCTCATGCATGTCAATGATTTGTTGATCATCTAGGCCTATTAAAGCTTAAGGTAAGAAGAAATTGATAGTTTGGTGATTTTGAATATGTAGGGTTTCAAGAAATTCCATGTGTTTATATGAAATTAGTATGATATTGAACTAAGATCATCATCTAGAACATCATGAATGCTTGAAATCGATTAATTCAATGTTGGGAGTGAAAGCCCACTTAGAGTAGAATGAATATGTGTAGTAAAGTATGAAATTGGATGAGGGAATGTATGATGATTGTTTATAATGATAAATTGTTAGTTAGGGCTGAATTAGAAGAGAAGTTATGTGAAATTCTATGGAATATTGATGTTCTTGATGATATTGACATGGATTGGTCATGTTATGCAAATGATACTTGTACATTGTGCCTTATTTGTTGTACGCCCACAAAGTGTTTGATAAAATGCCTACATGAAACTTGAATTGATTCAAGTTTGTGTTAAAAAGTTAGTAAATTCGTCATTTTGACAGCCCTAGATAGTCATCTTGTAAAGGCCGTATCTCATTCGTTATTAGGAGTTAGACAACGAGCCTTATATCGTTGGAAAGCTTGTTTCGCATGTTACAATTCTTATTTGGTCACAAGATGCTGGTTATGAGATTTAGTGGGTCAAAACAGCATGAAAAGTTAGTAAATTCGTCATTTTGACAGCCCTAGATAGTCATCTTGTAAAGGCCGTATCTCATTCGTTATTAGGAGTTAGACAACGAGCCTTATATCGTTGGAAAGCTTGTTTCGCATGTTACAATTCTTATTTGATCACAAGATGCTGGTTATGAGATTTAGTGGGTCAAAACAGCATGAAAAGTTAGTAAATTCGTCATTTTGACAGCCCTAGATAGTCATCTTGTAAAGGCCGTATCTCATTCGTTATTAGGAGTTAGACAACGAGCCTTATATCGTTGGAAAGCTTGTTTCGCATGTTACAATTCTTATTTGATCACAAGATGCTGGTTATGAGATTTAGTGGGTCAAAACAGCATGAAAAGTTAGTAAATTCGTCACTTTGACAGCCCTAGATAGTCATCTTGTAAAGGCCGTATCTCATTCGTTATTAGGAGTTAGACAACGAGCCTTATATCGTTGGAAAGCTTGTTTCGCATATTACAATTCTTAATTGAAAGTCGAAGTCGGAATATGTGATTAAAAAGGGGGAAAGTGACCCCGAACAGCTGCTGCGTGGAAAATGCAGCAATGAAAATAATGTGTTTTATGAACTTAGAACATATGATTTTCTAGTTACCAATTTACTAAACACTAAATATTGCTTTGGGTGAATGTTACAGTTGTTAAGGTGTGTTTAAAGTGTTACTATGTGTAAAATTGGCGTTAATATATAGCATGGTTAGCCTTTCGGATATGATTGTAATAATAGAGAAGTCAGCCGTATTATAGTAGATGATCTATGTGTCGTGTATGATGATAATTGAGTTGCTTGAATAAGGAACAAGGTGACTTTTAGTCTATATGCCTTATGTATGTGGTATTTGGTTAATAAAAGGTCAAGTAATGTATGAATGGAAAGAAACGAATGTAGTATGAATGAGCATGTGTGCTAACCAAAATGTAATTGTGATGACATGTAAGGATAGGAATCACATTAGCAAGGACTCGAAAACGGAAGGTTAACGGGTCAAGCGGAGGCGAGGAAACAAGCATGAACACTAACACTCGAGGTAAGTGACTTTCGATTCACTTCTTAGTATACATATAAAGTTTTCTTGTGTGTGGATGAATGGAGATGATTGATGTATATATGTAGGTATCGGTATATGTATGTACACAAGTAGTTATGTATAAACATGAGCATTATGTATTTGAGTGTGAAGGTACATACGTGTGTAGGTATGAACGTATATATATATGTGGATGCAAGTATGTATGTATGTGAGTAGGTGGGTATGTATGTACTTATGAATGTGTGCATGTATGTATGTATGAATGTATGTATGTATGTAAGTAGGTATGTGTGTATGTAGTTATGTATGTAGGTATGTAAGTACGTATGCGAAGATGTAATCTTGTATGTATGTAAATAGATGCGTGGGTATGCAAGTAAAGATATGTATGTATGCACGTGGATATATATATATATATATATATATGATTTGTATACATGGTTTTAATGCATTTAAGTATTGACGTCTTTAACAGTGTGCTTCGAGAATGAAATGTAATGCAGGAAGACATAATAATGGATGTATGTACATAGATGTGTATTTATGTGTATGCGAAGATACGTATGTGTTTATGAACGTATGTAGAGATGTAGTAATGTATGAGCGTATGTAGATATGTATTTGGTATATATGAAGGTACGTATGAGAATATGCAGGTATGTAGAGATATAGGAAGGTATGTAAGTGTGTAGATATATATGTATACATGTAAGAATGTACATGTTCATGATTTAGATACGTCGAGGAATACGTTATTAATAGTGTGCCTTGAGAATGAAAGGTAATGCAGGTACATTATTGGAATTTCGCCAGAATATGGATATGCGGATGAAATGCCAAAAGTTAGAAAGATAACGCAATGGAAGGAGTACGAGATTTGAATCTTGTTTATGTCTTGTGTACTAATGTGATGAATGTATGTGGTGAGTGCAGGTTGCGTGGATTTAGCATCAGTATGAAGGATAGAAAGATTGAAGATCGAGTCAAGGGCAAAGGATTGTACGGGAAGGATCGGTTACATAGTTTAACAAATGTAGGTCCGAAGTATTAATATAATGGAACGTGGTAAATCCTTTTTAATGAGTGTATGACATTTGGTATTCGAACTTTCCTGTAAGTACTATGTCTATTAAAGAACGAAATTTTGGGTTCATATTTTCCGCTGTGTTGTATTTTTAAGTTATTACAAGTTAGTCTTACAGGGAATTGTTCATAATACGAACGGGTCATGCCCGATTTTTGTTAAATTATAGCATGATAATATTACTTTCGGATTAGGAAATTTTGGGCGTTACAACAGCCTCTGCCATGATTTGAGGAGGGACGATTATGATTGGTTTTATTCAGTCGGGCATAGCAGGCGGCTTGGGGTGGTTGACAGCCATGAAGTTGTTGATCAAACATCTCTTGATTTTCAGCGTTTGCCAAGAGATCACAAAATGAGGGAACCGGGTGAATGGATCTTTGGGAGGTGGAGAAGTTTTCAAAAGATGCACCTAGTCCACAAAGGAACCAATGGCGTTTGTCCACGTCACTTATATGATGTCCTATAGCAGCGAGTTGGTCAGCTAAGGCCTTAAATTTCCAACCATATTCTGAAAAAGAGGAGGTGCCTTTTTGAAGACTTCAAAGAGAGTCTTTGAGATTACGAATTCTTTCGATAGAAGAATGGCTATAAGCATCGACGAGAGCCTTCCAATCTGCTTTAGCCGTGGTGTGATCGATAGTCTCGACCATGGCTTCCTCGGTTAGGGTAAAGTTGATCAGAAGGAGGACTTTTTGATCGGCTGTTTTCCAGGCCAAATATTCGGGATTGACAATTTGTTTATCATTTCCAGTGATTGTCTCGAAAGGAGTACGCGTGGTGCCGGTGACATTGCCGTAAAGTTCAAGATAAGATGAGACCGTGGTAATATGTTTTTCCCATGGAAAATAATTTGTGGACGTTAATTTGATGTTATGAGATGGCTAAGGGAATGAAGCGGGATGGAAAAGAGATCGGTAGTGGCTGCCATGGAAGAGATAGGACAGATTTGTGATGAAAGAGAAGAAACAGGAAGGAAGATGGACAAGAGACAAAAGGATCTTTGAAATATTTAGGCAGATACCATATAAAACGATAATGGTCAACTCCAATATTAATCACATACTAGGAGCCAATAAACACAAGAGAATGACAAATAATCAGGAGAGAATTTCTCCTCTATACAAGGATACATTGTGAGGACCAGGAGTTCGGTTACTCGAACGTGGTTAGACCGGATTAGCAACTACACGCTCGTGCGGAATCCAATAATGTAGTAGGAGTGAGAGAAACAACGCAGACACCGTTTAACATGTTCATTCTCATTGATGATAATAGCTTGTACAAGATCTAGAGAGAATTTGGCAGGGCTTCGCCTAAGGTGTCAAGAAAACTATTACAAATGAGGAACCATGACCACCTATTTATAGGCAAACCCATCCGGGTGAACATACATCTATCCCATCTGTCCGGATGGGGTTATGTCCATCCGTCCGGATGGACTTACATATCAACCTATCTTCATGTTTCACCCCGGATTTGATACAAAACATACAATTAACTATACATAAACCACAAACAGGTAAAATATAGACTCGGTATAGACGAAAGCTACAGACATATTGTAACACCCTTGTTATTATTTTAAAGATTTTCGTATAAATAACGAAAATAAACATGTAATTACAATTAAGTATCCTTAGAAAATACGAGTAATCTAAAACTTTTACAACTTAAAAGTTTTCAACATAATATAAACAAGTTCGTCGTTTAAAAGTTATGACGTAACGCCATGCGGAAGCTTTAATCTCGAGTGTTTAATTTTATCGTGTTCGGTTCCTCATCGAGCTTGATCTTCATCCGGGCACTCTTGGAGATCACCTATAATCAAAACCCACTTAAAAGTTAGTTTTGATAGTTAAATAAATAGTTTAAACAAGTTACATGGGTCAAACAACAACAAAATAAAATTTTTCCGGAACAAGGGGGCGTCGCGAGACGCCTACGGCCGTCGCGTGACGCCTAGGGCCGTCGCGTGACACCTCGCCCCTGTTTTCACAGACTGTTGCTTAACAGTTGCTGTACATTCTCAGCACGACCTGATTTCACAGAAACGGCCATAACTTCTTCGTTATTGGTCCGTTTTACCCGATTCTTTTTCCTACGCGTCCGTAATTAAATTCTCCATATTATGGAGTTAAAATACAACATCTAACTTCAAAAAATTTTAGACTTCAAGCTCTCGGCTTGAAGTTCAATTACGACACTTTTTGACGCGTTCGCGGTTTCATCTAACAAACTTGTTTGTGGCCCTTGTTTCTTTTGTAAACATATTATTATGATTATTTCCTATTGTACAAGGTTCAATTCACGAGTTATTACTCATTTTTAACCCGTTTTGCTATTACTTCTATTTTGACCGTTAAGGGTATTTATGCACTAAGGTCCCATATCATCCCTTTTATACTTATCTTAAGGATTTAATCTATCAAAACACTTATTTCCAACAACCTTTAAAGGTCGTTTGCCCGATTTACCTATCAAGGGCATTTTAGTCAACTTTAGCCCCTCATTTACGACGAAGGGCATTTGCTACTAATTTGACCCAAAAATGTATGTTTAACCACAATCTTATTTATACATACCTGGCTCGAGTCAACCTAGTGACCCGTTTCGACACCTTGCTTTTATTACCGATATTCTTATGGCGACGCAATTACCCAAACTACTATTCGCCCCTGTAAACACATGACTTGACAACCACATTAGTTGATTTTGTCAAATGGCGTTATTCCCACCATTTGGCCCGTTCGACATACATAAGCCAACATTTTCATATGTAACAAAACATGGGTTTTTAATTACCAATCACACATCCGACCCATTTTGGATTTTCTCACTAGATCCCTTTTTTTTAAAGTCAATTTCTTATATTTTTAACCCATTCGGCTTACGCTATGGGTGTCCCTTGAAACTTATTTTACTTTAGTCGATACTTGACTAAATTTCCATTTTTACCCATTTTCCCATTACTAGTTACGCTATAACGTAACTTTAAGAAAAACTCACTAATTCTTAACCAATTCGTGACTAATTCACCATTTTGCCTCTTTCACCGTTAATCAAGGTTTAAAACATTTTTATTGGTTCCGACTCATTTCGTTTCATGTCGGAACCCATGATTCGAACCTAATCCTTTATTGTATTCATCGCTTATAAAACAAACACATATACTACAAGTGGGTGTAAGTTTTACTTACCTTGCATCCGAAGTACGCTTTTCCTTCTTATTTGCTTCGTTTGACCCGCTTCCTTTCCAAGCCTCCACCTAGCTTGTCAAGCGTCAAACTATCATCATAATTCGTAAGACGGTTAGTTTAGTCATTATCACATACGACTATTCCATCTTACGAACTCTATGTCGGAACTACTATTCGACTTCAACGTTGGTTTATTTGACTTTCGATAGTCAACTTACTTCAATCATATTATACGCACAATAAGTTCAATAAACATCACGTTTAGAACCCATATTATTCCGTATTACACGTAGTTAGTCAAGTTAGCCAATTACGCGTTTCTTTCATAATTTCATTATGTCAACATTCATTCGGGCATTTTAACAAACACCTAATGTGCATAATTTTACATATTTACTAACTAGTTCATAACTAGTTATCTTTACCAAGATTTACATCAACACATTCAAACCTCTAAGTCTAGTGTTCATGAACTACATCAAGAACTTATATCATAACCTCAATATTCATCAATCTTACATTCTAATCTGAGTGTTCATCATATTAACATAAACCCACTTAGCACATAATAGGGTAATTAACAAATCCCTAGTTTTGACAATAATTCATCAAATTTTCTACTAGGGTTTGTTTCTAAACCAAGATATAATCACAATAACACTCATAGATTCAACATTCATTCCAGAATTTTGATTATGATTGTTCATCAAAATCTCAAAGTATCACCAAATAGCAAAATTTAACATACCTTGTGATCCCCATGACTAGGTGATCGTTTTTATGTATTCATGCAGTGATTTGAGTCTTGATCCGAGCTTCGATTTAGTCATTTAGTGTGAACTAGGGTTTTGCTCCTTGGAGCACCCTCCTGGTCGATCAGAACACGCACACAATGTGTGTGTGTATTTTTTTTTAATAAAACAAGTTTCCCACTTGTCCATATTATTCCCTCATGTTTTATTTTGATCAAATGAAGCTATATCTCACCTTTAGTTACTTAATCACATGCTACTAACTAGGTTAATTACTCCTAGTTACTTTAACGGGTTCGGGAAGTTATAACCCGTTATGTTTTAAGTCCCGTTAATTTGGCCTTTTTATATACTTTGTTTTCTCAAAGTATTTATTCCCCTTTTTAATTAATATTAGGTTTATTTATTTGAGTCCTAATATTTACCGGGTTAATTTTTACCACTAACGGTATTTTACCCGTCTTTACTATTAACGTGGTTTGATTACCAAACCCGTTTTTGGGATGTTACAAGTCTACCCCTTAAAGAGGTTTCGTCCTCGAAACCTTGCTTACATAGTTCATCGAGTTCTAAACTCAATGCGTTTGACCTGAGTAATCTCTTAAGCATTACTCATACTTTAACCAATTGTTAGTATTACCAGAAAAATTATGGTAATATCTTTTTGGTTACAGAACATCTACGTACCTCATACGACATAACGTAACTTGAAATAACGTAATTTCGTTATTTCTACTAGTTTAGTTAACTTAGCGATTTTCATCGCTTTTATATATTATCGAACTCTTGGTGAATCCGTTACCTTGACCCGTTTAAAGGTCTTTAGTGAATTTTTTTTTCACTTTTAGCAACTATTTCTTTTGTTTTCAAATTCATTTATTCGGTTCAGTTACTCTGAATCCTCCGCTTACGAGCAAACCAAATTTCTCGATTTGAATTGCTGACCTTCACCGGTCTCACTAACTAGACTTATTAGTCCAGTTACTTTTTACCGCTCGCTTGGTTATAATACGATTCTACTTCACATTACATTTCTTAACCGTGATCGTGTCGCATTATGTTTAATTTATATATCTACCTTTCATTTTCGAAAAGATCATTTTTTGAATATATCGTCTTGCGCCTATCGGCGTCAAGACTTGAATCTTTCATGCTTACTATTCAATTTCCTATCAGAATTTATAATTGTAAAAATGTTATTTCTTACTAAACTGAATTTTAGTCTAACGTTTTTCTCTTTAACTATGTCAATTACTCATATCAAGGAAATTGACAACCCATAATTTATTGTTTTCCGTTCTCGTTTTACGCGGGGAATCGTAACAAGTTCCCTCACCTTACACTATTGACCCGTAGGTTCCTTCACTTAACCTCGTAGGCTATTTCCTTAAGCTTTCATCTCTTTAAGACGAGGCCCTTATGATCCCTTTGCTTCAATTCATGACCCGTGGGTCATTTTGGCCCCGTAGACCTTTACACTAATTAGTATCCCGTAGGTTATGATGATCTCGTAGATCATCTTTTATTCTAGTCTTTATTCAATTGTCTATTTATACATATATAGCTTTAAAGCATCCTTTGTTATGTTTGGAATCATTTAATTTTGCTTTTGAACTTTAGTTGACCTTGACCGTAGTCTAAGGTTTCATTTGTTTACTTTAGGACTATCTTTCCTACTTTACGACTTCTAATGTCATTTACACGTCGGTTTGTCCTACGCTTACCGTTTCCCGGTTCATACTTATACTCCTTTACAACCCATTACCCTGGTCCTTCTATCTTATTGTTTTTAGCTTTCCGGTTTCACCGGTTTGCGTTTTCCTATATATTAAGCGTTATTCCTTAATTGACTCGTTTGACTCATTTTGGGTGAATTTTCATCACTTATGAATGTCAAACTTCATTCTTTATTTGACCCGTCCAATCTTTGAAATGGTTGAACGTAATTACCAAAATTTATGTTTGCGAAAATTTTTGTCATCTTTTAGTCATGACTCATATTCCGAGTCTTTTGACTTTCCATTTCGCGTTCCTGTTTCTCAGTCTACGCATGCGTTTAATTCCTTACCCATCGGGGTGTTTTACCGAAATCGTTATCATTGCACCCCCTTCCGGTATGCATTAAGACTTTGTTTCGATTTACTTGGTCATCTTAGCGAAATCCGTCGCTTTTATTCGACCATGTCTTTTATTCTTTACGTGACCGCCATTGGCGGCCTCATTAATTATGAGTGACTATTATCATCATTATCCTTGCTTTACTACGACTAAAGTTAACAATCTTGATTATTCTTTTCGTGTGGGCAACACCTTTGTTTTTATGACCCGGCGGATCGTCTATACTTTGGTTTTACTTGCCCATTTTGTTCACCATGGCCTTTCGTCCAAGATGACTTATTTTCGTGAATTTTTCTTTTGATCATTCATTTATATCATCATTTACATTAATCCTTGTCCCTTCTCTCGGGCTCATTATCCTAATGTAATACGCTTCCGTCACCCGGCTGTGCGTTTACATTATTATCAACTATTTTGTTCATTTGTTTCATTTGGGTACTTTTTAATTTGTCTCATTCACCCCGTCCTTACTACATCGGATGTAAATGTGTCCGCTATAAGAAGTTCATGGTATCATATGCCACTACTTACTTGGCCAGAGTAAGCGATTAACACATGACACACATGACCTTTTTATAGTTTTCACATCACGCCCTATGTAAGTAATGCCTCTATTTGTTTCTCTTGGAAACAATATCCCGAATACATTTTCTATTCGGGTTTTTCCAAGTTTTTAATCTACATATGCAACTTTCAATTTCTACTTATTTGTTGCATATTACTATTTGTGCGATTATATTTAAAATGTGCACCTGGTAATGTTTGCCCCGACGGGCGTTCCTTACCATTAACCTTGTTCGCGGTCGTTACGCGATTTAGTCCTCGGTGAGCATGCTCCTCTTGTCATACTTCGGACCGTTCCTCTATCATATCCATAATTTGTTCAACCCTCGTCATCTTCAATGCGAGTTTCCTCCAATTAAAACATTCATAAAAGTTAGTAATGTCAACTTTACTAAATGCCCGTATCATAATACAAGGCTTTTCTACTATACGTGTTGACGCACGTAATTTTGTTAACTATATCTATTATTTAATTGAGGTATCGTATATTACACAATAACCCTATGTGTTGTTTACAACACTTTAACATGCTAAACCATTAAAATACACGTACTTACCGGATTTGCGATCAAGCCTCGAACCGAACACATTTTGTCAACAACCTTAAGCTCTGATTACCAACTTGTAACACCCTTGTTATTATTTTAAAGATTTTCGTATAAATAACGAAAATAAACATGTAATTACAATTAAGTATCCTTAGAAAATACGAGTAATCTAAAACTTTTACAACTTAAAAGTTTTCAACATAATATAAACAAGTTCGTCGTTTAAAAGTTATGACGTAACGCCATGCGGAAGCTTTAATCTCAAGTGTTTAATTTTATCGTGTTCGGTTCCTCATCGAGCTTGATCTTCATCCGGTCACTCTTGGCGATCACCTATAATCAAAACCCACTTAAAAGTTAGTTTTGATAGTTAAATAAATAGTTTAAACAAGTTACATGGGTCAAACAACAACAAAATAAAAATTTTCCGGAACAGCGGGGTGTCGCGTGACGCCTAGGGCCGTCGCGTGACGCCTAGCCCCTGTTTTCACAGACAGTTGCTGTACATTCTCAGCACGACCTGATTTCACAGAAACGGCCATAACTTCTTCGTTATTGGTCCGTTTTACCCGATTCTTTTTCCTACGCGTCCGTAATTAAATTCTCCATCTTATGGAGTTAAAATACAACATCTAACTTCAAAAAATTTTAGACTTCAAGCTCTCGGCTTGAAGTTCAATTACGACACTTTTTGACCCGTTCGCGGTTTCATTTAACAAACTTGTTTGTGGCCCTTGTTTCTTTTGTAAACATATTATTATGATTATTTCCTATTGTACAAGGTTCAATTCACGAGTTATTACTCATTTTTAACCTGTTATCTATTATTTCTATTCTGACCCGTTAAGGGTATTTATGCACTAAGATCCCATATCATCCCTTTTATACTTATCTTAAGGATTTAATCTATCAAAACAGTTATTTCCAACAACCTTTAAAGGTCGTTTGCCCGATTTACCCATCAAGGGCATTTTAGTCAACTTTAGCCCCTCATTTACGACAAAGGGCATTTGCTACTAATTTGACCCAAAAATGTATGTTTAACCACAATCTTATTTATACATACCTGGCTCGAGTCAACCTAGTGACCCGTTTCGACACCTTGCTTTTATTACCGATATTCTTATGGCGACGCAATTACCCAAACTACTATTCGCCCCTGTAAACACATGACTTGACAACTACATTAGTTGATTTTGTCAAATGGCGTTATTCCCACCATTTGGCCCATTCGACCTACATAACCCAACATTTTCATATGTAACAAAACATGGGTTTTTAATTACCAATCACACATCCGACCCATTTCGGATTTTCTCACTAGATCCCTTTTTTTTTAAAGTCAATTTCTTATATTTTTAACCCATTCGGCTTACGCTATGGGTGTCCCTTGAAACTTATTTTACTTTAGTCGATACTTGACTAAATTTCCATTTTTACACATTTTCCCATTACTAGTTACGCTATAAGGTAACTTTAAGAAAAACTCACTAATTCTTAACCAATTCGTGACTAATTCACCATTTTGCCTCTTTCACCATTAATCATGGTTTAAAACATTATTATTGGTTCCGACTCATTTCGTTTCGTGTCGGAACCCATGATTCGAACCGAATCCTTTATTGTATTCATCGCTTATAAAAGAAACACATATACTACAAGTGGGTGTAAGTTTTACTTACCTCGCATCCGAAGTACGCTTTTCCTTCTTATTTGCTTTGTTTGACCCGCTTCCTTTCCAAGCCTCCACCTAGCTTGTCAAGCATCAAACTATCATCATAATTCGTAAGACGGTTAGTTTAGTCATTATCACATACGACTATTCCATCTTACGAACTCTATGTCGGAACTACTATTCGACTTCAACGTTGGTTTATTTGACTTTCGATAGTCAACTAACTTCAATCATATTATACGCACAATAAGTTCAATCAACATCACGTTTAGAACCCATATTATTCCGTATTACACGTAGTTAGTCAAGTTAGCCAATTACGCGTTTCTTTCATAATTTCATTATGTCAACATTCATTCGGGCATTTTAACAAACACCTAATGTGCATAATTTTACATATTTACTAACTAGTTCATAACTAGTTATCTTTACCAAGATTTACATCAACACATTCAAACCTCTAAGTCTAGTGTTCATGAACTACATCAAGAACTTATATCATAACCTCAATATTCATCAATCTTACATTCTAATCTAAGTGTTCATCATATTAACATAAACCCACTTAGCACATAATAGGGTAATTACCATATCCCTAGTTTTGACAATAATTCATCAAATTTTCTACTAGGGTTTGTTTCTAAACCAAGATATAATCACAATAACACTCATAGATTCAACATTCATTCCAGAATTTTGATTATGATTGTTCATCAAAATCTCAAAGTATCACCAAATAGAAAAATTTAACATACCTTGTGATCCCCATGACTATGTGATCGTTTTTATATATTCATGTAGTGATTTGAGTCTTGATTCGAGCTTCGATTTAGTCATTTAGTGTGAACTAGGGTTTTGCTCCTTGGAGCACCCTCCTGGTCGATCAGAACATGCACACAATGTGTGTGTGTGTAATTTTTTTTTGTTTTAATAAAACAAGTTTCCCACTTGTCCATATTAGTCCCTCATGTTTAATTTTGATCAAATGAAGCTATATCTCACCTTTAGTTACTTAATCACATGCTACTAACTAGGTTAAATACTCCTAGTTACTTTAACGGGTTCGGGAAGTTATAACCCGTTATGTTTTAAGTCCCGTTAATTTGGCCTTTTTATATACTTTGTTTTCTCAAAGTATTTATTCCCCCTTTTAATTAATATTAGGTTTATTTATTTGAGTCCTAATATTTACCGGGTTAATTTTTACCACTAACGGTATTTTACCCGTCTTTACTATTAACGTGGTTTGATTACCAAACCCGTTTTTGGGATGTTACACATATGCATCTACATACATATTGACTACATAATTACAATAAATGAATTGATGAGGCAAGAGGATATTACTCCAAGAGATTTGATATTTCCTAATAGTTTCTTATATTTGAATTATTTGTCATTTATCAAGCGTATTGGCAACTTCCTTGCGTTGTTAGCGGGTTAGTAAATTGGTGGGTAATTGATATAATTAAACAGGTTATTAGATTGTATGGTGAATCTTAAAAACTATCTCTAATAACTTATCAAATTCATTAATCCCAAGGCCATGTCTATGTGGTGTTATGAATTTATAAATGGGTTTTTGTGTTAAAATGAGCAATCAGGATTCATGGTGGGGGTTGTTTTTTTCTCATATGGATCACAACTTCTTTAATTAGTTTTCTTATTTTTAGAATCAATTAATCAAACCCCTAATCTAGGTAATTTTAGTTTTGGTTAAAGTCTTCTACACTGACCACAAATTCCCCGTGGATACGATACCCTACTTAAGCTATCTACATAGTTTAATTAGGTTTTTGATTGACCCTTACGATAGTCATCAAAATGGCACAGTTGCCGGGGAACTCGTGCGCTTAGTGTTAGTTTAGAATTAGTTGTTTTTATTGCTTTTCAAAAATTCTAAAAAACCCAAAAATATTTCTTTTTTGTTTATTCTTGTTTCATTCGATATTACGCGCAGTTTCTTGTTTTCTTGTGCGCAGGTGATTTCTGATTGCAAGCATACCAGGTTTCAGGATGATCTTCACCACTTCTATTCGACCCCGAAGTCGAAAAGACCGCACGCCAAAATTTATTGCTTTGTTCAGCCTTAAAAGGAAAAGCATCGGTTTTAATAATGAATCCTTTAGAAAACCAATCAACTCCGAATCAGCAAACACCACAACAAGACCCACTTACTGAGATGCCACCAATGCCACCACCACCGTTCACGACCGCAACCCACACCCAAACTCAAAAAACTCCACCTATAGCACTGCAACCCAACATAACCACGCAACCAACATCTACTCCAACTGGAGATTTTCACGTGATTGGTGGACCGCTTTACCCGTTAGAAAACCTACAACCATTACAGCCTAATCTGTTGTGGGCTGTAAATCAACCAAATCAAGTGCCACACCCGAACCGATCGGGTGTTATGTTCGAACAAATGGAAAACAAGGCTAGAGCGGATACATGGGATGATGGGTATGGAGATGAAGATTGGGGTATAAATGATGGTTACATGGGATATCGAAGTGGTTTGCAAAATCTGGCAATGAATCGGAATCAACCAGTTTTTCAGCAAAGACAGCCGTGAAGTGGAGACGAACATCAAACTCCACCGCAGGTTCATCGAGCACCAGCTACTCCACGTGATCGGCTAAGGGATCCTAGATTTTCGGATCCTAACATTAGAGGAGTAGAGTGACACGTCCATCCACAAATTGCGGAACGTTCGTCCCTAATCGTTATGCCAGTTGCACAGGGGAATGTGGATAGATCGTTTAAGGCAAAACCTCATATCCTGAACATGCTACCTACCTTTCACGGGAAGGGTATTGAAGAACCATATGCTCACATTGTAGAATTCGAAGCGGTTTGTAGTATGATAGGTGGACACGGGTTCACACCGGATCAAGTCAAATTGGTTCTCTCTCAATTCTCCTTAAAAGACTCAGCACACGAGTGGTTCATCTCTTTGCCTTATGCAAGTATTCACACATGACCAGAGATGCAGCAACCATTTTTAGAAGAGTATTACACTCCACAAAGAACCAAGATGGGAAAAGCTACTCTTAGGGAATTCCAACAACTTCCAGGTGAGTTGTTGTATGAGTCATGGAAGCGGTTCTATCAGATAATCCGTAATTGTCCTCATCATGGTATTCCACGATGGGAGTTAATTATTGCTTTACATGACGGGTTGTCTAATGAAGATAGGTGAGACATAAAGGCCTTAACGGGTGGTAGTTTTCTGAGAAATCACGTAGATGTAGACTTGGATTATTTGGATATTGTAGTGGCAGATTCGAAAAGACAAGCACAATCAGACCAGACCAAGAAATATCCAACTCCAACATCAACTAGTATGGGAGCTTCTACAGCTAGAGTGGCTCTGTTAAAGAGAGAGAAAGAGGCATTGGAGCTCCAGTTGGTAAAGTTATAGGGTATTGGAGGAAGAGATGCATTGAATATGACTCAGACATGCCCGGTTTGTGATTCTTGTGGCGACTTAGTCCATGTTTGGGAGGATTGTCTAGTACAGTTTGGTACAGCTCACGAAGAAGTTAACCAGGTCTATGGTGATCAGCAGAGATATGATATGAATTCAAACACATATCACCCAGGTTTGCGTAATCATCCCAATTTTAGGTACAGTAATACTACTAATCAGTTAAATCCTAATTTTCAGGTACCTAATCAAGGAGGGCAGCCATATCAAAACAGACAACCTGGTTACAACAATCAAGGTTATAATCAAAGGAGCTATCAACAGGGTTCAAGTCAAGGAAGATTGATGTGCTCTAAAATATACATATTTTATATTAATATTCCTACACTTTTGAGTAGCTGTGGACGTGTTTTTATTGAATTCTACTCGTATCTGGTTCATACATAATGTTTAATAACGTTAAGAGAAAATGAACTAAAATAAAGTATTTTGACTAAACTTGAGTCGACAAGTGGAATTTTAGTTTGTTTGAGAACAAGCTAAAGATAAATGTAGGGATGTGATTGGTACATTTTAGGTACGCTTTATTCTATATTAATTATAATCTATATTGATTGAATTTAGTGTAAAATATATTATTTAATTCTTTTTTAATATTTTGAGTTCACGAAGAAAGTGAATTCAAATGTACGAATTTAAAAATAATAATAATAAACATGATGATAACTACCATTAAAATCAATTTGTGTAGGAGATAAAGGAGGTGAACAGAAGGTGGGATTGAAATTATTAATTGGGCTTAACTTATTTATGGGCTGCAAATTAATATTAATGGGATGCTTGCTTTGAAATTCCAAGGGTAACATCGGGCGACCAATTGGGCTTCAGTCGTAATTTGAGAGTGGACGTTGGATATAAGAGGGGAGGCGGCTGCACATTGTGGACAACACAAGACATTCGACGACAGCAAGAAAAGAAAAGGGAGAGAGGTGCGATCAAGAAAAAAGAGAAGAGAAAAATTGGTTCGAGCTTCAAGTCGCGATTCGAGATTCGGATTTGGTTTGCAATTTATTATTTTTTTTTGTTTTGTTAGAATTTGTGTTTTACAAACTATTAAACATGATTTGCTTATCGTTTGAGACTCGTTTCTTTTTCTTGGCTATGTTTTTTTGCTAATATTCTTAGACTACTAGGCCTAGATGAAATATGATTTAATGTTTTGACTATTCGGTTTTGACTAGTGATTAAATTGAGATGATTTACATATTCCTGTTTTGTGATTGTTTATGAATTTATATGCTTGTCGTGGTTGTGATTGGTTGTTTGGTTAGGTGATTTTGTTAGTCTGGTCTGGAACTATTTAGATCATTCTAGGTTCGTTAATCTATTAGGTTTTCGGTCTAGAGCTTGAGATTAGAGATAATTCAAGTTTAACTAAATTAATTAAAATCAACTGAGTATAGTGTGCATCCTTTTCTGGAAACTCTAGTGACGAGTCAGGATTGCTAGGTTATTAGCTAGGAGTTGTTTGGTAGTTTGGGTGGCCGATAGCTCGGATCCAGCTACTTATTCGCGTTTAGGGTTTCCTAGGTTTTTAATTATTTAGCAGGTTTAGCTTCATGACCGGAGGATTTTAGCACCATAGTTGTTTTTAATCTGACAGTCGTGGAATTCGGTATCGATAGCTCGACTCATTTCCAATTTAGCACTTCATCACTTTGTTCCATCTTCTATTTTGGTTGATCATCCTTAGCGGGAGGTTTTCTGGGTACATTTGGAGCTTTAGCCATTGGTCAGGACTAGAGGTCATGGGTTGGTCATAGGGATTCGAAGCCTGGGTAGTTCTTTCTCATCATTGTCTGCTTCTCGTCACTTCACCATCTTGCTTGCTTGTTATGTTCTCTTGTTTACTCGCTTTAGTTTAATTTAGATATTAGTTAATTAAAACCCCCCAAAACAATCAAAACCAATTAAGTAATTAGTTGAGTCAGAGTCTAGTTTAGCGTCGCTAGTGTCTCGTGGGTTCGATACTCGGACTTCATTAGGCTTTACTACGTACGATAGGTACACTTGCCTGTCAGTGGTATAGCATTTAGAGAGTCTTTGTTTGTAAATTTAAAATTAGGGTGTCTAGATTAGGTTAGTTTTTATAGACCGCAATCAGCACATTAAAGATCAAGTGGTCCCGCTGAAGGTTCAAACAATGAGATGATGGAGCTTCTAAAGAAGATAAAAAAGGATCAAGAGTTGCAAGCCAAGGCAAATCAAACTTTAGAGAAACAAGTTGCACAATTAGCAACTGAGGTAGCTCAAGGAAGAAGAGATCCAGGGAAACCACCAAGTGGCACTACAAAGAATCCTCAACATCATGCAAGAGTCAATTTCGGTAAGTATCGCTCCTGTTTCTGAATTTGTTAATACAGATCTTACTTCTTCGTCTCAAGTAGTTGCAGGTATAAGTGGTGGAGGTGACGAAAGTGAGACAGGAGCACCGATTGTTTCAATTAAAGTGGGGAAGCTGAAAATCCACAAGGTTTTATTGGATTATGGGACGAGTATGAGTGTATTGCCTGGAAGCTTGTATGACAAATACGACTTTGGTCCTCTGCATGGTTTTGATAGAAAGGTGATTTTGGGGGATGATACTTGGAAGCAACCGCGTGGGGTTGTTAAAGATGTGATGATCCGGCTGGGTTAGTTCTTTTATTCAGTAGATTTTATGGTGCTGGACTACGCACCTACAAGGACGAATGTGCAACAAAAAGTGATTTTGGGACGTCCTTTCTTGCACACTACTAATGACCAAATCAACTGCAGAGATGGGTTAATCACAATGAGTTCTAAAAACCGTAAGTTAATTTTTAATGTTTATTCAAAATCTATTACTTACAAAATTTTTGAAAAAATATATGAATCAGTTGCTACTGATGAGAAAGGTGCTGAGTGTTAAAGGTCCAAGCATGGGATAAACAAAGAATTTGTGCAAAAGGTGAAGGTGAAGAAAAAAGGAAAAACAGGTAAACCACCTGATGGTGGAAATGCATGGAACGATGAGGCTGAGATTGAACCTAGCTGGTATGCGGCTGTGAAATTTCCAGACGATCGGAAGCGAATTGATTTAGAGAAGTCTGGAGGTAAGCATGCCTTTGAACCGCCTTGAAGATTGCAGGTATGATCTGGCTGAAGATCTAAAACTTAGCGCTCTTAGGAGCCAGCCTAAGGTTTGTTCGTTTTGTTTTGTTTTCATATTAGTTTAGTTTGTTTTGTGTCAAATCATGCTATTGTTCAAGTGTGGGGAAGTTCGGGGAGGTTTGGTTAAGTTCTGGTGCAATTGAGGGTAATGCACAGTCGTTTGGGGGTTGGGAGGTGAAAATGTGTTAAAATGAACAAATTTTTCTAAGGCATGGAAAGATGAAAATAAAACCGCTGGAAAATGGGTATCCTCGCGACACGCGGGGGATTCCCTCATACATGTCGCGATACGCTATAGGAAACCAGTCAACGAAAGTCAGCCAGAGGACCTCCGCGACATGCGGAGGTGTTTGTGGTACGTGTCGCGACGCGCGACACAAGGGGCTGTGGAAAATAATTTTTAAATGCAAATCCCGGTTTGTTGTCCTCCAAAACCCGATTTTCTATTGTGTTTCTCTTTGTTTAGTGGCACGTTTAACCTGTTTTGGGAGCTTGTGAGTTTTATTTTGACAGTTTCGATCGTTTTTGTCCATACTCAATCTCCATTTGGACGAAAGGGATTCGAACTATTTGAAGAAGAGCGTCCCGTGTTGAATGCAACCATGAAAGAAATGTTTTACGGTTGCTGTGGAACAAGGCTCATATGATTCAGCCGTTTAAAAATCAGGGGGAGTCTGTTCCACTTATCTCTATGTTTTTTGTGTGTCGTGAGTTTTGCTCTCCATTGAGGACAATGAAGGAAATAAGTGTGGGAGTGTAACACCCCGAAAACGGGTTTGGTAATCGAATCACGTTAATATTAAAAGACGAGTAAAGTACCGTTAGTGGTAAAATTAACCCGGAAAATATTAAGATTTATATAACTAAACCTAATATTTAATAAAAAGGGGAAAATAATGCTTTTGAAAAATAAAGTTTATAAGAGGCCCGAGTTAACAGGACTTAAAATAAAACAAGTTGTAATCTTCCTGAACCCACTAAGTTAACTAGGAATGTTTAACCTAGTTAATTAGAGGGAATGTTATAGGAATTAAGTGGGTTGTGCCCTACTTAATAACTAACCAAACATGAGGGGTTAAAGCTGGATAAGTTGAAATTTATCTAATAAAAACAAAACAAAACACACACAGTATGTGTGTGTTCCGTGTATTCGACTAGAAGGAAGCTCCCAGGAGCTTCAAAACCTTAGTTCTTACAAAATCATCAATTTGAAGGGCCAATTGACGCTCAAATTCACAATTGAACGTGAATTAATGATCACCCAAGTTAGGGGATCATAAGGTATGTAAAATTTTGATGATTCTTGAAGTTGTGAAATTTGAAAAATCTCATAATTTACGAATTATGGATAAATTATAGAAGATATGATTGAATTAGTGATGTATATTTGCTTAGGAACCAAACCCTAAGTGAAAATTATACATAAGATGCTATAAATTGAATGATTTGATGAATTACCACACTAGGGTAAGTGGGTATTAATCATATGATGAAATTGATGATATAATTGTGTTTATAATCATCATATATGATAGAAATAAGGAAATACTTGAACAAATTGTGTGTTTGAGTTTATGATCATACTTACTATGAAACGGGTTTTGTATGATAAAACAAAAATGATGATAGATTAATGTTAGCATGATGTTTGATATCATCATGTGTTAAAAGTGATCAAAGTTGTGTGAAATTGATGAAATTCGATTACATGAACTTGGTAAATAACATGGTTAAAGATGGTAGCATAAGAATGATGCTTACCGGATAATTGACCAAGTAACTAAATGAATAGTTGAGCTACTTCGTGTAATTATTGATGTTAATAGGCAGTTGACTTTAAAAAGTCAAACTGACCAATGATATGACCGAATGATAAATTTGACATAAGAATCGTAGGATGGAATAGTCGTAAATGATTATGACTAATCTAACCATCTTACAAATTACAATGATAGTTTGACACTTGGCAAGCTAAGTGAAAGCTTGGGAAGGAAGCGGGTCAAACGAATCAAGAATGAAGGAAAAGCATAATCTGGATGCAAGGTAAGTAAAGCTTACACTCTATTTCTTAAATACCTATTGGTTTTATAGGTTATGAATAATAAAAAGTCTTGTTTGAATTATGAGGTTCCGACACGATATGTGTGATTCGGAATAAAAGACAATAATGATAAACCATGTTTAATGGTTTAAAAGAACTAATATGATTATTTAGTCATGCAATGACTAATAGATAACGAGTTTTGAATGATTTCCATATAAGGTAAATCAATACAATTAATAAGGGTAAAACGGTAATTCGGTCACTCGTTGATGATAACCGTTAGTTTTTGAAAGACACTTTATGGTGTAAGCCATAAAGGGGTCAAAAGAATTAAGAAATTGTTTACAAGTAAAATGACCGTACGGTGTAAACCGGAGCGAGTCATTTAGAAGAGATGGTAATAAATACCATCTTGCAAAAATAAACGGTCACTTAGACCAAACGGGTCAAAAGGTGAAGATATCACCTTTTGACAATATCGACTAATGATCATTGAATGATTATATGATTTCTGGAGCAAATATCGAATGGATATTTTCATTGCTAATACTTAGCGGTTATTAAAGCGAGGTATTAAAACGGGTCAATATATTGATCTGAGCCAGGTATGTATAATAGGTTAACTACTCATTTAGAACGTAAGGTTCAATGAGAGTTAAATGAAGTCAAAAATAGACATTTGGTTACTTAAATAGGTTAACCGAATGATTTACATGATGGTCATTGTGTTTTGAAAATATAATGACTTTTCAAACCAAATCATAGCTAAAAAGTGGGATTTTGGGTCAAAAAAGTATTTAAAAGTCATTCGTCGTAAAAGAAGGACTAAAATTGACCAAAACACCCTTGTAAGCTAAATTGAGCAAACGACCCTTAAAGGTTGTTTGAAAATGAGTTTTATAAGCAAATAGATACTTAGAATAAGTATAAAAACCAAAAGGTGTGAATCGTTGGGTCAAATGACTCTATATGAGTCTTTGCCGTAAAATGATAATCCGAGTGATAAAACTCGGAACATATAGATTTCCACATTAAATCCACCACACATATAGTTGTGGTGGAAGATTACTTGATAAGAAATGTGGGGATACGATGCCAGAAACGAGTGAAAGTGATTGTGCTTTAAAAGTACTTAAATCCCCTTAACGGGTCAAAATAAGCATATGAATGAAAACGGGTTTAAAATACTTATAAAAACCGTGATTTGAACCTAATATGATAGAATATATCAAAAATATAAGGTTCGTGAGAAATTGGAGTCAAACGAACATGTTTGTTTGATAAATACATGAACGGGTCAAATTTTGGTAAAAAGATAATAAGCCGAAGGCTTAAAAGTCTCAAATTTATTTAATCCGGATGTCGGATTTTAACTCCATGTGATGGAGAATAAAATTACGATCACGTAGGAAGAGACGTGAGTCAAATCGGATAAAAAACGAGCAAGTTATGCTCGTTTCCGTGAAAAATAGTTTGGCTGAGAATATGAAGCTGCAAACAAGGATCATTCTGTCGAAAACGCCTGCTCACGTCGCGCGACGGTGAAAGGCCAGTGGTGTCGCGTAGCACGATTGCCTTCGCGCCCCGCGAAGGATTCGTTTATAGATATCGCGGCCCACGAGGGCCTATATAACTGGCAAAAGTGTGTTGTTCAATTTTTTTGATATTGGGAACTTGTTTAAACATGTTTTAAACTAGTATAACTAACTCATTTCATGTTTTTATGAAATGTAGGTATTATGGGAAGTACCGGAGGACGACCAAGCTCAACGAGGAACCGAACACACTCAATATTCAAGCTTCCGTGATATGTTTCGTCGTCAAGTTTTAAACGGCGAATGTAATTACAAATGTTGAAACGTTTTATTTATTAAAATGTTTTAACGAACTCACATTTTTAGTGTATATTTAAGTTTAAATACTCTATTATAATCGAAATTTATATGATAATCGTATAAAATGGACTAAGGGTCTTACAGGGAGGGGGGAGACTAGCATATAGTTGTGTCTTAATTAGTGTTAGTGTCATAAAAAATCAATATGTATAATCAAAAATAAAAAAAATTGAAAATTAGAAAATGTTTCGAGAAGTTTTTGCACAAAATGGAAAATGATAGGTATAATCAGTTCTTGGCATTTGATTATTACATATATGAGATAATGAATGGTCAATTACACGTCTAACTTAAGATATGTGGGTAGGCCCAGCCGGTTGAAGAGTTTCTTAGGATTGATATAATATACCTTAAATTAGGAGTCTTATGGGTTCTCACCTTAGGAGCTATGGCAAAACCGAAACTGTGGAGAGTATAAGGGGTTCGTCATAAGTAAAATGCTTATAAGTTTTTCCAATTAAATTAGCACACATGTTTCTTTTTATGAAAATAAATCCAAAATAGTGTAGTGCCTAAAAAAACATTCCATCCATTCATTTGAGCTACATGTAAAAAAAAAGAGAAAAAACGAAGCCTATGGTATTAACCACTGGGATGGTGACTCGTGTGGGGTATACCCGCTAGGTGGAGTTAGAAAAATATGTGATGTTTATGGAATTAACCACTGGGATGGTGACTCGGGTGGGGTATGTCCGCTAAACTAATCATAAGCAAAACATTTATAGCTCGCAACTTCATCCATTATCCATCATAAGTTTAATCGGAATTGCATAAAGATTTTTTATACAAGGAGGTAATCTCATAAGCTTTAAGCGGGATTAGGTGGTGTTGTAGTCTTTTAAGTGTGAGATCCATAGATAACTATAATCACTTGAACTTAATGAATCGTGAATAAGGGCTTGGAAGCTGGCGGTTGGGTTTAGGTGGATCTTATACCTGGAATCTTGGTTAACCTGTGGTTTGATTTGTTAATAAATTAATTGAATATATTGAATGCCAATGTTTCTGATTGTGATTCCATTGCATAGAATTTTTTCGGGACGAAAAAAGATAAGTGTGGGGATGTGATGTCGAGTTAAAATAAGTGTATTCTATATTAATTTGGGTTGGTTTTTAGTATGTTAAACGTGTCAATCTGTATTAGAATCTATACTTATCGTGTATTGTTATTTTGTTACTTGACATGTATTAAAAAGGGCTAACTGAGATAAAGCGAGCTTGAAAGTGGGTTCGACAAGACAACGCAGGGCAGTAAACGAAAGAAATTCATTTGAAGAGCTTTGGCAACACGCGGACCAGTCTGAGTCAGTCTCTGCGACGCGCTGGAGCAATCGAGTGAACGTCAGAGCTATCAAATCAAGTCGGTCAAGGGTTAACACCCCCACGACACGCGGGGGTGGTTTGGGGATGTCCGCAACGCGTGGAGGACTCCACTTACGAGAACATTTTAAAAGTCGGCCAAAATAGGTTTTTGAGAAGATACTTCTCATAATTCTCATCCCTAGTCGTCATATACGAACTCTGAGTCGATTTTAGCATGAAGATACCATTATCGAAGCCGTTTTTCATGTCTCATTCATCCTCGATCAAGATTGAAGCTATAAAGATAATCATGAGCGGCTAAAACGCTTATAGCTTCCACTCGGATGAACGATTATGTCGTTTTACATTGAACATTGTTGTGGATTCTTTTTAACTGGTAAATCTTGACTACTTGTGTTGGATTTGTGAAACGTTTCTTATATTTGAATTATTTGTCGTTTATCAAGCGTATTGGCAACTTCCTTGCGTTGTTAGCGGGTTGGTAAATTGGTGGGTAATTGATATAATTAAACGGGTTATTAGATTGTATGGTGAATCTTAAAAACTATCTCTAATAACTAATCAAATTCATTAATCCCAATGCCATGTCTATGTGGTGTTATGAATCTATGAACGGGTTTTTGTGTTAAAATGAGCAATCAGGATTCCGGGTGGGGCTTGCTTTTTCTCATATTCATCACAACTTCTTTAATTAGCTTTCTTATTTTTAAAATCAATTAATCAAACCCCCAATCTAGGTAATTTTAGTTTTAGTTAAAATCTTCTACACTGACCACAAATTCCCCGTGGATATGATACCCTACTTACGCTATCTACGTAGTTTAATTAGGTTTTTTATTTACCCTTACGACAGTCATCAACTCTAATGATATATAAATGATTATTAAAATGTGGTGTGTCATTTAATCATGTAACGACATTTGATTTCTGGCCCGCAACTGTATTGAAAAGCATGTAAAACTGGTAATAAGAGATATAGTTTGTCCCAAGTTATTAAAATTGAAATACTAAATGGTATCAAATAAATTATGAAAATATTTTCAAAAGAGTCCGTTAATTGTGTTAACCAGTGAAAACTGGCGTATTTTCAAAAGACTAAGCATTGGTTAATAACAAATACGGAATAGGTTAGAGCAGGCTTGGTGTTAGAAGTTGGAATTCACAACTCCACGATAAAAGACCATATTAGTCTCAAGTGGCTTTTTATTTCGATCCTGCTTGTGAATATTTTGTACGAATAGCTTGTAATACTTCTATTTATTTTATTTAAGTTTTTACTTTATTATTTTACTTTATTTCCATCTTCCGATGCATATTGTGATACTGTTATCAATCGTCACACATAAGCACCAAGTCCGAGCTCACCGAGAAATCAGGGTGTGACAAGGACCGTTCCAAAAGGAAACCATGCATCAGAAAGTGTTTAGATGATGGTTTACCTTCAAATAATTTTATTTATATAAAAGGAACAAAGTTCTAAAGTGCCTAAGTATTAGTGGGCAATGTGGTAACTTTTTATTGGATCAATTATTTTTTTAATTGTATATATAGATAGCGAAATTCATAGGTTGGACAATTAGATTATTTTAATCACTTGCGTTATTAATAGAGTAAAATGCCAAAATCGCCTCTAAGGTTTAGTCACTTTTAACACTTCAGTGCAAAATGAAAATTTTTGTAATTGGACCTCTGAGATTTCATTTTTGTTGTCATTTCCATCCAAACCACTAACGCGGTTAAAATGTATCGTTAACTCATAGACGATTATGGCAATTCCCGAATCTCATGACGAATTTGGCAATTTACCCAATTATTCTTTTATTTATTTATTCATTTTCTTTTTTATCTTTAAATAAAACACATAAAAATAATTATAAATATAATATATATGCGTACACACATTTGTATATACGCACTTATTTTTGAAATTTTGTTTTTTAACTTTAAAACAAAAAAAATAATAAATTAACTATAATCTATCTATTATATATAATAAATGAAAATAAGTGTGGTACACGTGTTATGTTTTTAGCGCATCCATATTTATTTTTGGCGTGATAATAATAGGTAATTATTTTAAGAAAGTAATTTTATACTATTTTTAGGTTAATTTTGGTCACAATATATTTCACCAAAAAACTTGCCAAGTTACATCAAAACAGAAGGTAGACGGGCAACAAGCTGCGCCGTCACCCCTTTCTGAATTGCAAACCCTAACCTTCCAAAGACAAATTTCTGCCCCCTGGGGTTGAACAATTGCTGTGGATGACCCGTTGGACCTTGGTCAAGAAGTGGATAGCTTCTGGCGTCAAAGGCAAAAGGAACAAAGACATGTTGGTTCTCTGCGCAAGCTTTAGCGTGCTTATCCATTTTTTTGTTATGCCTTTCTTGCTGCTTGTCCAGATACAAACTCATTTTCCCTTAAACCGACCAAAGGGGAACCCCCCTTGAGGTCCACACAAGCATGTTTCCCCCCGGCCCAACCAAAGACGAGCAGATCCGCTGGTCGCAGAGTAGATCGTCCGTGAGGAAATTCACAGGGGCCTCTTTCTTAGCAGAAATCCCAGATCTTCTTAGGATGTCTCACAAAACATCCTATACCCAATCATGCCGATATTTGAACTCAAGGAGCTCTTACTATTACGTGTGCACCCATAAGGTTTCACACATAAGGTTTCACAAGGATTCACATGCATCGCAAATTACTATTATGTGTGCACCCGTAATGGTAAGTTGACTTGCATGCTCACCCGAGTTCCATCTATCTTGTTTCAAAATGTCCCCCAGATTGAATTGTCAAGTACAAAGTGTTATAAAAATGATAGGGTTATCAAAAGCTTAGTCATCAACCAAACGTTGATCATCTGGGGTTTATATCAGAAAGAGTAGTCTGGAATGGATTGATATGAGGATTCACTCAAGTTGAAACACACCATGAGAATCCAATCCAGCGGATTATAGATGTAAATGCGCGCATGGAACAAACATGCACATAAAAGATAACTTCGAGAGATGAAACCGATTCTTTGACTTATGTTACTAGAAGGTGTAAATCGGTTATTACGCCGTCCGAGTTGGTTGCAATGAGCAAAGCGCTCCGACTTCATGGTTAATCCATCTTCCACTGAATATCAACCAAATATGTGAATCAGGGTTCGGAAAATAAAATGATGACATCTTAGTGTCAATGGATTTATGCAATAATGTGTGCAAGGGTTTGCCTCAACGTGTTGCGCCTCACGCGAGGCCCACGAGCTAGGGCTTAATGTAGAGTAAAGATAGTGAGGTCGGGGTATTGTCGTTGGTAGGTGGGGAAGGGACTCGTTTTCGATGAACCCGACTCCCAAGAGATATGCGTCAATGGTGGGTGTCGTCCCAAACATGGACCTGAGAAAACTCACCGTACCCAATAGCACCATCGGTAGGCTCAAGGCGGTGTTTTGTTCAGCTTTGTGGTGTAGGAGAAGGTGTAGATGATTGTGATGTAAGAAGCTCCTCCAGAGGCTCCGTCTCACGGCCCTCGGACAGAGTAGAAACCTGTTGTTGGTGATCCCACAGACATCGCCACTAAGGATAAAGATTCAAACAGATTGATGTGATCCTCGTCAGTAGAGAGTAAAGTGGATGATGTTGACATGCCTGCAATTTCAATGTATGCTTAGATGCCACGTGCATACGTATAATTTGTATGAGTGTTTGTGTAAATCATGTAAGAGTATCTAAGTATGCCATGCGTGGGTGTCTATGCATGTCATGTATGAAAGTTTGTGTTGGTGTATGACTAATGAAGTGTCTAAGGCTATAGACTAAGTCTACTCTCTAATGCAAACCTAGTTTACTATAACCATTGGCTCTGATACCAATCTGTCACACCCTCAAAAATCCACATGCGGAGTTCTACCGCGAGGCGCGTGACACACCAGGATCACAGTCATTAGTCATACTGAACGCCACTATATGAGTTTAAAAATTTTCCTGATTTGCTCAATAATGAGAAAATATTGTTTATATAAATGAGTTGCGGAAGCATAGCAATTACAAAATCAAAACACTTAACGTAATTTAAAAATGATCTATTTGTTTGATGAAATCAATGCGACTCCAAAATGCATCCTAGCCCTGATGTGTGCTACCTTAGCAACCTGAGAAAGACATGCAAGAACAAGTGTCAACACATAATGATAAGTGAGTTCACAGGATTTTGATTACCATTATAAAAGAAGTTGTTTTTTCCCAAACGTGTTCCACTGTTTCAAACCCGAAACAGTAAGTTGTGGTGATTAGCAGTTACTTGTTATATTTATAGGTAGCTAACCTAAGTCATGTCAACAAAGTGTTCGATCCAAAACTGACGTTGCTGCCCCTATTATGCCAGGTCTATCACCAACCATGGCTAAGTGTTCGGCAAATTCTACACCCGTGACCATCAACGTTCGGTCTAAGTAGCGTGACCAGCATGAGTGGGGCTTGTCGGGCCCAGTAGTACTACCAAAAATTCCCTCGCTATAATCCAATACTAACGGCATTGTAAGTTTTAAGGGGACTGACATGTGATATAATGCTTCTTTGTGACCATAACTAATATAACAAAAAGCCTAATAGTTGTGACGTTACCTTATCGTAACATCATGACATTACTTTACCGTAAATGTGACATTACTTTATCGTAATGTAGCGCATGCTTTCCCCCGCTGTGTTTTAAAAACATTTAAAAGAGTAGGGGCCGTGAACTCACCTTTGATAACTCGGTTAGACTTTAAAGTGATTATGAGTTGAGGTTGGTCAATCACGTCCTAATATGATTACCATCTAGTTTATTAGTGTGCTCATGAAAGACACGAAATCCGTACACGTATCATGCAATCACATTGACAACTTACATATATATACTCCACACACACGCACACACATATATATCTATATATAGATGGTCATAGCACACAACAACTTAAACAACATTTAAGTTGACATTAAACATGTTCGATCATTCTCAGATAGCACAACTAACATTTAGATGCACACATTGCGACTTATTACGTTCCAACTTTAATACCCAAAACTGGGTTGTTTTCGGGTATTTTTATAAAATAGTTACAGGTCACGAAAAATTCCCAAAACAATACATGACATGTGAAAAGGTCTCAGTGGGTTTCTTTAAAATTTACAATGTCTAATTCTTTACATATTTTATGTAAAATTCGAGCAATGGACAGTGGTCTAAATTGTTACGATTCCTACCCGTGCCCACCGTTTATTTTACTTAAAATCACCGAATCTCCAAACGAGGTGATTCCAGCTGGAGAACTTCAGTTTACTCGCATATTTTCTACAGTTTAAATTTCGTAATTTATTTCCCATTATACCCTTGGATGTGACTTAAACCGTGACCTGCAATTTCTGCAGAAAATGGACAGCCTAGCGCACTATAAAAAAATCCATATAAAATAGCAAACGACATCAGAAAATTATGATTCTAGCGCTGTTTGAACCGTATTTCGAAACTCTACTTTGTGGACTCAAGAAAACTCAGTTTTGTTTATATTACGACCCGGTTACAGCCAACGGAAATTGGCTGCAAATTTTGGACATAAGTTGTTTTCATTTATAACTACGTAAAACAAGTTTCCAGATCCGTTTATCATATTCTCGTCTTAACATTACCCTAACTTATTAATCATAACAGGTTTATAAGTCACTTTGTATCAATTTCGTCATGCATATCTATCAATATAATCATCATGCGATATACTAAACCCTAACATATATATATTTCAAGACTAATCATGCATCCCTATGTATATATCATCATCAACACATATATACAACACATAACATCAACACTTATATCATCATCAACATAAACGCAGCCACATATACTCATAGAATCACAAACCGAATAACTTCCAAGAACACTAACCTTGAATCAAAGGATGAGGGGACTAGAGAGGGAGAGAGAGTAGCGATCGAGAGTAGGGGGAGTTGTTCCTCTGCCGTCGCACACCAAGGGGGGGGGAGTTAGGGTTTTAAGTTGTTAAGTGAAAATGAAAAGGGGAGAAGAAAGAGATGGTTTTATAACTAGGGTTTGGGTGTAGGTGGGTTGGGCTTAGCTCGTGGGTATGAACCCACTTACATCATTATTTCTTGCGTTAAACTAAATCCGCTCGAATAAATCATCGATTAAATATATAGTTTAAATTATGTTTTCTAATTTAATAAAAACGAATATGTATAACATATATATATACATATGTATATACACATGTTTAAATATATATTTACTAACTTATATATATAAATAAATATACACATGTATAAAAATATGCGTATAGAATTGTGGCAAGGCGTCACTGTGATTGTCAATTAAATAACGTGTTCGCTCTCTATAAGTTATTATTATTATTTACTAAACAATAATCCATGATATTTCTACAGGTAACTTTTTGTAGTCAACCAGGGTCGAAAATATGGGTTGTCACAAAGACACTTTGAAACGAAGGTGGCGGTATCTTTCTTCATTCCAAGCCACCAATAAGATGTACGCATGTCGTGATACATCTTACCGGCACCAGGGTGAATATGATACCTCGATTTGTGTGCCTCCTTCATTAGAAGTTCTCGAAGGTTATCACGAGTAGGGATCCAGACATGATCGAGATAGTATTCGATACCATCGGATTTGGTTACAAGTCTTTCTTCACCACCACATTGCATCTCGTTATAGAGGTTACCCTCGTTAACAGATGCGTATTGAGCTTCACGAATGTGGTTTCGAAGATCGTCGATGAGTTGGAAGCAACGAATACTCATGACATGAGTTTTACAACTAAGTGCGTCGGCCATGACATTCTCCTTACATGGATGGTATCGAATTTCACAGTCGTAGTCGTTTAACAACTCTACCCATCGACGCTGACGCATGTTCAGTTCCTTTTGGTTGAAGATGTACTGAAGGCACTTATGGTCGGTGAAGACCACACACTTGGTACCATATTGGTAGTGTCGTCATATCTTCAATGCAAAAACAACTGCACCAAGTTCAAGGTCGTGCGTAGTGTAGTTTTTCTCATGTATTTTGAGTTGGCTCAATGCATAAGAGATAACCTTGTCCCGTTGCATAAGAACACAACCAAGTCCTAGGTTTGAAGCATCGCAATACACGATGAAGTCGTCGTTACTATAGGGAAGAGCAAGGATAGGAGAATTGCAAAGCATGTCCTTGAGCGTTTGGAATAACTTGTCTTGTTCAGGACCCCAAATAAAAGGTTTATCTTTTTTAGTCAAGGAAGTGAGAGGAACAAATATTTTCAAGAAGTTAGAAATGAAACGACGATAATAACCAGCTAGACCAAGAAACGAACAAATCTCAGACGGGGACTTAGGAGCAATCCAATTCTTCACAGCTTCAATCTTTGCAGGGTCAACGTGAATACCAAGTTAATTGATGGTATGACCAAGGAATTGAACTTCTTTTAGCCAAAATTCACACTTGGAGAATTTGGCGTAAAGACCTTCAGCACGTAAAAGCTGAAGGATAATACGCAAGTGCCGCTCGTGCCTTTCTTGTGTCTTGGAATAGATGAGGATATCGTCGATGATGATGATCACGAAACGGTTCAAATAAGCTTTGCACACACAGTTCATCAAATCCATGAAAACCGCAGGTGCGTTGGTCAAACCAAAGGGCATGACCACGAACTCGTAATAACCATAACGTGTACAAAACGCGGTTTTGGGTATATCTTCTTTGAGGACTCAAAGTTGATGATATCCAGAATGGAGATCAATCTTGGAAAAGCAAGTCGTGCCTTGTAATTGATCGAAGAAATCGTCGATTCGAGGAAGAGGATATCGGTTTTTTACTATAAGCTTGTTGAGCTCACGATAGTCAATGCATATCTGAAATGATCCATCATTCTTCTTGACGAACAGAACGAGAGTGCCCCAAGGAGAAGTACTAGGGCGTATAAAGCCTTTATCAAGAAGTTCTTGAAGTTGGCTCGATAGCTCTTGCATTTCCGAGGGTGCTAAACGATAGGGAGACTTAGCAACAGGTGTAGCGCCAGGCACTAAATCGATCCAAAATTCAACAGAATGAGCAGGCGAAGGACCAGGGAGATCGTCGGGTAAAACGTCAGGAAAATCACAAATGAGGGGAACGTCACTCATACTTGGGCCTTTGTCCTTCTTTTCCACAATGTGGGCAGGAAAGGCAAAAGAACCCTTGTGTAAGTGTTTGTTTGCTTGAGTACACGACATAATCTTGAGATCCTTAGAAGGTTTCTCGCCATAGACGTGTAGAGAATCACCGTTAGGAAGAGGAAGATGAATGAACTTATCGGAGCAAACGACTTCAGCACGAACTCACCTAAGCTAATCCATGCCTACAATAATGTGAAAACTCTACAGTTGCATAGGTATGAGGTCAATTGGAAACGTATGATTGTTGAGATTCAAAGAACACTTAGAAAGGACGGAATCGAAAGTGACGGATTTACCATTTGAGACTTCGACAGCGAATGACTTGGGCAACTTAGATCGTCTACACTTAAGCATAGGTTCAAATTCAATGGATACAAAACTTTTATCCACGCCAGTATCGAATAAACAAGATGCATAGACATTGGTGACGAGAAACGTATCATTTATGATGCCATTGGCGTTTTGCGCCTGAGTAGCGGTGCTGACGAAAGCTCTGCCTCGAGCTTGCTGAGGCTGCTGTTGCTGTTGTTGTTGTTGTTGTTGTTGTTGGCGCGTTGAGGGCAGACGTTGGCAAGATGGTTAAGATCGCCACACTTTAAGCAGGCTCAAAGAGCAGCGCCCTGAGGTTGGGCTTGATTTGGTGCGGGGTTTTGGGTTACTATGGCTTGGTTTTGGTTGGCGAGTGGCTTTGGACCACTGTGACATTGGTTGGCAAAAGGCCCAAACCTGTTACAGTTTGTACATAAGCGGCATGGTGCGTTGTTGGGATGATGGTAGAAGCAAGTGTTACACTTGGGATAAGTCCCAGTGTAGTTCTTTCTTTTTGGCTCAGGGTTGGGAGTAGAAGCGACTGTTTGGAGTGGTTGAGAGTTTTGCGAAGTGACAACCGCACAATTTTGGCTTGAAGCCTTCCGCTTCTTGCCTTTACCCTTTGAGGATGATAGCTTGGGTGATTCGGTGGTGGTGGTTTCATTTGTGGCTTGATGAGCATTCTTCGATGGAACCTTATTAGAAGTTCCACGAATAACGCAGTTGTTGTTAAGTCAGGCTGCCAAACGAAAGGTGTCCTTGAGGGTTTTTGGTGAGGCTGACTCAACAAGGTCCATGAACGAAGTGGGGAGGCAATGGATGTACTTTGTGATGGCTTTATCAACAGTGTCAACTTGGCCAGGGCATAGGATGCCGAGCTGCTTGAATCGGGCAATGAGGCCATCGTTATCATCCCCGATATGCTTCAGATTCAAGAATTCATTCTCTAGTTTTCGAAGTTCATGGGGAGGACAAAACGTGTCCCTCATTAGCTTTTCCAAGTCAGCCCAAGGTAGGGCATGGGCTACATCGTTTCCTCGAGTGTTATGCTTGGAAGTCCACGAATCGAGGGCTCTCGATCGGAACACTCCTATTGCGTTGAGGGTTAGCAGGTTGTCAGGGCAACCGCTCTGAAGGAAGGTCAGTTCGATAGCATCGAACCATTGCAGTAATACAGTAGCGTCATCTTTGCCTGTGAACTCTAAGGGTTTGCAAGCCATGAACTGCTTGAACAAGAACGTCGTCTTAGGTGTTTCCACCTTGGAATCATCGGAGCCGTTGGGGGTTTCAGTGGCTGGTTGGGTTTGAATCTTGCTCATTAGGTCAGGGATAACTTTAGCTATTTGCTCGGCCATCTGTTTAACGAATAATCCCACGAGTTCTTTCTTTGATATGGTGTCCTCATTGTTGCTGTTAGAACCCTTTTTTCGAACCAGATCGGGATTTCTTGGACTTCTTTGACGAGCTTGGGGAAGACATCCAGAGGATCGAAAGAGATGGAAAGGATGAGACTTAATCATAATTTAAAATAACGTTTTGCATGTATAAGCATGTAAGTATTCATGTAACACGTATGATTCACACAAATTGCATAAGTTTAACAAGTATCCACAAAGTATAAACACGTTTTTGATTGCGAGAGACGTGCGAATCGTGCATTGGTTTTGAACTGAATGACGTAACAAGTATTAAAATCACAGAGAAATTGAGATAACATAAAAGAGAGGCTCAATAAAACATTGGATTGTTTCGGGTTTAGAAACTTCGACAATTCCAAAGTGAATCGAAAGTTCTTTCGAATTAGGGAAACGTGCTTTGGCCTATAGGTAAAATACTCTCGTCGAGAAGCAATTAACGGTATTTTTGTAACATCCTGTTTTGTGAACCAATAAGATTATATTTAAAGTTTATAATTTATATAATGTTGAACGACTAAGTAACAAGTAAAATGGTTAGTTGAAATATGAGACATCTAGACGAGCCCTGACTATTATAGGGGACCGTTTAATATTAATAATAAAATATATTATAATTGACCTTACTCTGTTTTTAAGGAAACTTAGGTCAAAATGCAGATAAAAATATGTTCATTGTTTTATAAAACGTTATATTTTGAAAGTTATACGAGAAAAACGAGTGAAGCAGATGAATTAATTATAATAATATAATTATAATAAAATTTAAAATGTCAAATTTGTGAATGTATGATACGTGGATGTTTGTGCGTCTTCAAATGAAAGCTGTTGATGTAAAAGAATGGAACGTGTCTTTAGTTGAGACTGAGTCATCATACATTCTTCCTACTTAAGTTCCCTTGTAAACTAAGGGAGTAAACAGAGATACCCTTATAAATAGACATGCCATATATGAGTTTTATTTATACTTAGAATCTCACTCCATCTTCCATCCTAGTAGGTTATGGAGAAGGTAACCATTCTTTTTAGTTAAGCTTTATTATTGATTTTATTAAGTTTCAATGTTATAATTAGATTTAATATCACATTAGGTATATAGTTTAGGGTTATAGCTAGGGTAATGACTAGTTAGTGCTTCACTCTTTATTTAACTAGTGTCTAAGATTATTCTGGTCTTGATCAGGAAACCAAGTTCAGATTGATTATAGTAAAACCTCCCTATATCAAAGGTGAGTTTTATGAATGTTTTCCAAATGTGAGCATGCTTGTCCTAAACTGTAAGAATATTGCATGACTGTTGTACGCATGTATATAACCTGCGCATGACATACACATGATATTTGTGGTCCCTTATACGTGCCGCTATGGCGGGATTTGTCGCTACTACACCCGTGGTGTAGTGGGCATTAACTGTATGGTTATTTAAGTTATGTGGTGACATTGGGTTATGATGATATGGGTGGGTACAAGTCATGATTAAATAATGTGGTTTATAACTGTGTATATTCATGAACTCGCCAGTAATAGCTGACGTCTTTTAAGCATGTGTCACAGGTAATGATGGTTAGTTTGTGCATACTGGTTATCTCGGATATGCGTTGCTAGTGGAATAAAGTATCCTAGATTTTCTTATCTGGTGGAAATTTTGCATGAACGGCTAAGAATAGTTTGATAAAACCTTGTACTTTTAAGTTTCCAACTTTAGTACCTTACGGTTTGTAATCTATAAAATAAGTATTTCCTTGTAAGTTGATATCAATTATGTATGGTGCATCCTTATCTGGGTGTGGTGTCACGGTTGGTATCAGAACTATAGGTTTTAGCAAATTAGGTATTGGTATGGATACCTAGGCTTCAACCTAAGAGAACAAGCCAGTTTAAGTTATTATTAGGATGCCACTGGTGGTAAAGGAATCAACTTTATAAGTGAGAATGCTTTAGCTAACTTTGATATACGAGTAATAGATAAATCCGGGCATGAACTTACTGAGGGTGCAAAGTCATTAGGGGATAACCATAGTAATAACTACAGCCTATGAACCCTCATTTGGTAACCACTTTGTACACACTGCCCTCAACAACAAATATTGCCCCCTTTACTCGTTAGGAGAAAATAATAGTAATAATAATAATAATAATAATAATAATAATAATAATAATAATAATAATAATAATAAAGGGATAATAGAGTTCTATTTCAATATGTTACATTTGAAAACTCGTTGTATTATGTGAATTAATTATTCTAAGTGCTCGTTAATAAATAGAATATTGAAGTATTTTCTTGAAAATTTAGAAAATGTCAGCAGAACCTTCGGTTAACAACAATCGTCAACCTAACCCATCAGTTAATCCTGCTTGTCATAGCGAACCCTGTAAACTTAGGACATGGCGTGGTTAATCGGATTGCCATCTGAGTTGCGCAAATCCTCGCCAATGCACAGGGACGCGAATGTCAGAATACAGAACGATCAAGGCAATCTGAAGGAAGCACCACACCCACACCTACACCAACTCCACAAGAAAAACCTCGACAAGAAAAGAAGGCGAATGATACGAAAGTAACTAAAGTTATAGAAACAGAAATCTCTAGAGAATGCAACTACAAGACTTTCATTTCCTGTAATCCTCCTTCATTCGATGGGAAGAAAGGTGCTATTAAGGCACATGAATGGCTAAGTGAAGTAGAAGCCATTCTAGACGTTAGTGATTTCCATGAAAGAAATAAAGTTGTGCTTGTTGTTCATCTATTTAAATTTGAAGCCTTCTTTTGGTGGAGGATACAAAAACAAACTAGAGGTGATGATCTGGCACATCGCCTAAGTTGGAAGGAGTTTTCAGAACTGTTTACAAATTACTTCTATCCACCAAGTGAAACTGACAGAATAGAAAAGGAATTTTTGCATCTTGAACTTGGGAATAAGACATACGAAGAATATGTCACCAAATTCAATGAAATGTCTAGACTAGTGTCTTACTTGGTGAACACTGAAGAAAACCGTATTCGAAGATTCCTTTGGGGACTACCCACAGAATATCGCACGTTTATCAAGTCTACCGAACCAACTATCTATTATGATGCGGTAGAGGCTGGGGCAACTATCGCCACTGAAATCCAACAAAAGAAAACCCCAAAACCTATCTCGAAAAGGAAATGGGAAAACTACCAAGAAGAAAAGAAAACCAATTACAGAGATTTCAAGAGGCAACAAGGACCCCTACCTAGGTGCCTAACTTGTGGAAAAGGATATTCTGGTCCATGTAAGCAGTTAGTCTGTAGAAACTGTAAGAAACCTGGACACAACTATCGTGATTGTAAAGAGCCACGTAAGTGTTTTAAATGTGGAGAGACGGGCCACTATAGTGATAGTTGTCCTAAGAGGAATGAGGAATCTAATAAAGCAAGAGGGAGAGCTTTTGTTCTGAATACTAAAGAGGCTTGTAGGAACCCTGATGTCATAACAGGTACATTTCCCCTTAACAACTTCTATGCTAAAATACTGTTTGATACTGGTGCTGATAGAAGTTTTATATATGAGCCTTTTAGAGTTTTGATTAATTAGACTCCTTGTAAGCTAGAAAAGCCATTTATAGTAGAACTAGCAGATGGGAGGGAAGAAGAAATTGTGAGTGTTGTAAAGGATTGTACCATCCAGATTAGTAAGACCCCAATATCTATAGACTTACTACCACTGAAACTTGAAGAGTTTGACGTAGTAATAGAAATGGATTGGTTATCTAGTCACCAAGCTCAAATATTGTGTGATAAGAAGTAAATTCAAATTAAAGACCCGAAAGTGGGAACTTTGACAATTAATGGGGAAAAACCTAGTAAACCCATAAGTTTTATTTCCATGATAAAAGTATCCAAGTGTATTCAAAAGGGTCATCTAGCCTACCAAGTATATGCTCTCGAAACAAAGGAAGAAAAGAAACTAGAAGAGGTACCAATAGTGGCTGAATTCCCTGACGTATTCCCTAAAGATCTTCCTGAATTACCACCTGACAGACCAATTGAGTTTAGAATTGACTTGATCCTAGGAGCAACCCCTATCTCCAAAGCCCCGTATCGCATCGCCCCGACTAAAATGAAAGAATTGAGAAACCAACTCCGGGAGTTACTAAACAAAGGATTCATACGTCCTAGCACGTCACCATGGGGAGCGCCGATTCGCTTTGTCAAGAAGAAAGATGGCTCAATGAGGATGTGTGTTGATTATAAAGACCTAAATAAAATCACTATAAAGAATCGATACCCACTCCCAAGAAACAATGATCTTTTTTATCAGCTACAAGGTGCAAGCTACTTTTCAAAGATAGACCTAAGATCTGGGTATCATCAACTAAAGGTTAGAGAAGAAGATATACCCAAGACTGCCTTTAGGACAAGGTGTGGTCACTACGAGTTCCTAGTGATGCCTTTCGGCCTCACTAATGCACCAGCTGCCTTATTGGACCTTATGAACCAAGTCTGCGAGCCATACATAGACCAATTTGTATTCCTCTTCATAGATGATATCCTAATCTACTCTAATAGTAGAGAAGCACATGAGGGACATCTCCATGCCATTCTTAAATTACTAAAGGAAGAGAAACTTTATGCCAAGTTCAGTAAATGTGAATTCTGGACTAGGGAAGTCCAATTTTAGGGCATGTTGTTAATGAAAATGGCATACAAGTGGACCCTGCAAAGATTGAAGTAGTTAAGAATTGGGAGGTACCAAGAAACCCCATAGAAATTCGATGTTTCTTAGTGTTAGCAAGGTATTATAGAAGATTTATTCAACATTTTTCTAAGATAGCGATGCCTTTAACGACGTTGACCCAGAAAAATACCCCCTTTGTCTGGGGAAGCAAACAAGAAGAAGCTTTTAATCTTTTGAAGATAAAGTTATATGGTGCTCCAATACTTGCATTACCCGAGGGTGCAGAAGATTTTGTAATATATTGTGATGCTTCTCATTATGGTCTAGGGTGTGTGTTGATGCAAAGAGGAAAAGTCATTGCCTATGCATCTCGACAGTTAAAGATACATGAAAGAAATTACACCACCTATGATCAAGACTTGAAGTGAAAATAAGTTTATTGGAACAAATTAAGGATGCACAGGCACAGGCCCTAACCATTGAGCAGATTAACAAAGAAAGGATGGTGGGAAAACAAGAACTACTCGTTAAAGGAGAAGATCGAATACTAAGACTCCGCAATAGGATTTGGATACCAATTATGGGAGGACACAGGGATATGGTGATGGAAGAAGCACATAGATCAAAGTATACAATGCATCCTGGTAGTACGAAGATGTACAAAACTATTCGAGACGAATATTGGTGGCCAGGGATGAAGCAATCAATCAATGAATATGTGGAAAAATGCATGGCGTGTTCATAGGTCAAAACAGAACATCAAAAGCCCGCATGATGTTTAATCCAACCCGAGATCCCTGAATGGAAATGGGAGATGATAACCATGGATTTCATTACTAAACTTCCACGAACTAAGAACGGTCACGATACTATTTCGGTTATAGTAGATCGTTTAACTAACTCTGCTCATTTCTTGCTAATACGAGAAGATTATAAAATGGATAAATTAACAAGAATTTATGTCAAAGAAATTGTCACCGTCATGGAGTACCTATCTCCATTATATCAGATAGAGATAGTCGTTTTATGTCCAGATTTTGGCAAAGCTTCCAAAAGGAATTGGGAACAAAAGTAAATTTAAGTACGGTTTATCACCCACAAACAGATGGCCAAAGTGAAAGGACCATACAAACACTGGAAGACATGCTCAGGGCATGTGTGATAGACTTTGGAGGAAACTGGATGAGCATTTACTTCTAATAGAGTATGCATACAATAAAAGCTATCACTCAAGCATCAAGGCGGATCCGTTTGAAGCATTATATGGAAGGAAGTGTCGTTCACCAGTTTGTTGGACTGAGATTGGTAGAAATCCATTAGCTGGATCCGAAATTATTGAAGAAACTACCAATAAAATCATACAAATCCGAGAAAGAATGAAGACTGCTAGAGATAGACAGAAAAGTTATACCGACAGAAGAAGGAGACCCTTAGAATTCCAAGTTGACGACAAGGTATTACTTAAGGTCTAGCCTTGGAAAGGCATCATTCGTTTCAAGAAGAAAGGAAAACTAAGCCCACGCTATATTGGACCATTTGAGGTAATCGGAAGAGTTGGTCCCGTAGCATATAAGTTAAAACTACCAACAAAATTACAAGGAATTAATGACACGTTTCAAGTGTCAAATTTAAGAAAATGTCTAGCGGACGAGTCACTTAAGATGCCCTGGAAGGAGATCCAGATCAATGACAAGTTGAACTTCACAGAGCGCCCAATTCAGATCATAGATCGACGCGTAAAGAAATTGAGAAATAGGGAGTTCCCTCTAGTACGAGTCAAATGGGATGCAAGGAGAGGACCTGAAGAGACATGGGAAAAATAAGATGAGATGAAACAAAAATATCCACACCACTTTGCTTAAATTTCGCGGACGAATTTTTTATAAGATGGGAGAGTTGTAACATCCTGTTTTGTGAACCAATAAGATTATATTTAAAGTTTATAATTTATATATTGTTGAACGACTAAGTAATAAGTAAAATGGTTAGTTGAAATATGAGACATCTAGACGAGCCCTGGCTATTATAGGGGATCGTTTAATATTAATAATAAAATATATTATAATTCACCTAACTCTGTTTTTAATGAAACTTAGGTCAAAATGTAGATAAATATATGCTCGTTCTAATGGCATATTCATCGTTTTATAAAACGTTATATTTTGAAAGTTATACGAGAAAAACAAGTGAAGCAGATGAATTAATTATAATAATATAATAATAATGCAATTTAAAATATCAAATTTGTGAATGTATGCTACGTAGATGTTTGTGTGTCTTTAAATGAAAGCTGTTGATGTAAAAGAATGAAACGTGTCTTTGGTTGAGACTGAGTCATCGTACATTCTTCCTACTTAAGTTCCCTTGTAAACTAAGGGAGTAAACAAAGATACCCTTATAAATAGACATGCCATATATGAGTTTTATTTATACTTAGAATCTCACTACATCTTCCATCCTAGTAGGCTACGGAGAAGGTAACCATTCTTTTTAGTTAAGCTTTATTATTGATTTTTTCAAGTTTTAATATTATAATTAGATTTAATATCACATTAGGTATATAGTTTAGGGTCATAACTAGGGTAATGACTAGTTAGTGCTTCACTACTAATTTAACTAGTGTCTAAGATTATTCTAGTCTTGATCAGGAAACCAAGTTCGGATTGATTATAGTAAAACCTCCATGTGACATATGTGCTTGTGTAATCATTGTACAAACTTTGAACAATTCAAAATCAATAAAACAATGTGTTTTGATCCCAATATTTGTTATTTATGGTTGACATTTTATACGTTTTGATTTTTGATCGATTTTAAACTTTATATCGCTTTCTGGAAAGTTAAACGCAAACTGATAAGTAAACGTAATTAGTTTAATGCAACAAACACTCCAGAACAACAACATAAGCTTAACATACCTTAAATAACCTTTACATAACTTAGAAATAAATTTTAAAGGGTTTGGTATGGCAAAAAAATAAGTTTATTCGCTTACAGGGACTATTTGCATCAAACTGCAAAAGTCTGCCGTTTCGTATGGCAACGTACATTTTGGAACATGATCATAAGCTAAACATACCATAAATAACCTTAACATAGCTTAGAAATAAGCTTTGAGTGGTTCGGTATGCGAAAATACACTTATTTGATCACACAGGGACTAAAAGTGTCAAAAACGACGTAAGTTTGCATTTATGCGCATATCTTACGTTATGACTACATCCGGACATCCAAAAATTTTTGTAGACATTAAAATATTATATTTTAGTGATCGGAATGCAAAAATACCATTCGTCGTGTAATTTGGAACGTTTTCGCGTCCGTTCGAGTTTCGTCGTAATTAGACGAATAACGCAACCGTACGACCAAACGAACCGACATCTGTGATTTTTCCAAGCATATTTTGAGTCCCCAATACTTTGACGACCTTGTAGAGCCTTGAAAATGTCTTAACGGGGGTCAAATACGTCAAAAACCAGCTTAAACACATGCAGGGACCAAACCTGGAATTTTTCAAAATTGTTGTTGATCTGATGGGAGGTCACGGGCCGTGAAGGCCAACTCCATCTCTTACCCGGGGCGCACAAGAACCCTCAGTGACAGAAAATTCATTTTCAGCTGCTGTTTGATAATTCAGGGGTTGTTCTTGCAATTTCTTTGTGTAATGACCAAGTTAACACCTCTCCAAGCAAAGAATAGCTGTCATTAACACTTGTATGGTCCAGATTTCTTGCTTGGAGGCCAAATAAACACATGGCATAATCTTGTTTCATCACCATAAGTATAAATACCCACACCCTTCACTTGTTCATTTGCTCATTCTCATTTTTGGGACTCTAAGTGGAGGATTTCCTTCTAAGGAGCCACCTACCTGAGTTCTAATACCTTCTTTCCAACCTTTGAACACCTTATAAGTGTCTTTCATGGCTTAGTTCTTATTTTCAGCCATTTAGAGTTGAAAGTCAAACAGTTTGACCAACAGTTTAACTTTCGGTTTTGACCATCAATTGGTCAAGCCAAAGTTCAATTGAACTTTGCAACGTGATTGTAATCATGATGGTTATAATCCTTAGCGATTATACCTACTGATTACCACGTTTACAAGGTGTAGTGACGAGTCAAAATTTCGGTCAAAATGCGTATTTACATGCATTTTGCGACGGAACTATTTTTAGGTATCAAAACACTTTGTTTTGATACCAAATCAGTTATCTAAGTTAGTTAAACATGTTTTGACAAGTTTAACTCGTCACTACTAGTTTAGTGCTTGTTTAGGGTCGTAAGTTGAGCGGTCTCGACAACCGCTTAGACTTTCGAACCCGACCCGTTTGGTCGATCATTAGGATCCGACCAAACTTATTTAGTGATCATAGTTGCATAGGGAATAACCTACAGAGGTTATACCTTATGATCACATAGGTTGGTTAGTTATTTGTTAAGTAGTTTATATGCCCATGAAAAATGACCAAAATGCCCTTTTGAAGCATGAATTCATATTTTGCATATGTGATCAAGTTTTTGACATCTAAACTGATTTAGTAACATATTTAGGCATAATTGGGCATGTAAGACTTGACATAGGACATAGATAACCATCTGACCTTAGTTTTACGCGAACGACGCGTTAACGTAGCTTAAACTACCTTAACGGGTCAAAACGGGTCAAAAGCACTTAGGTAAACTTCCAAATCAGAATGTTAGGTCTATTAAATCATGCCATATGAGTTCAAATACTCATTTGATTTATAGAACCTCATTCTATCCTATCTCATGATTTAGGATCCGATTATTAACGTAGTTACCTATATTAGGTGCCGTTTGATTTTGTGATCCTTGAAGCTTTATTTGGTCTTATTCTCAAGACTAATAAGTAATCCTAAGTGAGTACATAGTCCCCTCTTTTACCGCTTTCAAACACTTTGGGGTGATACGCATGTGCATACTTGTTACTTTCGTGCTTTTCATTGCTTTTATGACATAAACATGCTAGTTTCATCTAGTACACCTATAATACGTGATTTCAACTGCGTTTTGCTATGTATGTTGACTGAGCATGCTAGCACATTGATTTCATAGACACTCTTGTTGCATATGTTTACTCAGGATATGGACACATTGTTTTACATAACATTTCTGTTGCATATGTTTACTCAGTATATGGGCACAATTGATTTCATGAACATTTCTACTATGTATGTTTACTTAGCATACTTAGTACATGGTTTTCACATAGCATGCTTACATTGGTTATGACATTTGGTATGTTAGCGGGACAATAATACATTCATTAACACTGATCACGCCGCTCGGTAGTATGTAATGGTACCATAGGACTTGACAAATCCCGTTTCCGACTTCCTAGGTTTGTTTGGAAATTGGGAATGATAGAATCCGATATACATAATTGATAGACCTTTAATTCATTTAATGGTTTATCCTACAGTCGCAAGGCTTGAATGTATGCGATAAACATTACTACATAATTGTTTGTATCCATAAAGCATTGTTTTCTGCAAAACATAACCTTTGATTTAAACTTTGGTTTATTCAAAAACATTATTTTGTACATTTTTCCTATGGGGTTGAGTAAATACTATTTATTCACCATACATGACATTGTTTTCACATTGACATTATACATAGAGTTTGAGTAGATACTTTCTACTTGCCATACATTACATTTGATTATCCATGACACAGTTTACACATGACATTGGACATGGTTTACACATAAACATTTTGACATTGGTTTAAACAAGACATTTTGGTTGGTTATTGATAAGTGACTTATATAACGAGGCTATGTGTAATATGATAAAAGCATGGTGGATACGCCGCTGGTACTTCCTATATATAAGTGTTTTTATTATATTACATATCATAGCGTTATCTAAACCACTTCGACAAAGACATGAAACATTTTATACAAAGACACGACATTGTTTTACAAATTACATATTTTATACAAATTCATTTTTTACTTGGTTATTCATTTAACCATGCATTATTCTTTTATTATCATCTGATTTTCACTTTGATTTTCATATGATTTTATAAAAGAAAACAGTTTTACAAGGTTCATGACTACTTTTTGTTAAAAACTTCTTTTAACTACAAGTCATGAATCTTTCATCAACAAAACCTATGTATCTCATAGGCATTTTTATGCTGACGTACCAATTTTACATGTGTTTCAGGTGCTAATGTATGTTGTTGATTGTACTACACTTAGGCGGACTTGGGCCTTAGTGACTTAAAAGACAGTTTAGTTATGTTATGTTTTCGTTAATTCATAAGACAATGTAAACAGTTTACTTAATAATACAAAACTTTAATTACCATGGTTGTGGAACAATAATTCTGTCACTCCACTCCCCGACGTTTCCGCCGTGGTTTGTTGTTTTACGCGGTTGGGTTGTGACAGAAGAGTTGGTATCAGAGCCAATGGTTATATTGAATTAGGTTATTTGTAATGCTTTGACCTAGACTATAACTTTCTAGGACCCTAACACAAGTTATCTTGTGTTTAGATCTTAAAACAATACATGTCACCTATCCTTAGGTGATTACCAAAACAAGAACACAAATTTCCAAAACGATTTTGAAATCAATCATCTATCCTTGGATAATTTCTTTTGGTCTTATACCTTCCAAATTTTCAAAATATGGTCAATGTTTGGGTCTAAATAATGTGAACACGTGCAATCTAGAAGGGTGGATGCCTGTACCCTGAGTTTTCTGTCTAAGGCTAGAGTGTTCGTACAAATTCGTAGTATCGGACCAGTCACTCTTACCTGGGAACTCTTGGGGTGAGTGTCCACTTATAGGCTAAAGCATGTCTTCGTGATACATTATTATGACTCATTTACTTTGATTTGTCACTGTGTGTCACTGTTTGTTATGAGGTAACGAACAAATGACCACCATCCTTACATTTTGTCGATATTTATGACATCTCATTTTCATCACATCATCTCACTCATTTTCTCTCATGTTTCCTCTTTTAGAATGCCTCCTCGACGTAACGTTCAGCAACCTGATGCCGAACTGGTAACTATTATTGCACAGCAGACGGCTGCTATGCTACCAAATCTCATCACTCAAATAAACCAAGCCAACAATAACAATAATGCACCTGCTTCGTGCAACTTTAAAAGTTTTAACTCAGCTAAACCGCTCAAGTTTAGTGGTTCTGAAGGATCAACTGGGCTCCTACAGTGGTTTGAGAGTCTTGAGAGCACCTTTCGCCATATTTAGTGTCCAAACAATCGTAAGGTCGAGTTTGCTTCTAGCGTGTTCCAAAAGAGGGCTCTCACATGGTGGAATGGGTTAATGAGAGATCGAGGTGCTGAGGTTGCTTTGGGTCAGACATGGGAGGAACTTAGAGCTCCTATGATGAGAGAGTTCTGCCCTCGTCATGAGCAGAGGGCACTTGAAAATGAGTTCCATGACCTAAAACAAGACAGTGGTGAACACCGGGCTTACACTGATAGATACGAGGAGTTAAGCTTGCTCTATCCTACAATGGTCACGCCTTTGGATAAGGCTATTGAGAAGTACATAGACGGTTTGCCAGATCCTGTTTAGGATATTGTCACTGGCAGCAACCCTACTACCGTCCAACAGGGCATTGAGCTAGCTGCAACCCTAACTAACTCACAAATTAAAAAGGGTAAACTTCACAGAAAGGGAGAGAAGAAACAAAAACAGTCTGATAACACCAAGGAACAAAAGGGCAAGAAGGCTGAGTCCTCTAAGAAATCAAAGAAGCGTAAGGCTTCCAAAAATTTCGCTGTTACTTCTCAGACTAACCAGGCAGGACAGAATCAGCCTGCACAACCTGCTGCCAAGAGGCAGTATGCTGGTAACACACCTTAGTGCAATAAGTGTAACAACCATCACCAACCACAGGTGCAATGCCGCATCTGCACAAACTGTGACAAGTCTGGTCATCTTGCAAACACCTTCCGTTTCGCTCTTAACCAAAATCAGGCAGTCTAAAACCCTGCACAAAACCCTGCCTAGAATCCTGCACGACCTCACTACCCGCCTGGTTCGCGTTACAACTGTGGGGATCTGACCCACTACAGGAACAACTGCCCAAAGTTGGCAAATGAGAATCAAGCACAGGCTCTTGGTCGAGCTTTTAATCTGAATGCAAATGAGGCACGCGCAGATAACAAAGTGGTGAATGGTGCGTTCTTTGTTAACAACCAGCCTGCTTCTGTTCTTTTTTATTCGGGTGCCAATAAGAGTTTTGTGTCCTTAGCTTTTGAGCCTTTGCTTTCGATGACTAGAACAAAACTAGGAAAGCCCTTGACAGTAGAAGTAGCTAGTGGTGAACCCGTGATACTCGATTCTGTTCTTCGAAGTTGCCAATTGAACCTCAATAACCATCTTTTCCCTATTGACTTCACGCCGATGCAACTTGGGAGTTTCGATGTAATAGTGGGAATGGATTGGTTAGCCAAATAGCATGTTGAGGTGGTTTGTTATGAGAAGATTGTCTGTACTCCGCTTTCGACTGGTGAAATCTTAGAAGTTCGTGGGGAGAAACCCGTTAGTGGTCTTAAGCTTATGTCTTGTACCCAAACCCAAAAATATCTACGAAAGAAATATGTCGCCTTCTTGGCACATATCATAGAGGAGAAAGGCAAAGGTAAGACTATCCAAGATATCCTGTTGTTCGGGATTATCCTGAGGTATTTCCTGAAGAATTACCTGGTTTACCCCTTGTACGCCAAGTTGAGTTCCGTATCGATCTTGTACCTGGTGCAAATCATATTGCTAAATCACCTTACCATCTTGCACCGTCTGAGATGCAAGAGTTGTCTAAATAACTTCAAGAACTTTCTGACAAAGGATTCATTCATCCGAGCTTTTCACCTTGGGGCGCTCCAGTCCTACTCGTGAAAAAGAAAGATGGATCTTTCAGGATGTGTATCGATTATCGTGAGCTTAACAAGCTTACCATCAAGAATCGATATCCCCTACCTCGCATTGATGATCTCTTTGATCAGCTACAGGGTGCTACCTGCTTTTCAAAGATTGACCTACGTTCTGGGTATCATCAACTTCGAGTGATCGAAGAAGATATTCCCAAGACAGCTTTTCGCGTGAGATATGGTCATTATGAGTTCACTGTTATGCCCTTTGGTCTGACAAATGCTCCTGCTGTTTTCATGGACTTGATGAATAGGGTTTGTAAGCCTTATTTGGACAAGTTCATCGTTGTTTTCATCGATGACATTTTGATCTATTCTAAGACACGAGCTGATCATGAACAACATCTCCGTCTTACAAGGGAACTCCTAAAGAAAGAACAGCTTTTAGCCAAGTTCTCCAAGTGCGAATTCTGGCTTAAGGAAGTTCAATTTTCGGGCACATCATTAATGAACAAGGTATACATGTAGATCCCGCCAAAATCAGTGCGACTAAGGATTGGGATACACCTACTACTCCTACCGAGGTTCGTTCATTTCTTGGTCTAGCGGGTTATTACCGCCGTTTCATTGAAAACTTCTCCAAAATTGCGGTTCCTCTCACTGCTCTAACTCAGAAGAATAAACCTTTTAAGTGGGGATCTAAATAGGAAGAAGCGTTTCAGACCTTGAAACAGAAACTCTGTGATGCACCTATTCTATCTTTACCTGAGGGCAACGATGATTTTGTTGTATACTATGATGCGTCTAACTTAGGCCTTGGCTGTGTTCTCATGCAAAGAAACAAAGTCATAGCTTATGTATCAAGACAGTTAAAGGTACACGAGAAGAACTACACCACTTATGATCTTGAGTTAGGTGCAGTAGTCTTTGCTCTCAAAATCTGGGGACACTATTTGTACGCTACAAAGTGTGTAGTGTTTACTGACCAAAAAAGTCTCCAGCACATTTTCAATCAGAAAGAACTTAACATGAGGCAATGACGTTGGGTTGAGCTTCTAAACGACTATGATTACAAAATTCGCTACCATCCTTGTAAGGTGAATGTCATGGCTGACGCATTGAGTCGTAAGGAACATGTCAAGCTTCACTGTGTTCAGGTTCGATCTGATATTCAAACCCGCATTTCTCAAGCTCAACATACTTGTGTTACACAAGACATGATGGTAAGGAATTACCATATCATCTTAAACCTGAGCTTGAACAGAAAGACTTTGGGCTATATTATTTCATGGGCCGTTTGTGGGTCCCAAGTCAAGACAATCTTCGCACCTTGCTAATGGATGAAGCTCACAAGTCTCGTTATTCTATCCATCCTGGTGCAGATAAAATGTATAAGGATCTTCGACCCCAGTACTAGTGGCCGGGTATGAAGAAAGACATTGACTTATATGTGTCAAAATGCCTTACTTGTCTTAAGGTTAAGGCTGAACATCAACATCCCTCTGGATTATTGGAGCAACCAGAGATACCGGTTTGGAAATGGGAAAACATTGCTATAGATCTCATTACCAAGCTGCCACGTACTAAAAGAGGTCATGACGCCATTTGGGTAGTTGTTGATCGTCTTACAAAGTCAGCACATTTCTTTCCGATCCGTGAGGATCTATCTGACAAACTTGCCAAGATATACGTAGATGAGATTGTATCTCGACATGGCGTTCCGTTGAACATTATATCTGACAGAGATGCTCGATTCTCGTCTCACTTTTGGAGAACCATGCAATCTGCCATGGGAACCCAACTTAATTTGAGCACAGCATATCATCCTCAAGCAGATGGTCAATCTGAAAGAACAATCCAGACACTGGAGGATATCCTTAGAGCTTGTGTGATCGATTTTGGTGGTAGTTAGGATTCGCATCTACCGTTGATCGAATTCTCCTACAATAATAGTTATCACTCTAGCATCAACATGGCTCCTTTCGAAGCTTTATACGATCGAAAATGTCGTTCACCGGTCGTCTGGAATGAGATAGGTGAAGCTCAGCTTACTGGACCTGAGCACATTCTAGAGACTACAGATAAGGTCAAGAAGATTCGTGATAACCTACAGACAGCTAGAAGCCGTCAAAAGAGTTACGCGGATCGACGACGCAAGCCCTTAGAATTTCAAGTCGGTGATCACGTCCTACTCAAGGTATCCCCTTGGAAAGGTGTGATTAGATTTGGAAAGAAAGGAAAACTTGCACCACGCTATGTTGGACCATTCAAGATCATTGAAAGAATCGGAAAAGTAGCCTACACACTAGAGCTACCTCCTGAACTTGGAAATGTTCATCCAACTTTCCACGTGTCCAATCTCAAAAAGTGTTTAGCTGATAAGAACCTCCACATACCACTTGATGAAATTCGTGTTGATAACACGATGCACTTCATTGAGAAACCTGTGGAAATCGTGGACCGTGAAGTCAAAGGCTCAAACGCAAGCACATACCTATTATCAAGGTTCGCTGGGAATCTAAACGTGGCCTAGAATTTACTTGGGAACGTGAAGATCAGATGAAGGCGAAATATCCACATCTATTCTCACAAGTTTCCTCTAAATAAATTTCGAGATGAAATTTCCTAAAGTAGGGGAGACTGTGACATCTGTGCTTGTGTAATCATTGTACAAACTCTGAATAATTCAAAATCAATAAAACAATGTGTTTTGATCCCAATATTTTTTATTTATGTTTGACATTTTATACGTTTGGTTTTTGATCGATTTTAAACTCCATATCGTTTTCCAGAAAGTTAAACGCAAACTGATGCGTAAACATAATCAGTTTAATGCGACAAACACTCCAGAACAGCAACATAATCTTAACATACCTTAAATAACCTTTACATAACTTAGAAATAAGTTTTAAAGGGTTTGGTATGGCAAAAAATAAGTTTATTGGCACATAGGGACTATTTGCGTCAAACTGCACAAGTCTTCAATTTCGTATGGCAACGTACATTTCGGAACAAGATCATAATCTAAACATACCATAAATAACCTTAACATAGCATAGAAATAAGCTTTGAGTGGTTCGGTATGCGAAAATACGCTTATTTGATCATACAGGGACTAAAAGTGTCAAAAATGACGTAAGTTTCCATTTATGCGCATATCTTACGTTCTGACCACATCCGGACATCCAAAAAATTTTGTAGACACTAAAATATTTTATTTTAGTGATCAGAATGCAAAAATACCATTCGTCGCGTAATTTGGAAGGTTTTCGCGTCCGTTCGAGTTTCGTCGTAATTAGACGAATAACGCAACCGTATGACAAAACGAACCAACAACCATGATTTTCCGAGCATATTTTGAGTCCCCTATACTTTGACGACCTTGTAGAGCCTTGAAAATGGCTTAACGGGGGTCAAATACCTCAAAAACCAGCTTAAACACATGCAGGGACCAAACCTGTAATTTTTCAAAACTGTTGATGATCTGATGGGAGGTCGCGGGCAGCGAAGGCCAGCCCCATCTCTTACGTGGGGCACGACAGAACCCCTAGTGACAGAAAATTCGTTTTCAACAGCTGTTTGATAATTCAGGGGCTGTTCTTGCAATTTCTTTGTGTAATGACCAAGTTAACACCTCTCCAAGCAAAGGATAGATGTCATTAACACTTGTATGGTCCAGATTTCTCGCTTGGAGGCCAAATAAACACATGGCATAATCTTGTTTCATCACCTTCAGTATAAATACCCACACCCTTCACTTGTTTATTTGCTCATTCTCATTTTTGGGACTCTAAGTGGAGGATTTCCTGCTAAGGAGCCACCTACCTGAGTTCTAATACCTTCTTTCTAGCCTTTGAACACCTTGTAAGTGTTCTTTCATGGCGTAGTTCTTATTTTCAGCCATTTAGAGCTGAAAGTCAAACAGTTTGACCAACAGTTTGACTTTCGGTTTTGACCATCAATTGGTCAAGACAAAGTTCAATTGAACTTTGCAACGTGATTGTAATCTCGATGGTTATAATCCTTAGCGATTATACCTACTGATTACCACGTTGACTAGGTGTAGTGACGAGTCAAAGTTTCGGTCAAAATCAGTTTTCTAAGTTAGCTAAACATGTTTTGACATGTTTAACTCGTCACTACTAGTTTAGTGCTTGTTTTGGGTCGTAAGTTGAGCGGTCTCGACAACCGCTTAGACTTTCGAACCCGACCCGTTTGGTCAATCATTAGGATCCGACCAAACTTATTTAGTGATCATAGTTGCATAGGGAATAACCTACTGAGGTTATACCTTATGATCACATAGGTTGGTTAGTTATTTGTTAAGTAGTTTATATGCCCAGAGAAAATGACCAAAATGCCCTTTTGAAGCATGAATTCATATTTTACATATGTGATCAAGTTTTAGACATCTAAACTGATTTAATAACATATTTAGGCATAATTGGGCATGTAAGACTTGACATAGGACATAGATAACCATCCGACCTTAGTTTTACGCGAACGACGCGTTAAAGTAACTTAAACTACCTTAACGGGTCGAAACGGGTCAAAAGCACTTAGGTAAACTTCCAAATCAGAATGTTAGGTCTATTAAATCATGCCATATGAGTTCAAATACTCATTTGATTTATAGAACCTCATTCTATCCTATCTCATGATTTAGAATCCGATTATTAACGTAGTTACCTATATTAGGTGTCGTTTGATTTCGTGATCCTTGAAGCTTTATTTGGTCTTATTCTCAAGACTAATAAGCATTCCCAAGTGAGTACATAGTCCTCTCTATTACCGCTTTCAAATACTTTGGGGTGATACGCATGTGCATACTTGTTACTTTCGTGCTTTTCAGTGCTTTTATAACATAAACATGCTAGTTTCATCTAGTACACCTATAGTACATGATTTCAACTATGTTTTGCTATGTATGTTGACTGAGCATGCTAGCACATTGATTTCATAGACACTCTTGTTGCATATGTTTACTCAGCATATGGGCACAATTGATTTCATGAATATTTCTACTATGTATGTTTACTTAGCATACTTAGTACATGGTTTTCACATAGCATGCTTACATTGGTTATGACATTTGGTATGTTTAACGGGACAATAATACATTCATTAACACTGATCACGCCGCTCGGTAGTATATAATGGTACCATAGGACTTGACAAATCCCGTTTCTGACTTCCTAGGTTTGTTTGGAAGTTGGGAATGACAGAATCCAATATACATAATTGATAGACCTTTAATTCGTTTAAGGGTTTATCCTACAGTCACAAGCCTTGAATGTATGCGATAAACATTACTGCATAAATGTTTGTATCCATAAAGCATTGTTTTTTGCAAAACATAACCTTTGATTTAAACTAATGTTTATTCAAAAACATTGTTTTGTACATTTTTCCTATGGGGTTGAGTAAATACTATTTATTCACCATACATGACATTATTTTCACATTGACATTATACATACAGTTTGAGTAGATACTTTCTACTTGCCATACATTACATTTGATTATACATGACGCAGTTTACACATGACATTGGACATGGTTTACACATAAACATTTTGACATTGGTTTAAACAAGACATTTTGGTTGGTTATTGATAAGTGACTTATATAACGAGGCTATGTGTAATATGATAAAAGCATGGTGGATACGCCGCTGGTACTTCCTATATATAAGTGCTTTTATTATGTTACATATCGTAGCGTTATCTAAGCCACTTCGACAAAGACATGAAACATTTTATACAAAGACACGACATTGTTTTACAAATTACATATTTTATACAAATTCATTTTTTACTTGGTTATTCATTTAACCATGCATTATTCTTTTATTATCATCTGATTTTCACTTCGATTTTCATATGATTTTATAAAAGAAAACAGTTTTACAAGGTTCATGACTACTTTTTGTTAAAAACTTCTTTTAACTACAAGTCATGAATCTTTCATCAACAAAACCTATGTATCTCACAGGCATTTTTATGCTGACGTACCTATTTTAAATATGTTTCAGGTGCTAATGTATGATGTTGATTGTGTTACACCTAGGCGGACTTGGGCCTTTGTGACTTAAAAGACAGTTTAATTATGTTATGTTTTCGTTAATTCATAAGAAAATGTAAACATTTTACTTAATAATACAAAACTTTAATTACCATGGTTATGGAACAATAATTCCGTCACTCCACTCCCCGACGTTTCCACCGCGGTTTGTTGTTTTACGTGGATGGGGTGTGACACTCCATATAGCAAAGGTGAGTTTTATGAATGTTTTGCAAATGTGAACATGCTTGTCCTAAACCGTAAGAATATGGCATGACTGTTGTACACATGTATATAACTTGAGCATGACATACACATGATATTTGTGGTCCTTTATACGTGTCGCTACGACGGGATTTGTCGGTACTACACATGTGGTGTAGTGGGCATTAACTGTATGGTTATGTAAGTTACGTGGTGACGTTGGGTTATGATGACATGGGCAGGTACAAGTCATGATTAAATATTGTGGTTTATAACTGTGTATATTAATGAACTCACCAATAATAGCTGACGTCTTTTAAGCATGTGTCACAGGTAATGATAGTTAGTTTATGTATACTGTTTATCTCAAATATGCGTGGCTAGTGGAATAAAGTATCCTAGACTTTCTTATCTTGTGGAAATTTTGCATGAACGGTTAAGAATAGTTTGATTAAACCTTGTACTTTTAAGTTTCCAACTTTTATACCTTAAGGTTTGTAATTAATAAAATAAGTATTTCCTTGTAAGTTGATATCAATTGCGTATGGTGCATCCTTATCTGGGTGTGGTGTCACAGTTTTACCCTTCCAGTTACTACATATCCTTAATCGATCGAAAAATCAAAACTTTGGCGGGATTGAAAATCAAGGAATGGGACTAGTCGACAAGATGCAGGTTTCACCCCTAATTTGCCAATATCGTACCCTAAATGTGGTTGGCACTTGTCCGGTCAAGAAAGTTAATTCTGACACTTTGACGAGGGTCCACTAGAATTTAAATTGGAAATTTACCATCAAGATGTGGTTTTCACTCCTAGCTTGATGGCGTAATTTCGTGCAAAAAATTGAATAAGCGGATTAAGAGTCATTCACAAAATGGTGGGTTTCACGCCTATTTTGGTGAATTCGTCTCATTTGTATGATACGAGTGTCATCAAGTCTTCGACGTGTATTTCTGTAAATGTGCATGTATGTATGAGCATAAACATAAAACGTATGAATATAAGTGTAACGAAGTTGTACAAGTGTAAATGAAAACATAAAATGTCTAAATCAAGAATATGAATGTGGTATAAACATGAATGTAAGTACAACATAAATGTATAATTGTGAGTGTATGTATAAACGTAAAAACGTATGAACTTTGAATCGTGAGTATAACATAAATGCGTAAGTGTGAATATAAGTGAAGGCATAAAATGTATAAGTATGGATGTAGGAAATAATGATTTTGTTTATAGTATACACCGAAACTCGTGAGTTCATGCACGTAAAAGATTAAAAGGTTGGAGTATCAAAGAAACAAGGAACGAGTGACACGCGTGAGATCTTTGTGCGATATTGTCTAAAACGTGTAAAATGGTATGCATAAATAGGTGTTTGCGCAAAACGTGGAGTTAAAATAGATTGAATTGTCACGAAATATAGACTCTAGTTTGTGAATGTAAAGAGAGTATAAAACATCTATTGGTTATGTGGAAAGTACTTTGTAAAGAAATGGAAATGCTACTGCGGTTTTAAAAGAGTTTACATAAGTTGAAAATTTGTCGGTTCTTATGAAGTTTCCTTGCCCACGTGTTTTGAATTTAATTGACGTATCGAGTGAGGTCTTGAAAAAAATTTCTAGAGATTAATAAGTTTGCATCGTTTTAAGTAACTTTGTGTTAGAAAATTTTGAAACTTACAGCTTCTTGTGAAAAGTTGATCCTTAGAAAAGGAATTTGGTACATGAACTTAGTGATTGTTGAAAAATGTTCCATTGGTTTTGAAAATGAGTTTTTTTTTTTTTTGTAATTGATTGAATAATATTGGTAATATTTTATAGGTATGTGCGAAAAAGTTGATTTGATTCTCAATTGAGAATATCAATCTCTAGTTTAATGGTGTGAGAGGAGCGTGTTTCAATGTTTACGTTGATTGGTGAATTTGTGGGCAACGGATTTATTAAACCGACTAGGCTGACAAGTAGTATTTCGTGAAATTTCGAAAATCGAGGAACGCACGTTTATTGGTAACATTAAAATTTTGTGTATGCGAGTGATGTGAAATTAGATTATAGAATAAGAGGTACGTTTAAATAAATGAAGCATTTGAAATACATGATAAATGATTTAGGTATAAACATGATCGTGTTTACATAATATAGTCTATTAAAAGAAAGCGTTGGTAATGATCACCTAGGTAAGGGAATCACCCCGAACTTGTTGGTGAGGTCGTTTTAAAGAAAAGGGGAGTGGAGTTAATCGTCAAGGTATGGAAATCACTCCTATCTCGATGATACGTCTCCACCTTTCGTTACAAGAAATATGAATTTTAAATTATATGAAATCATGCATATGTATAAGTGTATGAAAAGATTTAGTATGATGCGTGTGTGGGAAGAAAATATCGAAAGCAAATTAAAATTTGAAAGATTGCATCTAATAAAGTAAATAATATAACGTATGTTTGATTAAATTTGAGATGGTTCCAAAACGGAACGTTGACTAACCAAAGTGGACGAAAAAGTCTTTCGAATTTGAAGAGCATGCTTTGGCCTAATAGGTAAAATACTCTTGCCGACAAGTCGGTTAACGGTATTTACCCTTCCAGTTACTACATGTCCCCAATTCAATTGAAATTTCGAGACTTGGCGGGATTAATGAAAATCAAAGAATGGAACTAGTCGACAAGATACGGGTTTCACCCCTAACTTGGCGATTTAGTATCCTAAGTGTGGTTGGTACCCGTCGGGTCAAAATTAGATTTCAACACTTTGACGAGGGTCCACTAGAATTCAAAATTTGAATTTCTCCATCAAGGTAAGGATTTCACCCCTAACTTGGTGGTGAATTTCGTGTAAGAAAAGAAAAGTAGAAGGATCGAGAGTCATTCACCAAATTGTGGGTTTCACGCCTATTTTGGTGAGGTCGTCTCATTTTTGTAATATGAGTGTTGTCGGATTTAGAATAATCGAGTAAAATGCATGAGGGAAGTGTATGTCAAAGGAAATACATAAACAAGTATAAACACATAAGAAAGCATATCAAGAATGGTGCTTGGATAACGAAATGATAAAACATGTATTAACACATAGAGAAATATGTTTAGAGTAACACATAAAGAACCGAACAATGGAACAAGTATTAACACATAATAAGACAAGCATTTTTGCATAAGAATATCATGTCTAATATTACTCACGAGTGATGTACATGTTTAAAATAGCATAACTAGGAAACAAATAAAGTATCATGTAGTAGTTCGAGCAAAATATACGAATAAGACTCTAAAACTATAGACTAGGTAAAAGCATTCCTACTTTTCCTAATTCCCTATAGTTATGGCTCTGATACCAATCTGTCACACCCCAACCGATGGCAGAAACATCGGAGTGAGACGAAGAAAGATTGCTCATCACACATAACGCTAAATTGTGACAATAGAATTAAAGATAAATTGATTTCTTTCATAAATAAATGTTACAATACATGAAATTTGAAATACAACATGTTAAATACAAAAAGAACAATACGACAACAAATATGACATTTATACAAATTATTTAATCTAAACGTCTATATGTGTATCTAGGTATCAACGCTACTTCATTTCATGGCATCATCATCCTCAACCTGTAACATGTTTAAAATAAAGTTCAATGCAAAAGCAAAGGCGAGTATACAAGTTTGGTACGTACATAACAAAAGATAAGTTTCGAACAATTCCTCATAGCAAGCATGTGATTCAAGATAAACATAAAAACATGGCATGTGTCTAACATATCAAACCAAGGAAACGCAACATGCTCATGACATAACCACAAGTTACGGGTGGCGGGTCGTTAATCCTATAGCGCTACATATGTCACGGTTTGGCTCGTACGAAGTTAATGATAAGTTCAACACATAAGATTCACCCAAGTTTAAATATCAAGCCATCACGTATACAAGCATGTTAATAGGAATGTTCATGTGTTTAAGCAAAATGTTCATGTGTAAGTTGTTGATAAGTAAACATGTTACACCCCAAAAGTGGTAAAAGTAAAAGGGGGAAATACGAGTATACTCACTATTTTGCGTAGAGTTCCACGAAAACTGAGAGTGGAATTAACGAAGTCTCGAGATTTCAAATGGTTGCGTTTGCGATTCCTTGTAAAGATAACGCACGAGCAAGAATAAGGATTCACGAATGAGCGAAAACGGTTACCTTATATTTTGAAATAACACGCACTAATTGTGTTATTATTTATAGGTTAAATATGATTACTAATGTTTAGGTTTACAAGTTAATTAAATATTATACTATTATTCTATCTTTTAAATTATATAACAAAAACAAAAACAAAAAACTATATGAAAATAAATAATGGTGTTTAATGACAATGGGAAAATATACACGTACATTGGATTTATATAGAATAGTGTTTATAGAAATTAAACAAAACCATTATTAAATCACATGACACATCAAACAAATGTGTAAATTGTTTTCTTTCTTATCCAACCAGAACCGAACAACAGTAAAGAAAGTGTTTAAAACATGAATCAGTAAGGTTTGAGTTTTCATTTTATTTGAACACTAGCATCATTGTTATCTTCTTTATTTAAAAACAAACAGAAGCCGAGTATGTATATGTATATGACTTATGTTCTTTTCTTGTTTCCGATTAGAATAGCATGAGTTAAATGAGTGCTTAAACGAACGAGATGAGATGGAACAAGAGGTATACCGAGATGAAAACAGTCCTTGTCGCGACGTCCATAGTCCTTCGGTTGGCTTCCGACGTGTACCCGAGTTGAAGCGAAACAACAAAAATCGGAACTGAAACGAAACAAGAAAACTCGAAACTGAAACGAGAGCAAACCTGACAGAACTGAACCAATCAAACCGGGCCTGAACCGAATCTGAAAGTCGACCGGAACTGTTTGGTGTCGGTCGGAACTCAAACTCGAACAGGAACTGAAACAGGCCGGAGCCAAAACCCGACTCGAAAACAAGACCTGAACTGTTGACTGTTGCTGAACCAGAACCGGAACTGAACCGCCGTCGAAACAGACTCGACTCGAACCGGAACTCGAAACAACTGACCGAAATCGAGCCGAATCGGAGCTGAGCGACTGTCGCCGCCGCTGGTTATCAGAATCGGAGGTCAAGAGGAGCAGATGTCTGATTGTTTGGGTTTGATTGAAAGAGACAAGAAGGTGAACTCCTGTGTTTGTTTTATGAATCGCGAGAGAGAAAGAGGGAACAGAGATGGAGTGCGTGAAGATGAGGTTCTATTGTGTGGATTAGGGTTTAGAAATGTTGAAGATGAAGGAGCAATGCTTGTTTGGTTATGAGTTTTTAGATGTATTGAGAGGGACAAGACATGGTAACGGCTGTTATAAAAGAGGATTAGGGTTTCTTGCATTTTAGTTTTGGGAAACACCATTCTAACCCCTAAACTTTGAAGAGTTTAAATAAATTAGCTGAATTAACTTATTGCAAGTTATATAGCATAGTTGACCAAACTAACTAGGTTATACATATATTCTAAAAGAACTAATCTTTACAATTAAATTAACTGGGTTAATTTGTATCATTTTCTAACTTTAAAGTTCAACGAGACTAACTAGATTATTATAAAAATAAACTTTTAAATAGTAAAATCAATTAATTTAATTAATTAAACCATGAATAGATAGCCATTCTTATAACGAATTAGATTAAAGAAATATTTTCTACGATTATAACAAAGCGACTAATACAAGGACACAAGGTTTCCAAAAATAGGAATATGAACAATGGTTTTTTTTTTAAATATGGAAAGTTATGAAAACGCGGGGCGTTACATACTAGATTTCATCATAATCATCATCATCAACCTGCAACATACACAAGGTTAAATACATAGCATAAGTATAAAGATTGTCTCAAATCCAACATGGTAATTTATTTACAAGGTTGAACTAGCATGCACAAATATAGGTCAAACCCGAGTGTCTACAAGAATAATGTGCATCCCTCGCCACCGAAGTGAATGAGACCGTAAGGTATACTAACTTAACAATACCCTGACGGGCGGCGTGCTACTCCTATAGTGCTATATTTGTTAAGGTGGGCTAGCTAAGTTAATGACAAATAGAGTGCATGTATGTATTCTATCATAAACAACCTAAGCATAACAAATAGCATGTTTGGTGGATTGAGTGATTGGATATGTTTGTGTGAATTGTGTATTTTCATAAGTAAAACATGTTACACCCAAAAGTGCGTTAAAGCGTAAAATGGGTCAAGTGTACTCACAGTTTTGCAAAGCTTCCTTTGAAATACTGTGAAGAGTTTTGTAAGTTGTAGGATGGGACACCAAAGTCACCCTACACAAATCATCACAAGGATGGAGGTTTTAACCTCTTTGTATGATTCACCACTACATAAATCATCACAAGGATGATTCAGAGGGTCATGAATAACAAGAATTAAAAACTAACTAAAGCATGCTCAAGTGACCAAGTAACTCCTAACCCGGGTGAACCACCACCACATGGAAAGAGTTAAGTAAGTGTCGGAGGCTAGGTGGGGTTATGTTACTTTGATACTAGGAAGTCACTTGAGTGTTCATACACAAAGTTCATAAGTGAAGTAGTGGAACTAGATTGGAAAGCCAAAGCTCTCATGGTTCACACTTCACAAGTCATAAATTCATCATATGGAAGATGATGAATCATGCTTGTTTTCAACATTGGATTATGATATGTATGAACTAAAAAGTAAAGAGTTTTGAACTCATAACTTGATGGAAATCACCTCAACATAAACCAACAACTATAGGATAAGTTGTGAGCTTGGTGGGTACAAGATTCCACCAAGTTTTAGCAAGTAAAACGAAGTTACATAAGTATGAATAAAAACAGAAAATAAAACCTACTTTGGACCTCAAATATGGTGAGGTTTCACCTTAGTTTGCCATGGAAAACTTGTGAAAACCTTCCTAGAAGTTATCCAAGTAAGTTAGAAGAAGAAACAAGAAGAAAATGGATAAGGAAGTGAGCTAGAACTCACTTTGAAACCTTAGAATTTTCTGCTCAAATCTGAATATTTTGGAGAGTTTTAGTGAGAATTTGAGAGTGTTAGACAGGTTTGGAAAATGGAAAAGAGAGTTAGAATGGGTCTATATATAGTGGAGGATTAGGGTTAGTGGTTAGAAGTGAATTAAATGAGTTTAGGTGGGAGTTGAGACCAAAAACAAGCCAATCCACATGCTGGGAAAAGGTTGTTGCAGAACGATTGTGCACCAGGGGTTGCGGACGGAAACATGGTAGGTGCCGCGTGTCGTGGCCAGGGTCATTTTGGAATTTCTTTCAATTTTGACACTTATGGTCCCTCATGTTTCACATTTCGCATACTTCAAGGTATTTTATGTATATTGAACATGTTATTATATATTAAACAAGTATGAATTAATAGATTGAGTTTTGTAAAAGCATAACTAAGTAATTGTATTAATAGAATGTTTAAAGTTACGTATTTTCAATAGTTGTTCGTAAGGTAAGCATGTTTTTACGAGAATCAAGAATATGCGTCAAGTGTGTATATGAATTAAATGTATAAACAAGTATGAATAAACAACGTATAATTCATATAAAATAACCAAATTCATTATGATCAAAGCCTCGGTTTACAACGATTTGAAACGAAATGCGATAACAAGAGATTATAAGTTTCCGAGAATAGAAATACAAGACAAGCTTTCTAAATGCGGAAAGTTACAAAAAGCGAGGCGTTACACCTCGTATAATACATGAACGTTAATCGTATAATCCTTACCGACCTGTGATCGTTATTGTTTACAAACAATATGGCTGAGTTATCAGCGGCTGGAGCACGTTGAGCTCGAGGTTGGGGACGCAGACGGGGATGGGGACCAGGTTAGGAGGAGGAGGTTGTAGATGATTTTACAAAGACGACACAGTTTGTTTGTGCAATTCGTCGAGTTACGGCTACCCACAGGTTTTTGGGTATATTACCGGAGATGGAGCTGGATGCGCCCGGACCATTGATATTGGTTTTTTGACTGAGATTGGATCGATCGGTCAGGTTCGGGAGTTCATGCCAGCTACCTCCGCGTGGGCCCATTTATTTGAGGCCGCCCGAGAGCGGGTCCACAGGGGGATTACTTAAGAGTTTTTTATGTACGTTTGCGTTTACGGACACCCGAGGTAGGGGTTTACAGCATTTTTTTGATACCACCGCGATGTCGTTTACTCTTTGCGGGGAGTCTCGCCGATTGACACTCCCCCAGTTTGTTGTTACCTCGGGTACAGGATGAGTCAGTATCCCATGCATTTTTTGATGCGTCGACCAGCACGTCCTCTAACGTGTTGTGGCCCTTGTGGCGCACTATTGGTATCAGAGAGTTCGCGACACCGCGTTCGCGATTCCCAAAGGCGTAGGTGTCACGCATTTACGACCCGTTGCACTGATACCTACATCAGTGTATCTCCGTGACGATTGCGGGTCGACACGATAGCAGGGAGTGGGTCACCAAAAATAACCTGTTCTTCATGCATGACTTAATTACCGGCGGGGGGAGGGGGCAACTTGGCATACAACTTGGCCACATACTTCGCCGAGTACGCTTTTAAGCGTACCTCTGGCCACATTAGTTGTGGTAGCTTCGTCGCCCGTCTGGCGAAGCACTGGCCACGCGGCTTGTCCCCGCAGGTGGCTCAGGATATGTCCATCACACACCAGGTTGATCTAGCAGGTAGGGCCACAAAAATCTCGATGAAGATTGCTTACAAGGTGCCACCGGACAAGGTCCGGGTGATTTGGTCTCTTGATGACGGTCGTACCGAGTGTTACCCAAGGCAGCCACTGAAGAGGGAGGCGGGCCAGGGGCGAGGGAGGTGAGGGTGACGGGGGATAGGGAGGCGGGGTAGTCGGGGTAGAGGGGGAGTTGATGCTAAAGTCGATAGATCGCAGCTTGGTGTGGAGGATGTACAGGATGATCGCTCGTACGATCGACAAAGCATGAGACCACGTGTGATGCCTCCAGCGGGGGTGGAGGAGAGACTGGCTCAGGTCGAGTCAGATGTAGCTGCTATACGGGTGGATGTATCGCGTATGCAAAGCGACATACAGTGGATGGTGGAGGCAATTATTGCTATGCATTCTGGCTGTGAGTGCAGTATGTCTATCACTTCCGTCAATCACGTATCGTAGCCGGAAAATATTCAAGACTAGGTTTAGAAGTGTTAAATATAGGAAATAAATTTACATTTGTAGTTTGGAGTCCATCCTCATGAAATGGAGTCCATCCTCAGGAAAGGGGAGCATGTAAGTTGGAGATGATGGACATTCTCTATAAATAGGCCATTAGTCTTGACATTTTAGAACTTTTGCCCAATTGAGAGAGAACTTGTGGGAGATTGATTCAAGGTGCTTGTAACTTTCAGATCTGAAATAGAATCAACATTATAATTACATTCTTGTGTCTGATCCACTCTCGTACACGGATTCTGCACGTGATACGAGATATTCTCAGTCATCGGGATTACAAAATCGATCCGGAAACGAACATACACTGGCGCGTCTCTACCTCCACAAGTTGGCGCTGCACCACCGCCACCACCGTCGTAACTGCTTATTGTATTTTGGTTTTGTTGTTTTACATTTGAAACAATGTAAATATTTATCTTTTATTGTTTTAGATGTAAAACATTGTAAATATTAATCTTATGTTTATATTTTATATTGTTTGTTTAATAATTGTTATCGTATTGTTTATCATATGCACATGTTATTTGCTTATCCGATATATATAAAAAATAATACGGCAAATACTATTGTAACATAGACGTTTTACAAACTCGTAACATAATCTGATATATCTAAATAATACGGTAAACGGTATCTAAACAATTACTAAAATTTATTAAACAGTTGTTCGGTTTTACAAAAAAAAACATATATACGGGTCGTATAACATTACACGGTTCGTATACAGATGTTAAAAACCCAAAAATCTGATCAAACCTCACAAAAATATACACATTAGGTCGTATACAATTAGATTGCTTGTATACAATTGTAAACGGCTCGTATAATGTTATACGACCCGTATACATGTAAAACAAAAAAAAACATTCCACTGCATTTATTTCTGTGCAACAACATTCTATACGGGTCGTATAAGGTTATACGGCCCGTATACATCTAGGGATGTGAAAATAAGAAAATAGGGGTGTGAGAATAGTGGTTGCCTTATTTTTACCCTAGAGTTAAATGCCATTTTAGTCCCTGTGGTTTGGGCCATTTTGCCAGTTTAGTCCAAAGGTTTCATTTTTAACCTGGGGGTCCAAAAAGGTTTCACAGTTGCTATTTTAGTCCACTTGGTTAACTTCATCCATTTTTTCTGTTAACGAGAAGGCCAATTTGGTCATTTTGTATGTAATTCTATTAACTAAAAGGGCAATTCAGCCATATAAAATGACCGAATTGGCCTTCTCGTTAACAGAAAAAATGGATGAAGTTAACCCAGTGGACTAAAATGGCAACTGTGAAACCTTTTTGGACCCACAAGTTAAAAATGAAACCTTTGGACTAAACTGGCAAAATGGTCCAAACCACAGGGTCTAAAATGGCATTTAACTCTTTACCCTATAATTACACTAAAACCAACTACATTTTTTTCTCTTCTTTCAATTAAATATTACTTTTTATACCTTTATTTGGTAGTGGTTCTCTCTCCTCCACTCATAATATTACATATTTCCCTTCCAAAAATATAATACTCATAATAAAAACATAAATTCCCTTCAAAAAACATAAATTCCGTTCATACTAGATTCCGTTCAAAAAACATAAATTTTGTTCATAATAAAAACATAAATTCCGTTCAAACCCCAATTCTTCTACTTTCACATATTTTTGTACTCTTTCCTCGTCCCCTTTTACTTGTTGACGCTTGATGTTGAGTAGGATCTTCAGGTGCTGAATTTTTGCATGTCTTTTGACGGTGTCCATACTCACCACATCGTGGTCATTTTTGTCGTCTTTTAGGCTCGTCAACATTCTCAAACAATATTGGTGATTGTGCCCCATTCCCCCAATTTGGTGTAAATGAATTATTTTCCATATCATCCATATCATCTTCCATATAAAGCACGTGATGAATAGAAATCATATACAAGAAGACTTTAAAAGTGGAAAAAAAACAATGGGATGGGACCAGATGTATTATTACCTCATGAACAGAAATCATGTATAAGAAGACATTAAAAGTGGAAACAAAACAATTTACAAGTGGAAACAAAACAATGGGATTGGACCAGATGTATGTTTACCTCATGAACAGAAATCATATATAAGAAGACTTTAAAAGTGGAAACAAAACAATGGGATGGGACCAGATGTATGTATATAGATATTTATCATAACATTATACATGCATAACAACGTATTTCAATCATAAAAATAAAAATAATAAAGGTTAAGAGACCGTTTCAAATTGTGGATGGACTGTCAAACTACCTGGAGAGTCTATAATAGTAAATTTAAAAAACTAAAATTAAAATCTTTCAACAATTCCTTTTTTTTATCATAGACTAAAAAGCTAAAATAAATCAAAAAAACAAGCATACTTTTTGAGTCAGAGAAGAACTACATAGGCCAAAAGTTAGTGGTGAGTACAATAAAGCTAAATAAATTCGAAAACTTAAAAGTGATTGTGATATAATTCGATATAACGAGTTCATAAACTGTAACAAAATCCGTAATAAAATCGAAAACACATGATGAAGAAGATAAACTGAATATGAAGATACTCTGCTTTATACGAATGAACGAGATCCGGAACAAATATAAGCTAAATAAATTCGAAAACTTAAAAGTGACGGTGATATAATTCGATATAACAAGTTCATAAACTGTAACAAAATCCGTAACAAAATCGAAATCACATGATGAAGAAGATAAACTGTATATGAAGATACTCTGCTATACGAATGAACAAGATCCGGAACAAATACACTCTGCTTTATACGAATGAACAAGATGAACAAGATTCGATTTTTTGAACATACATGATGAAGAAGATGAACAAGCAGCGTCGTCTTGGGTGGGGGAGAAGAAACGTCGTTTTGTGTAGGGTTTGGATGTCTTGATTATACGAATGGAGAAATATGTAATTGATATACGCAGGAGTTATTTGAGGGTAATTTCTCAAAAAAGGGGGAAATATGTAATTGATTTTATGGTTTGGGGAAATACGTAATAAGGAGGCTTACAAGGGGGAAATATGTAAAAATCACTTAAAAGAAGATATAGAGAGTGAACAGTGTCCCTCAAATATATAGATGAATAATAACAATTTCTCTTTCCTCCGCTTATAACCACTTTTATAATATAAAAACCTCACTCAAAATTTGATGGATGGATTGTGAATTCTCTAAGGTCATACTCATGCTAAAATAGAGCAACTATTGTCAGTCTAACAACCCGATTTTATGGATCTTTGATGGTCACAGTTAGCCTATATTGAAGCCAATAATCTCACTCAACAGACCAACAAAAAGTGTATTTTCTTCTCACAATCCACATGCATAGATCTTGCATAACCTTTTCTATACGGGCGTATACACCTTGTATATGGGGGCCTATTATGCTAGTATATGGGTATATATACTTTGTGTATATAGACATAGGTTCTCAAATGAATAGAGAGTTGATTGGTAAAGAGGGGATGTACGTATATTCTCCTTTTTTTATATATATTTAGAGACTCTCTTCACTTGTTTACTCCTCAAAACCCTAGACAAGAAAGAAAACAGTATTTTCATAGTTTAGAGTGTAAAGTATTTTAGTCTTGTAAGAAAGTTATGTATTCATTTAGGTACATCATGTATAATTTAATAAAAGAGATTTAGACTAGGTATCAATGTGTTAAGAACTAGTGTTGATTCTTATAAAGTTGAGGCTTAAAGTCTTATTGTGAAAATAATATAGATTTAAAAGTAAAACTAAAGGTGTGTAAGTTAATAGGTAAAAACTAAAAGAAAATACATTTTCAATGTACTCTTTAAATGAAAAAAAAATTATAATATTTTCAATGTACTCTTTAAATGAAAAAGTATAATATGATTGAATGTGATGAGTAAGTCCATATAATTCTCACACATGCACATGCACACGTATTTGTACCTGAGAAAAAAAAGTTTAAATTGATCACATGAATGGTAAAAACCATAAATAGTTATAACTAGTATAATTCTCCCGCGCTACGCGGCGGGGAGTCGGTTGGTAACAGTTCGTTTGGTTACAATATCGCTATGACACTGGCAATCATAATAGCAATCTAAAGAGGAAATCCAAAAAGAAAATGTCATAACATACCCAAATAAACGCTGACCACTTTTACCAACATATACCTGAGAGTAAAAAAATATTAGTTCAGTTTATATAAACAATATGCCAGTCTTTGAAGACTGTCATTTTCCTCAATTCAAGTATATTCCACAAATTACATACTGAAGGCTGAAGATCTATGCATCTGAACCACATATGACTAAGAAATCAGTTGTACATAAAATCCATTTAGAAGCACAAAAAGGATGGCTTTCTGCTACCCTTAAATGAATAGAGGTGTCAAAAAGTGTGAGCCCTGGTGACGGGTTAAAAGAGTAGGTTTGGTTGGGTTGACCCGTAAATCCTTTTTTCCAGTTTCTGTTCTTTTTATAATAATATAAAGAGCAACCCGTGCAAACCACATATAACAGACTTCTTTTGTTTGATAACAACTAAAACAACAAAGTTGAGACACTACAACAGTTCTATCTTAAATGCATTAAGAAACATATAAGTAATGTCACTGGCTCATACTTCCTTATTGTAAAAGCAGCTATGTAGCACATAGCCTGAAATGTGCAAGTGTAGTGTGGGTCTGAAAGAGTAGTTTAACCACAAAGAAAGCACAAACCTTCTTCCAGTCTTTTCCACACTTCGTATAAGCTCTATAGATGCGCTCAACTTCCTCATCAGTCCATGGAGATCCTAACATGTCAGAAAGCTGACTCTTCTGCACAAAAGACTTTAGTATCAGACATAGACATGGACACTTTAATGAACATTTGTATATTACTTAACTCAGTAAAAAAACCCTAAAACCTGATGGTAACACAATACATAGAACATGCAACTTCTCATTCAGCTTGTTGCCTCTTTTGCACAGGAGATATTATCTCTAATGCGACCCATCCGATCCCACTCCCCTGTACTTCCCTTTAAACCCTTTCGAACCTGAACCGATTTCCACCAAAGAACTCCTCCATGACTTCCATTTTGACCCACTCTTATTAACTTTATCCTAAACCATTCAAACAAACCCTAATTAGCACAATCCAATTACCATAAAAACAACAAATCAAACACTTAATTCACAATTCAAACATTAAAAGTTTAAAACCATCTTCAAACAATCAAAACAGTTAAAATTACCTGATCATTCTTCATTGGACTACCATCGGTTCTTATGTCCACCTAGGATTCGTGAGCAACCTATTAGGGCAAACAAACCCTAACAACCACACCATCACAACATCATCATCGTCACACTGTAGCAATACGTATAAATTAAAACAATTGTATGAAGTGGAATCAACATTAAAAGCTTCAGCACATGCTACTTGACATATATTCTTTGTGAAAAATGAAGAGAGGGAAAGATGGTTACCTTAATTGTGTCTCTACACTGAGTTCTGAGCAGAAATTCCTTCGTTCAGTCTATAAAGGGTTTCCGTTTTGCTTGCGATGACAGCGTTGTGATCTTGAGAAGATTAATTTAGGGTTCTGCAATTCTTCACTGAAGTAGGTACAAACATTGCGAAGGATGGGAAATCGGAAGCGTGAAGCAAGCAGAGATGAGTGATCGCTAGACTAAAATTAGGGATGGCGATGGTTGATATTTGCTGGTCGCCGCAGATTGGAAGGTGAGAGAAGGATGAGCGGACGCGAAAAGAGGTCTCACCGTTGGATCTAAAAGGAACGGCTAGGATTGTTTACTGTTCCTAAGGAACGGCGTGAATTGTTATTATATATAATTACACTAAATTTTCTCTTGAGTAACATATGATCTATTATTTCTTATCGTTTTCGGTTTTGACAGTATTTTATTTTTCATTTGTCTTAAGTTTTCACTAATAATTTAAAAAAAAAGAGTAAACTAGCAAAATGGTCCACGAGTTTTGGTTACTTTTGTCACTTTAGTTCAAAACTCAAACCTTTTGAATCTGGGTTCATGTGGTTTCAATTTTGTTTTGTCATTTACATCAAAAAGCAAAATCTAGTCAGATTTTTCGGTTAACATCCAACTTTTTTGTCTTTTTTCTCCATTTTAATGAAGGGCAAAATGGTTACATTTTTTAATTCGTTATAATAAAACGTTAAAAGACCATTTTTCCCTTTAATAAAAGGGAGGAAAAAGACAAAAAAAAAACTGGATGTTAACTAAAAAATCTTACTAGATTTTGATTTTGGATGAAAATGGCAACAAAATTGAAACCAAAGGAACCCAGATTCAAAAAGTTTGAGTTTTAAACTACAGTGACCAAACCTCAGAGACCATTTTGACAGTTTACTCAAAAAAAATTTAAGCTTCCATTGCTATTAAAGGTCCGTACACGAAATTTAAAATCCAATTTAAATAAACAATGATAGATTTACACAATAAATAATAGCATTCATATCCGAGTTCTTATTCATATCCATATCCATATCCATATCTAATTCTAATAAACTATTCTAATTTTTTTGAACGGTAAGGAACGACGTGCCAACTACCGTGACACCGGGCGCTGTGGCCAAGGTCGATTACTCGACCGCTGCCAGCCCCTTGGCTCTCACCAGATGCGCGGAAACCCGACCTCCACCCGCCCGAAGGCACAACGGTGGAATAATCGGTAAAACCTCACCTCCCATCCAAGTCGAACCGGCGCCACCCATATTCGCATTTCACCTGGATGCCATAGAAAATAGTGAGGAGAGTGGAAATCGAACATGGGTCACAAGGAACACTAATTCTTTCCCCAACCACTCCACCACTACCTCATTGTCAATAAACCATTCCACTTAATGCCACATGACCATTTCTCCTAATAATTATTGCACTTAATGGCACATGACAATTTCTCCTCTTCCCTGAAAAATATAATTTCATACTAGTTTAATTTATATTTTACTATTATTTCAAAATATTATTGTTATTCGTTATTATTTACATCAATAAGCTTTGCATAATTTCATGGATAGGTGTAACATATTCTCATGGATCAATCACAATATGATCAGTTGATCTTTTTTCTTAATTCAAGATGTTTAAAATTTTCTATTTATATATCTAAATAAATATTTAATCTTTACTTATCATAATAATTTAAATTTAAGTAAATACATATATAACCATTATGCATCATAACATTAATAATCTTTCAAAATTCAAGATATAGAAAAAAATTTAAGCTAAATAAATATATAATCTCATATATCATCATAATTAAAATAAATATATATCTTATGTATTTATTTTCATCAGAATAGTATATATTTATTAAACAAAATTATAAAAAGTAACATTTATCCGGAATTCTAAATCACTGAAATAAGAAATTTATTTTATTTATATGTTTACTAGGTTATAACCCGCGAATACTCGCGGATCGGAAATTTAATTTGCATTAATCGAATTGTCATTAAATAAAATAAAAACACATGCTTTCAAAGGTTTTTGATGAACACGTTTGAGAAATAGAGAGAGAATGAACGAATTCGTGAGTTCTTAATGTTATTGTTATTAAGTGTTTAAATAAATAAGTTAAAATTTGGTGTTGATACTATGCGGTACCAATGTTGAAATTAAAAGACATGTTTTCAAACATTATTTGCCGTAAAATAACACTTTTTTTCCAAGGGTGCCTCCTTCCTTTTCTTTACATGTGCACCCCTATGCTACGCGATACGGTACCGGTTAAGCCAAAGCACTTATGAAGAAATGAGTTGAGCCAAACCACTTTTTTTACCATAATCCCAAAGAAATAAAGGCACTTATGTTTTTACCTTTTTTAACCGAAACCCGATTACCAAACCTAACCCAATGCTAGCTAAACCGAGTATTTAACACAATTGTACATGAAGCCACACATGACCTAAGTAAAAACATAACAAAAACTTTTCACATCAAACGTACATGAAGCCCCACATGACCTAAGTAAAAACACAACAAAAACCATCCACATCAAACAAAATATAAATACAAAAATAAAAACTAAACATAAACATCTCAAAAAAACATAAGACAATTTTCATTCTTCAATATTTTCCCGGTAGCCATCCTTCTCTGATCAGCATTCATCCAAACTCAACATCTTTCAAAACATCAAACCTCAGCCAAATTTATCTTCCTAAAAACCCACCACAAACCTTGATTAATCTCAAAAAATTAAAACATTAATAATAGTAATTAATGCTTAATAACCTTATAAGAAAATAAGTAACTTCTAAATATTTTTAAAACTACAATAAAAAAAAGTATTTAATAACCTTACAAGAAAATAAGTAACTTCTAAATATTTTTAAAAACTATAATAAAAAAAGTATGACAGACGTCTACAGCTTAAAATCCGTCACTTTTAAATTAGAAAAAAAAAACTAAACTCTATAGCAAATTTACCAATTTCATAGGCTTGGCTTCTAAGTTAGTTACTTGTTTATACCTTCATTGGAATTAGTACTTCAATTTTAGCAGATTCATGAAATAACCTGTAGATAAATTAAAGAAGACATAGTAAACGACTCCGTAAACTAAACTACTTAAAGAAAAACATGTAACATAAAAAACATTTGTGGGTGTCGATTTGCATTTCCCATTCATCTCCATTGATAACTTTAATAACGATTTTGAACTTCACGATTGTATTGTAGATGAGATAAATTTAAAAGTCACCAAAGTTCTAAATCAAATGAACAAACATACGGACAAACAATTATAGTAAACGATGTTTGTTCACATAGTAAACGACACTAACAAAATAAAAGAGCAATTAAAAAGTGTTAAAAAGATATCCAACCCAACTTGAACCAATTTGATTCGACCCATAGTAAAATATGACCCATTTTCACATAAACATATTTGACTTGTTTCCTAAGCCACCCACAACCTACTTATCTAGCCACCTCTATAAAAGATTAATCGATTAGAACTTGATCTATACAACTGGTCTCGGTTCGCTTTAATCATAGTAGATCACCCACATACCACAACCATGGCACACTCGGTTATTAGAAAGACAGAAAATGGAAATAAAAAAAGTAAGTGTTAAAGAAAGCCAACGCAACCTCAAACAGTTTGGTTCAACCAACACTAAAATGACCCGTTTTAACGAACTCATTTTGACGCATTTCCTACGCCATATATGATTAATCGATTAAAAGTTGACCCATAAAAATAGTAACGGGTCAAAACGAATTCGAGTTAAAGCATATTTATAAAAACATGTCCAATTGTTTAGTCTTATCTCATTCTATTCGGTGCATGCACGGAAAATTAATAAAAAAGATGGATAAAAACAAATGAAAAAGAGAACTTATTTTAGAGGGCTTAATACATAAAAATAGTATAAACGTTTAAAATTATTGCTACAATTGTGTGATGTTGAAGTCAAAGTGTAGAAACATTACTTTCACTAAACCAAAATGGAACCGATTAAAAATTTAAGGATGCTTTCATGTTGATGAATAACTTCAATTTTAACTACACAAAAATATCACCTCATACTTTGCACATGGCAATCTAATAATGTGACTTTTAAATTAGTTACCCTTAACTTTCAAACTAAATTTGTGTATAGCTTGTCTTTGTGTCATGAAAACATGGTATATCTTCAAAACATTTAACACCTTCCGGTCACTTCGTATGCTTTTAAACCTTTAGATAGTTTCTTGTTTTAGAGACTTGAATTTTGACCGAACTATAGATTCTAAGGCACCTCTTATGCTTTCAAGCCTCTACGTTGAAGTGATGAACAACAATACTAGATGTTCCCCTAAATATAATATCGAAATTTAGATTACAAAAAATAATAAATATGTCTAAAAATGATAAGCGGTCCTTAAGAATAAAAATCATTTTATTACAATAGAGATAAGAGTAGTAATCAACCAAACACCAATAAGCTTTAAAAATGAAGGACAGTTGTTACTCTGATCCATATCTGGAAATTAAATATGAAGGCTTTTTAAAAATTAAAACGGTAACTATTTATAGAAACAAACTTATAATATCGGGAGAAACTTCTAAAACAAATAATTAAAGGAACGGTTTCAAAAAAAAATTAAAACCTATTTATTTTTAGAAACACAATCAATATTCCGTAAAAACATATCACATACTAAAAATTTACATAATCTTTAATGGATTCAAAATTAACACAATATAAAATTTATTAGTTAATCATGAAAAAAGAAAAACATAAATAAAAAAACCAAAACAAAAGAATCATTAATACATATTAATACAATACAAAATTTATTAGTAAAAAAACAAAGATTTTCAAATTTCAAAAAATATCATAGTTAGATTTGCCAAAAAAAATAAACAAAATAACTTAAAAATTATAATTAACTAAGTGAACAAAAACCTTTAAAGTTAGATTTTCATCAACAACAACATTTGATTTCCCCTTCGGATCATCCTAAGAAACATAAAACATTAACCTTTGAAAATGAAAAAATAAAGGTAAAACAATTCAGTTAATTACAAACTCCTATAATTTAGTAAATGAACACAAACCTTTGAACTTTGATTTTCATCACAAAAGAACACTTGCTTTCCCTTTCGGTTCAATTTTTTTATCCCAATCATCTTTGAACTACATATAAGGGAAAAAAACGTTTAACAATCTAATACGAATAGTAATTAAATTTAACAAAATAAGAAAATAAAAAACAAAGACAAAAAATTATAATTAGAAAACAAATAAACATACCAAAAATAATGGGTCATCTTCCTCAATAAGCTTTAAAAATGAAGGACAATTGTTACTTTGATCCATACCTGGAAATTAAATATGAAGGCTTTTTAAAAATTAAAACGGTTAACTATTTATAGAAACAAACTTATAATATCGCGACAAACTTCTAAAACAAATAATTAAAAAGAAACGGTTTCAAAAAAAAATTAAATCCTATTTATTTTTAGAAACACAATCAATATATCGTAAAAACATATCACACACTAAAAATTTACATAATCTTTAATGGATTCAAAATTAGCACAATATAAAATTTATTAGTTAATCATGAAAAAAGAAAAACAGAAATAAAAAACCAAAACAAAAGAATCATTAATACATATTAATACAATACAAAATTTATTAGTAAAAAAACAAAGATTTTCTAATTTCAAAAGATATCATAGTTAGATTTGCCAAAAAAAATAAACAAAATAACTTAAAAATTATAGGGATTAGCATAAACGATGAAAACTATCATTATACCGGATTAAAAAACACCAAAAAAAACGATAAAATTAAATTAAGTGAACAAAAACGTTTAAAGTTAGATTTTCATCAACAACAACATTTGATTTCCCCTTCGGATCATCCTAAGAAACATAAAACATTAACCTTTGAAAATGAAAAAATAAAGGTAAAACAATTCAGTTAATTACAAACTCCTATAATTTAGTAAAAGAACACAAACCTTTGAACTTTCATTTTCATCACAAAAGAACACTTGTTTTCCCTTTCGGTTCAGTTTTTTTATCCCAATCATCTTTGAACTACATATAAGGAAAAAAATGTTTAACAATCTAATACGAATAGTAATTAAATTTAACAAAATAAGAAAAAAAAACAATGACAAAAAAATATAATTAGAAAACAAATAAACATACCAAAAATAATGGGTCATCTTCCTCAATAAGCTTTAAAAATGAAGGACAGTTGTTACTCTGATCCATATCTGGAAATTAAATATGAAGGCTTTTTAAAAATTAAAACGGTTAACTATTTATAGAAACAAACTTATAATATCGCGACAAACTTCTAAAACAAATAATTAAAAAGAAACGGTTTCAAAAAAATTTAAATCCTATTTATTTTTAGAAACACAATCAATATTTCGTAAAAACATTTCACACACTAAAAATTTACATAATCTTTAATGGATTCAAAATTAGCACAATATAAAATTTATTAGTTAATCATGAAAAAAGAAAAACAGAAATAAAAAACCAAAACAAAAATCATTAATACATATTAATACAATACAATACAAAATTTATTAGTAAAAAAACAAAGATTTTTAAATTTCAAAAAATATCATAGTTAGATTTGCCAAAAAAAAAAATAAACAAAATAACTTAAAAATTATAGAGATTAGCATAAACGATGAAAACTATCATTATACCGGATTAAAAAACACCAAAAAAAACGATAAAATTAAACTAAGTGAAAAAAACCTTTAAAGTTAGATTTTCATCAACAACAACATTTGATTTCCCCTTCGGATCATCCTAAGAAACATAAAACTTTAACCTTTGAAAATGAAAAAATAAAGGTAAAACAATTTAGTTAATTACAAACTCATATAATTTAGTTAATGAACACAAACCTTTGAACTTTGATTTTCAACACAAAGAACACTTGCTTTCCCTTTCGGTTCAGTTTTTTTATCCCAATCATCTTTGAACTACATATAAGGGAAAAAATGTTTAACAATCTAATACGAATAGTAATAAATTTTACAAAATAAGAAAAAAACCAATGACAAAAAAAATAATTAGAAAACAAATAAACATATAAAAAATAATGGGTCATCTTCCTCAATAAGCTTTAAAAATGAAGGACAGTTGTTACTCTGATCCATATCTGGAAATTAAATATGAAGGCTTTTTAAAAATTAAAACGGTAAACTATTTATAGAAACAAACTTATAATATCGGGAGAAACTTCTATAACAAATAATTAAAAAGGAACGGTTTAAAAAAAAATTAAAACCTATTTATTTTTAGAACCACAATCAATATTCCGTAAAAACATATCACACACTAAAAATTTACATAATCTTTATTGGATTCAAAATTAACACAATATAAAATTTATTAGTTAATCATGAAAAAAGAAAAACAAAAATAAAAAACCAAAACAAAAGAATCGTTAATACATATTAATACAATACAAAATTTATTAGTAAAAAAAAAGATTTTCAAATTTAAAAAAATATCATAGTTAGATTTGCAAAAAAAAAAATAAACAAAATAACTTAAAAATTATAGAGATTAGAATAAACGATGAAAACTATCATTATACCGGATCAAAAAACACAAAAAAAAAACGATAAAATTAAACTAAGTGAACAAAAACCTTTAAAGTTAGATTTTCATCAACAACAACTTTTGATTTCCCCTTCGGATCATCCTAAGAAACATAAAACCTTAACCTTTGAAAATGAAAAAATAAAGGTAAAACAATTCAGTTAATTACAAACTCCTATAATTTAGTAAATTAACACAAACCTTTGAACTTTGATTTTCATCACAAAGAACACTTGCTTTCCTTTTCGGTTCAGTTTTTTTTATCCCAATCATCTTTGAACTACATATAAGGGAAAAAAATGTTTAACAATCTAATTCGAATAGTAATTAAATTTAATAAAATAAGAAAAAAAACAATGACAAAAAAATAATAATTAGAAAACAAATAAACATATAAAAAATAATGGGTCATCTTCCTCAATAAGCTTTAAAAATGAAGGACAGTTGTTACTCTGATCTATATCTGGAAATTAAATATGTAGGCTTTTTAAAAATTAAAACGGTAAACTATTTATAGAAACAAACTTATAATATCGGGAGAAACTTCTAAAACAAATAATTAAAAAGGAACGGTTTCAAAAAAAATTAAATCCTATTTATTTTTAGAAACACAATCAATATTCCGTAAAAACATATCACACACTAAAAATTTACATAATCTTTAATGGATTCAAAATTAACACAATATAAAATTTATCCGTAAAAACATATCACACACTAAAAATTTACATAATCTTTAATGGATTCAAAATTAACACAATATAAAATTTATTAGTTAATCATGAAAAAAGAAAAACAGAATAAAAAAACAAAACAAAAGAATCATTAATACATATTTATACAATACAAAATTTATTAGTAAAAAAACAAAGATTTTCAAATTTCAAAAAATATCATAGTTAGATTTGCCAAAAAAAATAAACAAAATAACTTAAAAATTATAGAGATTAGAATAAACGATGAAAACTATCATTATACCGGATCAAAAAACACCAAAAAACTATAAAATTAAACTTACCTCTTGTGTTCGAAGAAGATTCAGACTCCTGCAGTTGCATAAGTCATCATCAATAAGTTCAAGACATTGACCACATGGAACTTTTCCTCCCCACAATAAGCTTGCAAAATCATACGGTATTTCCTATGCATCGAAACAAAAAACATATAAGCTTAAATAAACTTATTGTCTGTTGATAAAATGAAAACCAAAGAAACATACCAAATGTCACACCCTCAAATTACCACCTAGGGAGTGTCCCTGTTAGGCGTGTGACTACTAGCAATGAGCCACCACTTACGTTGAGTCACAAGTTTAAAATAAAGTTCCATCGTTTAATAATAATGAAATCCCAAACGTAAGTCATTCAAAACCATAAGTTCAGCGGAAGCGTTAACGTAACATAATGTAAATACTTTCCAAACAACCATAGTAAATAAATGTTTGATAATTAAACCCATCAATGCAACCATGACCACTCACGCCCTCCAGCCAGCAAGTTCCTGTTCCCAAGTACCTAACGACCTGCGAGCATGTAACAAGTGTATCAGACAAAGCTGGCGAGTTCATAGTTTTAGAAAACGTTTGTTACCAGTTGTATGTAAAACAGTTCAATAACCAATGCAAGTAATATTGTTAATATCTCGATTCCGAACAAGACGGCTCCTGATGTACATGACTGCCCTTTCCCACGTACTCCTATCCAGTACTGGGCCTGACTGGGTCATTAGTTCACATCCGTCCTATCTAGGAGCGGTGTGAGGGTGCCAAACCTAAGTAGCGCTACCAACTAATACCCGTTACCCTCCAGGTAACAACATAAGGGACTTACAAGAATGATAGGTGAGAATATTAACCAATATACCCGTTTTTACCCAAAAGACTTATCCCTCCACGGGATACCCACTGACTGTCCCCAACCACTGGGACGCATGCTCGAATGTAGTGAACTCACCTGGGGTTTGCTCGGTAAGACCAGTTACTTGATCACACTTAGTTAGTTTAAGCCTATGATGTTCACACGTATACAATAATCAGTTTGCATCCAAGTTGATCACGTTGTCACGCACGAAAACTACCATAAAGCATATACAATGTATTATAGGTTCCTTTACTACACATCAGTTAACTATCTAACACAGTCATATTCACCGTTAATATACACATCCATAATGGGCTCGACTTCAAATCACAACACAACCTATTATGCGACAGCCACATCCCAACAAGTGTTCGGTCCAAGTGCAAGTGTGTATAAGTAACCCATCGAAGCCCCAAATGTATCGGACCCAACCCAAGAATGACCAGCTACCCCCCCACGGCCCAACTCAGACAAGTAGCCCAGTAACTCCAAAATTAGTTTATAATTCATCTTTGGTTTTCTTTTGTGTACTAAAATTACGTTATGCTTGCTACCCAAACCCAAGAAAAGAGCCGCCATTTTCACAGCCCTCCATTTCCCAATCCAACACATCATTTCATCATTTATTATTGCACATGATATGTTTATTGACAATACTATGTAAATATGCTTGATCAAATTTCATATGGCCACATAACTTCAATTACATTGGACCAATAGAACCACTAATATATCAATTCCCTAGAATTTTTATGTGATAACCATTATTTCTTTTATCAACAAATACATATATATATATATATATATAGCGGTTCAAATATATGTTACGGCCTAATGGACCACCATAAATATCGGCCCGTTATACACACAGCCACACAACCAGATATAAGCACGCTTATAAGGGTCACGGGTTGATTAGATAGATTAAAGAAGAACTGGGAAAAATTCATAAAACCGAAGACACTGACCTTAAAATCTCGGGTTGTCACATCATCCCCAACTTGAAAGAAATTTCGTCCCGAAATTTGACAAGTAAGCACGAGGAATGAAGTGATAATTCAAGACTGTTGCGGATTTCGCTCAGGTGTCACATCATCCCCAACTTGAAGGGAAATTTCGTCCCGAAATTTACCAGTTTCATCAGGTTTAGACTTGTCATCAGGAAAGAGTTGAGGATATTTCAGTTTCATCTGATCCTCACGCTCCCACGTGAACTCCGGTCCACGTCTTGAGTTCCAACGAACTTTGACAATCAGAACACGACTATGTTTGCGCACTTTGACCTCCTGGTCCATAATCTCTATAGGCTCTTCAACAAACTGCAACTTGTCGTCAATCTTCAACTCTTGAAACGGCACAATCAGTGTTTCATCAGACAAACACTTCTTCAACTGTGAGACATGAAAGACATCATGAACATTACCCAACTCCGCAGGCAACTCAAGCTTGTAAGCGACTTTACCGATCCGCTCTAGAATTCTAAATGGCCCAACGAAACGTGGATTAAGCTTGCCACGCTTCCCGAAACGTACTACGCCCTCCTAGGGTGAGACTTTCAACATGATGCGATCGCCTACAGCGAACTCCCAGTGCTTTCTAAGCCTATCAACTTTTCTGACAGTCGCACGTTATCGCCCAACAATTTCCGATCCAAGAAATCTTCCCAAGAGTTTCGAGTACAAATCCTGGACCCGTGATTAGGTTGTCACCCACCTTAATCCAACAAAAAGATTGGAATTATCATCCAGACAATGCCCCAAACAGAGTTGTCTGAATACTAGAATAATAACTGCTACGGCAGAACTCAGCCAAAGGTATGTGTCCTTCCAGTTTTCACTAAGTCAATCACACACATGCTCGCAGCATGTCTTCGAGCGTCAGGATGGTTCGTTACTCCGACCCTTTGTCCTATAGTGATAAGCAGTGCTCTAGACGTGAGCCAAGGATGTTATGTGTTGTCTGTCATAAATCAAACATAGATCAAAATTTGAGGTAACCGGAGTTGGCACCTCGTGCCTAAAAACCGCCTCTCTCAGAGGAATACTCACAACTGTGAAGAGTCGTCAGTTTTCTTGATCGCAAGGAAAGGTGCTGGTAACTTGAGTCCATCAACTATCACCCAGGTGATGATGTTTCCGTTCTGAGTTTTAGGTAAGCCAGTGACAAAATCCATGGTTGTCTGTTTCAAACCTCCGAATAGGTGTTTCTGATTACTGACATGAACCAGAGGGTTTCTGGTGTTCCACCCTGACTTTCACACAAGTCACACGTCGTTCACATGCTTTGCTATGTAGGCCTTCAATCCTAGTTGTTGGTACAAGATCCCTCGATCCTAATGTATTTCATCAAACCCAGACGACCAAAAATATCAAGGCAGTGTGCTTTGCTCCACTCAAGTTCTCTACGGTTGCTTCACAATGGGGAAAAACATATGCACTCCATAAAATAGCGAAAATTGCCCAACTTGCCCAAAGTTGTTCTTCCATGCCCCGCATGGGCGCAACTTGATTTCCTCCTCCTCTAATGCTTCGGTTGAAACAAGACGAATCTGATCAGGTAGGCTAGAGTCGATAGTGTGCTGCAAAGCTCATGCACGTCCATGTTTCACGGTCGTAATCATTTGTAAGCTTCATCCATCAATGCCGCCAATTGTTCTAGCTCCTTCGAAACCAGGGTGCACGGGAGGCCCTTGTGATCGGTCTAAGTGGTGCATTTGGTACCGTCCAAGTAATGCCTCCAGCTTAATTCCAAGGATCATGGCTGCTACTGCAGGTTGTGTGTCGTGTAGTACCTCCTCGTAACTCCATTACATAAGTCATCACTCTCTCGGGTTGCGTCGGTGTGTAACTGGGACTCTGATTTGGACCATCATGGTACACCATTAAATCACTCGCACCCTCGGGTAAGTCGATGCTATGTGCATTGCAGAGTTGGAATTAGAAAGCTGAAAAGAAGTCCTCCTGTTTTGTCTTTCACGAACACAGCACCCTGCTATGCTAAAGAGATTTAAGCTGCACGACCTTCGAAAATCTTGTGGTTAAGCTGCGATTGCATCTAGTGAGACCAAGAAATTCCTGTATCCTCGAAGGGATCTTTGACGTTGATTAGTTTCTATCAAAATGGATCTTAGCGAGATCCACGTGTATTCCCACTTCGTTGTTTATATGACAAAAATGTATACTTCCCGAATCTTGAAGTCACACTTAGGTAGACTTCGCACGTAGGTGTTCCTCCCCTAGAAGCACTACGATGAAATACAAGTGCCGTTCATGGTGCTCCTTTCTCCTGGAAGTGATTCAAAACGTCATAAATAAACACGGTTGGCGAATCTAACTAGATGGGGTTGGCACATACTACTCATGTGATCCCTAAGGCTGCTGGTGTGTTGGGTAACTTTAAACAACGAGAACAGAAAATCGTAGTGGTCGTACTGTGCCTGTAACGCCGTGTTAGAAGTCATCCTTCCCTGAGTCTTCCATCAAGTGACAGTCTGATCTTAAGTCGGTTTCCGAATAGAAGCTTGATCATTGCAGCGGGTCAAGCAGGTTGTCGATGCGAGATAGAGGGTGACGGTCTATGATTGCCACCTTGGGGTAGTCTGTACGCGTACGAAAGGACTTGTCCTTCGTTTCCACAATAGAGTTCGGGCTCCCCAGAGCAAGGAGCTAGATTGCTAAACTCCCACCAGGTAGTTCCTGAAGTTGACTAGACAGTTCTTGCAACCCTCCTGGTGCAAGACGGTATGAAGTACGAGCTATCAAGACTGCTTCTGGCGTGAGATTAAACTGAGATTCTGCCTAACAGTTGTGGAAGTAAGCCCGAAAGTTCCTCGAGTAACAAACCGAGAGGGTTCACAAACAATTGGTGGATCCTCGATCCTCTTTTCTCTCAACCTTGGCATTAGTAACGGTGGTTAACACAGCGGAGTAATCCCTCCGTAGGCACTTCTGGCCTTCACATCTGTAATGGCGCTAACCTTTGCACTACTCTGATGCTTTAGAACAAATAACGATTCTGCACACAAAGTTTTCTCCTCACTGGGTATATCTGCGTGATTCATGGATAACCAATTCACACTAACTGCTGCGTTGTAACCCTCGAGGATAGTAGAAAGAAGGTCGACGTCGAACACTCGTCTCACCGGGTCGTGTGTATACTCTAACGAACATATGAGACTCCATTTAACTTGTCATCAGCCGATTCCACATCAGGTTTAGTTTCAAGAAGTATCAGGGTCAAGCAGAATTGAGACGAAGCGAATAACTACCCATACAAGCTATCATGTTGCTGCTATACCTGGCGACGCTTACGCCAATCCTTAATGTCCTTCCACGAGCATCATTTCCAGTGTTGTTGTTACGGTTGCGAGGGTTCCCATTACTATCATTATTCCCTTGGTCGTTGACGTCTTGACTTAGCAACAGCCAATCCCTGTCAATGTCACCTTCGTTTCCATGCTGTAGACTACGATTAGGAGTACCTTGATGTTGTCGTGCCTGCTGCCTCCAATGCCGTTTCTTGAAACAGAGCCCTACAATCTTTCACCATCAAAGTCCATCTTTTTACCTTATGTGCCACGCGCTAATCACTGTACTGGTAGCCACATATTTCACTCTATAATCTGTTGTCATCGCCTATGTCCCAATTGATTCGTAAGAGTTGACTCCCACGAGTCGCTTACTAGAGTTAAGAATTCAATTGAAGTCAAGTTGCTGGTGTTCGTTGCCGGTAATCAGGGTTGTCCAAATACTGAGGTCGGTAAAATACTACGCTTACCCTTTTGTCCATCAATCTAACAAGTCGATTGAGTAATAGACAGTATGTTGTAAGAGTGTTGCAGAAGTGATCACACTTCGGGGTCTAAGACGTCAATACGTAGAGTTCCAGCAACAAAGAAAAGTGAGAAAGGTATAGACCAATCATTGTCGTTGCAAGATCCCACTCAGGGATGTCCGTACAAGCACCTAACATTCTACACAGTTCGCTAGGCGTTCAGATGGGTGTTCAGGTAAGACTCGATAACATCGAGATTCGAAAGGATTCAGAGAGGAGTGAAAAGATCACGTTCAAGTAAGAGACAATCACTGATATGACTCTTATAGACTGTTGTGTTTCACATCGATCAAATAACGGAACGGAACCCCTTTTTCACTTGTTAAGCCTCACTGGGACTCGCATGCACCCCACATTGTTATTATGTGTGCACCCACAAAAACACTGTGATTTGCATGCTCATCTCAGTTCCTCTTAACTCATGTCAAATGGTTCCTCCAACTCGAGTGGCAATCAAAGAGCATCACGTAACGTGGGTCATGAATGTTTAGGGAAATACCACCCTATCAGACACATAACAGAGGCAGGTGATATATGAATTCATACTATTGTGCTAGACGTGCAATCTCATGCAATATCATATGTAAGTGTTCACTAGTTATGCAGTACAATGAGTATACGAGAGACAAACCTTGCAGTCTGGAGCTGAGTGTCATGGTCGTATTCAGAACTTGTTCGGTTATAGTCTGGTTTTATAAAAACATTTTTAAACCAAGTTCACTATAACCAGTGGCTCTGATACCAAACTGTCACACCCTCAAATTACCACCTAGGGAGTGTCCCTGTTAGGCGTGTGACTACTAGCAATGAGCCACCAATTACGTTGAATCACAAGTTTAAAATAAAGTTCCATCGTTTAATAATAATGAAATCCCAAACGTAAGTCATTCAAAACCATAAGTTCGGCGGAAGCATTAACGTAACATAATGTAAATACTTTCCAAACAACCATAGTAAATAAATGTTTGATAATTAAACCCATCAATGCAACCATGACCACTCACGCCCTCCAGCCAGCAAGTTCCTGTTCCCAAGTACCTAACGACCTGCGAGCATGTAACAAATGTATCAGACAAAGCTGGCGAGTTCACAGTTTTAGAAAACGTTTGTTACCAGTTGTATGTAAAACAGTTTAATAACCAATGCAAGTAATATTGTTAATATCTCGATTCCGAACAAGACGGCTCCTGATGTACATGACTGCCCTTTCCCACGTACTCCTATCCAGTACTGGGCCCGACTGGGTCATTAGTTCACATCTGTCCTATCTAGGAGCGGTGTGAGGGTGCCAAACCTAAGTAGCGCTACCAACTAATACCCGTTAGCCTCCAGGTAACAACATAAGGGACTTACAAGAATGATAGGTGAGAATATTAACCAATATACCTGTTTTTACCCAAAAGACTTATCCCTCCATGGGATACCCACTGACTATCCCCAACCACTGGGACGCGTGCTCGAATGTAGTGAACTCACCTGGGGTTTGCTCGGTAAGACCAGTTACTTGATCACACTTAGTTAGTTTAAGCCTATGATGTTCACACGTATACAATAATCAGTTTGCATCCAAGTTGATCACGTTGTCACGCACGAAAACTACCATAAAGCATATACAATGTATTATAGGTTCCTTTACTACACATCAGTTAACTATCTAACACAGTCATATTCACCGTTAATATACACATCCATAATGGGCTCGACTTCAAATCACAACCCAACCTATTATGTGACAGCCACAGCCCAACAAGTGTTCGGTCCAAGTGCAAGTGTGTATAAGTAACCCATCGAAGCCCCAAATGTATCGGACCCAACCCAAGAACGACCAGCTACCCCCCCCCCCACGGCCCAACTCGGACAAGTAGCCCAGTAACTCCAAAATTAGTTTATAATTCATCTTTGGTTTTCTTTTGTGTACTAAAATTACATTATGCTTGCTACCCAAACCCAAGAAAAGAGCCGCTATTTTCACAGCCCTCCATTTCCCAATCTAACACATAATTTCATCATTTATTATTGCACATGATATGTTTATTGACAATACTATGTAAATATGCTTGATCAGATTTCATATGGCCACATAACTTCAATTACATTGGACCAATAGAACCACTAATATATCAATTCCCAAGAATTTTTATGTGATAACCATTATTTCTTTTATCAACAAATACATATATATATATATATAGCGGTCCAAATATATGTTACGGCCTAATGGACCACCATAGATATCGGCCCGTTATACACACAGCCACACAACCAGATATAAGCACGCTTATCAGGGTCACGGGTTGATTAGATAGATTAAACAAGAACTGGGAAAAATTCACAAAACCGAAGACACTGACCTTAAAATCTCGGGTTGTCACATCATCCCCAACTTGAAAGAAATTTCGTCCCGAAATTTGACAAGTAAGCACGAGGAATGAAGTGATAATTCAAGACTGTTGCGGATTTCGCTCAGGTGTCACATCATCCCCAACTTGAAGGGGAATTTCGTCCCGAAATTTACCAGTTTCATCAGGTTTAGACTTGTCATCGGGAAAGAGTTGAGGATATTTCAGTTTCATCTGATCCTCACGCTCCCACGTGAACTCCGGTCCACGTCTTGAGTTCCAACGAACTTTGACAATCGGAACACGACTATGTTTGCGCACTTTGACCTCCCGGTCCATAATCTCTATAGGCTCTTCGACAAACTGCAACTTGTCGTCAATCTTCAACTCTTGAAACGGCACGATCAGTGTTTCATCAGACAAACACTTCTTCAACTGTGAGACATGAAAGACATCATGAACATTACCCAACTCCGCAGGCAACTCAAGCTTGTAAGCGACTTTACCGATCCGCTCTAGAATTCTAAATGGCCCAACGTAACGTGGATTAAGCTTGCCACGCTTCCCGAAACGTACTACGCCCTCCTAGGGTGAGACTTTCAACATTATGCGATCGCCTACAGCGAACTCCCAATGCTTTCTAAGCCTATCAACTTTTCTGACAGTCGCACGTTGTCGCCTGACGTGTGCGCGTATATACATATTTTTACCATGAATAAACACACGATTCGGATTTAAATTTATAAAAGTGATTATTACTTTTACATCAAAACACACACGAAAGAGGTAAGTGTACCCCGTCATATATGTAGTAAAGTATCGGTAAGAACCAAGTATCGATCCAAGGAAATGGGCGGAGAAATAATACTAGACCTTTGTCACTAAACTACCGGTAAAAACATAGGTTTTGTTTGATTTTAATTAAACTAAAGTAAGCATAAACAAATACATATAAAAACATAGTAGATAATAGATAAAAAACCCTTGCTTAATACACAACCACAGCATGTCAACTAAGTCGGTTTTGGCACTAGAAGCATTCGGTCAATATTCCAATTTAAGACAATTAGTATCCCTTTCGGGAATCCTAACATGACAATCATTCGGAAAGCTAAAACGATAAACACACTTTAACCACCTAAAATTGTTCTTTAACGTGCAATTGATGAATGTCTATGAAAATCTCTTAAAAATAAGTTAGTCACCCGTTAGGAGTTTTCTAACCGCACTTAATCAAGGAAAGATACACCGATAAACACAATGCAACCACCGAGACAAGCATAAACTAGATTAAATCACAACCGAGTTCATTTTACAAATCTTGCACAATAATTCACCAAGATAGCAATTTTGGCCTAAACTACTAACTAAGCTAACAAATCATGGCAAGAATTTATAACGACACCATCTAACCCGTTAAGGTCCTTACGTGACGGCAAGCTCTCTTGATTAACAATAATTACATTTTATTAAATCACTAACCATTTCTAGTATCATGATGCACACATTTAAACCAAGCTAATCTAGTTAACCAAGTTCAAAGTTTACTAATACAAGATTAATTAAGCTTCATTTTTCAACTATCTTAACTAACCAAGCATCAATCATCCAACATAATTACTTATAATCAAGAAATCAATATCAATAACAAGGTTGCAAACTAATCATCAAAGATAATCATAGAAAATACTTCAAAATGTCATTACAAACAAAGATTAACATACTAATGGCTATAATCAAGCAAGGGATTGTTGTGTTTTTGCCCAAAGGCTACAATAATACATAAACATTAATCTAAGTCCTTGAAAGATTAACAAAATCATGGAAAGATTAGAAAACCAAACCATAAACAACCACTAGACTAAGAATCCGGATAGTAATGGAGCTAAACGGCACGATGTGGCTTGAATCCGGGTCAAAAGCATAGCCTCCGGAGCCTGTAAAATCGCCAGTGAAGCTCCCAAAATTCCAGAATGTCGAACAGAATGTTTCTGTTCTGTTTTTATATTTTTTTCGCTGTTGCACGATCGTTCTTCCTGTGGCACGACCGTGCACTTTAAGCAATTATTGCGTATGGTGCACCATACTGCATGACGTCATCAGATCGTTGACCAGATTCGATATCGCACGACCGTTCTTCATATGGCACGGTCGTTCTTCGCCGGGTTCTTGTTGCACGAGCGGCTGCACTGGTCGTTCATCACCGAGGTTCTGCTGGTTCATCGGATCCGCACGGTCGTTCTTCAGATGGAACGTCCGTTCGTCACCGGGCTGGCCCTTGTATGCATTGCACTCCTAGTCGCACCCTCGTTCTTTTCCGGGCAAATCAACATTTTTCGGAGATGCACGGTCGTGCATTGAGTCGCACGACCGTTCCACACGCCCAGGTCAGTTTCCTTAACAGAATGTTCGCAGCTTCGTCGTTTTGTTCGGAAAGTCCTCGTTTTTGCTATCATCTTGTCTGGTATGCTGTTTTAGGCCTGTAAACAAAAGTGTAGATATTTAAGTATCCGAATGACGGTTTTACGGCCAAAAACGCATAAAATAGGGGTAAAACGGGGGACTAAAATATGTGTAAATTAGCGAATATCAAATCTCCCCACACTTGAACCTTGCTTGTCTTCAAGCAAGCTAAACTAAAATGCAATAAAAGATAGAAACAGACAAGAACGATAATTTACACACTATTTTATTGAAAACTACTATAAACAGTTAGCCGGTTTGTCGAAAGACAACATCAAAAGACTCAAACCCAACAAGCATATGCAATTATAAAGCGACAACCAAAAAGCCGTGACTTCACATTTAATTGACTCAACATGTTAATCTTCACACGACTCACAATGTTCACACACACTCGGTTTTATTTATGAAACATACATAAAATGTGTATGTGCAAACACTCAATGCCTAGTCAATGAAATGTGCAATATCATAAGCTTGTCATAAGATCTCGTCTCCACCAACTAACATGCGAACAAGTGTAAATCAAGAGGTCTTTACGGGTTGTAACGTTAGGCTAGGGCGAAGGGTATGGAAGTGGACATATAAAGTGGCGAAAATGGTTAAAACTCGGTAGTGGCGTTTAACTAGCAACAAAATATACAACTATACATACAAACGCCTTAAAAAGGCGACTAAAGCGCAATCGAGCTTATCAACGAAATTTTAACATTTAAGCATTCAAAATTGCTCGATTTCTATCAACTTCACCCTATTTTAGGGTGTTTTATTTTCTGTTTTTTTTTTTTTAACATACTAATTTATACAATGAAACAAAAACAATAACAAGCACTAGTTAAACGATTATTTTTGACCGAGTTTCAACACTAAAAAGGTTTAAAAACATAAAAAGGCTAAATTTGGCTAAGTGGGCGATAATGTGGGCAAACAAATGTAAACGAGAAGGCTCGACATGGTTAATCCTAAAGGGTAATATAAGGTGAACGGGAAGCACAACACAAAGAACAAGTACACAACAAAGGGGTAATCTAAGTGCCTCTATCACTTTTACACAAATCCGCACGTTCATGGTCTTAACAAGCATACTAGTGACAAGTTCTAAATTACACATAACATCCGGCTCACTCCTATATCCGAAATGAACAAATATATAACAATCAAGGCTCTAATATGCTCACGTAACGGAAGGAATGGGTAAAAGTGTGAAAACTATCATGTAAGTCTTTCTTTGTTTGTCACGCTTTCCGGTTTCCTTTTTCAAAAATATTTTGCTTGTCGAGTTTTTATCAAGTCCGAAGCTTTCTAAAACACAACCAACCGGTTTATTTACAAAAATATATACAAAATACAAGTATTTTTGAATGATTTTTCTGATTTTCTGATTCTTTTTTTATATAAGAGGACAAACAAAGTTAACCCCCTCCCCACACTTGAACTTCGCATTGTCCCCAATGCGAGACCCAAAATATAGAGAAAGGGATAAAAATACTCCCCCCAAGATGATGTTGATGCCACGAGACTTCCGAAGCTGTATCTGGTACGTGCTCCGGTCCAATATCCGATAGCTAAAACCTGCTAGTATGTCACATGTGCACCCAAAACATAACAGAAACAGAAAAATCACAAATCAACCATAATATACATAAATATAAATACTACAATCCAAACAAAACATAAAGTAAATTGTCTGAAATACATAACCGGGGTGTTTGAAATAACAGTCAAAATAAACACCCAATAATAAATAAAGTACTGAAATAGAAAACACCACCAACTGCTATCACCACCGCCAACTACTCGTCTCCATCATCATCGTTTCTCGTATAGGACGGGCCGGCATTGCCATAACCAGGGGGGTTCCACGGTGGGAATTGCGGAGGGTGCTGAAAGTAGTCAGGGTATGCGTGATGCATCTCCCCGAAAAGATATGAGAATCCCGCACTGACCCCCTTATATAAAGTATCCTGGCTCTGCCGAAACTGGTCCTGTGTGGCCCGAAGCTGAGCCAGATTGGCCCGAATCTCGTCCTGGCTAGATCTAACCTGGTCGAAGTAGGTACCATGCTGCTCCTGAGTCACTCGCATATCCTGGAACTACTGGTAGAACTCGGGCCAGTCCTGATGGAATACGTGGTGCTGCGGCAAGTGTGGTGGTGTATGTGGTGGTTGGTGCTGCTCGTGTTGCTCCCCCATCTCAACATCCTCATCTTCCTCCTCAGCTGGAGGCAACGGGTCCCAGACCTCGTTGTTCAACCCCCTCAACCTATCTCCCCTATCAAGCTCAACAATCACCCCCATGGCCTTCAGCGACCTAATGTCGACATGAACCCCCTCGGTAATCAGAGTGAGACTCTGAAGGACCTCCTCAGTCATATAGCGCTCATTGTACGCTATTTCGGTCACATACTGACCGCCATGTATCTCACTGTTCGGAGTCCGCCCCGAGCACTTGACGAAGTAATCAGCCATGCGTGCGGCTAGGTTGATAGGTGCTTTGTCAACCAACGCATATAAAAAGATTAAATCAGGTGTTGGACAGTTACCAAGACTGTCCATGCGACCGCATATCGTATGGCTAAAAACATGGTGCATCACTTGCACCAAAGGGTCTCTGAGTCGCGAGGCCTTCGACATCCTCGGGTCGTAGGGGTCCCCAATAGCATTTTCAGCCCAAAATGCATCCCGTGCTGCATCAGAAGGGAAGGTGAACTTATCATTGAAGACGTCGGGATTATCCATGTCGTCCCTAGTATAAATCCCGAGTCTTCTTCCCAAACGACCAACCGACCACGTATGCCATCGTCCACATAACCTGAAGGCTACCCACTCCTTATGACGGAATTTAGGTTTCCTATTTGCAACCGGCTTTTCATAGGCATAAGACGCGAAGAACTCAATTGTCAGCTCCCGGTAAATGGGTCAGTTGCAACCGACCAGATTTGCAAGCGGGCGACTCATCATGTCGTCTAGTCTGTCATACTGATTGAGTTCACGCATGACTTCCCAATCCAACCATCGGGGGACTCCAAACTGCCCCCGTCTTGCCCACAATGCGTCTCGTTTCGGGATGCACAAAGCTTCTCGCTCATCGTTGGGGTCGAATTGAAGGAAAGGATGGTTCATCTGTATGAGGAAAAACATTAGAAAGATGGAAACAGGAGAAATTTGAATCACAAACAGGCGAGCAGCCAATTATGAAGAAGCTGTGAAACTGATCTGGGCATATGGCACGGTCGTGCGACGAGGTGCACGGTCGTGCGTCGCCGATGACAAGCACCATCTGCCCAAATCTGTCGGAACTGCACGGCGTGCGACCAACGGCACCACCGTGCAATACCGAACAACAAGCTGACATCGTGAATCACCCGGAATGGCACGACCGTTCCATCCAAGGAACGTCCGTGCGACACGTGATCTGCAGATTTCGAACCCCTGAACTTTGAATAGCCTGATTTTCTCAAAATCAACAACTTTTTTGTACAAACAGGGGTCGGAAACTTAACCGGGTGTTCACGATAAGCAAGATTCAAACAAGGGTTAGGGTTTTGGATTTGTTTATGAAGAGAACCCTAATAAATCCCTTGAAGAATCGGAGGAAATCTAACCTAGAAAGCAAGGAAACAAGAAATCTACAACTAGAAACGTACCGTGCGAAGAAGGGTGCGAGATCGTGCGAAAAACCGTGCGATTTGATGAAGTATCGCTCTGGAATGGCCTGGGGCTGGTAGGGTTTCGCGAATTGTGAATGGGGGCTGCAGATGAGGGTATTTATAGTGCCAAATGACAAAACTGCCCTCAGCCTGACGCACGGTCGTTCTCCGTATTGCACGGTCGTGCGTCACCGACATCGCCCAAACCCTAGCAACTGTTCTCGGAAATGCACCGGGGGTGCGATTGACCATTCCGCATTGCTCGGAATCGCACGGTCGTGCTAATCCTGGAACGATCGTGCAACAGGTGCAGATCAGATTTTTCCGCAGAAGCTATTTCCAGCAACTGTTTCGGCCGTTTTTCGCCATTTTTTCAACACGCTAACTGTTCTAACAATATTGCAATACAGAACCTTCGCTCGGCACGTACGAAAACTAAACAAACTAACGTAAACTACCTAACTAACTTAAATTATGCTAAAACTACAAAATCACAAAAATGGACTATTTTACCCTTATAGCGCCAAAGACGCTCCTGCTACATTTTTGTCGGCGAGTCAGTAGCGTAGACTCATGCTAAATTTTTGTCGGCGAGTCGATAGCAAGACTCCATACTAAAACTAGAAAAACTACTAAAAAGACGATACTACCCCTAAAGAGCAAAATACGCTCTTGCTACATTTTTGATCCGCGAGTCAGTAGCGTAGACTCTCTCCTCCCCACACTTATGATGTGTGTGGGGTTTGGAGCTCAATCACCTCCACCGCCGACTCTATCGGCCCGGCAACGTACAACTTCAACCTGTGACCATTTACCTTGAATGTAACCCCATCCGCGTTCTCTACTGCAACAGTACCATACGGAAATACTTCCTTAACCGTGTATGGTCCTGTCCAGCGTGAATGAAGCTTCCCAGGAAATAAGCGCAGCCTTGAATTGTACAGAAGAACAAGATCACCCGCTTGGAATTCTTTATGGTCCTTCAAGCGTTTGTCGTGAAGTTTCTTCGTGCACTCTTTGTAGAGTACGGAGCTTTCGTAGGCTTGTTGTCGCAATTCTTCCAATTCATGAATTTGGAGAAACCGGGCTTCACCTCCGGTTTTTAGATCCAAATTCGCGGTTTTCAAAGCCCACATAGCCTTGTGCTCCAACTCCACCAGTAAATGGCATGCCTTTCCATATACCAACCTAAAGGGGGTGGTCCCTATAGGGGTCTTATAAGCTGTACGGAATGCCCACAACGCATCCTCAAGTTTGTCCGACCACTCCTTGCGGTTCGCTCCAACAGACCGCTCAAGGATGCGCTTAAGCCCACGGTTCGTGACTTCCACCTGCCCGCTTGTCTGCGGATGATAGGGCGTGGACAAACGGTGATGCACACCGTATCGGGACAAAGCCTTTTCAAGCTGTGTATTACAAAAATGAGTCCCTCGGTCACTAATGAGCGCTTTCGGAGCACCAAATCAGGCGAACAAACTCTTAAGAAACCTCACAACTACTCTGGCGTCGTTAGTGGGTAAGGCTTGCGCCTCCGCCCACTTTGATACATAGTCAACAGCCACGAGTATGTACTTGTTTCCACGTGAGGGGGGGAATGGTTCCATGAAGTCTATCCCCCAAACATCAAAGACTTCACATACTTGTATCCAGTTCTGGGGCATTTCGTCGCGTGCTGATATGTTCGTCGCCCTCTGACAAGCATCGCACGCTTTCACCCAACTCTGCGCGTCACGGAAAATGGTCGGCCAGTAAAACCCGGAATCCAACACCTTCTTCGCGGTGAAGTTGGCTCCGTGGTGGCCTCCGGTAGGTCCCTCATGACACTAGCGCAGAATGTCAGTCGCCTCAGTCCCTGATACACATCTTCTGATCACCTGATCAGCACCCACCTTGAACAAGAAAGGGTCGTCCCAAATGTAGTGCTTTAGATCTGAAAAGAATTTCCTCTTTTGCTGGTGAGTCAACCCTTTTATCAGAATTCTACAAGCAAGATAGTTCGCAAAGTCGGCGAACCATGGCGACTCATCGCATATCTCAACACCCATCAAAGATTCGTGTGGGAACTTGTCATTGATTGAATCCCAACGCGAATCCTCGATGTCTCCATGCTCTAACCGAGATAGATGGTCGGCCGCTACATTCAAAGCACCCTTTTTATCTTGTATCTCAATATCAAACTCCTGCAGCAACAAGATCCATCTGATTAGACGCGGTTTAGCGTCCTGTTTGCTGAAGGGGTATCTAATGGCTGCGTGATCAGTGTATACAACGGTTTTCGAAAGCACTAAATACGATCTAAATTTATCAAATGCGAAAACGACCGCCAAGAGCTCTTTTTCAGTCGTGGTGTAATGCTCTTGAGCGTCGTGAAGAGTTTTGCTCGCATAATAGATCGGATGGAAGTGCTTTTCCTTCTTTTGACCCAGAACGGCCCCTATAGCGTAATCACTCACGTCGCACATGATTTCAAATGGCAGACTCCAGTCCGGTGCGACTAAAATAGGGGCCTCAATCAACTTTTGCTTGAGAAGGTCAAAAACCCTCAAGCAATCATCTCCAAACACGAACGGAGCATCTTTCTCCAACAAACGGGTCATGGGTCTGGCGATTTTTGAAAAATCTTTGATGAATCGCCGATAGAACCCGGCATGACCGAGAAAGCTCCGTATAGCTCTAACAGAGGTGGGGGGCGGAAGTCGTGAAATAACGTCGACTTTAGCTAGATCGACTTCCATGCCCGCGTGAGAAATTTTGTGTCCCAAAACTATACCCTCCTTCACCATGAAGTGGCATTTCTCCCAGTTCAGGACCAGATTAGTCTCCTCACACCTCTTCAACATTCTTTTTAAATTTTCCAGACATTGATCAAAGGAATCCCCAAATACCGAGAAGTCGTCCATGAACACCTCCATGGAATCCTCAATCATGTCGTGGAAAATGGCGACCATACATCGCTAGAAAGTGGCCGGTGCATTACACAGCCCAAATGGCATACGCCGGTAGGCGAATGTACCGAAGGGACAGGTAAATGTGGTCTTCTCCTGGTCCTCAGGAGCGATAGGAATTTGAAAGTAACCAGAGAACCCATCCAGAAAACAATAATATGAGTTCCCTGACAGAAGCTCCAACATTTGATCAATGAATGGAAGCGGGAAGTGGTCCTTGCGAGTGGCGTCGTTGAGTTTGCGATAATCAATGCAAACCCGCCATCCAGTGACCGTCCTGGTTGGAATGAGCTCATTCCTATCGTTCGTGACCACAGTCATGCCCCCCTTTTTGGGCACTACCTGCACAGGACTGACCCAAACAGAGTCGGAAATGGGATAGATCATACCAGCATCTAACAACTTAATCACTTCCTTTTTAACGACCTCTTGCATGTTTGGGTTCAGCCGCCTCTGGTGCTGCGCACACGGCTTGAACTGATCCTCCATTAGAATTTTATGTGTACAGAAGGAGGGATTTATTCCTTTTATGTCCATGATTTTCCAGGCGATTGCTTTCTTATGAAGTTTCAACACATTAAGCAGTCTGCTCTTCTCTTCTTCCGCCAATCCAGATGAAATAATGACAGGTAAATGACGCTCCTCATCCAGAAATGTGTACTCCAGGTGCGGTGGGAGCTCTTTAAGCTCCAAGGTAGGAGGATCTTCCACTAAAGGCTTCGACTTCACTTCACTTTCGCGATCAATTTCTGTGAATCGATCCGGACTCTGGGGACCATCGTCACCAATCTGATAGACTGGCTGCTCTAAATCGTGGCCCTCCTACGTAATGCCATCTAGGTCCCCACACAACAGATGTGTGTCCGAATCTATCTCCTCGATCGTACCCTGGAAATGCGTGCTCACATAAGTGTTGACGATGTCGACATAATAGAGCGTGTCGTCTTTACTCTGAGGATGCTGCATAGAACGTTTAATGTCAAACGTCACATGCTCGTCATTTACCCGGAGTGTGATTTGGGCCGCCGCCACGTCCACAATCGTCCGGGCGGTATTCAGAAACGGGCGTCCAAGTATCAGAGGCACTCTCGAGTCCTCATCCATGTCCAGGATAACAAAATCCACGGGAAATTCAAACTTGTCAATCTTAACAAGCATATTATCTACAAACTCGCGTGGATACTTGATAGAACGATCCGCAAGTCGAATACTCATCCTCATAGGTGACGGCTCACCTAGATCCAACTTTGTAAAAACCTTATAGGGCATAAGGTTTATACTCGCTCCTGGATCTGCTAACGCATGACTGACGGACATATTGCCAATGAGGCAAGGAAGCGTGAAACTGCCTGGATCTCCCATTTTTGTAGGCAGGCGATTCTGGAGAATAGCAGAGCAGCTTTTATTCATAACCACGCAAGACATGTCCTCGAGCTTTTGTTTATTTGAGAGGATGTCTTTCAGAAACTTTGCATACTTTGGCATCTGGGCCAAAGCTTCAACAAACGGTATGTTTATATGCAATTGCTTAAACATTTCGAGAAACTTACCGTATTGTTCATCATTCTTCTGCTTCTTCAGCCTTCCTGGATAAGGCACTGGAGACGTGTAACCCTTGACCGGCTCCTGGACTTGTGCTGTACTTGCTGGGCGTAGCCTGGCTTGCACCTCGTCCGGTGTGTCAGTCGGGACCGCTTCAGTGATCGGCGCTGAGTCCGATATGACGGGTCCGGTAGGTTTTCCACTCCTGGTCATCACGGCATTCACATCCCTGTGCCCGCCTGGGTTAGGTTCACCACCCTGCGGTCTTTTAGACATCATCTGTGCCAGCTGACCAACCTGATTCTCTATATTCTGAATCGAGGCCTTGTGACTCCTCATTTCTCCCTCATGAGAGAGAAAACGATCCTCGCTCTGCTGGTAGCGTTTTTCAACTAACTGATTCGCGCTCGAGGAGCTAGTAAGAAGCTGGGCCATCATATCCTCCAGCTTAGAAATAGACTGAGGGGCCTGCTGCTGGGAACTACTCCCAGAGCCTTGATTCTGATACGAGTATGGACGCTGCTGGTAAGATTGGTTGTATTGCTGGAACTGCTGACCCTGACCCTGACCCTGTTGCGCTGGAGCGCGCGGAGTAAATCCCAAAGGATTTTGATTGCCTGTATTCGCACGCCACCCAAAATTTGGGTGATTTCTCCACCCGAGATTATAGGTGTTGTTGTAAGGGTTGTTCTGCGGCCTCACCTGATTACTCATGAAATCTACCTCTTCGTGGCCCTCGTATACGACTCCCTGAAAACATGCCCCAGGCTCGTGTGACACTCCACACTGGTCACAACCCGAGCCCGCATGCGCAATCATCTGGGACCTGTCGAATCTCGATGCGAGAGCCGAGATTTGTGCAGTAATGGCCGTATAGTCGTCTACAGCATGGACTCCTGCGCGAGATGATGATGATGAAGCCCGGCCTCTATCTCCTTCCCGACGCGAGCTGGATTTCAACGCGGCTTTCTCTATAATATCATACGCTTCATTCGGCGTCTTAGTTCCTAGATCGCCTCCCGCGTTCACGTCTAATCGCTCCTGTGTGTTGTAACTGAGCCCCTGATAGAACGTCAAAACCAGCTGTCTCTTGGAGTAGCCATGATGTGGCACATTAATCAACAAATCCTTAAATCTCTCCCATGCCGCATGCAACGACTCAACCTCGTCCTGGTGAAAAGATACAATTCGGTTCCGTAGCTTGTTCGTTTTCTCAGGTGGAAAATATTTCTGCATAAACTGCTCCGCCAACTGATTCCAGGTCCTGATGGACCTGGCTGGAAGTGACATAAGCCAAGCTCTAGCTTTGTCACGTAACGAAAACGGAAACAACCTCAACCGAATTGCATCCTCCGAAACACCTGTAATCTTAAACGTAGAACAAACATGGAGAAAAGCAGCAATATGCCTCCCGGGATCCTCGTGCTCACGTCCGTCAAACTGTACTGAATTTTGTACCATATTAATAATACTAGATCTAATTTCAAAAGTAGGTACATCAATAGTAGGTTGAAGGATACTCGGCTCCAGGCCTGCCCTTCCAGGCTGATTTGTCTCATTCAACGGTCGCTCATCGTCTGCCATGATTACGTCTCCTCCTGAGCCCTCGGCTTCAACAGGTACCACCGGCTCCGGCTCACCACTGGCGAGCAGTAGCCCAACCGCCCGACCTCTCGCGCGTAGACGTCTCCTAAGATCACGTTCGGGCTCGTCTGACGGTTCAACAACTTCTGGAGCGGGGGTCGAGAACATTAACCTGCAAACGAAAATTTGACACAGTGAATATTTTATTAATAAAATAATAATAATTTTTTTTTGCTGAATAGAAGCAGAATATTATTATAAATGGGCTGAAAATTTTATAAAAATTCGAAAATGGGCCCGAAATTTTATAAAAATCAACACAATAAAAATAATCGAATCGGCTAATACAAAAATGATTACCCAAAGCCGAAAAATCAAAGAATAAATAAATAATAAATCCGGATCAAATAAATAAATGGAACAAAAATATACACGAAAACGAATAAATCGAATTAAACAAGAAATACTCACAAATAAATAAACAAATAAATAAATAATCAAGAAAGTATTCGCAAATATAAACAAGTATATACGCCGATAACACAATGACTCGGGTCGTTCCTAAAACTCGCCATGTTCCTCGGCAACGGCACCAAAAACTTGACGTGTGCGCGTATATACATATTTTTACCATGAATAAACACACGATTCGGTTTTAAATTTATAAAAGTGATTATTACTTTTACATCAAAACACACACGAAAGAGGCAAGTGTACCCCGTCATATATGTAGTAAAGTATCGGTAAGAACCAAGTATCGATCCAAGGAAATGGGCGGAGAAATAATACTAGACCTTTGTCACTAAACTACCGGTAAAAACATAGGTTTTGTTTGATTTTAATTAAACTAAAGTAAGCATAAACAAATACATATAAAAACATAGTAGATAATAGATAAAAAAAGCCTTGCTTAATACACAACCACAGCATGTCAACTAAGTCGGTTTTGGCACTAGAAGCATTCGGTCAATATTCCAATTTAAGACAATTAGTATCCCTTTCGGGAATCCTAACATGACAATCATTCGGAAAGCTAAAACGATAAACACACTTTAACCACCTAAAATTGTTCTTTAACGTGCAATTGATGAATGTCTATGAAAATCTCTTAAAAATAAGTTAGTCACCCGTTAGGAGTTTTCTAACCGCACTTAATCAAGGAAAGATACACCGATAAACACAATGCAACCACCGAGACAAGCATAAACTAGATTAAATCACAACCGAGTTCATTTTACAAATCTTGCACAATAATTCACCAAGATAGCAATTTTGGCCTAAACTACTAACTAAGCTAACAAATCATGGCAAGAATTTATAACGACACCATCTAACCCGTTAAGGTCCTTACGTGACGGCAAGCTCTCTTGATTAACAATAATTACATTTTATTAAATCACTAACCATTTCTAGTATCATGATGCACACATTTAAACCAAGCTAATCTAGTTAACCAAGTTCAAAGTTTACTAATACAAGATTAATTAAGCTTCATTTTTCAACTATCTTAACTAACCAAGCATCAATCATCCAACATAATTACTTATAATCAAGAAATCAATATCAATAACAAGGTTGCAAACTAATCATCAAAGATAATCATAGAAAATACTTCAAAATGTCATTACAAACAAAGATTAACATACTAATGGCTATAATCAAGCAAGGGATTGTTGTGTTTTTGCCCAAAGGCTACAATAATACATAAACATTAATCTAAGTACTTGAAAGATTAACAAAATCATGGAAAGATTAGAAAACCAAACCATAAACAAGCACTAGACTAAGAATCCGGATAGTAATGGAGCTAAACGGCACGATGTGGCTTGAATCCGGGTCAAAAGCATAGCCTCCGGAGCCTGTAAAATCGCCAGTGAAGCTCCCAAAATTCCAGAATGTCGAACAGAATGTTTCTGTTCTGTTTTTATATTTTTTCGTTGTTGCACGATCGTTCTTCCTGTGGCACGACCGTGCACTTTAAGCAATTATTGGGTATGGTGCACCATACTGCATGACGTCATCAGATCGTTGACCAAATTCGATATCGCACGACCGTTCTTCATATGGCACGGTCGTTCTTCGCCGGGTTCTTGTTGCACGAGCGGCTGCACTGGTCGTTCATCACCGAGGTTCTGCTGGTTCATCGGATCCGCACGGTCGTTCTTCAGATGGAACGTCCGTTCGTCACCGGGCTGGCCCTTGTATGCATTGCACTCCTAGTCGCACCCTCGTTCTTTTCCGGGCTAATCAACATTTGTCGGAGATGCACGGTCGTGCATTGAGTCGCACGACCGTTCCACACGCGCAGGTCAGTTTCCTTAACAGAATGTTCGCAGCTTCGTCATTTTGTTCGGAAAGTCCTCGTTTTTGCTATCATCTTGTCTGGTATGCTGTTTTAGGCCTGTAAACAATAGTGTAGATATTTAAGTATCCGAATGATGGTTTTACGGCCAAAAACGCATAAAATAGGGGTAAAACGGGGGACTAAAATATGTGTAAATTAGCGAATATCATCGCCCAACAATTTCCGATCCAAGCAATCTTCCCAAGAGTTTCGAGTACAAATCCTGGACCCGTGATTAGGTTGTCACCCACCTTAATCCAACAAAAAGATTGGCATTATCATCCAGACAATGGCCCAAACAGAGTTGTCTGAATACTAGAATAATAACTGCTACGGCAGAACTCAGCCAAAGGTATGTGTCCTTCCAGTTTTCACTAAGTCAATCACACACATGCTCGCAGCATGTCTTCGAGCGTCAGGATGGTTCGTTACTCTGACCCTTTGTCCTATAGTGATAAGCAGTGCTCTAGACGTGAGCCAAGGATGTTGTGTGTTGTCTGTCATAAATCAAACATAGATCAAAATTTGAGGTAACCGGAGTTGGCACCTCGTGCCTAAAAACCGCCTCTCTCAGAGGAATACTCACAACTGTGAAGAGTCGTCAGTTTTCTTGATCGCAAGGAAAGGTGCTGGTAACTTGAGTCCATCAACTATCACCCAGGTGATGATGTTTCCGTTCTGATTTTTAGGTAAGCCAGTGACAAAATCCATGGTTGTCTGTTTCAAACCTCCGAATAGGTGTTTCTGATTACTGACATGAACCAGAGGGTTTCTGGTGTTCCACCCTGACTTTCACACAAGTCACACGTCGTTCACATGCTTTGCTATGTAGGCCTTCAATCCTAGTTGTTGGTACAAGATCCCTCGATCCTAATGTATTTCATCAAACCCAGACGACCAAAAATATCAAGGCAGTGTGCTTTGCTCCACTCAAGTTCTCTACGGTTGCTTCACAATGGGGAAAAACATATGCGCTCCATAAAATAGCGAAAATTGCCCAACTTGCCCAAAGTTGTTCTTCCATGCCCCACATGGGCCCAACTTGAGTTTCCTCCTCCTCTAATGCTTCGGTTGAAACAACACGAATCTGATCAGGTAGGCTAGAGTCGATAGTGTGCTGCAAAGCTCATGCACGTCCATGTTTCACGGTCGTAATCATTTGTAAGCTTCATCCATCAATGCCGCCAATTGTTCTAGCTCCTTGGAAACCAGGGTGCACGGGAGGCCCTTGTGATCGGTCTAAGTGGTGTATTTGGTACCGTCCAAGTAATGCCTCCAGCTTAATTCCAAGGATCATGGCTGCTACTGCAGGTTGTGTGTCGTGTAGTACCTCCTCGTAACTCCATTACATAAGTCATCACTCTCTCGGGTTGCGTCGGTGTGTAACTGGGACTCTGATTTGGACCATCATGGTACACCATTAAATCACTCGCACCCTCGGGTAAGTCGATGCTCTGTGCATTGCAGAGTTGGAATTAGAAAGCTAAAAAGATGTCCTCCTGTTTTGTCTTTCACGAACACAGCACCCTGCTATGCTAAAGAGATTTAAGCTGCGCGACCTTCGAAAATCTTGTGGTTAAGCTGTGATTGCATCTAGTGAGACCAAGAAATTCCTGTATCCTCGAAGGGATCTTTGACGTTGATCAGTTTCTATCAAAATGGATCTTAGCGAGATCCACGTGTATTCCCACTTCGTTGTTTATATGACAAAAATGTATACTTCCCGAATCCTGAAGTCACACTTAGGTAGACTTCGCACGTAGGTGTTCCTCCCCTAGAAGCTCTACGATGAAATACAAGTGTCGTTCATTGTGCTCCTTTCTCCTGGAAGTGATTCAAAACGTCATAGATAAACACGGTTGGCGAATCTAGCTAGATGGGGTTGGCACATACTACTCATGTGATCCCTAAGGCTGCTGGTGTGTTGGGTAACTTTAAACAACGAGAACAGAAAATTGTAGTGGTCGTACTGTGCCTGTAACGCCGTGTTAGAAGTCATCCTTCCCTGAGTCTTCCATCAAGTGACAGTCTGATCTTAAGTCGGTTTCCGAATAGAAGCTTGATCATTGCAGCGGGTCAAGCAGGTTGTCGATGCGAGATAGAGGGTGACAGTCTATGATTGCCACCTTGGGGTAGTCTGTACGCGTACGAAAGGACTTGTCCTTCGTTTCCACAATAGAGTTCGGGCTCCCCAGAGCAAGGAGCTAGATTGCTAAACTCCCACCAGGTAGTTCCTGAAGTTGACTAGACAGTTCTTGCAACCCTCCTGGTGCAAGACGGTATGAAGTACGAACTATCAAGACTGCTTCTGGCGTGAGATTAAACTGAGATTCTGCCTAACAGTTGTGGAAGTAAGCCCGAAAGTTCCTCGAGTAACAAACCGAGAGGGTTCACAAACAATTGGTGGATCCTTGATCCTCTTTTCTCTCAACCTTGGCATTAGTAACGGTTGTTAACACAGCGGAGTAATCCCTCCGTAGGCACTTCTGGCCTTCACATCTGTAATGGCGCTAACCTTTGCACTACTCTGATGCTTTAGAACAAATAACGATTCTGCACACAAATTTTTCTCCTCACTGGGTATATCTGCGTGATTCATGGATAACCAATTCACACTAACTGCTGCGTTGTAACCCTCGAGGATAGTAGAAAGAAGGTCGACGTCGAACACTCGTCTCACCGGGTCGTGTGTATACTCTAACGAACATATGAGACTCCATTTGACTTGTCATCAGCCGATTCCACATCAGGTTTAGTTTCAAGAAGTATCAGGGTCAAGCAGAATAGAGACGAAGCGAACAACTACCCATACAAGCTATCATGTTGCTGCTATACCTGGCGTCGCTTACGCCAATCCTTAATGTCCTTCCACGAGCATCATTTCCAGTGTTGTTGTTACGGTTGCGAGGGTTCCCATTACTATCATTATTCCCTTGTTCGTTGACGTCTTGACTTAGCAACAGCCAATCCCTGTCAATGTCACCTTCGTTTCCATGCTGCAGACTACGATTAGGAGTACCTTGATGTTGCCGTGCCTGCTGCCACCAATGTCGTTTCTTGAAACGGAGCCCTACAATCTCTCACCATCAAAGTCCATCTTTTTACCTTCTGTGCCACGCGCTAATCACTGTACTGGTAGCCACATATTTCACTCTATAATCTGTTGTCATCGCCTATGTCCCAATTGATTCGTAAGAGTTGACTCCCACGAGTCGCTTACTAGAGTTAAGAATTCAATTGAAGTCAAGTTGCTGGTGTTCGTTGCCGGTAATCAGGGTTGTCCAAATACTGAGGTCGGTAAAATACTACGCTTACCCTTTTGTCCATCAATCTAACAAGTCGATTGAGTAATAGACAGTATGTTGTAAGAGTGTTGCAGAAGTGATCACACTTCGGGGTCTAAGACGTCAATACGTAGAGTTCCAGCAACAAAGAAAAGTGAGAAAGGTATAGACCAATCATTGTCGTTGCAACATCCCACTCAGGGATGTCCGTACAAGCACCTAACATTCTACACAGTTCGCTAGGCGTTCAGATGGGTGTTCAGGTAAGACTCGATAACATCGAGATTCGAAAGGATTCAGAGAGGAGTGAAAAGATGACGTTCAAGTAAGAGACAATCACTGATATGACTCTTATAGACTGTTGTGTTTCACATCGATCAAATAACGGAACGGAACCCCTTTTTCACTTGTTAAGCCTCACTGGGACTCGCATGCACCCCACATTGTTATTATGTGTGCACCCACAATAACACTGTGATTTGCATGCTCATCTCAGTTCCTCTTAACTCATGTCAAATGGTTCCTCCAACTCGAGTGGCAATCAAAGAGCATCACGTAACATGGGTCATGAATGTTTAGGGAAATACCACCCTATCAGACACATAATAGAGGCAGGTGATACATGAATTCATACTATTGTGCTAGACGTGCAATCTCATGCAATATCATATGTAAGTGTTCACTAGTTATGCAGTACAATGAGTATACGAGAGACGAACCTTGCAGTCTGGAGCTGAGTGTCATGGTCGTATTCAGAACTTGTTCGGTTATAGTCTGGTTTTATAAAAACATTTTTAAACCAAGTTCACTATAACCAGTGGCTCTGATACCAAACTGGCACACCCTCAAATTACCACCTAGGGAGTGTCCCTGTTAGGCGTGTGACTACTAGCAATGAGCCACCAATTACGTTGAATCACATGTTTAAAATAAAGTTCCATCGTTTAATGATAATAAAATCCCAAACGTAAGTCATTCAAAACCATAAGTTCAGCGGAAGCGTTAACGTAACATAATGTAAATACTTTCCAAACAACCATAGTAAATAAATGTTTGATAATTAAACCCATCAATGCAACCATGACCACTCACGCCCTCCAGCCAGCAAGTTCCTGTTCCCAAGTACCTAACGACCTGCGAGCATGTAACAAGTGTATCAGACAAAGCTGGCAAGTTCATAGTTTTAGAAAACGTTTGTTACCAGTTGTATGTAAAACAGTTCAATAACCAATGCAAGTAATATTGTTAATATCTCGATTCCGAACAAGACGGCTCCTGATGTACATGACTGCCCTTTCCCACGTACTCCTATCCAGTACTGGGCCCGACTGGGTCATTAGTTCACATCCGTCCTGTCTAGGAGCGGTGTGAGGGTGCCAAACCTAAGTAGCGCTACCAACTAATACCCGTTACCCTCCAGGTAACAACATAAGGGACTTACAAGAATGATAGGTGAGAATATTAACCAATATACCCGTTTTTACCCAAAAGACTTATCCCTCCACGGGATACCCACTGACTGTCCCCAACCACTGGGAGGCATGCTCGAATGTAGTGAACTCACCTGGGGTTTGCTCGGTAAGACCAGTTACTTGATCACACTTAGTTAGTTTAAGCCTATGATGTTCACACGTATACAATAATCAGTTTGCATCCAAGTTGATCACGTTGTCACGCACGAAAACTACCATAAAGCATATACAATGTATTATAGGTTCCTTTACTACACATCAGTTAACTATCTAACACAGTCATATTCACCGTTAATATACACATCCATAATGGGCTCGACTTCAAATCACAACCCAACCTATTATGCGACAGCCACAGCCCAACAAGTGTTCGGTCCAAGTGCAAGTGTGTATAAGTAACCCATCGAAGCCCCAAATGTATCGGACCCAACCCAAGAATGACCAGCTACCCCCCCCCCCCCCACGGCCCAACTCAGACAAGTAGCCCAGTAACTCCAAAATTAGTTTATAATTCATCTTTGGTTTTCTTTTGTGTACTAAAATTACATTATGCTTGCTACCCAAACCCAATGATGAAACAATGGTTAACCGGGCAGGGTTAACTCACTGGTCTCGTCAAGAGGGTTAATCCCTTCTTTCCGAGGATCGTTGGCTGGATCGTCTGGTGGTGGGTTTCCTGCACAAGGAAACAAACCGTGACTCGTAACAAGGAGGATGGGGTGGGGGGTGCTCCTTGTTACCACTCTCCGGCGTGAGAATCAGTAAGTTGCTTGGGAAGCAAAGTATGATAGTAGTAGTATTGAGAGAGTTAGAAAGTGATACCTCAAACCTGGTTTGGGGTGAGTATTTATAGCCGAGGAGTGAAGGAGGGTAGTTGAGTAGCTAGTCTGACATCGCACAGCTATTTGCAGGTGTGTCAGGCCTGTCGGATGCTGTGGTGATGCCACGTCCGGCTGTGGTGTCAGACTGTTGTTCATACGTGGGCTAGTAGGTGACTGTTCCCAGTGCCACTTGCACTGTGGTGTCAGACCCACTTGCTTTGTAGGCAGGATGCGGTGCCAGGCCGCATCGCTGCTTGCGGTCATTGATGTTGTTCCCGCATTGGTTGTTCCATCCATGATTTGTGAGGGATGCGGTGTTGTGCCGCATCGCCTGTTGAGTGACTGTTACTGTTTGTCCAGATCCCTTGTCGTGACGAAAATGTTCATAGGATGCGGTGCGAGGCCGCATCGCTATGCGTAACATTAGTTTCCGTCCTTAAGGTAGTCTTCTCATCAATGGACAGATTGGACCGCAGTGTTCGCGTGTATCTTACGCGGACACTGGATAGTTAATTGCTGTTGGGGGTTTTTAATGAGGGTAATGGTTATTCGCGGTCGTGCTGACGCGATATTTAGGACCATACCCCTTCAAGTCCCCCCAGTCTAGTGTTCCTTCCGTATGCGAGTCGCATGTGGGTGGGATACTGGACTATGTTGTCTAGAAGGTTAAGATTATGCCATGCAGATGGCATCTTGTTTAGTAGTAGGTCCTTTCTAGTGGATTGTTTCTTCCTTTGAGAAGGGGGCATGGTGAGCAAGTTCCGTCTGATGTGAAATTCTCAGCCAAAGACTTGACTCTGTCTACCTTTTGCTGATGTCATCAGCCACCTGTTGGTGTTTCGGGCCAACCTTTGAGACGGTGACTGAAGGTATTAGCAGATTTCGAACCAACCTTTGAGATCGTGACTGAAGATGTCTTCTTCAGTGTAGTTGGAATCTCTGCGTCAGTTGGTGCAAAGTTGTAAGTACTTTGCTCAAGCTCTATGTTCAGCAACTGGACATGTAACGATGATCCCTGTTTTGTGGGGTGTTCGTGTTCTCCAGTTAAGCTTTCTAGTAACCGCACGTCTTCTGCGGTTTATCTCTCAAGTAACCGCACGTCCTCAGAGGTGTAGCTCTCTGGTAACCGTTCGTTCTTTGCGGTTACCTCGTTGCCGAACCCTGTTTGCCATGTTTCTTTGAGGATCGTGGGGTAGTTGCGTCATTGTTGGCCGTGTGTGGTCGAACAATGTGAATCTGGACTATGGGCAAATAAACATCATCATAGGCAGGGTTGTACCCACCATTGTTTATTCTATGCGGTCCATAGGTGGGTAACTAGTCATAGGCAGACTTGTTACCGCTGTTCTGGAGCCACTTTCCTTCACGCTTTGGTGGAAAGTAGTTTTCCGGTAAGTGGAGTTGCCGGAAGAGATCGTTTTAGATACTTGGGAAGTTGGTTGAAACTCTTCCGCATTTGTTTTGTAGCCACTTTCCTTCACGTTTAGTTGGAAAGCAGTTTTCCTTGAAATAACTTTGCTCTTCCGCGTGGTGGCTTAGTTGTGGCTCTTCCGTAGCTACCGTTCGCATAGTTGCGGTTTGTAGTAACTACGTAAGAATGGTTGCGGTTTGCAGCAAAGAACTCGCTTCTAGAAGTCTTGTAGCCTGGATGTGGCTCTTGAAGGTTCAGGGGACAGGGTTGCTGATGTGCGGTTGTTCAGCATACTTGTCCTGTTCCTTAAGGAGAAGCTGTTTGCGTTCCCTCTGTGGTTGTGAACCGGAAACGAGGGTTTTGAAGCTTGAAGGAGCTTTCATGGGGTGCGGTTTACCGCGTCTTGAGAAGCGGTTTTCGTAGTCCAAAGAACCGTGCTGGTTCTGAGTATCTGACACACCTGTGCAGGTTGGTGTGCGTCATCTCCGCATATTCCGCGTGTGCTCGTGGATATGTGCGGTTTATGACTTATACCCCTTTATATAATTTAAAGATATATATTTTTGCCTTTTTTGAGGGGTGTGTAAAAAACGACATGCGGTATGGGTTATGGTGCGGTAAGCCAGAGAAACCGCATGCCGCTTGTGTTTGGATAAGGTTGTCGCTTTCTTTTGCTTACGTCACGATTGCACGTGTGGGTTGTTGAAGTTGGTAAGATTCTGACATGTGCTGATTTTGAAAAGACGTTTACACTGACCGAGGTCATAACTGCACTGTAGCAGGAAGTGAAAAAGTCTTCTTTGTCAGGCGCGTGGACGGCCACGCGCGCGTGATAACCGTCAGCGGAAAGGTCGCTGACCACGTGTCGCCTTGTAACTCGCCTATTTTGAACGTGTTGAGGCGGTTACTGTATCGCATTTATTGCGATGAGTATATAAAGGGGGAACCGTTTGGTTTCTCCTTACTGTTCAAAATTTTCGAAAAATCTCTGTTGATAGAGAGAGCATTCCCTTCGTCTTCTCCGATCAATCTGTCTTTTATTCCGGCAATCTTTTGAGTTTTCTGAGTTTTCCTTCAACTTGAAACTTCTGTTCTACCTATTTTCTGATGGCTGATCCATCTAACCCACATAATGTGGAGGGTGAAAACCCTGAAATATCTTCTCCGGTGGCCGGAGAAGAAGAAGTGATGGTGGCAGTGTTCCAGGTGGTGGTTTACCACCATTGAAGTGGCCGAGAGCTTCATTCGACCAACTGATGGCCAAGATTGATATGCCTCACGAGTTTGGGGCTGAATATCCCCATCCTGGTGATACTGGTGCCAGTGCTCCGGCCGGTTACATCACCATGTGGGCCGATTGTTTTACTGATGGTAACCTTCGTTTACCAATAACAGTTTTTGTTGCCCAGGTCTTGGAACATTACAAGATCCATATCTCCCAGATGAGTCCTTTTGGGATGATCCGTATTAGACATTTTGAATCAACTTTTCGAGCTCTTGGTCTTCCGGTTACCGTTGAAAACTTCCGGGGCTTTTACCAGTTAACGGTGAACACCGGTTTCTTTTCCTTTAGAGAACGGTATGGAAGCATCAAGTTGATGACCCCTCCGAAGGGTATTACGAAGTGGAAGTGTAAGTTTTTCTACGTTAAAGCTGCCGCAGTTGTTGTGGACATGAATATGCGGAACGTCAATGAGCCTATCCCTGCGGAGGATATTGCTATGCCTACCGCAGAGACTGCGGAGTGGTTCTCAAAGCTGAAACCTATTGAGCATAGGCAGCTGACCAACAATGAGTTGTGGGTGCTGCGGATGATGTTGACCCGGCCTAAGAGGAATTTTACGCCTGTGGTGCGGGAGAAAACTGGTGGTAAGTGTTACCACCCTTTTGCGGTTTCTTTATTCCCGTGTTTATTATTAATTTGGACATGTATTATCAGAAATTGTGGATGTGTGGAAGATATTTGATCCAACTTTTACTGGCAAAGTTGATCTTATTCCGACTGCGGAGGGTAAAGGTTTTAACTTGACGATTGTCCCTCTCTTCCGCTTTGCTTCACGCGCGATGATGACTGCACCCCTGCCGCAGGGCAAAGGTAATAACGCATAACCTTTATTGTTTTACCAGGTTTGTTGCTGATATTCTATACGCAGGTACACTTGGGGACCTTGGTAAATTTGAGCCAAAGGGCGCCCCCAAAAAACATGCGGAGAAAAAGCCTGTGGATAAACCTGGGCGGGGTCGTGGTGTGAAGAAACCTGTTTCTGTTGTTCCGCCTTTGGTGAAGCAAACAGCAGGTATCTCTCGTTCTCATTTCCGCAGATATACCGATTACGTGGTAGTATCTGACACCCTAGAGGGCTTGGGTGTTCCAGGTGTTGGTGCGGCTACCGGTGGAACCACTGCGGGTTCGAACCCTGATGATGAGAAGAAGAGGAAAGCGGAAGAAGCTGGTGATGCTGGTGGGAGAAAAAAGCCGAAAATTCAGACCAGGCGCAAGGCCTTTGTTGGACCAAGGAAGCCTGCGGTTGTATCTGGTATGTGATGCATGACTTTAACAAGTATTGTGTTTATCCTTGTTACTTTAAAGTATCTGTGTTGATTTCAGAACCGCAAGATGAAGGGTTCTTCGACTTTGATGCTCCTCCTCCGCCTCCCCCGCACGACACTGCTGCGGGTGCGGGGGTTCATAAGGTTGTTACTCCTGAAGCCTCTGTGCGGGGGGTGGAAACTGGAAAAGGTCCTGCGGCTCAAATCCATGATACGGTTGATTCGAGTGATAATGTTATCACCCCAGAGGATACTGTTGATATGGATTTGAAGTTTGGTTACACCGGAAAGCCAAAGTCTCCTATTGCCGAGAAGGCTTCCGGTTCCGCTTCTGGTGGTGCGGGTTTTGTAGAGACTCCTCCTATTCAGCCTACCGAGACTGAATTGGAGTATTATTATCGCTCCTACACAGAAGGCCGGGCTACGTCCTATCACCGCCCCCCGTGGACTGTATTGCAAGGGGATGACCTTACCGTTGACCCCTCCGCTTGTAGGGAGGTCTTGAATGGTTTGGGCACCCCTTTTGAGGTAAACCGGGCCCGTTCTTTACCGACTGAGGTCCAGATGAACCAACTCTCCTCCATGCTTGTGGGGGGCTCCATAATGGCGAATGCACTTATGGAGAAGTGCAAGGTGCTGGGGCGCGAGGGGGAGGAGAATGCGCGTTTACGGGCCGAGGCCGAGGAGTTGGTGAAGGTTGCACATGAGGGTGCAGCGCAGCTTGAGAGGGATAGAGAGCAGCTTGAGAGGGATAGAGCTGCGTTTGAGAAGCATAAGCAGACTGAAGAATGGGCTGCAACTGCTGAGCTTAAACAGGTTCGTACTCTTGCAAAACTGCTGTCTGATGAGCGTAAGCGTTGGAAAGAAACCCTTTCTGATGAGCGCAAGATGCTATCTCATGAGCGCAAGACTTGGAAAGAATCTTGGGGTAAACAGAATGAGACTCTCTTTTATGTTCGTCAGGAGCTTATAAATGCCAAGGCAACAATTTCTGCGTTGGCTAAAGAGAAAGCTGAGGCTGTTGTGGCTGCCCAAGGGGCCAAGGAAGCAGCGGTTCGTCTTGCCAAGGCTCTGGAAGAGGCCAAGGAGGCGGAGGCTCGTGCTTCAAAAGCTCTTGAAGGGGCAAATGTTGACCGCACTAGGTTAAGCAAAACTATCTCGGACCTTCAGGTATAAGTTTTTCCTAACTTTGAAATTATGTCAATTTTGTTGATTCTTTTTGTACACCTTTGATTTCTTGTTTAAAAGGCTGAAGTGCGGACCCGGGGTGCCGCTATTGAAGAAGTCTCTGCCCGTGCTGCTGAAGCTGAAGTGCGGGCAAGAGAGGCTGAAGAGGCTAGAGATAGCCACGCTTCTTCACTTGCGTTGCTCAAGGCTGATCATGAATGGATGCGTATTCACGGGATCGGGCATGTAAGTATCCGTTGCCTTGTTATTTTTGCTGTAGGTTTGCCTTTGCTAACCATTGTATTCCTGTTTCCCAGATTGTTACTGCCATTCTTGACGCACCCGAGACCGTAGCAGGTATTAACGAGATCAGGGATCGTGCCCGGGATGCTGGTTTCAAGGCTGGCTACAACCGTTGTATTAGTCATTTGAACATTGCAGCGGGTGGCGAGCTTGTTGATGAGCGGTCCGGGTTTCATGGCGTGGACACTGAAGCGCTTCTTGCTGCTGCAGTTCAGGAGTTTAATGATACAACCCTCACAGGCCTTGAAGAACTTGAAAAGTGTCTTGAGGCGGAGGATTATGTGGACCGCTTGCGAGTCTTATACGCTGATGAAGACGATGAAGAAAAACCATTTGTTGAGGGCCAGGATGGTGCGGGCCCTAGTGGCACGAAGGAAGATTAGATTGGCCTGCGTGCCTCTTTTGTTTCCTTATGTAACCGTTACAAAACTTTATGTAAATTCCTTGTGCAGGAATTTTTTGAATATAAAGAATTGTTGTCTTAATTTTTACAAGTGTTTTTAATACTTGCATGTTTGAATTTGTACGCGTTTAGTGTTACTGTGAGTACTACTAAATCTGTAATTGCCTTTTGCATATCTAGGTGATATGCAAGTATGAAGATTTGTCTCTGGTTAGACACAGTATTGCCATTTTTGGCCTATTACAATAGTTGCGTGTGGTTATCATTCTGTGTGGGTATCACGAATGAAGATTTTGCTAATCTGTTTTTGTGTATACCTCAGAGTGGAACACGCATTTGTAATAGAAATAAATAAACAATATTGCATTGAATCGTCTATTTATTTATTTGCGAATGGCCTGCGGCCCGATAGATTACATGCAGAAAACATGGCTTACATATAACAGCGTCGAAGTTGCTGTGCGTTCCATGTGCGTGCGATAGTTTCGCCTTCTAATGTTTGTAGTTTGTACGCACCTTTGCCCAGGACCTCTTGGATGAGGTACGGTCCTTCCCACTTGGGGGCAAGTTTCCCTGGGCGTTCTGCGTTGGATGCTTCGTTGTCACGAAGGACGTAGTCTCCAGGGTTGAAGGTACAAATGCGAACGCGTGCATTGTAGTATTTTTCCAACTTGGTTTTGTATTTGGCCTCGTTGATGGCAGCGTTTTCGCGCCTTTCTTCCAAGAGGTCCAAGTCAACCCTGCGTTCCTCATTGTTGTCCATCTTGTTAATGGCCAACATTCTAGGTGAGGGGAGGCCCACCTCCGCGGGGATCACTGCTTCAGTACCGTAGACCAGGCTGAAGGGGGTCTCGCCGTTGCTTGTTTTTGGGCTTGTCCTGTGAGCCCATAAAATACTTGGGAGTTCATCAACCCAGCCGCGTCTGGCTGTTCCCAACCGTGCTTTGATGCCTTCGACTAAGCTTTTATTGATACTCTCGACTTGGCCGTTCCCTTGCGGATGCGCCACTGAGGAGAATATGTGTTCAATGTTTAGCTCTTTTAGCCATTTTTGAAAGTCGTCGGCAGCGAAGTTGGTACCGTTGTCGGTGACGATACACATTGGCAGACCAAAACGGCAGATGATGTGTTCCCACACGAATTTCCTTGTTATCATAGCGGTAGTTGATGCAAGTGGCTTTGCTTCTACCCATTTTGTAAAGTAATCAACAGCTACTATGATAAACTTCACTGCTCCTGGTGCGTCTGGAAATGGTCCCACCACATCGATTGCCCATTTTTGGAATGGCCATGCGGTGGTGACGGGGATCAAGTTGTTCTTGGGACGCAAGGTCTTGGGAGCATGTCGCTGACAATTGATACACTTGCGTAAGACTTTGACTGCATCCAGGTGCATGCCCGGCCAATAGTACCCGGCGTTCATGATTTTGGCCACCACCATGCGTGGTCCTGCGTGTATGCCACATATCCCCTCGTGAATTTCTTTGATAAGGTATGTGGCATCTTGGGGGTTGACGCATCGTAGGAGTGGCCCCAGGTATGACTTACGGTATAAGATACCGTCTACCATTTGGTAATGACACGATTTGTATTGCAACTTGCGTGCCTCTGCTTTGCTTTCGGGGGTAACCCCTGATTGTAAGTATGCAATGAGCGGTGTCATCCAGGATGTTGTACCGTATTGGACGACATTGACTTGGCGCAGGGGTATCAAAGGATTTTGCAGGACTTCGATGCGCACCTCTTTCGCCAGGTGCTGGAAACTGGTGGACGCAAGTTTTGATAGTGCGTCTGCGGGTTTATTTTCACTCCTGTTGATGTGGCGAATATTGAAGGAGGTGAACTTTGACTTCAGTTGCAGGGCTTGTTCGAGATAGAGGATCATGGTATCTCCTTTTGCGGTATAGTCACCACGTATCTGCCCTGCAACTAGTAGTGAATCGACGTGTGCTTCCAAATGTTTGACGTCGAGTTTAATTGCTAAACGCAACCCTGCCAGTAGAGCCTCATACTCTGCCTCGTTATTTGTACTTTCGAAATCGAGGCGTATTGCGTAGGTTAGCTCTTGGCCATCGGGACAGACAAGTCGCAAACCTGCGCCAGAACCATCTTCGTTGGATGCACCATCTGTAAACAGTGCCCAGGTTTCTGTGGATGATGGTTGCGACGCAGGGTTTTGTTCTTCTTCGCATTCTTGGATGCGGTTCGCTGGTATTTCAGCGACGAAGTCAGCCAAGACCTGGCCTTTGATTGCGGGGCGCGGCTTATAGTTTAGTGAAAGCGCGCCCAGCTCGATTGCCCATTTTGCTAACCTCCCAGAGATGTCGGGTTTGGATAGGATCGGGCCGATCCTATAGTTGGTTAACACTGTGATGACGTGGTTTGCAAAGTAACGTCGTAAACGTCTCGATGCGTGCACTAGTGCCAGTACCAACTTTTCCATGATGGAGTACCTTGTCTCTGGGTCGTTGAGCATTTTGCTGATGTAGTAGATGGGTGTTTGGACTCCTTCCCGCTCCACTATAAGTACCGCGCCTACCGCGTTGTCCGCGGCAGACAGGTATAAGATAAGTGGCTCATCTTTTCGTGGTGCGGTTAAAGTTGGGAGTTGGATCAAACACTCTTTCATTTCCCGGAAAGCTTTTTCGGCCTCTGCAGTCCATTGGAATTGTTCCTTTTTTAGACAGCTCCGCAGGGTCTTGATGAAAGGGTAAGACTTAGCTGCATGGTTGGCTAAGAATCTATTGAGCGCGGCTAGCCTGCCGGCTAGTCGTTGCATTTCCTTCATCGTAGAAGGCGATGGCATGCGCTCGATCGCCTGAACTTTTTCCGGGTTTACCTTGAATCCATCTTTGGTTACGATGAATCCAAGGAATTTGCCTTCTTCCATTCCAAACGAGCATTTCCCTGGGTTGAGCTTCATGTTAACGCTTCGTAGAGTTTGGAATGTTCTTTCGATGTCGTCGAGCATGGTGTTTTCCTCCATGCTCATGACGACCAAGTCGTCCATATAGATTTCGACACTTTTGCTGATTTGACCGCGAAAGGTGTCGTTCATCAATTTTTGATAGGTTGCGCCCGCGTTGCGCAACCCGAACGGCATTTTGGTGTAGCAGTAATTCCCGATGGGAGTGCGGAATGCCGTTTTATCTTCATCGTCGATTGCCATTTGTACTTGGTGATAGCCTTTGTAACAATCGAGGAAGCACTTCCATCGGAATGGTGCGAGGTTGTCGACCTTCTCGTCGATCTCTGGAAGCGCGTAACAATCCTTGGGGCAGGCCTTATTGAGGTCTTTGTAATCGACACACATGCGCCAGCCTCCGCTTGGTTTTTCTACCATGACTGGGTTGGACAGCCAAGTCTGGTATTTCACTTCCCGCAGGATGCCTGCGGAGAGCAGTTCCTGTACCTGCTCTTCCATCGCCGCGTTTTTTGCTGATCCAAGGTGGCGTTGGCCTTGGATCACGGGCTTGATACCTGGCATGGTATTCAAGAAGTGTTGCGCAATTTCGCGTGGTACCCCTGTCATGTCTGCGGGTTTCCACGCGAAAATATCTTGGTTTCTGAAGAGGAGTTGCTTCAGGCGCGCTCTGATGGTAGGTGTCAAGGCATGGCCCAACGTGACTGTTTGTTCTGGGTGTCTTGCATTAAGAACCCATTTTTCTGGTTGGGTGTTGGGGGTAGGCCTTGCTACCTTTGTCGGACGCATTTCGTCCGAAGACATGACTTCTCTTTGGGCGTATATTATCGCGATCCCTGTTTCGGTTGGAAAACCGATGCCAGAGTGGGGGACGGATGTTATCATGTTGAAGTCGCCTTGGGACTCCCTCCCGAGAATTACGTCATACTTTGAGGTGTGAGGTAAAACCATGAAGTTTACCTCCTCCGTCCTTGTATGCCTTCCGTTGGTGAGGCGCACAGGGAAAGTAATTTGTCCCAGGGGGAACACAGTTTCCCCTGAAAATCCAGCCAACGGGTAGTCCGCTGGCTGCAGTCGATCTTTGTCTTCTTGATCGAACTGGTTGAAGCACTGCTCGTATATAATATCGGACGTACTGCCCGGGTCGATGAACAATCGCTCGGTGCAGTAGTGAGCCAGGTGCCCAGTGATAACCACGGCGCGCCTATCGCGCGGTCCGCCTCGGACTTTTGGAAAGACGACTTGCTCGTCCTTCCAGTCATTGTCCGGTCGTCTCGCCGCCTTACGCGGTCTTCCTTTCCCTCCATTGATCATGTGGGTAGAGGCCACGTACATGGCCCTTTTACCCGTGGAGGTCCCCTCGTTGTGGGGAGTGATGCGCTTCGTGGCTTTTTGTGCGCCTGTCAAAAGGTGTTGCAGTTTCCCCTCCTTTAGGGCTCGCTCAATCTCCAGTCGGAGACTGATGCAGTTGTTCGTGGTGTGGCCCGAGTCCTTGTGATACTCGCACCAGAGTGCGGGATCTTGATTCTTTTTGGACTTCATTGGTTGGGCCGGTCTCAGGAATTGTGCATCCGTGAGGAGAACGTCGCTTGGCGACTGGTTGATCTCGGTCCAGTTGCGGTCCCGAGACTCTTTCTTTGACGCCCTGTTTTCTCGTTGGGCGTTGATTGTAGCCCTTGCGTCGGGCTGGTTGTTCCGGGGGACATATGGCTTGGGATCGCTGCCGCGATTCCACGTGTCCCTGTTGCGCTTATTGCCGCGCTTGGGATCTTGGCGGGAAGACTGGCCTTCCACTAGGGGTTGTGCCTTTGTCATGTGCGGTCTGAGGGACCGCTGAGTTTGGGCATATGTTTTGACCTTAGCCATGACATCTTCCCACTTTTTAGGCAAGCCGTTGCCGCCGGAAATATTCATAACCATTTGTTCGTCTTTGACTGCAACAATGAAATGATTACGCGCCATCTGGTTGTCAACGTCGCCTATCTCTAGGATCTCTTTATTGTAACGGACAACGAATGCGTCAAGCGATTCGTTGTCTCTTCGCCAGATGTTCATGACGTCCATTGAATCGCGTTCATGGCGTCGTTGCTGGCTAAAGTGCGCGAGGAACTTTTGTTGCAAGTCCTCGAACGAGGTCAGTGACCCTGGTGGCAGGGAATCGAACCATGCCCTGGCCAGACCTGTTAGGGTCTGGGGGAAAAAATGGCACCAGGTAGGTTCGTCCCACCTACCGTTACACCCAGCACCGACGAAGATGTTGTTGTGATCATCTGGGTCGGTCGAGCCGTTGTATTTCCCAATGTTTAATGGGAATTTTGTAGTGGTGACATCGGCGTTGGCGATCTCTGGGACAAACTTAGAGTTTTCGGCCGCAGATTTCGGCCTGTAAGGTTTGCCCTGGTTGCGCTTTGCAGCGCGGAGGTATGTGTTGCGGGGTTGACTGGGAGGAACATAGTTGCATCCGCCCGGTCTACTGTTGGTGGAATGGGACTCCCCGCGGTATGTACTATCATCTGGATCAGTATGACCATACCCTTCATGGTGGGACCGTGGTCCCAAACGACTCTGAATGTTTGTGTTGCGGCGTATTGTAGACTGCCACCTTCTTTCATCTTGAGAGCCTAAACGGCTATGTACGGAGTCCCTGCGGCGGGACCCGTATGAGGAATCGTCCTCATTGATTGTGCGGACATCACAATAGGAGGAGCCGCGGTCCTCTTGCCTGCTTCTGGAGGCTGGATGTGTTGGTGCCCTGTCGTCGTATCGTAAAATACGACCGGCAGGTGTACGCGGTATCGGGGTAGGTCCGACACCTCCTTGTTCGTCGGCGCAAGCTCTGTTGTACGTTGCGGCTAGAAGGGCCGCTTGTTGGTCATACCAGGTATGAGGGTTCATGCCTGGAGGTATGACAGCAGCGTATTGTGAAAGATCATGTCCAAACGTAAGGGATACGCCCCCTTGCGCTGATGTGCCAATGTGCTCAGCATTTGGGCCTAGGGGATTGGTTCCCGCAGGCCCTTGGTTTGCGGGGTTTAGGTTATCCCCGGTAGTGTTGTTTTGACGATCAGACATCTTTGGAAAGAAAAGGATGATTGGAAAAAAGTGCTAAGAGTAGCGGTGGGCGCCAATGATGAAACAATGGTTAACCGGGCAGGGTTAACTCACTGGTCTCGTCAAGAGGGTTAATCCCTTCTTTCCGAGGATCGTTGGCTGGATCGTCTGGTGGTGGGTTTCCTGCACAAGGAAACAAACCGTGACTCGTAACAAGGAGGATGGGGTGGGGGGTGCTCCTTGTTACCACTCTCCGGCGTGAGAATCAGTAAGTTGCTTGGGAAGCAAAGTATGATAGTAGTAGTATTGAGAGAGTTAGAAAGTGATACCTCAAACCTGGTTTGGGGTGAGTATTTATAGCCGATGAGTGAAGGAGGGTAGTTAAGTAGCTAGTCTGACATCGCACAGCTATTTGCAGGTGTGTCAGGCCTGTCGGATGCTGTGGTGATGCCACGTCCGGCTGTGGTGTCAGACTGTTGTTCATACGTGGGCTAGTAGGTGACTGTTCCCAGTGCCACTTGCACTGTGGTGTCAGACCCACTTGCTTTGTAGGCAGGATGCGGTGCCAGGCCGCATCGCTGCTTGCGGTCATTGATGTTGTTCCCGCATTGGTTGTTCCATCCATGATTTGTGAGGGATGCGGTGTTGTGCCGCATCGCCTGTTGAGTGACTGTTACTGTTTGTCCAGATCCCTTGTCGTGACGAAAATGTTCATAGGATGCGGTGCGAGGCCGCATCGCTATGCGTAACATTAGTTTCCGTCCTTAAGGTAGTCTTCTCATCAATGGACAGATTGGACCGCAGTGTTCGCGTGTATCTTACGCGGACACTGGATAGTTAATTGCTGTTGGGGGTTTTTAATGAGGGTAATGGTTATTCGCGGTCGTGCTGACGCGATATTTGGGACCATACCCCTTCACCCAAGAAAAGAGCCGCCATTTTCACAGCCCTCCATTTCCCAATCCAACACATCATTTCATCATTTATTATTGCACATGATATGTTTATTGACAATACTATGTAAATATGCTTGATCAGATTTCATATGACCACATAACTTCAATTACATTGGACCAATAGAACCACTAATATATCAATTCCCTAGAATTTTTATGTGATAACCATTATTTCTTTTATCAACAAATACATATATATATATATAGCGGTCCAAATATATGTTACGGCCTAATGGACCACCATAGATATCGGCCCGTTATACACACAGCCACACAACCAGATATAAGCATGCTTATCAGGGTCACGGGTTGATTAGATAGATTAAACAAGAACTGGGAAAAATTCACAAAACCGAAGACACTGACCTTAAAATCTCGGGTTGTCACACCAAAAATATAGGATCATAGTCATCAATCAACTTTAAAAACGATTGGAGCGTTGTTTTTAGGATCCATAACTGCAAAGGAATAAAGGAATTTAAAAAAAAAATATATAACAGTAACTTATTTATAGAAACAATGTCTAATTACAGAAACAGAGTTATAATTGAGAATAGAAAAATTTACCTTAAAAACAGTAATGTGTTTATGGAAACAAAAACATCTTTAGAAAGAAATTAAAGGTATCTTTAAACCTAAATAGAAAAACTCATAACTGACAAAACTAACAATATGAACTTCAAAAGATAATGACATAAAGTTTCAAAATTATGCCTAAACAGAAAATTTAATAAGAAATAAGAAAGAGTATACATATCAAAAAACAAACAATACCAACAACATGTAACTAACCTGTTTTGGTAGACGAACATTCCGAGTCCGAATTTCAAAAGAGATTGAGGATTCACCATGGGAAAATACAAACAATCAATTATTCAGAACATATATTACTAATTTAAAAAAAAAATCTGAAAACTAAAGAAACATACAAAAAATATAGGATCATAGTCATCAATCAACTTTAACAACGAAGGAGCGTTGTTTTTAGGATCCATAACTGCAAAGGAAGTAAGCAATGTTTTTAAAAAATATAACGGTAATCTATTTATAGAAACAATGTCTATTTACAGAAACCGAATAATAATTCCAAATACAAAAAATTAACCTTAAAAACAGTAATTTGTTTATAGAAACAAAAACAACTTTAAAAGAAATTAAAGATATACTTAAATAATTAACAACTAACTAAATAGAAAAAAAATATAACTGACAAAACAAACCATATGAACTTCAAAAGATAATCACATAAACTCTCAAAATAAAGCATAAAGACAAAATTTAAAACCAAAGACTATAGATATCAAAAAACAAACAACACCAAGAAAATTGAACTAACCTGTTTTGGTCGCCGAACAGTCCGAGTTCGATTGTCACGAAAGATTGAGGGTTCACCATGAGAAAAACAAACCATAAATCATTCAGAACATATATTATTAATTTTTAAAAAAAAATACCGAACATAAATGATAAAATCAAATATTACAAACTTAAAAAAGAGAAAACAACTATAACATTCAACTAACCTCTATTGCTTGTTGAATGATCGGAGTCCGATTGTTATCCAAGATTTAGGGATTCACATGAAAATCAAAATAAACAAAAATCAGTAATTTTGATAAATGTCCAAGACATGATTAACGTTCATAGACACTACATAAATCAGAGAATGTAGATGATGATAACAAAACCTCCGATCTTGATATTGTTTGCAAAAAAAATATAAATGTTCAATCGCTTAGATTAAAGATGCACAGTAGATAAACAACAAACTAAAACAACATACCTTCAATTTTATGATCGGATCTAGAAAATTCCAAACAACATAACCTGTTTTGGTAGACGAACAATCCGAGTCCGAATTTCAAAAAAGATTGAGGGTTCACCATGGGAAAATACAAACCATAAATCATTCAGAACATATATTAATTAGTAAAAAAAAATTAATGAACAGAAAGGATAAAATTACATATTACAAACTTAAAAAAGATAAAACAACTATAACACTTAACTAACCTCTTTTGTTTGACGAATTATCGGAGTCCGAAATCAGATCTACAGAAATCAAAACAAAGAAAAAGTTATTACAAATCAGAACAAAGAAAAAGTTATTAGAAATCCAAAGAAAGAAAAAGATAAAGTTTGATCGGATCTACAGAAATCAGAACAAAGAAAAAGTTATTAGAAATCGAAAGAATCTTTATAAAATGAACTTTATATACAATCGAACAACATAAATAACAACATACCTTTAATTTCTTTGATCAGGTCTACATAAATCAGAACAAAAATGGTTTTTAGCAATCGAAACAATATTCATAAAAACAACTTTGTATAATACAATCGAATAACATAAATAAAAACATACCTTTAATTTCTTTGATCGGATCTACATCAATGAGAAAACAAATGGTTTTTAGCAATCGAAACAATCTTTATAAAAACAACTTTGTATATACAATAACATAAATAACGCAGATCTAGGTTCGATTAGGTATATTTACCTTTGATCTTGATAAAATCTTAAAGATCCGATGAGATGATGAACAATTGTAGAAGAAAAAGAAGATAGAGAAGGGAGATTCGGTAGGTATGATTTCGGTGACAATGACTTACCTAATTTATGTGATCCGAATAACAAACCAAATTGTATTTGAAAACCATAAACCCGACCCATGTGGAAACGGATCCCGCGTCCATTTTAAAGAAATTAGTCAACTTATTAGTCTATTCTCAATTCCCTCCTAAACTCAAAATCCACCTCCACCATATATTGCCACATCATCAAAAATGGCCAAAATCACATGCCACCTAGCCCAAATCCATCTCATTTATATATATATATATAGATTAATATTGATCGTTTTGGAATCATTGACAGTTTATAATTTTAAGAAATAAGCATGAGAACATATTTTTAGATTTAAATATGCAAGTTAAATCACTATAGGTTAAAGTATTTAATAATAACAATTTAGTTATATAAATTTATGTACACCATGTTACAAAATTACATAATTTATATTTTTAAATCTGTGTAATACACGGTTTTATGATCTAATAATTTAATAAAAAACAAATATATCTTATCAATTTATAGATTTCCTAAATAACCCTCACATCCGATTCCTTATTTTGATTTATCTCTATTAAGTGACATGTGTTTAATCATTTTTTTATCATTATTTCTCCAAGTTCCACTCACCAAATAATTATAAAGGATTAATAGCGAGTTGTTATAAAATATAAGGATACAAGAACTTTTACCAAATCTAATGGGCAGGGGCGGACCCATATTGAATGAATCGGGGTCCCCGGACCCCAATGTTTTTTAAAAATATAGTAGAGCCGTTATATTAAATTTTCCATGGACTCCATAAAATAAATTAGCTGTACACCAATCCAATAATACCGAGGCTGTTGTATTGGTGAAATCCTATGTTTGTGAACAGAAGGTCCTGGGTTCAATCCCTGTTTAAGCCATTTTTTGTGTTTCTTTTTTCAAATCTAATTTCAGATTAGGGTTTTTTATTGCCTTTCAAATAACACAGAGCCAAAAAGTAAAACTCTCTCCACAGCTAAGAACCGTACATTTTTCGTTTTGTAAAATCAGATCAAGTTTTTTTTTTTTTTTTTTTAGTTTGGTGCACTGTATATTAGGAATGTTTCATCAATTATAAGTGCCCTGTATACTAAACTAATTAAGTTCTTTATGAAGTTGTGCTCACAAACCATGAAAAACAGCCAGAAATTCTTGCCAAGGGTGAATGAAAAACAGCCAGAAATTCTTGCCAAGGGTGATATCATGTGCCGTAAATAACAAATAGTTTACTTTGATAACTTAATTTTTGTATGCTTTGAATTCGATTTTACTTTGATATCATTCGCCATATGTAACAAATAATATTAAAATCTGATTCGAAATGAACGAAGTTTTGTAACTTAATTTTGTTACTTCTCTAGTTGTTTCGGTCGAAGATGTAATGGATCGTTTTCAAAAGATAGAAACTCGTAGGGAACAACTCTAAAAGTTTGTAATGTTTCTTTTCCGTTTCGATGACATCGTATTTTTATTATTGTGTGTTTTCTAATAAGTAACGATTATATAATTTTGTTATGGTATTATATTTTACTATGTTCCTTGGCCCGACCCGACCCAAACGTTGGTGACCCGAAAATTTTAACGTGTTTGTGAAAATTCTGAACACCGAAAAAGTGGACCAAATTGGAAAAAAAATCCTGGGCCCGCCACTGCTAATGGGAATGCTCTAATGCAACTTAGAAACTTAAAATACTAAACAAACATAATCCGTAGATACAAAAACTTTTAAATACATTGCGTTTGTAGCAATATAAACACCGTTGACTATATTTCAGAATTTTAAATACATTGCGTTTGTAGCAATATAAAAACCGTTGTTTCAGAATTTTAAATACATTGCGTTTGTAGCAATGCGTATCTACAATATCCACATCTAGGCAATATAAAAAAAAATCACATTCATCATTCTAAGAGAATCTTCTCCACTAAAAAAACATTAATTCTTTAAAAATACCAATTTTCTTTGTAACAAGAGACCTAAAAATTTTCGTATCAGATGATAACATAAAGTTTTTATTTTAATCTATACTATATAATAAAAGAAACCAGATTTGGGACACATGTCATTCAATGAGGGCATCAATAATTTATAGATAAATTTTAAATTTTAAACTAAAAAGATTTAAATATTATATTCGAATTTTATTTTGGTTGAATCTAAAGTCTAAAATGTGTTTTAAATCTAATCTATAATTTATGGATTTAATTTTGATTTGAAATTATTAAACAAAAACCCATAAAATTAGTAAATGATGGGTCTTGCACAAATCCCATTCATCAAATATTGTTTACCAATAAAATAACAAATAAACTAACATAGATAAAAGTCGAAAGTTCTAGAAAAGTACTAAAAACTATAATATTAAGATGTAAATGAAGTACCAATAAAATAACAAATAAACTAACATAGATAAAAGTCGAAAGTTCTAGAAAAGTACTAAAAACTATAATATTAAGATGTAAATGAAGGAATAAGACATATATTTATTTTTAATCATAAACTTATTATATTGATCGTACTATTAGATTCTAAATATGTTACAAATTAAAAACGAAAAACACTAAACTTATAACTTTGAAAGTTTCTACCACAAAGATGTGACTTTAACAAAACCACATGAATCAATTATATGGATTAACTCATGAAAGAGTTATAGACTCATATAGATAAAAAAAAAAAGGTTATGAAATTTATTACAATGTAATGATATTTTATTCGTAAACTTATTTGTTCCTTTAGGTTGAAATAATAGCATCAAAAAATATAAATGTTTTATTCAAGTCAATTTACTTTTAACCATTAAAAACAAACTTTACAGTAAAACAATATTAAAACTTATTGTTGATTTTTTTTAATTTTTTTGTAATTAATAAAGTATAAATTAGCAATATTTGTGTGCAGTATGTACCTCATGCTTTGGGAGGTTTTCAAAAAAAAAAAAAATATGTTTCACTTGTAACCCAAAACTATTTATTTTTGTACTTTTAACACCAAAGTTCTCATATATTGAAATTTAACCTCACAAATTTTGTACTTTCAACTTTGGTCACCACACTTTTCATATTTCGCGGATTTTTCATTTTAAATTTTGCGAGTTAACACGACGTTACTTATGTGTGGTTCAACGGTTTAACATTTAGTTTTACGCTTCGTACTAGATTTTTCGAGTTAACACAACTCAACGTGTGTGTGTGGTTCAACGTTTTTATGTCGTCTATCGTTTCCCCGTTTTACAGGTTCATTACAACGCGCGGGGTCCTAAATCGACTTAATGTATTTTTAGATAAGTTAGATATATGTGTTTTAAAACAAGGTAAACTCTTAACATACATATTTTTTTCCTATTGTAACTAAGATGTAGAGGTCTGTGAAAGGTATCTTCACATTCGGAATGTCATAACTTTTTCTTTTAATTTAGATTTACTTAGTTGTCGTATGGTGTCTCATGTGTTTATTTTTATTTTTTCTCTTATATATATGTTTTATTGGTTCAATTGTACATGTAAAGTATTACACTATACATAGTATTTTCTCAACTATAGTTAATTGGTTTTATTGATTCAACTTTTGTCTATTTATTTACATTACTTTTATCTGTCTAGAAGTCTCTTTTTCAGACCTTTCAAATAGTATGGGACATATTACATTATCAATAGTTTTTATTGGTTTCCTTACTAATTGTGATAAAAATAATTATTTCGTACAATTCATATTGGTTTATAGCTTTGAATACTAGCATACCTTATATTAATGTTAATGATAGCGAAAGTGAGGAAACTATATTTGGATGGTAGAAAATATAATAATATGCCAACATTAACCCGTCAGAATAATCTATTATCAGATAAAATCAGACACATTACCTTTGAACAAGAAAATGTCACAATAAATATTAGTAGTGGTACAAAATTTTAAGTTCCTATGACAAATCCTAAAACAAATAACAGATCATATTATTATGAATAGCTATACAAACTTCAATATTTATTTGGTATTTGGTCTGCATATTACTCTATATTATATATACTTAGATCATATTATGAACATATTTTTTTATTTTACATTATAATTATGATTCACCCCGTGTATTACACGGGGCAATAACCTAGTAAACTATATTTAATTTTTATAATCGTATTCCAATTATTTAAAATATAGCGCTTTGAAAAAAAAAACTATAAATAATAACGCTTTGAAAATTTAAAATTAAAAAAAAAACTATAAATAATAAAAAAGGAGCCAATATGAATAATTATTTACACAAATACGGTTTCTCCATAGTTTCGCATGCAGCGTTCAACTATAAGGCTAGGGGGTGTGGTATAAATACCCCCGTCACATAAGCGGCGTTAACGCCCTATAGCTACTGATAGCCACACCCTAAGCGCCAAAGAGGGCGCTATGGGGAGGGCTCCATTGCACCGTTAAAGGGGAAAGAAGGTGGGGTCCATTCTTTTCAACCAATCAAATCTCCTTTATTATTATTATTATTTTGTATTTTGTTTAATATGAGACTTTAAACCATTGCATACAAGTCAAATGGAGTGACTCTAAAGCCCCCTATATGACATGGCATTGATGTGGCGCTGATGTGACGTGATAAAGCCCTTAGGGGTTTTATACCACACCCCAAACCTTAATAGAGCTATCGACTCACAGTATTGATGCACTCACATTTTTCATTTGCCAAAGTGACTCGCGGTATGGTGCGATGGGTGGTAATAGGCAGTAACAAAGATGAACTTACTACGTATCAGTGGCGGAGCTAATCCCAAAATTTAGGAGCAGCCCAATTTATCTATTTTTTTGGATCAGGTGTATCCTTTATATAAAATCGGAATTTTTTGAATTTTTTTACACTACGAAAACGGTATGGAGCCAATGTTGAGGGGTAGCCCGTGCTACCTCTTCTAATACTAGCTCCGCCCCTGCTACGTATGAATGATGACTGTGTTCATATCGGTTTGTTTAGTGTAGGGGTGCAAACGAGCCGAGCCGAGCTCGTTTAACATATGAAAGCTCGAGCTCGGCTTGGATGTAATTTTTCAAGCTCGAGGTCGGCTCGGGCTCGACTCGTTAGTATTTATTAATTAATTTAAATTAATTATAAATATTATTATACATATAATTTAGTTATTTTTTTATATTTATATAAATGGTAATTATTATTGTTATATAAATATATATCTAATATATTAATAAAAATATATAAAAAGAAAGCTCGTTTAGGCTCGCGAGCCGGCTCGAGCTTGATAAGTGAAGCTCGGGCTCGGAATCATTTACTAAATGAGCTTGTTTTTAGGTTCGGGCTTGAGCTCGTTTAAGCTCGGCTCATTAGAGCCTTTTTTTAGCCGAGCTCAAGTAGCTCGCGAGTAGATCGACTCGTTTGCACCCCTAGTTTAGTTAAATGATTAAAATATATATTTATGTTTGTTCGATATTAAATAAAAGAACTTCTTGTCAAATGGTTTACTTAAAGTTTGACCCGTTACAGAACTCAATAAACAGAATAAGAGGAAAAATGTAATAAAAAATATATATAATTAAATTATATATCTATATATATGGGTGGGGTTCGGCTACAAAGTTCATTTTTCCTACAAAGTGTACAAAGTCATAAAACACCACAATTTCAGCCATAAAACACACTTAAAACCCATAAATAACAGAGTGAAAATCACTAAAACGCAATATCCAAACCCCTAGCAGTCCTTAAAAACTTCAAACACACCATCGTACAACTATGAATATAAAACACAACATGATAATTAATATAAAACACACTAATGTTAGTCATTCGATAATCAAAGTCTTATCATCCAAAACACAACACAAAACCCACAAATATAGTGTTTTAGTAATCTTTATTATGTTATTTGTGGGTTTTGAGTGTGTTTTATGGTTGACATTATGGCGTTTTATGACTTTTTACACTTTGTAGAAAAATGATCTTTGTAGCCAACTACCACCAATTTATATATTTCATTTTAAAAACTAAATCTGAGTACCAGATTTAAAAATAGGAATCCGAATTTGAACCATATTGGTACGTGTTCGATTGGGATTTTGATTGTAAACAACAAGTACCCTTGACTTACCTAATCTTAATCTAACAAGATCTACGAATGTAGTTTTTAAAAGACTTTGGGACTGTTTGTTTCAGCTTCTCTTAATGGGCTCTTAATGATTCAGATCTCTTATTGGTTCATCACTTAATGGTTTAAAGTGTTTGTTTCGCAAACAGATGTCTGAATGGTTCAGACATTTGCCTCTAAATCGTTAAGCATTATACCAAGTTGAAGGGTTAAGACCTATTATCTGAATTGATAAGACATTTGCCTCCGAATGGTTAAGCATTATACTGGCTTTTAATGGTTCAGACATCTGGTTTAACACTTAACGGTTATTGGTTTAGCACTTACCCATTTAGAAGTTGTCAAACAAACTCTTGGTTTGGCTATTAAAAAAGGGATAATGGCGCAGCTTGTTGCCAATTTAACAATTTTATCAATTTACTAATTCTCGAAATTCAGAAAAGGTAACATTGATGATATAAATAAGGGAAAATGTCACGGAATAGTAACAAAGTTTTAAAAGTGTTCTAATTAGGTCACTCGTATCGTTTTTGTCCCAATTAGATTAAATAACTTAACATTCAAATCGAGTCATGTCCTTTTTTCATTGTGTCAAGAAAAAAATAGAGCATAAGATGCTGGGCTCCGATTATTTTGATATATGAAATTATATTTATTAAAAATAAAAACACTTTAATTGCATTAAAAACTAAAAAAAAAACAAGTTACAATCCACGTCATCACTTGACGTTAGCATCAAATAAAAGGGAAAAAATAAGCAAAAATCCACATCACCACGGTTACATATGAAATGGATTGAAAAACCTTTAAATTTAATGAAAAATGAATTTTGAGTGACCTGATTGAAACACTTTTGAAACTTGAGTAACCTAACTGGAACACTTTTAAAACTTTGTTACTATAAATAAGTAGTATATGGTGATTGATTCTTAGTTCTCCAATTTAACAGAGTTACGCAGTGACATTTTATTTTCATCAGTGATGCTCTCAACTCATAGATCACTTGTGGTTTAGTTACATTGGTGTTGTGCTCCCATAAATTTAGTGTTCTAAAGAATTTATGCAAGTGTAGATTGATTATGTGGTATGTAAGAGTAAATAAATTGATATACAAAAAAAAAAAAGTTAAAATTACATGTGCCCCTAATAAATACTTATCTTTTTGTATTATTAAAAACCCAACATATTTGACATATGAATAATGTAGGGCTAGATTAATTGATAGAGACTTATGTTTTGTAAAGAATAGGTGTCAGGTTCAATCCTGGACAATGAAGTAATAGTATAGAATTATTGATGTAATAGAATAAGAGTAAGTGTTTTAATTAAAAAAAATATGATTAATGGTCAGTGTAAAGCTTAAATACTTGATGGAAACATATGTCTTTTAAAGGGAGGCTTAAATCTAAACAAAGAGGATAATTTATAATGATTTGGATAAAATAGAGCATTCATAACATTTTTCGTTAAAAAAGGATTATGCCCGCTGAATTGATGGTGTTTAGATGGTAGCATATTTATTTTTCATTTATAAAAAAAAATGTTGTTTCTTAGAGTTTCACGTTATTCAAGTGACTCATCGTAATTGATTGATTAAAAAAATACGTTTGTGTAATATTTTCCTATAACGTGCTAACCAAGTTATTTTTGTAAAAAAAAAGTGACGTGCCATGTGTGTGCATCATATGTAATAATTAAATTTTAATGCTTGCATCATGTGTAGTAATAAAATTATAAGAAAACTAGGTTAATGCCTGCGCGATGCGCGGCTTCATCCAAAACCATATTATTTACTTTGAAATATAATATTTTGTACAAACGCATAAAAACCTATTAAAATCCATATATAATCTCATATTCTATAACACGTCTGTAAAGTTTAGTAATACGTAGTCTTGTACTGTTGCATAAAAAAATCTGTTGATCAATATACACCGGTCGAGTAAAAAAGAAAATATCAAAATATGAACCAGATGTAATAAAATGTGAATGTATTATATGGTTGAAAATAAAGAACATTATATAAAAAAGATAAAGTCATTTATTCATGTATAACAACTAATTATAGAAATTTTATCTTAAATATATTTTCAAATCAAGTAGTAAAAGGGACTAATCATTCATCACAAATTTGAATCAAGTAATTTTAGAGAATCAATACACAAATCATATTAAGTAATAATTGTTATAGAAAGTGCTTAAGAGCATGAATATCATCCAAACACTTGCTAGTTGCTTGAACATCTTGACAATTTGAGATCAGTCAGCTTCTTCTTTGTACCTAATATGAACAAAATAAATGTCACACATAATGAATCTAGTCATATAAAAGAATTGAATTTATAATTCTAAGAAATCTATGAAATGAAAGGTAAATGAATAAAAAAAATTAAATGTTCCAAGGACTTACATATCATTTCCCAAAAATCGCAGCTGAAACCTAAATGTCGATTAAGATGGCTACACAACTGAATTAATCCTGAAAGTTAAAAGAAATAATAAAAGGAAAAAAATTGATATTGAAGAGCAAGTAATCAATTCAGAAGAACAATAAATCAAACCCGAAAGTTGCAGCGTAATATAACCAACCCAACCCGGCCCAGATGACTACTTGTACACATCAAGCATCAACTTGAATGATCCAATCATATACCCGAGCCGACCCAAATGACCAGTTGTCCTCATCAAGCATCAACCCGAAAGATCCAGCGTGATATATAACCAACCCTACCAGGATGACCAGTTGTATCCATTAAGCATCAAACAGTCAATCTTGGCCCGTTTAGTACAAACAATTTTTAACAGAATAATCCAAACATAAAAACATATAAAAAATATGCCAAAAAGAATATACCTTCTTTAATCTTTTTGTAAGGCTTCAAAATTTAGCAAATCATGTGAATTAGTCAAGGTATAAAATAAAGTGCGTGGCCATTGGTCAAGTATAGGGGTGCCCCTGGTGCAGTCAAGCAACCCAACCCATTTTGACCTCCCAAAATTACCCATTTGACCTGTATGATGTATCAAATCATGTTGGTGCATGTTTGTGACAACAGCTTAGATTTGGTCTTTGGATATCTTGTAATTAGTTAAACGATAAACAGTTAGCGGGTTTAGCTTTGTAATAGTTAGTTGTAATGTTCGGGCTAACCAAAACCCATACTTATGGGGATGTGGGGCGAATTGGGCCTGTCCAATTCGCAGTCCATGTAGGAACCTTGGCCCAAGTAGCAAACCTTGTGTTATATAAACAAGGTTAGGCTTTAGGGTTTAGGTTAATCAGCCAAAAACAGTCTGTGAGAGCAATTTCGTGAGAGACTTTAGGCTTGGACGAAATTGTTGTTGGTTAGGGTTTGATTGATTGTAAAACGTTTGTTTGGATAATCAATAGTAATCCGGTTTGAAAGTGTCTTGCTGTTTCTGTTTTCTACTTGTTTCTGTGATATTCTGATCAAGAGGATTCCGCACTCTTGATTGGAAAGACAATTCTGTTAAAGATCCATACGAATAGGGGACCTACAATTGGTATCAGAGCATTAGGCTCTTGAAGGCTCGGTTCAGAATTGTGTCTGCAGAAACAGGGAGATTTTCGAATTTTTGAAATCTGATAAAATTAGGGTTTTAAAATTTTCGTATTTTTCTGTTTGGTTTGATAAAATTTTTCGAATTCTTTGGCTGTTTTGATATTCTGGTTTGTTTGATTGCTTTTTGCAGGTTTTAGGATTTCCAGGAGAGTTGTGGTTGATTGTTTTGAAGGATTTTGGCTGAAAACGCTTGAAGATTCGAAGATTGTTCTTCGTGTTCTTCAAGTTCTTAGTTCTGTTTCTTACTGATTTTCGAAATTACTGATATTTTTGGTGTTTCGATTCTGCAGGAAAGGGTTGACAGAATCTTGAAAATCTCAGAAATTTGGAAAAAGATTGAATTTCCTTAATTACTGGTTGGCGAAATTGTCTGATCTGCGAACTTGTCTGATCTGGCGAACTTGACTGATCTGCGAAATTAACTGAGCAGCATAGTTATTGGCGAAATTAAACCCAAAGGCGACTTTGGTAACCGTGTGATTGTCCACAGCGAAATCATCACGGTTTCAGCGACTTTACAGTTCGTCGTAATCGAGAAATTGTTCAGCGAACTTGTCAGCAAATTTAATCTATCAGCGAAATAGACCAGCATAATTAAGCAGTACCAGCGAAATTAACAGTTGCAGCGAAATTACCAGTACCAGCGAAATTATCAGCATAATTAAAGTGGTGGAATCTTGGTTGGCAAGCGTCGATAAAATTTCGGAAAAATCTTGTACGGTTTTATCAGTCTGTTACGTTAAAAATGTCGAACATGTCTAAATTGAACGAACTCTTAAGAATGGAACATGAGGTAGGCACAACGAACAAACCACCTAAGATGATGAAGGTGGAGAACTACTTGACATGGAAGGATCGGTTTCAATCCTTTGTTGAGTACCAGGACACTCGTATATGGATATGTATAGACGATGGGTATGCGAACCCAACTCATGACTTTGAGGGAAGACAACGTGTAACTGCTTATGTTGATATGGATGCTGAACAGAAGAAAATGTATGAGGCTGAAAAGAGAGCCTTGGCAGCCATTAAAATGTCTTTACCTGATGGCATCAAGCATACCTTTAAGAAGTACACTACTTCAAAGGAAATGTGGGATGCGCTAGAGAAGAGATATGAAGGAAATCCTGATGTCAAGAAGAACAAAGTTGATTTACTGAAGAAGCAGTTTGCAGTGTTTAAGTACATGAAAAACGAGTCTCTTGAGGACGTCATCACTCGATACTATCATTTGATGTCAGAATTGGACAATTATGACATAGATTGCTATACTGACATAGAGAAAAATGACAAGCTGCTGGATGCTCTACCTGCTAAATGGGATATCTACACTCTCATGATAAAAAGGAGAAGCAGATTATGACACAAAGGAGCTAGAAGAAGTGGTTGGAAAGCTAAGAGCTTATGAGCTCAGCATGAAGAAGAAGGACACTGGATATGATCAGGTTCAAGATCCAGGGATCTACAATGGGCTTACATCTTCCTCATCTCATGATGCTTCTAGCGACTCAGCCACTGCTTTTCTCTCGCATGAAAATGAGCAGGTCACAGTAAATGATGATGGTGATGTGTGTTTTGTAGCTGCTTCAGGTGGATCAACAGGAGCTAAGAGAACATCTGGTTCTAAGCAGAGTAGTGGTGTTAAGTCGATGCCAATGAGTGTGAAGTCTGCTGAAGAGCATCTTGCTCTACTTGCTTCATTTGTTGCTTCATATGAAAACTACATTCAGGGGAAGATATCTGATCCTGCCACTTTAGATGAAGATTACGATCAGATTGACCCTGATGATCTTGAAGATATGGATTTGCAGTGGCAAATGGCCATGATTACTAGAAGAGTGAAGAGGTTTATGAACCGAACTGGAAGAAAGTTTATAGGAAAGACGGTTGGTTTCGACAAGACCAAAGTGAGATGCTTCAACTGTCAAAGTTATGGGCATTTTGCTAGGGAATGTCAAAAACAAAAGCAGGAGAATTCGAGTCAGAGTGCAAACAATAGGAATGCATCAAACAACTCTAACTCAAGAGCGCTGATCTCTACTGCTAGAGAAGGTTCATATGACTGGAGTATTCACTTGGAAAAAGATGAAAATGTCACACAGGCATTCATGGCAGAGATAACTCCAGTTGATGATGGTGAAGCTACTGTGGGAGATGCTGAAACAAAAGTGGATGCTGAGGCTGAAGTGAAGAAAGAAAGTAAAGCTGAAGAAAAGAAGGCTGATCAGACAACAGACCATGAAAAAGATGCTGAAGAAGATAAGCAAAAGTCTGACCATGAAAAGGAAGCTGAAGAGAAGGAAGCTGAATACAACAGAGTGAAAGCTCAGCTTGCGGCCCTCATGGCCAACCTTGATAAACAAACAGGAGAGGTAAAGTCTAATTCTGTGTGTTTAAAATGTCGTGAATTACAGGGTGAAGTTGATAGGTTGTCCACACAAAACCAAAGTCTGGTGGGCGAGATGTCTACCATAAAAGAAGCAAACTTTTTTGCTAAAAGAAACGAATCGTCATACTTGAAGAAAATAAAAGGTTATGAAACTAAAATTGAAGCTGTAACCTGTAAACTAAATGAAAAACTTCAAGTCATAAACTTAGCTCATGACATGATGGCTGAGAAAACAAAAGAGATTTCTGAAAAATGCAAAGAGTTGTCAGATGCACAACTAAGAATTGTTGAACTTGAAAAGAAATTAGGTCAATTCAGGGACTCTACTTTTGTTATGAAACACATGATGGGTGGCTTGAAGAAAAGTAATGACAAAACCAGTGTGGGATTTCATGGTTTCAATGAAGTTCCACCTCCTGTTAGTCATGACTATTCTTTCTTGCCTAATGAAGATGAGCTCATGGACTTTGGGTCAACATTACCAAGTAGTTCCACGTCACGTCAAGGAAATGTGTTTGAGAATGCTGATGCTAAGAAGGATAATAACAGCAAACCTGTTTTGAAAAAGAATACATCACATCCTAAAAATAACAATCCAACTTTTGTTAAAAAGGTTAATTTTGTTCAAGGAAGTGACATGAAAAACGAAACAGCTGTTATTGAAAATGAATCTAATATAGAGTTTGCTAAAAACAAGAACATAGAAAATTTTGAAACTAAGCAAACTGAGCCAAATCCTTCTAAGGCATCATCAGAAGAAAAGCTCGAATCTAGTTCAAAGGCTTCAGAAAAGAAGTCTTCGAAAAGGAAATCGTGCTTCAAATGTCACACCAAGGGACATGTAGCTAGTTGCTGTCCTAACAAAAAGAATGAAGCACAAGTGAGTGAGGAGAAGAGAGAGAAGTCACCAGAGAAGAGTGGTGATAAACAGGAGAAGGAGTCCAACTCTCCAAAGAAATCTGCTCCTAAGCAACCAGAAATTGTTGCTGTTGGTGAAGATAAGGATGAAAAAGGAACTCCACAAGTTCCTCGTTTTCAAAGAAATCAACCTAGATTTCAGCCTAGATCTCCACCAGGCAGATTTGACAGACCTAGAAGCAGTTCACCAAGAATGAACAATTTTAATTCTAATAATTTCAGAAGTCAAGGTCAATATCAAATTCGATACCAAAATAATGGTGGTCGAACTTTTTATAACAATGGCTTTAGAAATTACAACAATAATGCTTCTTGGAATCAAAATTCAAGATACCCAAATCAAAATTTCCAAAGGTCAAATAGTCCAAATACGTATAGGAACCCTCAGGACCAAAGACCTAGTGGAAACCAAAATCAAATTCCATCAACAGGTCTAAGATCCAAGACTCCAGTTAGGAGTAATGGATATTGGATGGATGTTCCAGTAGTTGGTGAATTTGGACGACCCAAGACCATTAAGGCTTGGGTCCCCCAATCTAACTAATTTCTTGGTTGGTGTGTGCAGGAGCTGCTAAGGAGGATTATCAACTTATGGTATGTTGATAGTGGCTGCTCCAGGCACATGACGGGGGATGCGAGATTGTTGACTGAATTTGAAGATTATGATGGTGGAAAGGTGAATTTTGCGGGTGCTAAAGGTGGTAGAATTACAGGACGAGGAAAGGTGACAAATGGGAAGATCACACTGGACAAAGTGAACTATGTGGAGCAGCTTAAACACAATCTGATGAGCGTGTCACAAGTCTGCGACAAGGGTCACTCGGTCCATTTTACCAAGAATGAAGCATTAGTGTTGAAACCAGGTTTGAAGATTCCGGACGATTGGATAGTGATGCGAGCGCCAAGGAGAAATGACACTTATGTCATGGACATGGGTGCTAAGGATCCAACTGCTGTAGTGGCGTGTTTACTATCAAAAGCATCTGAAGCTGAATCGATGTTGTGGCACAGACGCATGGCCCATATTCACTATCGAAAAATGAATTACCTTGTTAAAAATGAGCTAGTGAAAGGGGTTCCAATGCAGAGGTTTCAAGTGGAAGATAAATGTCTTCCATGTCAAAAGGGAAAACAACACAAGAAACCTCATAAGTCTAAAACAGTAAATTCCATAGATGCCCCTTATGAATTACTTCACATGGATTTATTCGGTCCAGTGAACGTGAGGAGCATAGGTGGAAAGTACTATTGTTTAGTTGTCACTGATGATTACTCACGTTATTCATGGGTTTTCTTTTTAGGTACAAAAGATGAGACGGCGGAGATGCTGATAGATCTTTTTACGAAATTGGAAAACGTCCATGATGCAAGGATAAAGAGGATAAGGAGTGATAATGGCACGGAGTTCAAGAATCGAGTTCTGGATCTCTACTGTCTTCGAAAAGGAATTGAACATCAATATTCTGCTCCTTATACACCTCAACAAAATGGAGTTGCTGAGAGGAAAAACAGGACGTTGATTGAAGCCGCTAGGACGATGCTTTCAGATTCAAAGCTACCAGTTCTTTTCTGGGGAGAGGCTGTGAATACAGCTTGCTATGTCCTAAACAAAGTTTTGACTGTTAAACGTTTTAACAAAACATGTCATGAATTAATGTTTAACAAGAAACCAAACTTAGAAGGCTTTGAACCATTTGGATTACCCTGCACCATTGTGCGTAATAAAGATAAACAAAAATTCGGTGAGGTGGCTGACGAAGGCTACTTTCTAGGTTACGTACCTGGCGCACCGAATAAAAGGGTTTTTAATCTAAAAACTGGTAAAATTGAGGTTGTGTTTAATGTGGAAATTACTTCCTACAAACCTCAACAATCAACGAGTGGACCTGCTATATTATATGATTATGAAAGCACTTTTAAATCATTTAATATTCCTGAGTTTCCAAATGCAGATGATTCTCAGTTGATTCAGACAATGATTGGTGGAGACGATGAAGGCGAGTTCATGCCTAGATCGAATGTTGATATGACAGATGCTTCGGAAACTTCCCATGGTGCTGCTGATCCTGATTCGAGTGATAGTGACTCTGAACCCATTGAGGGGGAGGATTTCATTAATCCATTTGCAGATCAGAACATTCAGGGGGAGGTTGGATCAAACCTGGGTGATAATCTTGAAGTTGATACTGTTGCTACTACACGAGCAAATAGAGATCATCCAGTTGACATGATACTTGGAGATCCTAATGCAGGCGTTCAGACAAGGAGAAACACAGCAGCGAATTCTGGTTTATTTGTGTCGATTGAGAAGACTGGGATTGTGAATGAGTGCTTGTATAGCTGTTTTATTTCCCAAGAGGAGCCGAAGAACATTCATATGGCTCTTAAAGACAATTCATGGGTTGAGGCTATGCAAGAGGAATTGGCCCAGTTTGCTAAGTTGAAGGTTTGGGAGTTGGTTGACCTTCCTAAAGGTGAGAGAGAGATAGGCACTAAATGGGTGTTTAAGTGCAAGAAGGATGACAGAGGGATAGTGACGCGAAACAAGGCTCGATTGGTGGTAAAAGGTTTCAATCAGCAGGAAGGGATTGATTACAATGAAGTGTTTGCACCAGTGGCAAGGTTGGAGGCAATTCGTTTGTTTCTAGCTTTCGCAACATTCAAGGGCTTCAAAGTTTACCAACTAGACGTGAAGAGTGCATTTCTTTACGGGAAAGTCCAAGAAGTGGTGTATGTCTCACAACCAGATGGGTTCGTTGATCCAGACTATCCAGATCGAGTGTACAAACTTGATAAGGCTTTGTATGGGTTACATCAAGCTCCCAGGGCGTGGTACGAGACACTGTCTACACATCTGATCAAGAATGGTTTTGAAAGAGGTCAGATTGACAGTACACTGTTCATCAAAAGAAAGAAGGAAGATTTTCTGCTAGTACAGGTGTACGTGGATGACATCATCTTTGGGTCATCAGATGAGAGCATGTGTAAAGAGTTTGAGCAGGTGATGAAGAGTAAGTTCGAAATGAGCGCTATGGGTGAGCTGTCTTACTTTCTGGGATTACAAGTTGAACAGAAGGAGGATGGGATGTTTATTCATCAAACGAAGTATGTGTATGACATTTTGAGTCGGTTCAAAATGAATGATTGCTCTACTTTCAACACACCCATTTGTGAAAATCACAATCTTGGCCCAGATCACGAAAGTACTGAAGACGTTGATCCAACTCAATATAGGGCGATGATTGGTTCTCTGATGTACTTGACTGCTTCAAGACCTGACATTATGTTTGCAGTATGCTTGTGTGCTAGATATCAGGCGAATCCAAAAGAGTCACACATGAAAGCAGTGAAGCGTATTCTTCGTTACTTGAAGGGGAAACCTAAACTTGGGTTGTGGTATCCAGCTGATAGTGATCTGAATTTTGTCGCTTACACTGACTCAGACTTTGGAGGATGCAAGTCGAACAGGAAGTCTACAACAGGTGGTTGTCAGTTCTTAGGAGGCAGGATCGTGTCTTGGCAATGCAAGAAGCAATCCTGTGTGTCTACATCTACGTGTGAAGCTGAATATATTGCTGCGGGTAGCTGCTGCTCTCAGGTTCTCTGGATACAACAGCAGATGCGCGATTACGGTTTGGATTTCACTCGTACTCCTATTATGATAGACAATAATGCCACAATTTCTATAACTAATAATCCCGTGAAACATAGTCGAACAAAACATATTGACATACGTCATCATTTTATACGGGATTGTGCTGAAAAACGACTAATTGAATTACATCGAGTCGACACAGAAGATAACCTGGCAGATCTTTATACAAAAGCTTTTGACAGGGCTCGCTTTGAACATTTAGTCGAACTCAACGGGATGAGGAATCCTGAATAACTGGTTTTTCATAAGAATTTTTGTAAATAGTTTACTGCTTTTCTTAAAAATCAAAAATAAAAAAAATTTGAAAAATAAAAAACATAAAAAAAATAGAAAATCAAAAATGAGTTCACTGTGTGAAAAAGAAGAAATGATAGTACCGCAAGTTTGACTGTCACACTGAAACTGAAATTAAATTGCTTAAGTGTGATAGCAGCTTTATTATATGATGTACCAGTAGGCAAAAAGCATGAAATAATCAACTTACCAATGTGATATAAACTTAAATAAACTGAATATGAGTGGGGAACACATCAGTGGTGTATGGTTTAATGACCTTAAATCTTGCGTTGATAGATGGCCAAAATCTGAAGTTTTGGGTCTATATACTGTTATTTCATCTGGGATATCTTGGCTGTCTTTCTGTTCAGAACTAAAATTGTACATGACCCCAGGATAGAAAGTCACTTGGAATTAGCACATTTCTATTTGAATGTCTGTATGTGTCCCGATACACACAATTTTGATCTGATTCTGAAATCTTCTCTGAAAAAAGTCGTGTACCTCCTCTGCTGCATCCAGATATATGCTGACCTGGAGGTGCTAGGCAACGACAGCTTCTGCTGCATCCAGATACATGCTGACCTAGCTGTACGTTGTCGCGCTATAGATCTAATACACCCGAAAGAGGCCCTCAAGTGCCCAAAAGAAACCCAAGAAACCTATATCAAACTGAGAAAAACTCATTTGATCTGTATATTATACCATCTCTCCTAAAGATCTATTCTGTTCTCTTCTCAACCTATTCCCAGTTAAGATTTCAGAAATCTGGATTGGACTTGTGAAATATGTGGTAGGGAAGATACTTGCATGATAGAGTGTGTTGTTTATATTTCCAGGATTTGATTACTATTTATTTGGGTGTTCATTGTTAAGCAATTAAAACATGATAAAACAGATTATATGCAGACCTAAGCACTGTCAGGATATCTTAAAGGATGGATTCAGTATACTCACCTACTACGATGAATCTTTGTGCATACCTTGATCGTGGGGGTATATCCTGAAGTGGGACACACTAGTATATCAGAATAAAATTACCTTAATGTATCATATGGTAATGGTACTTGAAATGTTCATGCATTTTGTTTAAGAGGACAAACATACTGGTAATCGTCTTGAATTGCTTTTCACGCAAAATTAAATAAAAGATTATCTAATAGTGTGAAACAGTTTGATTGTGCTGATATGATCTTCTTACCAGTGATTCTCACAAAAATAGAGTGTTTATTGCTTTTGTTATTTATTTGCTTTCAGAAAATACAAAAATACAAAAATAGTGTCTTTTTCTGTTTAAAATTCTTAACGTACGGAAAACTGTTATTCTTGGAGGAATTGTTACTGATAGGGGGAGACGGTGTTAGAAAGTGAGTTCAAAATTTTAAATCATGCGGGTTATAGTGTGTGATTAAAAAGTTTTGCGTGTTGGTGATAAATTGGAAAATGCTTAATCTGTTATGCAGTTTAACAAATCTCTTGAAAAATAATAATTTATTTAACTTATGTTGAAAAATTCTTATGGTTTCTCGAGATGTTTGTTTTATAGTAAACAGATTGAAGCAGTGTGTTGCTGAGAAGTTGCTGTGTTGCTGAGTTGCTGTGAAGATGAGAGTTTGATTGGATGCATGGTAGAACCTCCTTTCTATATTGCAGACAAAGTTGAAGAGTTTTGAAGATTGCTATTCAAATGCTGAACTGGAGTTTTACTCAAACGCTAAAGTTTTGAAGATTTGGTGATTGGATGCATCAGCTTAGGGGGAGTCTGTTGCTGACAGAAGCTGTTGAAGCTGAAGCTATCCAAAGACCAAAGACAGTGCAAGACTACATGAAGATTGCAAGACGACTGAAGACAAAGTTATTTTATGAAGCTATTGTCAAGGGGGAGTTTGTTGGTGCATGTTTGTGACAACAGCTTAGATTTGGTCTTTGGATATCTTGTAATTAGTTAAACGATAAACAGTTAGCGGGTTTAGCTTTGTAATAGTTAGTTGTAATGTTCGGGCTAACCAAAACCCATACTTATGGGGATGTGGGGCGAATTGGGCCTGTCCAATTCGCAGTCCATGTAGGAACCTTGGCCCAAGTAGCAAACCTTGTGTTATATAAACAAGGTTAGGCTTTAGGGTTTAGGTTAATCAGCCAAAAACAGTCTGTGAGAGCAATTTCGTGAGAGACTTTAGGCTTGGACGAAATTGTTGTTGGTTAGGGTTTGATTGATTGTAAAACGTTTGTTTGGATAATCAATAGTAATCCGGTTTGAAAGTGTCTTGCTGTTTCTGTTTTCTACTTGTTTCTGTGATATTCTGATCAAGAGGATTCCGCACTCTTGATTGGAAAGACAATTCTGTTAAAGATCCATACGAATAGGGGACCTACAAATCACACTGAAAAGGATATCACATTTTAAATGACAAAAAAACTTACAAAATAAGAACAACTCACAACAAATATCTAGATCAAAATGCAGTTGAAGGTACCTGAGAGAAGGATAGATAATCAAATACATGTTGGTGGCTGTTTCTTGAACACACAAACAGAAAACAAAAATCTTGATCAAAACATGTGGGAATGACCAAAACCAAAACTTTGACAGAAGCGTCAAAAATCTTCTTTCGATAAGACGTTTGCCATCTGTTAATGCAATCAGCAAAGTTAAAAACAAACTCAAACTGAAACTATTTTTTTTAATAAATAAGACCCATGTGAAAACCATTTCCATTTTTATACTACTATTTTCGTTCTCTCATTTGTTTACTTTCCATATAATACACCTCAAATCTTCGCCTTACATGTCAGTTTAAAAAAATAATGAAATTGTGATTAATCTTCATTAACACCTACACCTGAGGCCTTGCAACAAAAAAAATACTCCTTAATAACATTTTCGTGATGCTCCTTAATAACATTTTCATGATACTCATGGTTTTTATTTGATTTTCTAAACTTTATTTTTAATTTTGAGTTTAAATTTTATAATATATATTTCCTTGGTCGGTTGGACCAATCCAACCAACCCATTTAAACCTGAGCAAAATAATTTTTCACCACATTTCAAACACAATTAACTTGGTAAAATAGTATTAATGGCAAAGGTTTGTAATCTGCAAATATGTGGTGATTATGTTACGGATAGCGTTACTATTCAATTCTTCTATATATTCTTCTACACACCATACATATTGCATACATATTGCTTATGTGTGTATATAGCATGGCCCGTTCTTATTTAGTCAAGCAGTCATTACCTATTCGTATTTGACTATTTAAGCCATTACACCAGCATGTAACTAAACTAAATATCTAGATGCATATGATACGCTGTAGTACAAAGTGGTTATTATGTGTTTATGACAATAATGATATAAGCATTAAAGTTCTATAAACAAATTCCTGTTCAATAACATAAACGGTAAAGTAGATATAATATGTTACATTGTCTATGCTCACAAATTAAAATGCTGACGTAGAATTGTAGCAAAATAACCTTCCCCATATCCTTATAATACCTATATGGAATTGGTTATTTAATTATATATTTGTTAGGTGTAATATGTTGACCGTTGAATTGGCATCTTAAAGTATACACCTCTTTCATTATGAAACTTCATGATCCTTATTTTCAATTTGTATTTTTTCCATATATTTTGTGTTACGATAATTTTTATTTTATCTATTAAGTCTATACAACTAATGTAAGCTTCCGATCTATGTGTTATATTATTACAAATTTTACAAAAAATAAATAATAATTACCATAATAATATGTGGTATGATTCAAGGAAATTAGGTGAGTTAAAATATCATAAATTGTTAATTGTTGTTGACTTTACAAAATAAAAACTTTCCTAAATATTATATGAAATGAAATAAGTTACATGTCAAATTTTTGTTGACAAAAATAGAGTTTGATTTTCATTGAATTTGGAATTAAAAGATTGTAATTGGAATTAAATGATTATAATTTTAGTCAAAAGGTTATTTTGATAAAAATATAAATAATTAACTAAAATATCAAAAGTACAATAACTGAAATTACATACCATATATATGGAAAATATTAAATCATCCTAAACATACGTAATGAAATAAATTATTTAATAAAGTCTTAACATGTGTTAACAGAAATAGGAGTAAATTAAGCCGAAGATCTATTAAATTTGGAAATAAATGATTATAATTTTAGTCAAAATCGTTATTTCAACAAAAAATATTAAAAGTACAATAACAAATGAAAATGTATACCATACATGAAAACATAAAATTCAGAAAAAGATACTTTTGAATCAAAATTATTAGCAACTTTGAAAAATCAAATACATTCTAGTAGAAACCAACGAAAACATAACATATTGAGCAAGGGATCAAAGAAAACCCTAACGAAACAGTTAGAATTGAAATAAATATTAACAAAATAGCAATAAATATTACTTAAGAGTTAGAACCGTACCTCAAAGTTCATGAACAAATCGGAGTGAAAGATTCGGTGATGGAGGAAAGGATGACGATCGTATACCGTGTTGGTAAGTTTAAGAATCTGGAAAGAAAAAAAATCAAGAATTATGCTTACTGACAGATTAGGATTCATAGCTTGCAACTTTAGGTTGTTAACAAACAAATTTAGCTAATTAGATAATCCATAAACTTGATACAAATTGTCTAACAAATTACATAATTAAAAGTGACCTAATTTGGAACATATTACAATACCTGGCTTGAAAAAAAAAAGAAAAAAAAAAGAACTCAAAATGTGCCATTTTAGCAAAAATTAAAGATGCTATCACAATATCAAATCAAGAACAATATAGATACCAAACCATCAAAATAGCAATCAAACCAACAAAAATACAATCAAGATCCTTATAATACCTATATGATCACTAAGCAACTTCAATTTCAATTTTGTTTAGGTTTTTGTATGGATGAATGATCAATGATAATACCTATATAATCAATTTCAATTTTGTTTAGTAATTAAAGGTGCATCACGGTCGGAGACTAAATCCTAGTTGTTCACATTCACGTGTAACTGGTTGTGAATGATACTCTTACTCCAATTGCTCAATAGCCGAAGAAAAATAATAAAACCTACAAAAAATGATACACTCACAAATTACTACAAAAATGATCTAATGATATTTTGGTTACCTCTATGTGTGGAATTTCTTTCATTGGCCTATCAGCAAAATAGGCATATAAATCTCTTAGAACAGCCTGCAATGCACAAATCCATTAAAATTCATGTTTGCATAGAACAAATATTTCAATGAATGAGTTGGCAAGCGTCATTTACATATGAGTTAGGTCAGATCTACCAAAAAAAAAAAACTCTTTATTTCCAATTTCTTTTAAGATGTTAATAAAGAGGGTGTCCAACCAACTCGGGCCTGCAATAATTAAGTAAGTTACCGATAGCAATAGTGCAAATTCAATAGCTTCTAGATCTTTAAAAAGGATTAAAAAGTAAGTTACCGATAGCAATAGTGCTGCAAATTCAAGAGCTTCTGGATCTTTAAAAGTCAGAAATGCAGTCTTCTTTCTTCCAGAATCACTAAATCAAAACAAACAAAATCAATTAATCACACCCTGAAAGAAATAAATTGTCTAGTGAAGGTTTATTTTTTGGGTGCTTTTAATCTTATAAATTGCTTAACTACTGCTTTTCAATTCACTGAAGGGTATCAATCGTTTATTGAATTATTCAGAAAAAATAAGTGAAAGATTACTTTTTTGCTGACCTTGTTCATGTATCCTTTCAAAGTGAGAATGCCCACAAGCCTTGTGTTCTTCACCATAATCAATCTACCGCCCTTTCAAGTAATAAAACATTTCTCTATCCCTATAAGAAACGCAATAATCTATCATCAAAACCCAAGAATTATTCATGACCATAACACAACACGATTACACCAAGAAAACAACAATTTGGATGCAAGTTAAGAGCAAACCTATCGTAGATACTGGTTAAATAACCCAGATCAGGCACCAGATGCTTCTCATCTTTCTTCTCTGCCACAACAAAATTAGGTATTCCACTAACAATATGCAAAAACAGATTTACAAATCGAAAAACAAAAGATGAAAATCTTATCAGTTGGATCCTAAACGAATGTTTATTCAAGAAATCGTATGAAATTGAACCTGCATTATACGAAATCAAACCCTAAACACATGGTAAAATATGAAATCATACGAAATCGAACCCTAAATTATACGAAGATCCTAACTGAAACCCTAAAAATCACATTGAACACCCTTAAACTCAAAGAATTATCCGTCAATTTCGATAGAATGATGGATTGAAATATCCGATTGAATGTTGTCGCCGATGGTACTGAGAGAGAGACGCAGAGGATTCTTATTCGCCAGAGAGAGATTAGGGTTTTCGTGTAGATGAGGAACGATTAATGAGGAACGATTAATGAGAGAGAGAGAGAGAGTATAATTGAAGCGTACATGAGAAGCCTTGTTCAATCCTCAACTATGAGATGTGCTACATGGATGATGACATGGCTGCTTAGTTGGCATAAACCATTGGGTGACATGTGTCCCCCAATGGTTTGCTTTATTAGATATATAGATACATAGAAAACGAAAACCAATATTAATGATATAAATAAGAGGGTGGAGATACAATAGGAAGTTTATTTGCCTAAGAAGGCTAGGAAGTGATATTAACCATCCATTTAGTTAATCAAGGGCTAAGATTAAATGATGGAAATTGAAGGGAAGAAAAGAGGCGCGTGAGTTTATTTAGGGGCATTAAAGGCAATCCAAGGCAATAGTTTCTCTCTCCTCCAATTCCCCCCCAATTTTTAAACGTTAATAACTCTTTCATACGACATTATTTTTTTTATAAAAATTGCACCAAAAAACAAGCGTTTTTTATCTTTAAAACGAGTATACTATTGCTATATTTTCGAAATTTTTTTTGAAAACCCAGTTGCGTAAAACGCAATTGAAAAAAAAACCTAAAAAATGACATTTTTCTAAAACGCAATGCACAAAAAACACAAAGAAATGTCTTATTTGTAAAACACAATAGCCAGAAAACATAAAGAAATGTGTTATTTCTAAAACGCAATAGCCTAAAAACTCAAAAGAAAGTGTAGTTTCTAAAACGCAATGGACTAAAAACACATAAAAATGTGTTTTACCTAAAACGCAATGGACTAAAAATACTTCAAAATGTGTTTTTCTAAAACGCAATGAACAAAAAACACATAAAAATGTCTCTCTTCTAAAACGCAATAGCCTAAAAACACAAAATAAAGTGTTATTTCTAAAACGCAATGGACTAAAAACACTTCAAAATGTGTTTTTCTAAAACACAATGGACCAAAAACCACATAAAAATGTTTTTTTTTTCTAAAACGCAATGGCCTAAAAACACAAAAGAAAGTGTTCTTTCTAAAACGCAATGGACTAAAAACACTTAAAATGTGTTTTACCTAAAACGCAATAAACTAAAAACACTTTAAATTATGTTTTTTCTAAAACGCAATGACAATTAAAATTATGATTTAATCATAAAAAACCATCTTTGCTTCTCACCAAGAATAATTGCCACTGAAAAAAGAAATGAAGAAATGATATCTAAGTTATCAAATAAAAAACGCAGTGAAACAAAAACTATCAATTATTTTTGTAAAATCCGATTACTAAGGATTCTACTCATTTTCATAAAACGCAATAAAAAATAATTAAAAGAAAAATGTGGAAATAGTTCAAAACTCACAGGTGCTAAAACGCAACAAAGAAACAAATAAGAAAGATAAAGGTGGAAATGATTCAAAACTCACATGTGCACAACATACTTTTAGAATTCAAAAAATTATACTACCATTCATCTAAAAAAAAATAAAAACAAACTCAACACTCACATGTATGACCATAAAACGCAATAAAGAAATAAAAAAGGAAAATGTGAAAATTGATTCAAAACTCACAGGCAAACATAAAATATGTATTTATTATTTTATTGCACCCACCTCACCTGCAAAATCCTGATCACAACTCTCATATTTACCAATCTTACAAACTTCAAATTCATCGATTTTAAACTCATTAATATCCATGAAGATTAGTATCGCTTCACGGGTTAGAATCACTTTTTGATTTTTAGATCTAGTATCGCTTATCGGAATGTTCATCGGAAAAACGCCGTCAGAGAAGATTGCAGTGGACGCTGGTGGTGGTGGTACGGAGGTACGGCGCAAGACGGTGGTTGTGCCGCTTCTGGTGGCGGAGGGGTGGGTGTCGGAGGGGTGGGTGGTGGAGGGGTGGTGGTGGTGGTTTTGGTGGTGGGCTGAACTATGATCTGGGTTTTTTTTTAGAAGTAGGGTTATGAGTTATACGACTAATTTATGTATGACTAAAATGCCCTTTCCTATGTTTTTTTATCTTTGTCATGTATCACTCTATTATTGCTTCCTATCCTTCCTAGCCAAAATAAACTTCCTATTTGATCTTTTCCCATAAATAAGATTGCAAATGGTGATTATTGATTTAATTACTTTGAGAAACCGTTTCAACGGGTTTGAATGAGTTCAATTAGAGTTTCTTTGAGTTGATTATCTTTCGACTGTTTACCTTTTTGAGTCCCCAAATGAAACAATACCTATATATTAATAATATATTATTATACTATATGGGTTAGGATATAATAGGAAGTTTATTTGGGTAGGAAGCACAGAAAGTAATCTTAACCATTCATTTATTTAATCAAGGGCTAAGATTAAATGAGTGAAATTGAAGGAAAAAAAGTAGGCGTGTGGGTTTGTCTAGGGGCATCCTAGTCAATTCAAGGCAATAGTTTTCTCTCCTCCAATTCCCCCCCCCCCCATTTTTTAAACGTTACTAACTCTTTCATACAACATTTTTTTTATAAAAATTGCACCAAAAAATGAACGTTTTTTTATCTTTAAAACGAGTATACTATTGCTATATTTTCGAAAAAAAATTTCGAAAACCCAGTTGCTTAAAACGCAATGAAAAAAACCTAAAAATGACATTTTTCTAAAACGCAATGCACAAAAAACACAAAAAATGTCTTATTTGTAAAACGCAATGGCCAGAAAACACACAGAAATGTCTTATTTCTAAAACGCAATAGCCTAAAAACACAAAAGAAAGTGTAGTTTCTAAAACGCAATGGACTGAAAACACATAAAAATGTGTTTTACCTAAAACGCAATGCACCAAAAACACAAACAAATATCTTATTCCTAAAACGCAATGGCCAGAAAACACTTAAAATGTCTGTTTTCTAAAACGCAATGGACTGAAAACACATAAAAAAGTGTTTTACCTAAAACGCAATGCACAAAAAATACAAAGAAATGTCTTATTTATAAAACGCAATGGCTAGAAAACGCTTAAAAATGTCTCATTTCTAAAACGCAATGGCCTAAAAAAACAAAAGAAAGTGTTCTCTCTAAAACGCAATGGACTGAAAACACCTAAAAATTTGTTTTACCTAAAACGCAATGACTAAAAACACTTCAAAAATGTGTTTTTCTAAAACGCAATGGCCAGAAAACACATAAAAATGTCTTACTTCTAAAACGCAATGGCATAAAACACCAAAGAAAGTGTTCTCTGTAAAACGCATTGAACCAGGACAATAGTTTTGTCTGTGAATTGTCTGAACCAGAAATGCAGTTCTAAAACGCAATGGCATAAAACTGTCTACGAATGCAGTTTTCCAGAGGCAAATTTACAGAAAATTAAATATTCTCATGCATTTTTATTAAAGCAATTTAATCGAAAACGCAATGGCATAAATCAGCTCGACCCCAGCCAGGGGCTCTGCCCCTTGGACCCCGCCAGGGGCTGCCGCTCCTTGGACCCTGCTACCAGGGGCGCTGCCCCCGGACCCCGCAAAGATCGTAAAATGCAATGACTAAATCAAAAACCCAGATCGTAAAAATGAAATTAAAGAATTTCTTACATGGATCGAAGCCGATTTCTTTAACGATTGACGGAATTTGAATGATAGAAACACTTATCAGCGATCGAATCGAACAGATCGAGTGATTATCTTCAAAATCATGGGAAAAAACGAGATTTTGAATGAAATTAAATTGAGTTTTCTTCAAAAAAAAAAAGCTGAAGAACACGTTGATCGGGTGTTTGAATCATTGATTGATGACGAAAATCACACTATAATGTAGTGATTATTGAGATAGTAAGTGAAGAAAAGGTTGAAGATGGTGGGTTTTGAAAATTGTGGGTTTTGAAGTTACTGGGGAGAAGAAGGAAGAAGAAAGGATAGGATTGACTAAAATACCCTTTCTCTTTATTTTAAATTTTGCCACATGTCATAATCCTATTGCTTCCTATCATTTCTAGCCAAAATAAACTTCCTATTTGATCCCCACCCTATATTATAGTAATATAATAAGAACAAAAATATAATTTTAAAATTTAAGTAATACATCTTTTAAAACATATGGTACAACCATATAAGACATTTTTTTTAAACCAACTACCCCATAACTTTTAGACGAGTGTAACTTTTTCATATGTTAATATTTAAAAAAAAATTACAATATAAAAACAAGCATTTTTTCTCATTAAATTAAGTATTATATTGCTTTAGGTTTTCTTAACTTAAAAAAAATTCTGAAATTTTTAGGTTTTCAGAATTTCAGAATACAAACTTTTAATAATATATATAATTCAGAAAAAAATATTTTCAAAATTTATTAAATTCCTTTATTATTTTTAATAAATCTGTCTTAAAAGTATATTTAATCGATAATTTGGAGATTACCATTATCCGACTTCTGAAAAATTACAATTTCTTACTGAAGCCTCCCAATATGTCCAAAAACTCCCTAGAAAATTTTTAAGTTTTTTTGAATTCCCTAAACTGTTTTTTTCCGGCTACCGAAACTTCAGGACAACGCGATTTTAAAACTATATCTAAACTCAACCAATGATGCTGGAATTTTTTTGGATCATTCTTATATCAAACACAACATTGCTATAAAATTTGGTGATTTATCAAACGTGTTTGATATTTTTCCCAAATTAAGACCATTAAATAACATAAAATTCACTAAAAATTCTCTAAAATTCTAAAAATCACCAAAGTTTGTACGAGTGTCATATTCATCATATATGATCAGACTGTAAACTTTCAAGTCCTAACAATTTTCACGCAAAACGTTATGCTAAAACAAAGTCTATAGCCACTAAATTCGATTTCCGCATATTATACCTCACGTTTCTCGATCAAATGAACGATCTCTAATCTTTCAAAGCCTCGATTGGGCTAGGGTTAGTACCTATACACCATATACAACACAAATATGCATTCAACCTCATCAATCAAGCCTTATAATTATTCTTTTTTGGTTAGAGATTGTTTTGTCCGAATTTTGTCGAATAAACCGTGTTTCCGATCCATAATCCAAGTTTTTGCCTCATCAAACATGTATGATCTTGTTATATATAATAAGAATTTGAACAGCCCTCATGGCCAAAAGATTGGTTGTATAGGGATCAAAGCAATTTTCTTTTTGTTTGTTACACTTAATCATAAAAAAGAACATAAAAAGCATTTAGCAAAGGCCTTATACCTCTAGTTCTTCTTGTACAATTGATGTTTATAGATTATGGCAGGAGTGGGAAATAAAATATGAATGAAATATATGGTTTTTAAAAGAAAAGCAAGTGTATGTGTGGCTTTGGGTTACTATTGGACACAAGGGGGTGACAAGTGTCCTCTTTGACTTGTTAACCCCCCAGTTTTCAACACAAAGGATGAGTTTGAGCTGATATTTAGAGGGGTGGGGGTGGTCGTCACTCACAACACCTAATCAAGTTCCGTCATGTCATCAACCATTTTTCCATCACCCACAACCTTTTTTAGTGGCAATGGTCATCACTCACAACACCCAACAATAACCCCCACACCCCCTCACATGTTCCATCACTCACAATCCATAACGCGTGAATTCTTTCACGGAATCTTCCATCACTCGTGATCATTGAATGGTGACGGTGGAAAAAAACCCAACTTCCACGCGTTGAACTTCCATCATGATCGATGTCGAAAGGTCGGTCAAAAATAAGTTAAAAATTTCGTCCTAAGTACCTTTACTAGCAAGGGTAAGTAGGGTCGTCTCCACAGGGAATATGTGGTTAGTGTTGATTAAGGAAACCTAGATTAACTAAAACTAAGAAAAACTATTGCTTTGATTGCATTTGAAATTTTTAATCGAGTATAATTAAGAAAGTTATCAATTTTAAAGAAAAGCAACCCCCTCCGGATTTCCGGTTCAATGATTCACCCAAACATGTTTAATTGGATAGATACCAAAAGGTCTTGTTAATGGTTTAGTTTGATTGATAATCAAAGACAAGTTTTTAATAATAACTTATGCAATTTAATTACCAAATCATAAGTGCCAAGAACCCACCCAATAACCAAACTACTCATGATGCAAGAAAAACCGAATGCGAATGGTAAAAGATGAATAATTACAACACTCACAATTCTTTTAAACAAAACTACACCACAAGTATTCTTCTTATGAAAAACAATCCAAAGAACTAAATAAACAAGGTTTGAGTTTCACATACATGAACCATCCACCCGGAGGTGGTCACAAAAGAATCTAGCCACTCATAGTCATGATTTCTTCTTCTTGGTTGTCTTGGATGTTTGATTGCATGAAAGATTGATGAAAATTGAGGTTGGGAACTCCAAAATTCGTCCTTGGGAAGTGGAAAACGGCTAGGGTTAATGAATATCTTGTTTGGGGTTGAAGATATCTTAAAATAAAGTGAAATCTTGAATTTTCTCGTGATTATCTGATGTCAGCGCAAGGTTGCGCCCCTAACTGGTTAGCATCTGTATTGTGTCAAAACTGACACAAGGTTGCGCCAAACTGGTTTCTTCTTGCGCCAAGTACTGGTTTCTTACCATTTTCCTCATTTTTCAACTCCCAACTTGTGTGTAAGCTTCTAACCTTCATAAATCTTCCCGAAAACCTCCCGTTTAGCTTCAAAATCCATCCGTTAAGCTCTGGGTACCTACAAATAGAAACACACTCAAAGTAACCATGTTTTATGATAATAAACACTTAAAACCTTATATTTACACATGTTAAAACACGGTTATTTACCCTTCTATCACATCCCTACACTTCACATTTGCTTGCCCCCAAGCAAAGCTTTCTCACAACTATCCCACCAACATTAGCAATTACACTTCACTAATCATTACCAATTCTCGGTTCGGTCCAAAGTCATACCCCATTCACAGATCTGTATTAGATGTGTTAATTCAATAGGATTACATGATACTATTTTTAAAACCGAATTTACCCAACTAAGCATAACACGCTCCCGGTTTTTATTCTCATACAACACACCCCTCACATATTGTCACTCACCTCGGTTTAATATCTGAACTAGTATGTAATGCACTAGTATTATTCACTCATCAACTGAATATGAAACTCTGTACTCATAAACTTGTTTGACAATCACACCTCCACTGTACCACATAGACAATGCACATATCTAAAGAACTTACGGGTTTTGGGCTTCGGCTAAGGACATGTAATTTTTCTCGATTTTGAAAGTAGCTAATAAGAACAGAGGAATACCAAACTGTAACAATCTTTATTCATACTAATCCTACTAACGAACAACTTTGGTTTATTTTCGACCCATAATTAAACACAACTAAGATATATTTTTTTCTCAGCCGCCTATTTTGGTCATTTGACCCATTTACTTGGCTGAACTTTTCTCTTTTTTTTCTTTTTCCTTTTTTTTGCAACAACTATATACATAGCTAAACACATAGATTGTCATTAACAGTTGATAATAGACTGGTTCGGTTTAGGTAATAATTTGGGTTTAACAAACGAATAGGTATCAGGCTCAAATTTGGCTACTATGGGTAATTGTTAAACAAAAGTGTAGAGGAGAAGGAATTCTTAATTTGCCTTTATCATCTATGTGCATAAATCAAGTTCACAGTCTCAGCATGTATCAAATCAGACAAGTTCTAAAACAGAGCAACATACAGCCTACTCTCAACAAATGAATATATATCAAATCATCTAACCATTCTCGTAGGCTCAAAATCTCACTAAAGTAGGGAATAGGGTTGCCGATGTGTGCATGCATTTATTACCAAGAGCTTGTCACCCCTAGTTAGGAAATTCTAAACATTTTCTATAAAACACCTGCTGAAAACGGTTCATATTACTTTTCTGTAGAATTAGACCATGACTACGGACCTAGACCAATAAGTTAGCATTTGAAAAGTTGTTGATTTACGTTGAGAATGCAGCTTTCAAGCGCAATTAAGCCCGCTTAGAAACAATTTTTTTTTCAAAATTTTCATTTTTTTCATATTCGCTCAATGTTTGTGTGAACTTTCAAACATTTCCCTCGAGTGTCCCCCCATCCCCACACTTGGGATACATTGTCCCCAATGTATGCTTTTCAGAAAACTCTTTTATCAATAATGGGACAAGGTACCATTTGCGAACTTAAGACCTCAAAACATTTAACCCTCTATTCCAACCAAAATGTTACCATAATGTTCAAACATCCCATAGAACATCCCAATCCACCTCCCAACCGTCCCAACAGTTTTAAAGTAACAATCATAACATGCCAAATAGAAGAAAGATAAAAACACATGGACCTGATCATGGATGCAACCCTGATCAGTGAGTGTTTAAAAAAACACTCACTACCCATCAAACTCCTAGTAGCGTATCCTGTCCCATACAAACCATCTCATAATAGCCTCTCATCACTGCATCCATGCCATGCGGTACCTGCGAACTCGATCCTTCACCCATCCGCTGCTGATTCTGCAAGATCATCAGCTTTTGAAACATCCTAGTCTCCTCTATCGCCTGAGACTGCCTATCAAACTTAATTCTCTTATATTTATCCCATGTCCCAAAAACTGGGGGCCAAGCTCGCATCACCGTATCATACATATGAATATACCAAGGTGTCCCTAACATTTTCGGGGTGAACCCGGTCAAATACGGCTCTAACACTGCTGTCTGTGAAGCACCTTCACCTGCATTCACAACTCTCCTTGGTTCCAACTCAATCTCCAAAGGAACACCCTCCTGAACTCTCGTACCAACCTGAACCAACATCTCCTCATCCTCTTCGTCCACTTCCACATCTAATCTCTGCCCCTCTACATACTTATTTGTCTCTTCTACAGTCTATTAAAGCATTTGCAGTTGCTAAAAACAGTCTACCAAGTATGACATTAGGTTGTTTAGTTTTGTCAATTGACACATAGTCTAAAACCAAGAAATCAACTGGATAGTAAAAATGTTCAACCTTGACAATGACGCCATACACAATCCCCCGAGGTAGTTTTAAGGTCATATCGGCCAACACCACGGTGGTGTCGGCTTGTTGTAATGGTCCGAAATCATATTGGTCGTATAAACTACCCGGTAAGATACTAACACTTGCTCCCAAATCCAGTAATGCTTGACTAATCTTAAATTCACCCACTTGAATAGGAATCAAAGGAGCACCTGGATCTTGGAGTTTTGGAGGTAGGGCACCCGACAGAACGACACTAACATTTTCTGTTAAATCAATTTTCTTTGGAAATTTGTTGTGTCGTTTTTGGGTGCAGAGATCCTTCAGATATTTAGCATAAGCCGGAACCTGTTTAATGGCTTCTAATAGGGGGATATTGATTTTTACTTGTCTAAAAATTTCCCAAACTTCTTCTTTTTGTGGGCCCTTTTTTCCTATTTTACCTGTTTTTGTTTCAGGATTTTCCAATGCCTTTGGAAACGGGATGGTATTACCTTCCACACCCTTTTCCTTTGGTTTGGACAAGTCATTCTCTATTACCCTATTGTTAGATTCTTGAAAAGTTATTTTTTTAGATTTCTTAGGGCTTACAGGTTCAGGCTCAAGCTCATTATCCTCATTTTCACCCCAATCCTCCACCACACCCTCAACAAATTGTGATGGAGTACCAACCTTGTTATCATACACTTTACTAGAACGAAGTACACTTACCTGGTTTACACGTGCATTCTTGGTAGCTGAACTGCTGCTCTGATGTTGTGGGTTGACCGTGGTAGTACTTGGCAATTTTCCGGGGTCTCTTCTCAACTTGGCTATATCCTCTGCTACTTGTCCCAACTGCTTCTGCATTGCTGCAGATGTCGTGTCTTTGACCTCATTATCCTTCTGAATATCCTTCATGAACGACATAATTGCATCCAGCTTCGCATCACTCGAGTCGCCTCCACCACCTACAGAATTACCCTGCTGATTACCTTGATTCCTACAACTCCCTTGATAATTACCTTGATCTTATTGTTGGTTGGTCGCTTGAGGTCCTTGATTGTATTGGCCCCGATTCTAGTAACCTCCTTGCGAGTAATTTCCTTGCCGATTCTGATACTGTTGACCTCATTGGTTAGGTACCTGAAAATTGGGGTTCAACATTCTCCGACTTGATGCCCTAACTCTCCACATTCAGTGCACACCGAAAACGTGTTGGCGGTTTTAACTTCACCCCCTTTCCAAGGTTCATTTGAGCTACCTGATGCTCAAGCAATAAGTTTTGATGCCTCAACTTCTCGACCCGTTCCTCAGCTTCATAATCGACTGACTTCGCTGAACTCAATCTTGCCCTCCTACTAGATTGTGCCTGTGTGTTCGAAGTGGCACTTTGTCTCTCCAAGTATGCCTAATCTACAGCCTCAGTGTTCGTGAGAAACGTACCATTACTGATAGCGATGAGATCTCTTACATCATCAGGAAGTAGCCCATCATAGAATGCCTTGATCAGTTCCCAAGTCTGAATGCCATGATGGGGGCATTTTCTTAGTAATTCCTTGAACCGCGTGAAAGCTTCATGAAATGTATCCCCTGAATGCTGTTGGAAAGCTCTGATTGCTTCCCGAGTTTCACTGGTTCTGTTCATAGTATAATACTCCTCCAAAAACACTTGCTGCATCTCTTGCCAAGTGTAAATACTCCCCGGAGGTAATGTTGCGAACCATTGACATGCTTTGTCTTTCAGGGTAAATTGAAAAAAACATTAGCTTCACCTCATCCTTTGTAAACCCTAACCCTCCAATAGTCTGGCAAATTGAATCAAAACTTGCAATATGCAAGTATGGTTCTTCGGTTCTTTTTCCATAGAATTCTGGCAAATGGCCTAAGTATTGAGGCCTCACCTCGAAGGGTCGATTATTATTCTCCACTGGTGTAACTATAGCTGATGAGTTAGGTACTACAACGGGTCAACAATGACCTTCAACGCCTTGAATTGGTGCCCCTTGAACAACTTGTGGAACACCATCCATAAATTGTATCTGCTCGCCCCTAAACCGATTATTAGCTCTTTGATTTCCCGCATTAAACTGCGGGACTCCATTATGGACTTGATTTTGTGGAATCGGGTGTGGGATATTATTTCTTTGATTGACCTGTTGTTGTACCGGATAGCCTTGATTCACGTTGTACCCCTCATCGTATCTATAATATGCATATCTCCCATCATACTGATTTTGGTAATCGTCTTCTTCCCAATCGGATTCCCAAGTATGAACACTACATTCTCTGTGTTGGGAACCCTCATCATACCCGTGTTGATGTTGTGGTTGGTTGTGACGAATAATTTCCCATGCCGGAGATTTAGATTTGCCGGTTTAAATTGTGGAAATGGTTGTGGTGGCGGTTGATTCTAGTTTTGGTTATATTACGGGTTTTGATTTTGATTTTGGTTTTGACGAATTGGTGGATCAGGAATGGGTGGGATTGGTTCGTTGTGTGGATCTTGGTTTTGTGGCTTTTGATCAGCAATCTCGTGAGCTACTTGTTCAAGATCTTGAGCAACTGTTGATGACTGAGCTTTAGCTTTCACTGCTGAATGTAAGAGAACGAGATTTTGTCGAGCAGTCTTTTCAATTTCTGGATCAAATAAGAGCGGTGATGATTTCTTTGAAAACCTGGTATGCATGCAACACTAGAATCACCTGCACACAGACAAACAAGAAACCAAGCGCAATACGGAACAAAACAAATAAAAGACAAACAAAAAGAAATATTTTTGGGTTTTTTTTAATCTAATTTAAAAAAAACACAACTAACTAATACTAAGCGCACCGATTCCCCGGCAACGACGCCATTTTGATCGATGTCGAAAGGTCGGTCAAAAATAAGTTTAAAATTTAGTCCTAAGTACCTTTACTAGCAAGGGTAAGTAGGGTCGTCTCCACAGGGAATATGTAGTTAGTGTTGATTGTAGAAACCTAGATTAACTAAACTAAGAAAAACTATTGCTTTGATTGCATTTGAGATTTTTGATCGAGTATAATTAAGAAAGTTATCAATTTTAAAGAAAAGCAACCCCCTCCGGATTTCCAGTTCAATGATTCACCCAAACATGTTTAAATGGACAGATACCAAAAGGTCTTGTTAACGGTTTAGTTTGATTAATAATCAAAGACAAGTTTTTAATAATAACTTATGCAATTTAATTACCAAATAATAAGTGCCAAGAACCCACCCAATAATCAAACTACTCACGATGCAAGAAAACCGAATGCGAATGGTAAAAGATGAATAATTGCAACACTCACAATTCTTTTAAACAAAACTAAACCACAAGTATTCTTCTTATGAAAAACAATCCAAAGAACTAAATAAACAAGGTTTGAGTTTCACATACATGAACCATCCACCCGGAGGTGGTCACAAAAGAATCTAGCCACTCATAGTCATGATTTGATCTTCTTGGTTGTCTTGGATGTTTGATTGCATGAAAGATTGATGAAAATTGAGGTTGGGAACTCCAAAATTCATCCTTGGGAAGTGGAAAACGGATAGGGTTAATGAATATCTCGTTTGGGGTTGAAGATATCTTAAAATAAAGTGAAATCCTGAATTTTTGCGTGATCATCTGAAGTCAGCGCAAGGTTGCGCCCCCCCTGGCACAAGGTTGCGCCCCTGACTGGTTAGGATCTGTATTGCGTCAAAACTGACATAAGGTTGCGTCAAACTGGTTTCTTCTTGCTCCAAGTACTGGTTTCTTACCATTTTCCCATTTTCAACTCCCAACTTGTGTGTAAGCTTCTAACCTTCATAAATCTTCCCGAAAACCTCCCGTTTAGCTTCAAAATCCTTCCGTTAAGCTCTGGGTACCTACAAATAGAAACACACTCAAAGTAACCATGTTTTATGATAATAAACACTTAAAACCTTATATTTACACATGTTAAAACACGGTTATTTACCCTTCAATCAAATCACGCGTTAAAAATCCCCACCACCCCCAGTGCCCTTATTAGTTGTAGATAATAATAGGATAAAATGCTCCCCCGTTTCGGTTAAGGGTCGTAAAACAAATTGTTTCTCACGTGGTTTTTCATGTTAAAAAAAACAAACCTAACGGTAACGAAAACTCAAACGCTTTAACGTTTTTGCTTTAAAATATTATATTAATGTTCTATAAGTATTTTTTGGCTTGACTGATGGTACAATGCACGTTTGGTTATTACCGTGTGCATTAAAATCAAAGGCGTTCTGCTAACCGGACACAACTTTATTTAGCGTGTTTTCTACTTGATAAGGCATCAATGACTCTATGTTATAGTCTACGGATCATATTTATGTAATTCCATGCCTCTGGCATCATTTATGGCACGCCCGTTCGTGTTTAACAATTAATGCACTTTTAACCGGAAATCCTTCTGTTTAACCAATTTTCTGAAATGAATGCCCCAATATCACTGTGTTAAGTATTATTGTTGACATGTTACTCATAACGTACCCTGGATTCGTCCAAGGCATGATCAGTATTGTCTCGTTATCCGTGTTCACACAACGTTTCGATCATTGGAACACAAATCGTTTAAGATCTTTTTCAAGTACAACTAGCACTGTAATTCCAAGTTACATGTTAATGCATCCAACTAAGTAATCCGTAACCTCAGAATTATATGAATTACATTCGTTATCTTGTCTTGCCTCAGCAGGGCTTATCGATAACTGTCCTCGTATATCGATAAATGTTTTTGTTTACAGGGATTTTCACAAATGTCACAAATGATGAGATTCAAATTCATATCAATGGACAACAGGTAGCGAAAATCAATAGGGAATTGGAGAATAATGGAGATAATCTATCCAAATAATTAACTCTAATAGAATTTTTTTTACAAGGATCAGTAGCTTTAATTAGTAGCTCTAATTACTTATTTATCTAATTAATGTTTAGGAAAGAACAATATTTATGATAGTATTCCTTTAACGGTAATATAACTATAGATTGTTTTATACCATGTACAAATTATATATTATAATTTATATTTATTCTATCAAGGAAGACCTTGATTTTGATGTTGTACTTTTGGAAATATTAATAAGACTACCTGCAAAAAGCGTTGGTCGTTTCTAGGAATGCATTTCTACTTTGGTTCCTCTTAAAATACAAATTATTAACACATGGTAGAATTGCCAAGTGGGGTACTTTTAAGATATATTAATGTTGTGTTTTAATCGGTTCTTGTAGAAACATTTGTTTTAATGGTGATGATGATGATGGCAAAGTTGAAATCTCACAAAAGGTGTACCAGATGCTGCTAGGATGATTCTTGACATTTTAAAGTTGCAAACTATGTAGCTATAGAGTTACAGAAAGGATGCCATATGTAGTCAGTGTGGTTGTTGGGGAAAGAGCTTTACGCGGTCAAAATGGTATTTAAATGTCACTGACCAGTGCCACATCAACAATTCACATGTAAAATGAGGTTGGTTTCTAACTTGGCTGTAAACAAAATCAAATTTGGTTTCTATGGGCCTACCTTAAAAAGTCAGTATGGAAATATGAGGAAAATTTTGTTGGTTTATGTTTTGGCCAAGTTGATATATTTATAGTCTGTGACTGATTGATTATAACTTTACAGGTTGCAAGAGAGATTCAAGCGTTCTTAAAAAAGAGGTGAAACACAAACTTGGCACGTGGAAGAACTTACATGGCGTTTGTTGTTGGAGAAACGACTAAGGGTAATTTTATTTAACCGTCCTGCCCTTGCCTCTATAAAATAACGTGAATTTTGGTTTTTTAGGTCTAGTAATATATCTTTCTCTACGTTTTGATTTGTCCAACTAAGGTAAAGGGAGGTCTGCTTTTTTTGTGTACTTATCTTGGGCAAATTATGATGTTCGATCTTGATGTCTGCTTCATCATAAGTGCTAGATAAAAGACTATTGATGACGGGGTAGCCCAAGACCAAATATAAACAACTTAAATACGTAAATGCTCATAAGGCAAAATGGTTCAAAGGTTAAAAACCTGGGAAGTCGAGATAAAGTAACACGGAACAGTAAGTAGTCATGTCTCTGGATTACTTCACCAACTCGCCAGCCGCAAAAGCAATGCAGGTCCACATAACACACTCTATTATCCAGGGGTCAAAAGGCTTCAACCCCCGAAAGGGTAAGCCCCTCACTGCAAGCATGGTCACTAGTCAAATACATTCCTCTTTGGGAGATGTCTTCTCCTATATATTAGACACTTCATTTACTAAGCAGGACATTCCTGGCCAGCCCTGACTCCTGAAATCTCTGGTCATTCACTCCGAGTACTTGCTTCATGCGAGTTACTCCCTTTCACATCCAACACACACATTCTGTTTGCTCCTTCATCCGAATCTGAACACACCTCAGAAGAGGATCTTTAGCAAACAATAAAAATAAACTAGTGAACCTCCTTCCACGTCTTGCAAACGTGGGGGGACCCCACGACCTGCGTTAGGCAAAGTTGAACCCTTCAACCCTTTTGCCTAACCAGCCAGGCTACTATCTTTGGTCTGTTATTTGTTGCATCAACAAGTTGGCGCCCACCGTGGGGCTACGCCGCTATTTCTCCTAAACAAGACCTAGTAGTGTAGCTCTTTTCTCTTGAAACTACCATGTCCGAAAGTGGATCCCCGGGTGAAGTAAATCAGGTTCCAAACACCTCAACCCCGGGTAGTAGCCAAGCTCATGTGGCTATACCAACCTCTTTCTCAACTCCGGGGAGCACTCCCGAGTTTCTCACCTTCAACACTCCAACTCCGTCCAGATCCGGAGTTCCTTCCCCCAATGTTGGCGTCTCTGACACCCTAGCACGTGTCGAACTTACCCCTGAGGGGGTTGCCAACAATTTCCTTGAGTTAAGGTCTCTCCTCAACCAATATGTGAGCAAAGAAAGGGACAAGGGAGTGAGGATTCGTCTAGACTATGACGAGCCATAGCCAACGTTATCTCCTGGACCTCCCGTACCTCCTTTTACATCTAGGGACGAGGCAGGTTCTAGCAATCCTCCAAACCCTAATCCATATCTGTCCACAAGGCCGAATCCTACAACATATCCTCTCTTCTCTTCCCAACCAGTTACAAGTGGTGCTCCTCTGGGACATGAGCTGACTCTTGAGCAGCTCCTGCAGTCCCCGGTAACGAGCCTTCCACTCTCAACAACAACTTCATGGGAACAAGCTTTGTCCGTGCTCCCCTTGGCACGAAGTGCTGTTATGAGCACCCCTTTGGGAGTTAGCTGCCAGTAGCACCTGGAAGCCTTCAAGGTTTCAACCTCATGCCCCAGATGATGACCCAGATGATGGCCAGCTTCCCGTGGCAGCACTTCATTAATCAGGTGCTGGCCACTCAGGGAAACAGCAACCATGTCAACAATGCGGGTGCAATGGCTGAAGAAGATTTGGCCAAGCCATACAAACCGAGTAACCTCTCGTGCTTTTCACAGCAAATAGCCGATTACGATTTTCAGACGAAAATCAAGATGCCAGCCCACATCAAAACGTATGATGGGACTAAAGATCCTGAAGATCATCTTCAGATCTTCACTGGTGCAGCAAGGATTGAGAAATGGTCAAACGCTGAATGTTGTCTAATGTTCATGCAAACTCTTGTCGGGTCAGCCAGGATTTGGTTCAATGATTTACCTGCTCAAAGCATTCGAAGCTTTGACGACCTTAGCAAGGGTTTTCTGGCCAATTTCTCCCAACAAAGGTGATATGTCAAGGATGCAACAGTAATCTTTCAGATAAAACAACGTGATAATGAAAGTCTTCGAGAGTTTATCGAACGATACAAGAAGGAGGGTCTAACATATGTAGGGGCAGACGAGAAAATGAGGGTAGCTGGTTTTATGAACGCTATCACCTCAAAATATCTCACAAGAGATTTCAACAAATCCCTGCCCAAGACCTTGGAAGAAGATCTCGAAAGGGCGGAAGCCCATATTCGGGGAGAGGAGGCAGTAGATATCAAAGAGCAAAGAAAAAGAGGATCTAGTTGGCGAGGCGACAGCCTAGCCAGAAAAAGAGGGAACTTTAACTCCTATGACAGACATCAAAAGGGTTCAGACCATCGAAGGCTTGAAGGTCGGAACCCTTCCACCAGAGAGAAAGGCATAAGTTTCACACCCTCACAAAGACTCCTCAAGAAATCCTTGCAACGGAAGAAGTCAAGCAGAACTTTCGGCATCCTAGACCTCTCCCCAAAAGCAGGAAGAATGAAAACTCCACACAATATTGTGAATTTCATGAAGAAAAGGGACACCATACCAATGATTGCTTCCAACTTAAAAAGAGAATCGAAGAAGCCGTCAAGTCCGGGGAACTTGCTCACTTGGTCAAGGGAGTAAGGGACAAAATGGCTGAAGGGAAGGCAAGGAAGTCAATATGGTGGATTCCGATGGAAGGGTTCCAAACAAAAGGCAGCGGTTGGAAGCTTGGGAGCTTCAGTGTGTTTGTTTCCCCCCAACTGAAAAAGACCCTCTTTCAAACCCTCTTGTGATTGGGGCTACTGTGGGAACATTGCAAACAAGTAGAGCATACATAGACACTGGTGCGGCCACTGAAATCATGTTTGAAAAATTCTTCAACCGTCTAAGCAATGAAGAACGTTCAAGGCTCCAATCCTCCGGAACCTCCATAAAGGGTATTGCCGACATACCCCTCAAGCCTTTAGGGCAGCTAACACTCGTTCGTTTCAGTGAAGGTCAGAAGGAGAGAGTCCAACCACTCACCTTTGTGGTTATTAATATTCCCTCAAACTATGACGTGATCATCGGGAGGCCGGGACAGTGTGCATTTTACATGGCCGTGTCCGTTGGCCATGGCACTGTCAAGTTTCCCACCGAAAGGGGAATAGCAACCCTTCAACCTTCCCAGGAAGCCTACATGGTTGAAGGCGAAAGCTCCAAAAGTGAAGAAGACAGGCAAATGCTAATTGTAAATCCCAAGTACCCCGAGCAGAAGATAAGGGTCAATCCTAGCCTTTCACAAGAAACCCTGTCATACCTTAAAAAGCTGTTGGAACATTATAGTTATGTCTTCGCTTGGTGCCCGGAAGATATGACAGGCATCCCTCGAAGCATTGCTGAGCACGATCTGAGAATACCATCTCATGTCAAGCCCGTGGTCCAAAAGAAACGAAGTCTGGCACCCGAAAGAAGCTTGGCTGCATGCCAAGAAGTTGAAAAGCTTGTGTCCGCCGGCATTCTCTGCGAAGTCAAATATCAATCTTGGGTTGCAAACCCGGTGATGGTCCAAAAGCCAGACAATTCGTGGAGAATGTGCATTGATGCGTGTGAAGTGTCGTATATTTTAGGTGTATATTTTAAGCCCTTTTAACACTTATTTTTAGCCAAGTTTTAAATTTATAAAACACGATATTTTACTAACACTAAACACACATATGGGCAAGTGCACCCATTGTGAGCGTAGTATAGCGTTGGTAAGATACCGAGGTCGTCCAAGGACACAAGAGCTTTTAGTACCGGTTTATCCTCAACGTCTAATCAAAATAAAAAGGTTAGAAAAATGTTTTAAACTAAGAAAAATAAAAACTAACTAAAATGCTGGAAATAAAAATAAAATAAAACAGATAGACAAGATGAATCACTTGGTTCCGACTCATATCTAGTATAACCTTTGATTATTTCCGCACTTTTGCACATAATTAAGAGATTATCTTAGTTATTGTAGTAGGCCCCTCTTTTGAAGGTGACGTTACCCTCACCCCAGTAGTTTGAGTCAGCAAGGATACAATCCTAAAAGGGTGGATTATTGGAAGATAATGAGTTAAGTTATTAATGCAATATTATGGTAGGCCCCGCTTTTGGCGGTGATGTTACCCTCGACTAAGTAGTCTGAGTCAGCAGGGATACATTCTTAAATAGCCGGGTTATAGTATTAATAGTAGTTAACTTATGAGGGGATCAAAGAGTTTGGACCCCCGCCATCCAATACCGTGAAGCATTGAAGGAGGTCCTACTAAATTTGACCCAGGTCCATTGCAGGACCTCTAAACGCTGAACAATGGCAAGACCTTTACCAAACCGTTCCCTTAACCCCCGACCAGGTAGCCAACATACCTCCATACAGACCGTGGAGATATGAATGGTGAAAATCTTTTATTTTATATAGACAGTAAAATAATGCCAAGACACCACGGACAAACGATAAGGAAAGATCACCTTCAACATAAGTAACTAGTTATTAAAGTCATTAATAGAAAACCAAATAAAAAGTGCAAAAGATTAGAAATAAAAAGTATTATACTAGACACTTTGTCTTCACCAAGTGATGTAAGAGACTTAGGCAAACATGGCCTTGATTGTCAAGAACTCTTACGATTAATCTTGGATCCCGAGACGACTCACACACTCTACGATGGACAATGGATGATGGTGGTGGATGATGGTGTTGTGATGGTGGTGGGTGGTGGATGAAGTGTGAGAGAGGTGGTGTGCCAAGGGATGAGTTGAAATGAAACCAAGCACTCCTATTTATAGGCTGAACAGAAGGCTGGGCACGCCCCCGTGTCCGCTGGACACGGCCCCGTGCCTGTCTGACACTCTCTCTCTTCATTAATTGTAATTCGCAATTACAATTAATGCGCCTGCTGTACTTTCGCCACGCCCCCGTGTTCACTGGGCACGGCCCCGTGGTGGGCAATAGAAGCTTCTATAGGTTTGTCTTTTCTGCTGCTTCTTGGGCACGGCCCCGTGCTGGCTGAGCACGGGGCGTGTTCAGTCTTCTGCCTTCTCTATTTTGCTTGGGGAGATGCCGTTGAGGGGTCGGGCAGTCCACTTATGTTCCTTTCCTTGTATTTATGTTGGATTTAGCTGTCTTTTTGCTTCTTTTGTGTTTTTGAGCTCATTTAATCCTGAAAATACAAAAGGAAGACAAAAACACTCTTTTTCCAATATTAGTACTTAAAAAGGGTTAGTTTTATGCCTCATTTGATGTAATTTATATGTTGCATTTTACACACATCAAATACCCCCACACTTGAACTTTTGCTTGTCCTCAAGCAAAACTCTTTAATATGTGGCTTACACTCCCAAATGGAATAGGTAGAAGAGAAGGTTTTGACTTGTCGTAGAGTGTTGGGAATCCAAGATCTTTTTGGGTTTTATTTTTTTTATCTATTTACAATCCTATTCGTAATGATTTATTTAGAACGTTTCATAGGCGAAATTACTTATTTGGGCATAACATGCCTTTTTAAAATTCCATTTATATTCAAGTTCACATACCTCACGGGAGAAATCACTCACACTCAGCCGAAGGTGTATTTTCAGTGAATCACTCGAGAGCGGCATGGAACTTATTCCTACCATAAGCTTGCCAAGCAATCAATCCTCCTCCTTTTTAACTTTTATACCTTTGTAAATATCAAGAGGACTTTGTGGGTTAAGGGTTAGGCTTGGGTTAAAGGTAGGTGGTTGGGATAATGGTTAGTGGTTAGTGGAAAAAAGGGCGAAAAGTGTAACAAGTGTCGGTTTTCGTAAGACTTTCTATTTTTTTGTAAATTTTATTTTGATGAAGCTTTTATTCAAACAAAGTTATTTTTGATGAACTTGTTTGTTTATCTTTTGCTTCATCATCAACACACACACACACATATATATATATATATATATTTTTTTTTTAACGATCATACGAAAAAAAACCGAACTTGTTACTAAAACAAAGGGTTAAAAATAAAAAAGGTTTTGGTGGGTAAAAGGGTTTTTGGTTTGGGTGATGAAATGAAAAGGTTTAGGCTCAAAGGGGCTAACTAGGGGGATTTTTTTTTTTTGGGTAGGTGGTGAAAAAAAAAGAAAAATAATGGTGTAGAAATAAAAAGGGTTAGTCCTAATGCCTCCATCATTTACTTACTCGGGTTTAAGTTGATAAGGACCGGGAATGTATCGTCATGGCAAGTTCTAGAGTCGTAAGAACCAAGCGGCTATTCACACAAGAAACGAAAAATGAGCATTTAGTCTAATGATATGTAATTGTATGCTCAATAAAGGCTCAAAACTCACTTTTGTGGGAATGAGTTTTTATGTGATTAAGTATATATAATCAAATTTTAACTAAGTTTGCCATGCCTTTTCATAATTTTCTTATGTTGGTTCTTTTTATCACTACGCTATCGGTTGTAAATTCGTAAAAATATAACCTTTTTGAGAACTTGAATTTCCCGAGTTAAACCTAGACAAGTAAAAAAAAATTTGGGGTGATTAGCGGTTTCAATAGAGTTTTGTGTAAGGCTTGTATTTAGGACTTGCAAGATTCAAGGTTTTAGCATCCCCCCCACACTTAAATTACACATTGTCCTCAATGTGTCCCAAAAATAAATTTTTAGGTTGATTAGATGTGTAAAATGGTGTTAACAAGCAAAAATTTTGTGTTACTGGGCGCTGAACACGGGCACGTGTTGTCCGGGCACGGCCCCGTGTTCAAGTGCCAGTAACAAAATTAAAACAAGAGAAGCAGAAGTCTGGACACGGGGGCGTGTTGGGTGAACACGGCCCGTGTCCAGTTACCTGAACTGGGCGTTTTTCTGCAGGGGGTTCAGCACGGGGCCGTGTTGATTGGGCACGGCCCGTGTTGAACCTTCTGAAATGGAGAGAATTGTCGGGTTGCCTTGTTCTTGTGCATGAGGTCATTTTTCTCGTTCCCCTTTTCATCCCTTACCGCCATGAGTGTGTTTTATTTATTATTAACCATCCAAACTTTAAAAACCATCATTTCATTGCAATCATAGAGAGACCTTACATAATCCTAATTTAAGATAAAACTAAGACTTAACTAAATAGGTCAACAGGTACACGAGGTTATCATAAGGAGTTCTACTATTTTAAGAAAATTTCGAGAATAGTTTCCCGATATAGTAGGACTTTTAGCCGAAGGATTCCTTCCCTAAGGTAGTGTTCGTTTCATGGATTGTAATGGAATTGGAATGATAATTCGCGCAGAAATTGAAATTTGCTTTGTAATTTAGGTGTGTTTGTTTTGAAAAATGGAATGAAATTTGGATGGAATTAGAGTGTAGATTCCTTTTCTTATGTTGTTGTTCAATTCCAATTCATTTTCTTGTTGAAACCAACAAAATAAGGAGTGAAATCGACATTCCAATTCCCTCGAGATTCCATTCCATTCTGTGAAACGAACACTACCTAAATGTTGTTTAAAACCATTCTTCGATCTCCCTAGGAAGGAAGAATGCGGCTTCATTTTCCTCAGCAGCTGGTGGCTGAAGGGGAACATTCACCGGGACTCCTTGCACCACCCTTTGCGGAGGCTCTTGGTGCATGGCATACCATTCGGCCGGAATGATGACTTCGGGCACCACGTTCCACGCCCTTTGGGTTATTATAGGTACCAAAGGCGGGGAGGCGAGAAGGTTTAACCTCTGGTGCAAGAGGTTTACCTCTCGGAGATAGCCCTCCAGCCCTACTGCTAAATGGTTGATACGGTCGACCAATGCTTCCTCCACTCCCGTCATTTCGTCAATAGCCTCCCTTAGGGCGTAAACATAGTTTACAAGAGAGTCTTCTGTTGTCGATGATCTCCTTCCTTGTCGGTTACTTCTTGAAGATGATCCGCTTGTTCTGCTTGCCATTTTCTGTGAAAGAGACCGAAGAAAGCAAAATTTTTACAAAACAGTACCTCGGACACGGCGGCGTGCTCGCTGAGCACGGCCCCGTGTCTAGTTGTCTGCAGGATTTTAGGCTAAGAATTCTTGGAGTTTTAAATTATTTTCATGATTTTTAGCGAGTTTTTAAGCTTAGATAATTTAAAATAAAGTTATACAACTAACTTTAAACAAGAATCATTAGCAAATAACCTTGCAAACTTCTCATAGAGGTTTGGAATCATGGAATTTCCAAGCTTCCATGGAGGAAATGCTGAAATTTTTTTTGAAAGGAGAGGAAATGAATAAAAGTGGAAGGGACAAGATGGTCCTTGGGAACCTTCTTTTAGCACTTACCTAGGATGGTATGAGTGAAGATCCCAGGAATCTCTTTCTATTGAAGTGGTCAAAAGTGAGCAGGAATCAGGCTGCATTTAAAGAAAACGACAGCACATTGGACACGGCCCCGTGTTGGCTGGACACGGCCCCGTGTGCAGATGAAGTCCTGACACATTTTGTCCGTATTCTGACAAAATCAGCAGAGAATCTTTTAGGTGAGCACGGGGGCGTGTTGACCTGGACACGGCCCCGTGTCTGGAGACTGTCTTATGGAGTTTTGTTACTTCTAAGGATCTCGTCGATATCGGGTGGTTCCTTACTGGTTGGGACAACCCCAAAGTGCCTAAGATACCTTAATTGTTCTAGACTAAGGCGAGAACGCAAGAGGTTGTCGGTGAGGGTAATTCCTATTTTCATTCTAGGTGGACAAGTCCAACCCTTTCCCGGGCTCTCGTTAAAGAAGGTGTATGCCGAATCGCTCAGGTCTATGTATGCACCGAACGAAGTCGATGGAGAGTCCTTCACGGCACAATCGACACAGGGACGACTATCGTCTAAGTCTTTGCTAGGTACGAAGGTATTTTTGGGAGCAACGAGGTTGTCAGAATGCGGTTCCAGCATTTCATTATGGTCATCGTCTTGGGGTGGATCAATAAAGTCCTTCCTAAGCTCTTTTAACCAATTCAGAATTAGCTCTTCTAGTTGAAATAACTCGTTGAGGAGCATTTCCCCTAGAATATCTGGCTGGGCGCATTCGAGGGAGAAATAGTGCTTATTTTTACTTTCGCCCCTCTTAAGGTTATAAGAAGTCGGTGGGTCCATGTAGTGGGGCCTATAATTTAGAAAGTAGCATTCCACTTCTTTATGTTCGCCACCACATAATTGACACCACGTACCATAAGAGTGCCGAAAGTAAAAACAATTACTATCACTCATGTTTATGTCAGAAATTACCAACCGCCGGGATCTAACGGTTCTGTTTTCAGTAAGTGAATCTTGGGCACTGGGGCGTGTTGGGTGAGCACGGCCCCGTGTTCAGCTTACTGTCTGACTTAAAACATGATTGCCAGTTCCAATGATTTAGCACGGGGGCGTGTTCAGCGGGCACGGCTCGTGCTGAGCTCTGCAGAAGCTGAAAAACTAAGAAAATCCTAAAAATTAAAAAGAAAAATAAAAAAAATGATTAGGCCGTTGATTCCTAACTTTCTTAAAATCCTTGTGTCCCCGGCAGCGGCGCCAAAAACTTGATGTGTGTGAAGTGTCGTATATTTTAGGTGTATATTTTAAGCCCTTTTAACACTTATTTTTAGCCAAGTTTTAAATTTATAAAACACGATATTTTACTAACACTAAACACACATATGGGCAAGTGCACCCATCGTGAGCGTAGTATAGCGTTGGTAAGATACCGAGGTCGTCCAAGGACACAAGAGCTTTTAGTACCGGGTTTATCCTCAACGTCTAATCAAAATAAAAAGGTTAGAAAAATGTTTTAAACTAAGAAAAATAAAAACTAACTAAAATGCTGGAAATAAAAATAAAATAAAACAGATAGACAAGATGAATCACTTGGTTCCGACTCATATCTAGTATAACCTTTGATTATTTCCGCACTTTTGCACATAATTAAGAGATTATCTTAGTTATTGTAGTAGGCCCCTCTTTTGATGGTGACGTTACCCTCACCCCAGTAGTTTGAGTCAGCAAGGATACAATCCTAAAAGGGTGGATTATTGGAAGATAATGAATTAAGTTATTAATGCAATATTATGGTAGGCCCCGCTTTTGGCGGTGACGTTACCCTCGACTAAGTAGTCTGAGTCAGCAGGGATACAGTCCTAAATAGCCGGGTTATAGTATTAATAGTAGTTAACTTATGAGGGGATCAAAGAGTTTGGACCCCCGCCATCCAATACCGTGAAGCATTGAAGGAGGTCCTACTAAATTTGACCCAGGTCCATTGCAGGACCTCTAAACGCTGAACAATGGCAAGACCTTTACCAAACCGTTCCCTTAACCCCCGACCAGGTAGCCAACATACCTCCATACAGACCGTGGAGATATGAATGGTGAAAATCTTTTATTTTATATAGACAGTAAAATAATGCCAAGACACCACGGACAAACGATAAGGAAAGATCACCTTCAACATAAGTAACTAGTTATTAAAGTCATTAATACAAAACCAAATAAAAAGTGCAAAAGATTAGAAATAAAAAGTATTATACTAGACACTTTGTCTTCACCAAGTGATGTAAGAGACTTAGGCAAACATGGCCTTGATTGTCAAGAACTCTTACGATCAATCTTGGATCCCGAGACGACTCACACACTCTACGATGGACAATGGATGATGGTGGTGGATGATGGTGTTGTGATAAAGGTGGGTGGTGGATGAAGTGTGAGAGAGGTGGTGTGCCAAGGGATGAGTTGAAATGAAACCAAGCACTCCTATTTATAGGCTGAACAGAAGGCTGGGCACGCCCCCGTGTCCGCTGGACACGGCCCCGTGCCTGTCTGACACTCTCTCTCTTCATTAATTGTAATTCGCAATTACAATTAATGCGCCTGCTGTACTTTCGCCACGCCCCCGTGTTCACTGGGCACGGCCCCGTGGTGGGCAATAGAAGCTTCTATAGGTTTGTCTTTTCTGCTGCTTCTTGGGCACGGCCCCGTGCTGGCTGAGCACGGGGCGTGTTCAGTCTTCTGCCTTCTCTATTTTGCTTGGGGAGATGCCGTTGAGGGGTCGGGCAGTCCACTTATGTTCCTTTCCTTGTATTTATGTTGGATTTAGCTGTCTTTTTGCTTCTTTTGTGTTTTTGAGCTCATTTAATCCTGAAAATACAAAAGGAAGACAAAAACACTCTTTTTCCAATATTAGTACTTAAAAAGGGTTAGTTTTATGCCTCATTTGATGTAATTTATATGTTGCATTTTACACACATCATGCATAGAATTCAAGGACCTTAACAAGGCTTGTCCCAAAGACTGCTACCCGTTACCGGAAATTGATCTCAAAGTGGACTCCCTCACCGGTTACCTGTTCAAATGCTTTCTTGATGCATACAAAGCTTATCATCAAATCCTCATGAAGGAAGAGGATGAGGAAAAGACAGCCTTTCATACGGACAAAGGGATATTCTGTTACCAAAAGATGCCTTTTGGCCTCAAGAACGCTGGAGCAACCTATCAACGCCTAGTTGACATGGCCTTTGCAAGTCAAATCAGCAAAAACATGGAGGCATATGTAGACGACTTGGTGATCAAAAGCAAGACGGAGTATCAAATGCTCGATGACATTCAAGAAACCTTCAAGAACCTAAGGAAGGTCAACATGAAGCTCAACCCAGAAAAATGCTCTTTTGGGTTTGAGGAAGGTAAATTCGTTGGGCACATTGTGGGAAAACAAAGCATCAAAGCTAACCCGAATAAGGTGAAGGCTGTGCTGGAAACCAAACCACCAAAAAACAAGAAAGAGGTGGAGAGCTTAAACGGGAAGCTTGCAGCCTTGAAGCGTTTTACCTCCAAGTTGGCTGAGAAATCTTTGCCCTTCTACAAAACGCTCAAGAACTGCTCAGATAAGAAGGACTTCAAATGGACTGAGGAGGCCGAAGAAGCCTTCAACCAGATGAAACAACATCTTGCTTCCTTACCTGACATTGCAGCTCCAGAAACAGGGGAGTTAATCTCGGTGTACCTTTCAGTCGCTGAGGAGGCCATAAGCGCGGTCCTCACCATTGAGCGAGAAAAAGCACAGGTACCCGTTTATTTCTTCAGCAAAACTCTAAAATTGGCTGAAACCAAATATCCTCCTCTTGAAAAACTTGCCCTAGCCCTAGTTCAAACAGCTAGACGGCTTCGAAGGTATTTTCAAGCACACCCTATACAAGTGGTCACTGACCAGCCTATTAAGATTGTGCCTGAAAAACCAGAAATCTCGGGAAGATTAGCCAAATGGGCAGTGGAACTAGGTGAGCATAACATCACCTACGTCCCAAGAAAGGCTATCAAAGGCCAAGTCTTGGCTGATTTTATTATAGAAGTCCCAAAGCAAACAACCACTGAAGTGAACACCGCCACCACTGAACCCTCAGACCTTGAAGCCTGGAAGCTTTTCACCAATGGGGCTTCAAGCGTTGAAGGGTCAGGGGCTGGGCTCATTTTGATCAACCCAGAAGGGTTGGAATTCATGTATGCTCTCCGTTTTGATTTCAGACCACCAACAACGAGGCTGAAGATGACGCACTGATCGCCGGCTTAAGATTGGCTAAAGAAATGAAGGTCCAAAAGCTTGAAGTATTCACAGATTCATTACTGGTCTCGAGCCAAGTGAATGATAGCTACGTTGCAAAGGAGCCCAACATGAAAAGATACAAAGAAAAATCCAAGGAGCTGATGAGTACCTTCCAAGCATGCAATATCAAGCAAATTCCCATATCCCAAAACAAAAAGGCGGATGCCCTAAGTAAGCTTGCATCTCTCACTTTCGCCCATCTTACCAAGAAGGTGTTGGTAGAAGTGTTAAAGGCTCCATCAATCGATGAATTGGAAGTTCAAGACGTAATCACTGAGGAAGATCCAAATTGGATGACTCCAATCAAGAAATTCCTTAAAAATGGTGAATTGCCAAGTGATCAAATAGAAGCTGAAAGGGTTAAGTTCAAAGCAAGGAAATATGTGCTACAAGATGAAACCCTTTACAAAAAGGGTTATCTTGCTCCCTTGCTAAGATGTGTGGGTCCCGAGCAGAGTCAGTATTTGATCAAAGAAATTCACGAAGGTATATGCGGAGCTCATTTTGGAGCTAGGTCGGTGGTTGCAAAACTTATGAACCTTGGGTATTTTTGGCCCTCAATGCACAAGGATACCGTTGAGCAATTAAGGAAATGCGATGCTTGCCAAATTCATGCACCAATCCCAAAAAGTCCCAAGCATGATCTAGTCCCAATAACCTCAGCATGGCCATTCTATAAATGGGGAATGGACATCGTCGGTCTGTTTCCCCCAAGTAAAGGTGGGGTGAAGTTCTTGTTGGTAGCAATAAATTATTTCACCAAGTGGCCAGAGGTTAAACCACTCGCAAAGATCACAGGCAAACATGTCATTGACTTCGTTTAGGAAAACATCATTTGCCGTTATGGATTGCCGGGAGTACTTGTCACTGACAATGGAAAGCAATTTGCTGAGAAGCCTTTCAGCGTTTGGTGTAAAGAATACAGGATCAATCAGGTTTTCAGCTCAGTGGCATACCCACAGTCAAACGGTCAGCTTGAAAGGACAAATCGAAGCATAGTGGAAGGTATCAAAACAAGACTGGGAAGGTACGAAAGCAACTGGCTCGATGAATGGCCTAGTGTTCTCTGGGCCATAAGAACAACCGAAAAAACAAGCCATAAGAGAACACCCTATAGCTTGGTATTTGGATCCGAGGCTGTGATCCCGGCCGGAGTGGGAGTTGTAACACAACGAATCGTCAACATGGATCCCGAAAGAAGCCAAAGAGAGACCATGTTGAACTTACAACTCCTAGAAGAAACACGAGACCAAGCTGCAATTCAAGAAGCCAAGTACAAGCAACGAATGGAAGCCTACTACAACAAGAGAGTCAAGAATGAACGTTTCAAGCCTGGAGACCTGGTGCTTAGAAACAATGAAGCTAGTAAAAAGGAAAATCAAGGAAAGCTTGGCCTAAAATGGGAAGGTCCATACACCATCCTTGAAGCACATAAGGGTGGATCCTACAAGCTAGCAGACTCAAAGGGTAAAAGGCTTCCAAGACATAGGAATGGAAAGACCTTGAAAAGGTTCCATGTCTAAACAGGAAAGATTGGTTTGTATTTCACAAGTTGTATTTTGAGAATGACACTACAAAAACCTTTTGTACGAACAAGTATCTATTGAATGAATGAAGTTGTTTTATCAAACTTGTCTTGCTATCCTAAGATCAGGCTGAGAACCTAGCAAAAAACTCTATGGCAAGGGCCATGTAAGGGGATGAGCTCCCAGGCCACATCGCTCAATAGGCTCAAGGGTTGAATGAACCTATATAAGGGGTGAGTTCCTAAATCAATACAACTCCATGAGACTTATTATCAAAAACAAAGTTGTCTCATAGACGGGTTTGAACAGCCTACACCAAATGTTCCTTAAGCCTCAGAAGAATAATCAAACAGGCTTACGAAATCAAACAAAAAAAAGAAAATAAATAGGATAGGTGCAATGTCTTCTTGTTAAAAATACCAAGGCTAAGTGACTGCAGCACTGAACCCTTTAAGGTATAAAAAAACATAAAGGCAACGCAAACTTGACAAAGACAAAGTTACAAGAAAAAGATATAACTCGAAGAGTAATACAACAACTTAAACAAAGAGTTATAAAAGCTTGAAATACAAACCAAGTAAAGTTACAAAACTAAGAAGCCTTCAAGGCTTCAAGCCATATATGTGACAACTCAAAACCTTAAAGGCTTCACCCTACCTATGAATAGCCAAAAAGCTTAAAAGCTTGAAGCCAACCAAGCTGCCTTAACGAAATAGGCACAAGTATAAAAACAGAACACAAAGAAAATAAGTTAAACATAATATCATAACAAAGAAAGCCCTGAAAGACTTTCAACCATTCAAACACAAGTTAAAACAAGTCCTAGTGACTTGCAAGTTTGGATATTGTTCAAACGACCATACAGGCCTAAAAGCACAACCACATAACAAGAACCTTAGGGGTTCCTGTAAAACCTAATATTGTTTGAAGTTAACATTACAAACCACAAATTGTTTTAAAGTGCTAAGAAAGCTATGAATATCATGCATCAGCAGAAGGCTTTGAAGCCCCAGAACTGTTACCTTTAGCCTTCTTAGTCCTCTTAACCTTCTTAGCCTTTGGACCCTCATCACTAACAGCTGAACCCTCCAAGCTGGCATCCTTAAGAGCATCAGGCTCCCCAGGAAAGGTATCTTCGCTATCTCCCGAGTAAGAAAGTTTCCTCAAAAGAGAACTAAGCACTTCAACACATACCTTCTCATTCAGACCATCCGGCTTCATTTCCTGCAAGACGGAAAAAGGCTTACCATAATAAGAAGCAACCTGGCTCACATACGGGTATGTTAACCTCTCCATTTGCTCAACGGAACTCTTGAAGATATCGGAAGCCTCGGGACGGTACAAGGAAGATTTTTCTAAAGGATGGCCAGACTCGTGAAGCTTATAACCCGCAATAAGACCTTGATGTTTTCCCAGATTGAGCAGTTTAGTGTAAACCTCACCAAGAGCAGAGTTAAACTCTTTAGAGTGAAGAAGATAGGTAACAACCTGATGAAAACCCTGCTCAATAAGCCGCTGGTTATCCCTAGTGGCTTGGGCAACCAAAGTTTTCAAACCATCTTTTTCCTCATCAAAAGCCTTCTGTTGAACAACCAAGGCCTCTCTATCAGATTTCAGCTTCAATCGGTCAGCCTCAAAACTCTTTTTGAGATCACCCATCTCAATCTCGTGTCTTTTTGTCAACTCACCCACTTTCTTGGCCCAAACCAGCTCTTTCTCAGCAAAACCATCAATCTCCTTCTTCATGGCAGCAATTGAAGTCTTCATTTTTTCCTTCTTCTTGGAGGGTTCCTCGTATTCCTGCATACCTTTGGCAAACCGAGTAACACCTTCAGCCAACAGGGCTGAAAGGTTGCAGGAACTGAGCATCATCCTAGAAATAAGATGATCAGCCTCCATCTCTGAAATGGCATCCCGAACACCAGGAGGAGCAAAATAAGCTAGGGCTTCAGCACAAACAGCTGGATCTTTAAAACTATCTCCAACTTTAACCCCCAGTTGGGCACATAAACCTCTTCACCCTCTGAACCTTCGAAGCTCTCAACGTTTTTGACTGACGGACCCTAAATGACAGGAGGGGTACCTTTCTTAACTAACTTCTTCTTTTTGCTTGAAACAATCAACTCCTTCTCCTTACCCTTCCCAACATCATTGGTCTGCTCTGCCGATACTTCAATATCATCACTAATATCAACAGCCTCAGAACCAGATGGCTGATCAACACATTTCAGATAGCGTTGGGAACGACGAGTGGAAACCTTGGAAGCAGTAGTCTTGGTAAAGCCTTTAACATTTGGGACATTTACATAACCAGAACCCTCGAACCTATAATCAGAACTCCTAACAACCGCATCCTCACCCGGAGTAGCAGCAGCATCATCAAAGGCAACGTCAGAGGTGTCATCACTTTTGATAAAGTCAAGTGCAGACATAACTGCAAAACAAACAAAAAACACATGAGCAAACACAGAAATAGGAACACAAAAGCACGAGAAGAACAAATGTATACCCTTCCCATCTCTCATGAGCACCGGGTATCGATCACGTTTTTCCCACAATTTACTAAGACCCAACAACACCAACAAATGCTCCAGAAAGGGACGAAGCCTTGAAGAGCACTCCCTAAGAGTTTCTAAAAATCGAGTATTTATATTAGACTCAGAAGGCTCAGGTTCATTCAGAACGGCATCCGGGTGTCTCCAAACAAGTTTGAAAGGAACAATCTCCTCGGACACCTAGAAAAACTGGTCCTTCCAGACCCCAAGTGTAGAAACCATGGACGAATTCAAACAGGTATCAACTTGAGTGGTCTCGCAGGTAAACCAATCACCATTCTTAGCAAGCCGGAAGAAGCGGCGGAAGGACAACAAAGATGGGTCATACCCGGAGGACCGACACAAAATTTCAAAATGTAAAACCCTAGCCATGCCAAGGGGGTGAATCTGACCGAAAGACACTCGATAGTATTCTATGATATTCAAAACAAAGTTTGAAAACGGGTGATGAAGATTGGAAAACTCAAAATGCTGATAATATAAAGCAATCGAACCAGGAAGACATTTGTTGACATATTTATCACAAGTCGGTGCAACTGGTTTAAACTTTGTCCCTATCCCCCATTCCATACAAAACAAATCGACTTCCTCTTGAGTCATTCGAGAAAACGACTTTGCCATATCCTTACGAGCACCCACGATATGAGAAATTAAACAAAAAAAGAAGCAGAGGAAACTAACCTGATTTGATAAAGGGGAAAAACTTGAGGAAAAAGAGGGCAAGTAATGTTCTTCTGATAAAATATGTGTAAATAAATGAGATGAAAGGTAATAATTAAGGGATAGAATTAAAAACCGCCGCCTGACAAACTGCCACAAGTCTTGTCAACTATCTCGTCAAATTCCGAAATTCAAAAAATCTCAACCGTTTTCAACCTTCCAACCTTTGAACCCTCGAAGCCTTTGGGCAGTAAAATACACATATAAAAGTCAGAAGTCTTTGAGCTCATTTCCCAAAAACCTCTGACTTGGGGGGCTGATGACGGGGGTAGCCCAAGACCAAATATAAACAACTTAAATACGGAAATGCTCATAAGGCAAAATGGTTCAAAGGTTAAAAACCTGGGAAGTCGAGATAAAGTAACACGGAACAGTAAGTAGTCATGTCTCTGGATTACTTCACCAACTCGCCAGCCGCAAAAGTAATGCAGGTCCACAGAACACACTCTATTATCCAGGGGTCAAAAGGTTTCAACCCCCGAAAGGGTAAGCCCCTCACTACAAGCATGGTCACTAGTCAAAGACATTCCTCTTTGGGAGATGTCTTCTCCTATATATTAGACACTTCATTTACTAAGCAGGACATTCCTGGCCAGCCCTGATTCCTGAAATCTCTGGTCATTCACTCCGAGTACTTGCTTCATGCGATTTACTCCCTTTCACATCCAACACACACATTCTGTTTGCTCCTTCATCCGAATCTAAACACACCTCAGAAGAGGATCTTTAGCAAACAATAAAAATAAACTTGTGAACCTCCTTCCACGTCTTGTAAACGTGGGGGGACCCCACGACCTGCGTTAGGCAAAGTTCAACCCTTCAACCCTTTTGCCTAACCAACCAGGCTACTATCTTTGGTCTGTTATTTGTTGCATCAACAACTATTAAGGAATGTCAGACTGGTCTATGTATGAGGTAGGATCTTCAATACTTTGTTTTAGCATAGTTGTTAGGGAATTGATGCTTTGTTAGTTGACTGTTGACATTAGTTTATCATGTTAAGTTGATCATGTTTAGTTAAACTGCTAATTAGGGTGTTTGTTTATAATTAACTTTATGTAGGGATGTCATAATGATAATTACAAAGAACCTTAATCAAATCATATCTATGATTACATAGAGATAATTGCAATAAACCGTATCATTGTAAATACAATTTTTTATTTTCTAAGTTTATATGAATTAGGTGTATGAAAGCGTAGATAATGGAAGCATGGGAGGTTGTTCTCATAATAAAATAGTTACAACATCAATAGCCATAGCCTTGTGGTAGCAAGGACAAATCTTTTCGAGTTTGGGATTGTAATAGAGGACAAGAGTTTGATTTACTTGAATCTCTTGGCCTTTTGAATCAAAAAGATAACTTTTATACTCATATATATGAATCGTGATGCTTATGTTACTGTGTTTGTGTTGGCAGTGTGTGGATGTAATAAACTTTGATGTAGAGTGTGAGACTTTGGTTGAAGAAGTTCCATGGATTTTTTCTAGGCTTCGAGATATGATCAAGGTAGATGTTGTGTATACTAATCTGGTTATCAGATAGCCCTCAAGATGAAACAACAAAAAGTGTTGGCAAGTCGCGTAAATGACAAGACTGAAAATGGCATCAATGACGAAAACACCACAATTTTCCTTCATGGTTTGGCGATGTATTGTAAAATACATTTGTTTCTGATGTAAAGTTTGTATGGTTTTCGAAGAGTTTTTTGTCGTTTTGATTGAGATTTTGCATGATACTTAGTCTTTTGTGTTTTGTGTTTTGCAGGTGTCCGGGAAAAAAGGAAGTGAAAATGGGCAAAAACAAAGAAAACTGAGCTTCCATGCGCATCGTGAGTGAGTTAGAGATTGAAGAAATTAAAAAAAATGCAGAATGTAACGGTTCGTATTTCATACTTTCTATTTTTAGCAAGCTTGTATTCATATTTCATTTCAGTCTTTGTAATATCGAGACTTTGATCATAATGGAAATACATTTTTAATCATACTTGTTTATTCATACATACATGATACTTAATCAATCGCAATACGCATTTCATACGCAAGAACCAAACCATACTTGGTGTTTATTGTATGCACTGAACATTATCCATACCAAATCATACTATACGCATGCTTAAACAAACCTTAAAATGCCATGAAACACTAAGCATGCTGAAGAAATGGCATAAAGGGAAAAGTGACCAAGCATTAAGGACCAAAAAAAAAAAAAAATATAAACTGGAAGGCCTTATGGACCGTAAGGCCCGCAAGGCCACAACCTTATGGTCTACAAACCAGTCTGGGTGGGCTGCATGCCCATCAGCTCACAGCTCACAATCTGGTCCAAGTTTCCCCATTTTCACCTAATAACTCCCATCTAACTTCATTTAAACCCAAACCCTAAACTCTCACATATAAATAAGTCTCCTCCATAACTCCTGTACCCTTTACACCCCTCAAATCCACTCTCTAATCCTCTCAAGATCTTCAAGTTAGGCAGATTGTACCAAGTCTCAAAGCAATGAGTTTTGAGCACCTTCTCCTACTTTTCATCATGATTTTCTTACTTCAATCTCCTTGGAAAACCTCTAATGATGTTACCCAATGCTCATGGTGTAACAAGGTTGTACATCACTAAACTTGAGGTTCAAAGTCAGATTATACTTTCTATTTTTAAAAAAACTTTTACAAACTTGTTTGTTCCTTGTTCATATTGTGGAAATCTTAAACCATCATTTTTCACAACTAAACTCATGTTGTGTGGCTTGTGTTATGGTTAATTTCTAGAAGATTAGAGGTTCATAACCTCAAATACTTGCTGCTTTAAAAGATCCCAAGTGACCTACAAAGTGTTGAAACCAACCAAGCCTTCAGCATCCAATGTTAAAGGACTTGTGTTTTCGTTAGGTGTGAAAAATGAAAACCTTGGTCTCCAACTTACATTCCACCACCTCACTTGTTACTTAGAAAGTTAGCTAGTTCATTCCCTAAGTCACCAAACGATTTTCAAGTAAACAAAGTAAAAAAACTACACCAAGTCTTCAAACGCTATCCATGTTTGAAATGCACTCGTCTAGTTTACTCACTTGGTTGTCTTGGTGAATTAGGAGAGTTTATTTTGTTCATATTCATGACCAACCAAAATCATCAATTTAATTAATGATTTTGTGCTTTGGTGAATCCATATAATGAGGTTAAATGGATGTAATTCATCATACCTCCTTGCATGACCATTACATAGTACTCTTTGATACTTAAGATGATTATAGATACTATATAACTATAATATATATCCAACAAACCGAATCTTAACACCAACCAAACTCATGGTTGTATGTTATGCATTATGGTGAACATTATCATGGATTTAGATTCCTCATACTTGGACTTCCAATGGGCGAAATAGTGCCCATGAAAAAACACATAAACACGGTGTCCAATTTGAGTGTTTTAACAAGATAACTCTTATGTAACTTCATACTAAGTTACAATTCCGCATACGAATTCCTAATCCAATCCGTCATACTTACACGCCTTGTTTATCCTTGAAGGCTAACTCGGCGTTCACAAACTCTCAAACACATTAACTCACTCATGTGCGGGTATGTTTTGGGTGAAAGACCGGTTATTAGGGTTTGCTTCCCTTAAATAGTTAGGGTTTGGGAGCGGGCCGGGCCCAAGGCCCGTTAGTGCGGTTCTAAGCGTTCGCGAGGCCCGATAGCGTTTCTGAAGCTCGTCTTCGCACCCAAGCTCCGTAAAGTGTCATATAACATAATTTTAATACTATAAAATGTAAATTAAGGTCTGTATTCGATGTTTGCACGTTCGTTCGTCGGTTGCGCTAAAATTGCGTAAAATGCGTCGTTGGTCGTTTTTAATCCTTTTTTCGTTCCGTTTTCGAATGCGGACATTAAGATTTAATTACAAAGCTAAATATATCATCATATTTCAATTTTGAAGGTGATACACGTGTCCGATGCTTTCGTTTCGTTGCCGGTGCGTTCATGCAGTCGTGTTTTTCGTTCACGTTTGCGCTTTGTGACGTCCGAAAGCACGATATATTTGCAAAACCAAATTTATAAGTATAAGATATTCGTAGAAAAATCGTATTCGTTGGCGTTGTCTGTATTTTGTTCAGTTTTAGTTCGTTACCATTTAATGTTCTGCAGATTTCCCGCAAATCACCATTCGTGCACTGTAAAGCCGGTTAGACATTCCTAGGCATACTAAGGGCCTATTTAAGTTAATTTACATCTAATTACACTACTTTTAATCGTCCTAATGTTTGTTTTTCGTGTAATTAAGGGCCGTAAGTTACCGTTTGTCACATTTTGTACGTGAACTTTACTCCATCCTTGTATTGTAGTTCTAAATTGTTTTAAATCTTTTGTTGTGTATGTGATGTAAAAATTCATCAAAGATCACACACCTGGTTTTTGGGTTGTGACTAATATGAATAATATTTGTTTCGGGATTATATTTTTTTGTGTTTGGTAGTAAGATTATTGCCTCTATTTGGTAGAAAGTTTTGAGCGAAAAACGTATTGTCAATTAATTGTCTATACGCCAATGTGGGGTAGCCCACTTGGTAGAGGCATAGCCTCTTAAGGAAGCATTGGTGAAGAGTAGAAAAAGCGTTGCCATTCAAAATTTTTTTTTGTATACACTAATCATAGCATGGTTGCGATAATCACTAAAGAAAAAAAAAATAAAAGAAGAAGAAATGACACATTTAATCCTCTCAATAGTGACGTGTTCCATTTTGGAGTTTTTCATGGTGTGTATGCTCACTAAAATAATAGATAGTACCAACATGATTGATCCATTATGTGATATAATATATATTTGTTGGCTCATGTGAAACCTTTCTTGAAGAACAGATGATACAAAGCCAAAACTGTTCTGCAACAACTGATCCTGAATAAACAGTGTTTTAAATCCTTCGCCCTTCAATGACAAGATGTCTAACAACTGCTGCTTCAAAGGTCTACTTATTACTAAGCACTGCTGTGTTATAAAGACTGTTGAAGACCAATCCACTGAAGAAGTCAAAGATCTGCTAGAAGTCAAAGGACTTATCAATCTTTGTGGAAAGCACTGCTAAAGATTCATCAACGGTTAAGCTCATCAGAGGATAGCATCATCAATGTCTTGTATTCAGTGTTTATTATTGTAACAGTGTTTAGCATTTAGCAGTGTTTAGAGGTTTTTAACGTTGTTAGATGTCACTGTCTTGGTGATGTCAGTAAAGATACCACAGTGGTTAGGATAGTACTATAAATAGACAGTGCATGTACTGTTCTATTAGATCACTTAACACACACTTACATTTTGTATGAACAATCACTGTGTGATCTCAGGCTGAGGGGAGATAGCAATTCATGCATACGAAGAATCATTGTGTAATATAATCATTCGACACAAAGTATTAATGGTGAAAGTTGTTCTTCCATTGTTTGTGTTATAAAGTTTTTCTTCATTTCCGCTGCAATTATTCTTCTTATAATCTTCTTACATCTTCAATTTATAAAAACAATACAAACAATTAGACTCAGATCCTAACAATTAGTATCAGAGCATAGGTCAGTCAAATTCGATTTAACAATCAATTTGACATAAAAGATCAGCTCAATTTCATTGATACTGTGTTGTTCGTATTTGTTGAAAAACAAAGTATAAGCTTAATCACGTTCAAAGTTGATTAATCAAAAACTTTGTAAAACAACCAAAATGTCTTCACAATCACAAGACCCTTACAACACTTGCACACTATACATGTCACCTATACTTGTCAGATCTGAATACAATATCTGGCAACGTAGGATGGGCCATGTCCTTGCACAGCAAAACACCGGTTGCTGGAAGTCTGTCATCTTTGGACCTCATGTTCCAATGGTGCAAAGTGTAGAAGATCCCAAGGTCCAAGTACCTAAAAGTCCTGAAAATTACTCTGAGCGGGATTTTCAGAAGATTAAGCTAGATGTTAAGGCATTCAGTATAGTGGCCACAACACTACCCAATGACATATATGCTGGCCTGTTACATTGTAATAGTGCAAAAGAGCTATGGGATCCACTCAAAGAGAAATTCGGTGGGATAGAAGAGGTTATTGAAAACAACAGAGAGGTGTTAAACCAAAAATATGAAATGTTTTGTCATGTTAAGGGAGAGTCATTGACCCAACAGTTTGAAAGGTTTAGTTGTCTGATTAGTGAGCTAAAACTGGTTAATGTTGAATATGCTAAATCTACTTTAAATAGTAGGTTCCTTAGATCATTGCCAGAAAAGTGGGACACTATAGCCTTTGTGACTAGAAATTCTGTTGGGTTCAAGGATTTAAGTCTAACCCAACTTCATGGTAGGCTTCTCACATATGAAAGAGAGCTTAACCAAAAGAAGTTGCAGGAATCTGGAAAAGTGGCTGATGATTACACTTTTGGTAACACAGCACTTTTAGGCCAGGAAAAGTCATCTGGTGGTAGTAAGGACCAGAGTTATGTTCACTATATTGACATAACTACAGGTGGAGCCTTCAACTCTGAGCCTTACTCACCCAATTATGCTTTCACAGCTAATGGGGAAAACCAAATCTCTGATAATTTATCTTTTGAACTGAATGACCTTCAACATTTTGATCCCACAGATATGGAAGAGATGGATAATATGTGCAAAATGTAACATATAAATTACATCAAATAAGGCATTAAACTAACCCTTTTTAGTACTAATGTTGGAAAAAGCGTGTTTTTGTCTTCCTTTTGAATTTACAGGACCAAAGGAGCTTAAACGAGCAAAAGGAACAAATATACAGCAAAAACCAACATAAATACAAAGAAAAGGAATAAGCGTGATATGCCTGACCCCTCGGCAGCATCCCCAAAGACAAAACAAAGAAACAGAAGACTGATCATGGGGCCGTGTCTACTGGACACGGGGGCGTGGTCAGCCGCCTGCAGAAAAGACAAAGCTGTGGAATCTTCTACGCCTACCACGGGGGCGTGCCCAGCTCAGCATGGGACGTGGTCAACGCTAAGATACGCAGAATCTTGCAAAATCTTGGTAGTACAGATACGATTCTGCCCACAGGGCCATGCCCGTTGAACACGGGCCATGTGGAGCCCTATGCTGACAAATGCATTTAATGAAGGAAGAGAAAATGATGGCCATGGGGGCGTGCCAGCTGGACACGGGGACGTGGCTGGGGTTCTGTTCAGGCTATAAATAGGGGTGCTTAACTCACTTCAAAGGCATCCCTTGGCAAATCACTACTCTCCCACTTTGCCACCACTCCACCACCACTACAATACCCACATCCACCACCACTACAATACCCACATCCACCACCATCATCCATCATCCACCTTAGAGTGTGTGTAGTAGTCTTGGGATCCAAGATTTATAGTAAGAGTTCTTGCCAATCAAAGGCCATGTTTGGTTAAGCCTCTTACATCACTTGGTGAAGACAAGTCTTTTATGTATTACTTTTTTATTTTTAATCTTTCGGAACTTTTTATTTGGTTTTGTATTAATGACTTTAATAACTAGTTTCTTATGTTGAATGTGAATTTTCTTTATCATTTGTCCGTGGTGTCTTGGCATTACTTTACTGTCTATATAAAGTAAAAGATTTACACCATTCATATCTCTACGGTCTATATAGAGATATGTTGGCTACCTGGTCGGGGGTTAAGGGAATGGTTTAGTAAGGTTCTTGCCTTGTTCAGTGTATAGATCCTGCAAGGACCTGGGTCAAGCTTACTAGGACCTCCTTTAAAACCCACTGGTATTGGACGGCGGGTTTGCGAATGGCTTAATCCCCTTATATGTAAACTACTATTAATACATTAAACCGGCTACTTGGGATTGTATCCCTGCTGACTCAAACCACTTAGCCGAGGGTAACGTCACCTTCAAAAGAGGGGCCTACCACTTTTCGCATTAATAACTTAATTAATTATCTTTCAATATTCTGACCCTTTGGGATTGTAACCACTGGGTTGAGGGTAACGTCACCTTCAAAAGAGGGGCCTAATACTATAACTATGATAATCTCTTAAAATGTCCGAAAGTGAAAAAATCATCAAAGGATACATTAAAGGCGAGTCGGATCCAAGTGATTCATCTTGTCTATATGTTTTTATTTTATTTCATTTATGCATTTTTAGTTTTTATTTTCATGTTTAAAACATTTTCTCAAAAATTTTAAATTTATTAGACGTTGAGGATAAACCGGTACTAAAAGCTCTTGTGTCCTTGGACGACCTCAATACCTTACCAACACTATACTACGCTCACGATGGGTGCACTTGCCCAAGTGTGTGTTTAGTGTTAGTAGAATATCATGTTTTATAAATTTAAAACTTGACTAATGTGTAAAATGGGATTAAAATATCAATAAAAACATATCACGCTTTGCACACACCAATGGACATTTTGCATCAGCTTGCCTTATTGAGTGTTAGAACAAGCAAGTTTTATAAAAGAAGTGGTAAGAAGTTTCCAGGATTGCATGGGAATTTAAAGGTGGGGTTGGATAAGTCAAAAATCAAGTGCTATAAGTGTAATAGGCTTGGTCACTTTGCTAGGGAATGTAGGAGTAAAAAAAGCGGACCAATTATCACTCACCCTAGTCCAAGACCTCAAAACACTCAAAACACTGTGCACTATTCCCAATATACCCCTCCTCTTCATGTGCAAAACACTGCCCATTTTGCACATCCTATAAACACTGTTCCTGTCCAGTATATCCAAACACTGTTCCACAGATTCAGTATGTTCAAGCCCATGCACCTCAGGTTTAATTGCAAACTGCACCACAACAAGTTGCACAAACATCTGCTCTAGCAGAGGCCAGTCAACATAGTTTCTTTACACAGGGCGTTGTTGATTGGAGTAGCTTGCCTGAGGATTTAACTGATCAAAATTTTGCTCTAATTGCTAATCCTGATGTTTCACCTGATGAATTTTGTTTCATGGCATTAGAGACAATACCTGAAGGGCAAGAATCTGAGGAAGTGGAGTCCAGATCTGAAGTTGTGGAAGAAGTTGCTAAAACAGTGGTTACAGTAGATATTGTTGGTGAACAGATGTTAGAAGAAAAGGAAGCTGAACCTCTGTTGGAACCACTGGCTGATCCATGGGATGCTAGTGTATGTGAAGTTGAATGTGACTGTGCGATGATGGCTGCTGCTAAGGTATCACCTCATGTCTTAAAAGATTTATGTTCAGATAAATGCATTTTTGCTTTTGCTAACATAAAAGAGGTGAATGAAAACCTTAGAAACAAAATCTTAAAAGATGAAGTGCAATTTGAGAAAACTGTTAAAGAGTTTAAAAATACATTGTTTGAAAAAGAAAATGAGATCAACAATTTAAAACAGAATCAAGCATAACCAAGGATCAACTCTAAACTATGGTAGCAAAATACCAAAGTTGCAAAAAGGAGCTTGAGTCCACCCAAATTACTTATGAAAAATGGGTGGAATCTTGTAAAGGTTATGAGTTGATGTTGGAAAAACAGATCAAGAGCAATGTGAAATTTGGCATAAGGTTTAAGAAAAATGACCAAATTTCAGAAAACACTAATGAAATTGATTCTGCCTTGGTTGAAGTAATCCCCACAAACAGGGCTGGTCAAGAGATAAAAGTCACTGATAAAAATGGAAACAAAATCATTTTAGAAAAACCAGAAGGGTAATCAACCTTTGAAGAGATAGAAAAATATCAATTCAAACCCACCTGGTATGATGAATGTGACATCCTTGAAAACTTTAAGCCAATGGATCTTTCCACAATTGAGGGTGTCAAAGCACCCAAGGTCAACATCATTCCTCTGAAAGACATCCCAATAGAGGTTAAAAACTCTGTTGAAAAGAGGAAGATAAGAGAAAAAGTTAAGAACCTATTTTGTGATTTTTGTGAGAAAAGAAATTGATGCGTGTGAAGTGTCGTATAGTTTTTAATGTATATTTTAAACCCTTTAACACTTTTTAGCCAAGTTTTAAATTTATAAAACACGATATTTACTAACACTAAACACACATATGGGCAAGTGCACTCATCGTGAGCGTAGTATAGTGTTGGTAAGATACCGAGGTCGTCCAAGGACACAAGAGCTTTTAGTACCGGTTTATCCTCAACGTCTAATCAAATCAAAAGTTTAGAAAAAGGTTTTTAAACTAGAAAAATAAAACTAACTAAAATGCTTAAAAATAAAATAAAATAAAAACAGATAGACAAGATGAATCACTTGGATCCGACTCGTGTTTAGTGTAACCTTTGATTATTTCTGCACTTTTGCACTTTTTAAGAGATTATCTTAGTTATTGTAGTAGGCCCCTCTTCTGAAGCTGACGTTACCCTCAATCCAGTTGTTTGAGGCAGCAAGGATACAATCCTAAAGGGTTGGATTATTGAAAGATAATTAATTAAGTTATTAATGCATAATGTGGTAGGCGCCTCTTCTGGAGGTGACGTTACCCTCGGCTAAGTAGTCTGAGTCAGCAGGGATAAAGTCCTAAGTAGCCAGGTTAAAGTTTTAATAGTAGTTTACATATGAGGGGGTCAAGGAGTTCGGACCCCCGCCATCCAATACCAGTGGGTATTGAAGGAGGTCCTACTAAAGTTGACCCAGGTCCTTGCAGGATCTATACACTGAACAAGGCAAGACTCTTACCAAACCTTTCCCTTAACCCCCGACCAGGTAGCCAACATACCTCCATATAGACCATGGAGATATGAATGGTGAAAATCTTTTATATTATATAGGCAGTAAAATAATGCCAAGACACCACGGACAAACGATAAGGAAGACTCACCTTCAACATAAGAAACTAGTTATTAAAGTCATTAATATATAACCAAATAAAAAGTGCGAAAAGATTAAAAATAAAAAGTATTACACTAGACACTTGTCTTCACCAAGTGATGTAAGAGACTTAGGCAAACATGGCCTTTGATTGTCAAGAACTCTTACAATCAATCTTGGATCCCGAGACTACTACACACACTCTATGATGGATGATGGATGATGGTGGTGGATGATGGTGTTGTGGTAGTGGTGGAGTGTGGGTGAAGTGTGAGAGAGGTGGTTTGCCAAGGGGATGGTTTGCAAATGAGCCAAACACCCCTATTTATAGCCTGCACAGAAGCCAGGACACGGCCCCGTGTCCACCAATCTTCTCTTTCTTCATTAATTGCAGTTTATCTACATTAGTTGACCACGCCCCCGTGTCCGCTGGGCACGACCCCGTGTGCAGAAGCGTATCTGTACTATCAAGATTTCCTCAGATTCTATGAATCTTAGAGTTGACCACGGCCCCGTGTCCGCTGGGCACGCCCCTGTGGTGGGTGATAGAAGCTTCTACAAGTTTGTCTTTTCTGCAGATACTTGGGCACGCCCTCGTGCTCAGTGAGCACGGGGCGTGTTCAGCTTTCTGTTCTCTTGTTTTTCTCGGGAATATGTTGTCGGGGGGTCGGGCATGCCATGTTTATTCATTTTCTTGTATTTATGTTAGATTTAGCTATCTTTTTGCTTTTTTGTTCATTTGAGCTCATTTAATCCTGAAAATACAAAAGGAAGACAAAAACACACTTTTTCCAACATTAATACTAAAAAAGGGTTAGTTTAATGCACCATTTGATGTAATTTATATGTTGTATTTTGCACACATCAAATACCCCCACACTTGAATCTTTGCTTGTCCTAAGCAAAACTCTTTATAATGTGGCTTTACACTCTCAAATGGAATGGGTAGAGGAGAAGGTTTTTGGGCTTGTCATAGAGTGTCGGGATTTCCAAGATTCTTCATTAAGTTTTATTTTTATTTATTTACAATCCTATTCGTCATGATTTATTTAAAACATTACATAAGATAAATACTTATTAGGGCATAACATGCCTCTTTAAAATTCCATTTATATACAAGTTCACATACCTCACGGGGGATCACTCAACACTCGACCGAAGGTGTATTTTTGTGAAAACTCTCGAGAGCGGCATGGAACTTACTTCTACCATAAGCTTGCCAAGCAATCAATCCTCCTCCTTTTTAACTATATACCTTTGTAAATATCAAGGGGACTTTGCGGGAATGGTTAGGCTTGGGTTAAAGGTAAGTGATTGGGTTAGTGGTTAGTAGAAAAAGGCGAAAGGTGTAAAAAGCGTCGATTTTCGCAAAACATTTTTATGACTTTTTATTCCAATGAAACATTATTCAAACAAGCCTTCTTTTGATGAGCTTTGTTTGTTTATTGCTAACTTCATTTTTCTTTTCTTCTTTATCAATTTTTTTTTGATAAGGGAGTCACACGAAAACTGGCGTTGTTACTAAAATAAAAGGGTTTAAAATGAAAAAAGGGGTTTTGGTGGGTAAAATGGAATTTGATTTGGGTTAAGAAATGAAAAGGTTTAGGCTCAAAGGGGTTAACTAGGGGGATTTTGGGTAGGTGGTAAAAAAAGAAAAATAATGGTGTTGAAATAAAAAGGGTTAGTCCTAATGCCTCCATCATTTACTTACTCGGGTTTAAGTTGGTAAGGACCCGGAATGTATCGTCGTGGCAAGTTCTAGAGTCGTAAGAACCAAGCGGCTATTCACACAAGAAACGAAAAATGAGCATTTAGTTTAAAGATGTGTATTTGTATGCTCAATAAAGGCTCAAAACTCACTTTTTGTGGGAATGAGTTTTTATGTGATCAAGTATATATAATCAAATTTTAACTAGATTTGTCATGCTGTTTCATAATTTTCTTATGTTGGTTCTTTCTATCACGACGCTATCGGTTGTAAATTTGTAAAAATATCACCTTTTTAGAATTTGAAATTCCCAAATTAAACCTAGACAAGTAAAAAAATGAAAAATTTTTGAAAAAATTTGGGGTGTTTAGCGGTTCCAATAGAGTTTTGTGTAAGGCTTGTAATTAGGACTTGCAAAATTCAAGGTTTTAGCACCCCTCCCACACTTAAATTACACATTGTCCTCAATGTGTCCCAAAACTAAGTTTTTAGGTTGATTGAATACGTAAAAATATGTGAAAAAGCAGAATTTTATGTTACTGGGCGTCTGGACACGGGCCCGTGGTGTCCGGGCACGGCCCCTTGTTTAGATCGTCAGTAACAGAAAATAAAGTAAAGTAACAGAAGGCTGGACACGGGGGCGTGTTCAGTGAGCACGCCCCGTGTCCATGTACCTGAACTGTGCATTTTTCTGCAGATGGTTGAGCACGGGGCGTGTTGGGTGAGCACGACCCCGTGCTAAACTTGCTGTAATGAAGAAAAATTGTCGGGTGGCCCTGTTTTTGTGCATGGGGTGCTGGTGCAAGTTTCCCTTGGTATCCTTCACCATCCCGAGTGTGTTTTATTCCTGAAAACTAACTAGAAAACATAAAAACTAATCTAAACTAAACTAAGGATAGTTTCGCGGAATGCCTCCGTGGTGCGCCACGTTTATAAGGGTCCTTGGCTAGACCCAAAGCCAGTCATATGTTACCTAAGTGGGATGTCATGCATCCCATGTTGCACCGTCGGAGAGCATCATCCAAACTTGAGTCTATGACCTTCATGTAATTGACCGGGTCATCGTCTTCTACTCTTTTGCCAACTCCAAACTTCATTTCCTTGTCCCCAACCCTTAATGTTAGTATCCCACCATTCATGTCTACCACTGCGTGGGCCGTGGCTAAGAATGGCCTACCTAAGATGAGTGGTACTTCGGTATCTTCCTCCATATCTAATATGACAAAGTCGGTTGGGAAGATAAATTCCCAGACTTTAACCAAGAGATTTTCAGCGACACCTTGTGGATATTTGACCGACCTATCGGCGAGTTGTATGCTCATTTTCGTAGGGCTTGTTTTCCCCAAGCCAAGTCGGTCGAACATTGATGCGAGCATGAGGTTGATGCTAGCCCCGAGGTTCGGCTAGTGTATTGCGAATGGGAGATTCCCCAATTGAACAAGGGATTGTGAAGCTTCCAGGATCAATCTTCTTTTGCGGGAGTTTGCTGAGTAGCAAGGCAGAGCATTCTTCACTTAAATTTACTAATTGCAATGATTCGATTTTTCTTTTGTGAGTAAGGAAGTCCCTCATAAATTTTGAATATTTAGGCATTTGGGTTAGGACTTCAACAAATGGAATATTGACATGCAATTGTTTTAGTAAATTTATGAATTTTGTGAATTGCTCATCGGTCTTTTGGCGAATTAACCGACCGGGGTATGGAACGGAGGATTCTTGGGGGGCTCTTGATTTGGTTTAGGAGCCGCCTCTTGTTCGGTCGTCGGTGGAGTCGCGGTTTGACTAGATCGGCTCTTTTCAACTGGGGGTAGCGGGGCCTCCTCGGGACCCACGGTGTGGTTTCTCAACGTAATGAGATGGACTTGTGCCTTTGGGTTGGTTTCGGTATTGCTGGGTAATGCGCCTTGTGGTCTCTCGGACATATTTTGAGCTAGTTGATTTATTTGTTTTTCAATGTTTTGAATACTAGCTTGTTGATTTCTAAAATTCGATTCCAATTGTTGAAATCGATCCGAGTTTTTCATTTCGGAGTCGGAGTGAGGCGAGATACAGTATCTTCAAGCCTGTCTCGTCCCCCTTGTTGTTGTTGAGATAAATTTTGTGACTCGTTTTTTGGTTGTTGAAAGTTTGTTCGTTGGTTTAGATTTTGTTGGTTACTACTATTGCCGGGTTCTCTCCAACCAAGGTTAGGGTGGTTACGCCATCCTTGGTTGTAGGTACCCGTTGGAGGACCTGACGGCCTAGGTCTATTATCAATGTAGTTTACCGATTCCGTTTGGTTATCGAATTCTTTCATATAACTCCAATTTTCATGTGGCCCACCACACCCCTCGCAAGCCATAACCGCAGCCGTTTTTACCATATCTAACTTTTTGATTTTTGAAGAAAGGGCTTTGATTTGGGCTTGCAAGGAAGTGCTCTCATCAACCTTATGGGCGCCCGCGGCAATAGATTTGTTGCCTCGGGGAGTGTGCCACTGAAAATTGGTTTGAGCAATTTCCTCGATTTGATTATAAATTTCATTTGGGCGACGATTACCTAAGAGTCCCCCGGAGCTAGAGTCAAGTGTTTGTCTTGTGTGTGGCAACAATCCATTGTAGAAAGTGGAAACTTGTTGCCATACTGCAAGACCATGATGAGGACACTTTCTCAGTAGCTCCTTGAACCTTTCCCAAGTTTCATATAAGGATTCCCCGTCCTCTTGTGAATATGTATTATTTTCAGTCATTAATTTAGCCGTTTTAGCAGGAGGGAAATACTTATATAAAAACTTTTGGGCCAGTTCATCCCAGGTGTTTACCGAGCCAACTGGGAGGGTATTAAGCCAAGCCTTAGCTCGGTCTTTTAGTGAAAATGGAAACATTCGAAGGCGAATGGCGTCATTTGATGCTCCATTGATCCGAAACGTATCACATATTTCTAGGAAGTTAGTGATATGCAAATGGGGATCTTCGTCCGCAAGCCCATGGAAGGTTGCGGAGTTTTGGAGCATTTGTATCAAATGCGGTCGAAGTTCGAAGTTATTGGCCTCGACATTCGGTGCATTGATAGCGGTGCCAATATTACCCACGGTGGGTCGTAGGTAATCCATAAGAGTACGTTGATCCGCCATTGAAAGTGGGTCCCCCGAAACTTTCTCTTGGTTTTTAGCTTTAAGTCTTTTTCTGAGAAAGCGTTCGGGTTCTTCTAGAGGTTCTTTTATGTCTCTACTAGAACTGGAGCTCATACACTACGTAGAAAGTTCAGATGTGGCGCTTGGGTTCCAAGTCCTGCAATAAAAACAGAAAAGAACGGTGGTCAGAAGGTTCACCACGGCCCCGTGCTCAGGTGAACACGGCCCGTGGTCGGAGATGCAGTAGTTGTTTTCCGGATCCCTGTTATTGGGGAGCTCGACACGGCCCCGTGCTGCACTGACACGGCCCCGTGTTCAACTCCCTGTAACTTGGAAAATAAAAACTGTTAGTAACAATGCTGAGCACGGCCCCGTGTCCGACCAGGCACGGCCCGTGCTGAGCTCTGCAGAAACTAAAAAATTTAAGAAAAATCCTAAAAAAATAGAAAAATAAGAAAAAAACGATTAGGCCGTTGATTCCTAACTTTTTTAAAATCCTCGTGTCCCCGGCAACGGCGCCAAAAACTTGATGCGAGTGAAGTGTCGTATAGTTTTTAATGTATATTTTAAACCCTTTAACACTTTTTAGCCAAGTTTTAAATTTATAAAACACGATATTTACTAACACTAAACACACATATGGGCAAGTGCACCCATCGTGAGCGTAGTATAGTGTTGGTAAGATACCGAAGTCGTCCAAGGACACAAGAGCTTTTAGTACCTGTTTATCCTCAACCTTAATCAAATCAAAAGTTTAGAAAAAGGTTTTTAAACTAGAAAAATAAAACTAACTAAAATGCTGAAAAATAAAATAAAATAAAAACAGATAGACAAGATGAATCACTTGGATCCGACTCGTGTTTAGTGTAACCTTTGATTATTTCCGCACTTTTGCAATTTTTAAGAGATTATCTTAGTTATTGTAGTAGGCCCCTCTTCTGAAGGTGACGTTACCCTCAACCCAGTTGTTTGAGTCAGCAAGGATACAATCCTAAAGGGTTGGATTATTGAAAGATAATTAATTAAGTTATTAATGCATATTGTGGTAGGCCCCTCTTCCGGAGGTGACGTTACCCTCGGCTAAGTAGTTTGAGTCAGCAGGGATACAGTCCTAAGTAGCCGGGTTAAAGTTTTAATAGTAGTTTACATATGAGGGGATCAAGGAGTTCGGACCCCCGCCATCCAATACCAGTGGGTATTGAAGGAGGTCCTACTAAAGTTGACCCAGGTCCATGCAGGATCTATACACTGAACAAGGCAAGACTCTTACCAAACCGTTCCCTTAACCCCCGACCATGTAGCCAACATACCTCCATATAGACCGTGGAGATATGAATGGTGAAAATCTTTTATATTATATAGGCAGTAAAATAATGCCAAGACACCACGGATAAACGATAAGGGAGACTCACCTTCAACATAAGAAACTAGTTATTAAAGTCATTAATACATAACCAAATAAAAAGTGCGAAAAGATTAAAAATAAAAAGTATTACACTAGACACTTGTCTTCACCAAGTGATGTAAGAGACTTAGGCAAACATGGCCTTTGATTGTCAAGAACTCTTACGATCAATCTTGGATCCCGAGACTACTACACACACTCTATGATGGATGATGGATGATGGTGGTGGATGATGGTGTTGTGGTGGTGGTGGAGTGTGGGTGAAGTGTGAGAGAGGTGGTTTGCCATGGGGATGGTTTGCAAATGAGCCAAGCACCCCTATTTATAGCCTGCACAGAAGCCCAGACACGGCCCCGTGTCCATTGGGCACGGCCCCGTGTCCACCCATCTTCTCTTTCTTCATTAATTGCAGTTTGTCTGCATTAGTTGACCACGCCCCCTTGTCCGCTGGGCCCGACCCCGTGTGCAGAAGCATATCTGTACTATCAAGATTTCCTCAGATTCTGCGAATCTTAGAGTTTACCACGGCCCCGTGTCTGCTGGGCACGCCCCAGTGGTGGGTGATAGAAGCTTTTACAACTTTGTCTTTTCTGCATACACTTGGGCACGCCCCCGTGCTCAGTGAGCACGGGGCATGTTCAACCTTCTGTTATATTGTTTTGCTTAGGAAGATGCTGTCGGGGGTCGGGCATGCCACGTTTATTCCTTTTCTTGTATTTTTGTTAGATTTAGCTATCTTTTTGCTTCTTTTGTTCATTTGAGCTCATTTAATCCTGAAAATACAAAAGGAAGACAAAAACACTCTTTTTCCAACATTAGTACTAAAAAAGGGTTAGTTTAATGCCACATTTGATGTAATTTATATGTTGTATTTTGCACACATCAGAAATCATACTACAAAAGGCTATTTTTTTAAAAGCTTATGATATAAACAAAACAAGTGTCATTAAGCCTACACCTAAGTGCACAATTTGTGGAAAAACCAACCATTTAACTCAACAGTGTGTGTATCTCAAAACTTTTGAGGTTAAGAGAAAAGAGTATGCATCAAAAACACTAGAGAGTCCACAAAAACCAACCCCCAAAAACAAACCCCCAAAAACAAACAGACTTTTGTGCCTGTCCAAACAGCTGTTACAAAACAGTTGAACAAAAACTTTGCTCCCAGAGAGGTTCAAGTGACAGATGCACCTCCTGCAAACCAGTTCCCAAGAGGACATGTCAACCATCATACCAAAAGGTCCCTCATGGTTATGAAGCCTACAAAAGAGAGTCCACAAAAACCAACCCCCAAAAACAAACAGACTTTTGTGCCTGTCCAAACAGCTGTTACAAAACAGTTGAACAAAAACTCTGCTCCCAGAGAGGTTCAAGTGACAGATGCACCTCCTGCAAACCAGTTCCCAAGAGGACATGGTCAACCATCATACCAAAAGGTCTCTCATGGTTATGAAGCCTACAAAAGCCCATCTAAACCCAAAATGAATAGGCATCCTTATGGTTATCATCATCATCTGACAGGAGATGGTCCATAATAGTGGTTACAAAAATCTGTTCAAAACCCTGATCTAACCACTGTTCATGCTCCTGGACTTGAGGCTGACCTATCTATGACCCCATCCAAATCCATCTTGGCTTTGGAGACCCACCTGAACTAATTTGTTACTTGATATGCAGGGAGCTTTTGCATGATTAGATAGTTTATGGTATGTAGATAGTGGAGGCTCCAGGCACATGGCAAGATGCAGAGCCCTACTCAAAGATTTCAAAAACAATGGAGGGGTGATATATCCTTTGGTAACAATTCAAAAGGGAAGGTATTGGAGTCAGCGACAGTGCAGGCTGGGAAACTCAAGTTTGAAAATGTCAATCTTATTGAAAATCTTAAATTTAACCTCCTTAGTGTTTCACAAATGAGTGACAAGGGCTATGGGTCATTCTTCACTAAGGAAACTTGTAAGATTTTTGGGCCAGAAGTGGTTGAAAAGATTGAAGAAATCATAGCCGGGAGTAAAACACAGCTTGTTGCTCAAAGGAGTGGCAATGTGTATGTGTTTGATATGTTAAAAGATAACCCAATGGCTGATGCTTGTCTGTTCTCAGCTGCCTCTACCAAAGAGATAGAGTTATGGCACAAGAGACTTGGGCACACAAATCTTAAGACTATCACCACATTCTCTAAACAAGGCCTTGTAAGTGGTCTCCCACAAAAACTTTTTACTTTTTCCGAGCATTGTGTTTCATGTTTAAAAGGTAAACATCATAAAAGCTCTTACTAGTCCATTGAAGAGTCCAAAACAACCAAGTGCTTACAAATGTTGCACATGGATTTGTTAGGCCCCGTAAAAATCATGAGTTTGAAAAAGAAAAGATGTTGTTTGGTCACTATTGATGATTTTTCTAGGTTTACATGGACTTACTTTTTAATTCTAAGGATGAGACTGCAAGTATCTTGCAAGACTTTGTTAAACAGGTTGAAAAGCAATTTGACTTGCTAGTAAAAGTCTTTTAGAAGTGATAATGGAACAGAGTTTAGCAACAAGGAGTTGGATGAGTTCTATGTGGCAATTGGGATTGTAAGGCAGTACAGCATCACAAGAACACCAGAACAAAATGGGGTGGTTGAAAGGAAAAATAGAACATTGATTGAAGCTGCCAGAACAATGCTTGTAGACTCAAGTTTACCCTTAACTTTTTGGGTAGAGTCTGTATATAACAACCCTCGAAAACGACTCTAAACGTTCCTAAAATACACCCCGTTATGTGAGAAACGGACCCGAATAACATTAATATTAATAAAAATATAGAAAAACAAGAAAAGCCCTTCACTCACGGGCCGCGACAGACGAAGGCAACACCTTCGCAGGGCGCGAGGCCCCATTCCTTGCCGGGCAGACAAACAAGCCACGTGGCCGACACGTGTCGAGACTACGCCATGACTCAGCAAACCTCAGTCCGACCTAGACTCCCTCGCGGGCCGCGAGGGAGAAACAGATATGCTTCGCGGGCCGCGACCCGCCTACGATCAATCTATAAAAGGGGATCGAATCAGCCATTTCAAATCGTTCATTTTTCTTAAATCCCTCTCAACTTCTGTAGGCTAAAGCTATAGCCAAATACCCCCTATAAAGCGTGCTGTAAGTATTATAACCCCGATTACGTATTCGTTACCCTGCTCGGTTGATCTAGAATTTCTGGAACGCATGTCAAGGCTCTGCCTAACTCAGTCGTAGGAATTCTGTCCCGTGTTACACCTGATTGATCTAGGAATCCATAATGCATGACAAGGCTTTGCCTGACTTAGCCATTAGAGTTCTGTATCGAGTTGTACGGTAAATGTGATTTAGGTTATTTTACTAACACGTGTGCATTGTGTAAATTTGTTATCAGGAGAAGCAACAGAAAGCTATAATATTACCAGGAAGCCTGTAGAAATACATAAGTCTATAAATGTGAGTACATCTTATTTTTGTAAACTGTTTTTACAAAACCTCAATTGTTTTAAATTATAATAACAGTGATTGAGTCTATGTATTCTACAATTACTGTCGGTATCTTGGGGTGTTGTATACATTACTTGTTACTACCCTGTGAGTAGTAGCATGACCACAAGTCAGGATTGACAGTACCGTGGGTGATAATTGGGTAGATATAAACATTGTAATCGCTCTCAATAATGTGAAGTCATAAAACTGTTTTGATTAAACGAGGATGCACTCACCAGTATTTCTTGCTGATAAAATGTTCTTAAAACGTGTTTCAGGTAACAAAATGTGAAAGCCAATAGAAGCCAGCTGGAAAGCATTGAAGGCTTAGAAAAATGGCTATAAAAGTTACCTAAATAAAAAGGAAATCATATTTTCAATAATTAGGGTTTACCCCTATAAATATGTTACAAATGAAAATCGGGTTTTGTCCCACTTGTTTATTGTAAATATATTATTAGCAAAACTTGGGTTTTATCCCATTTATCTATCTTAAACATTTTGGTGTTTAACTCTGATAAAAATATTTCCTAACTACGGTCCTGATGAAACTTTCTGCTGCCAAATTAATAAACACCGATACCATCTGACTGGTTCGCGGCTTCCCATCCTTGGGTGGGGTCAGGGGCTGTGACAGAAGATGGTATCAGAGCTAAGCCACTTGTTTAAGCCATTTAGGTGTTCTTCTAATACCTAAACCTTAAATTGGTACATTATGTGTTATCGTGTGAACATAAAATCTTAATATGTCTATTATGATTTTTATGTCATTTAAGGAATTTTGAATTCCTAATATGTGTTACCACTATCTGTATCTTACAGTTATGATACTTTTAAAATTATACATATATATATGTGTGTGTATATATATATATGTGATATATTAATAAATGTTATGCCTAATCAATTTTTGTAATATATTATTTGTATCATATCCATATGAATATAATTCAATATAAATTTTATAACATTATAATAATATTATGATATTAACATTTAATATCTTAATCAAAAATATTAATATAAGATAAATTCAGGTATGATATTTTTGAAATATCATAACATTAAATATCATTCGATCCAATTAGTATGTTTTATGATATAACCTAAAATTTTACTCAACTTAAACATGTATATTTTTGTCAGGATTTTGACAGAACATATAATTATATTAAGTTTTGTTAAGATAATATCTTAGCATACTTAAAACATGTTTATTGTTTAATACAATATTACAACATAATTTTCATAATGATACTATGAAAATATTATATATTATATGTATGCTTTTGTTATATTATATAAGTACATGTACATTTACATACACATGGAAAGCGTGCGAAAATATATAAGTATTTTATATTTTATAACCTGTATTAATGAAACCAATGATATTTCCTACATAAAGTAGAAATAAGTACAAAAACATTTAGTACTATATAATTATATGGCTTAAAATATATGTACGTAACACATATATATCAAAAAGAAATAGTTTAAGAATTTTTACCATTTAATAGTTCCACTTATCCCTTAAATTATATTTGAGTTAATTGTATATATATATATATTCTAAATACAGGAATACTACTTCATTACTTAATATATTAAAGGTTAAATTTAGAAACGCCAAACTTTGTATTTGTATTATCTATTATAATACTTCTTTGAATAAATAAATACGATAAATTAAGAATCAAGTCCTAATATTTTCAACCAATATGCTTCAACCCTCTGGTTAAAATTATTCTAATGAATCCATAAGGGTTATATATTTTGATTTAATTTATTTCTTTTAGTTATTCACCTTTTTATTTCAAAATATATTATGTTCAATAAATTTAACAGAAATTTATTTTGTTACTATAAAAGAATGAATAAAGTTACAGAAATAAGCAAGATAATTAATACCATCAGTTATATAATTGGATTTTTATCAAAATAATTTAGTACTATATATATATATATATCCTACCGGAAATTTGAAATTTTATATACGTTTGCATACACAGGACAAGATTTCTGAATAGTATACACAATATAATAATCAAATACCTTCTGTAGAAAAATAAGCTTTTATATAAGCAGAAGAAACAAACCTATATGAATCTATTCTGATGATTTCTTAACCAATATCCGCATTTAACCCAAAAGAAACCTTAAGGATATATGTACTAGCACAAACTCTAAAAAGAACAATCTAGGATCTAATACAATACCTTTACTTCCAGCCACAGTCACAACCACAGTTTCCACCAAACATCCCGAATGTTTATCCAGCCATGAGCCCTGAAAATATAAGCTAAGTTAAGAAAATATAAGCCATTATTAGTGAAACACCGAGCCCGTAATCTAGAATAAAAGCTCGCTTGCAACTACAATAAGAGGAAACAACACATAATATATATATATATATATATATACTATCCTTATATTTTGATAAAATATATAATGAAAGTAAATGCTAAAATATAATATGTGTATATATATATATATATCAACGTATCATACTGATAGGTATGATTATAATTATGCTAATGTAATATGAACAACAAAATTTGTTTGAATAATTGTTTACTTGTGAGATATTAATATCTGAAAATGTTTGCAATTCAGATATCAAAGGATATAGCATGTAATCAGGAAATTCAGGCTAGTAATGAAAATTCTTTGGATATAAGTACTATAGAAAATATAATAGCTCAAGAAATATCTAATGCTATACCTTCAATCATTGAAGCTATAAAAAAATTCTATGCCTATAAACGAGAATCCTACTACACACTGTAAGCATACCCATCACTTCAAACCTAGCCCTAGTATCAATGGAAGCCATGAAATTCATACCAAAACTCCATCCTACAAATGAAAGAAAACCACAACTTATAGTTATTCTTATAAGGAATTCCGCTCTGACAAATCATATAAGAACAAAGGAATGGAACCAGCAATCGTGCAACCTACCTGCAACAACTATAAGCGTTCAAGAAGACGCCATTCTAGGAAGACAAACCACTGTAACTTCTGCAAGAAGACTGGATATACTGAGGAAGAATGTAGGAGGAAAACTAACATCTGTTTCAAATGCGGAGAACCAGGTCACATCCGTCCCTACTGCCCGAGACTATCTAAGGCACCCGACAACAAGGCTAAGATCACAAATGAATCTAAGGAAAACGCATGAAGGCAACGACAAACTCTAATATAAATGCCCCTATGTTTTGTCTGTACTAAAGTATTAGTTAGCTTTTGGTTTCAATCAAAGTTTTATAAATAAAAGTTCCTTATATATATTTTTCTTTCATAAAGCCAACACTCATTTGTCTCATCTCTTGACAAATTCATATGTTGCACGTGCATTGCTTGTTATGCATGTGATTTCATTTAAAAAAAAGATCTTTTATTCATGAGTTCGGATCTTATTTTGTTATACTCATTTTTGACAATCCATATGATTGCAAAAACGTTGATTTTTGATATCAAGTCAACAGATTTCTTGGAAAACTCCTTTTCTTTTCAAAGACACTTACCGGATTCCCATTGAAACCATTTCTTGTCAAATACATATATCCATAGTTGGAATATGTCCAAACCAAGCTCAAATTGTTTGAACTTGTTCACAATATATATTCAATTCCCATATGATGATTCAAGATCATCATATTCAAGGTAATCTCAACTAACCTTTCATTTTTTTTGAATCATATTAGACTTGTTTAGAATCTTCAACTCCAATAAATCATTTGTTAAATCACGACACCTTGCGGTGGCGTTTTTCTTTGAAATTTGAACTCATTTCATTTTCACACATAAGGTACGGATTTATCTATCTTCAGCTGATTCATTTTTCTAAACCAGTCTTAATACAATTATATGTTAAGAGAAGGGTACATAAATTCATATTATATTCCTATGTACCTCCGACATTCTTTTACTTCTTTTTGAAAATCCTATATTTGAATGTCCCTATTTACTTCATTGAAACTTTCTGTTAATTTCAAGAACGGTGAATTCGTTCGGTCACCGTAATCATTGAATTCTTTCAATCATTACAAGCACCTTGCGGTGTCTATATAAATTTGTGGCCTAAGCTATTCGTGATTTTAAATTCCACAAAATTCATGCAACCTCCATATGTTTTTCAATTTACTCATCATTCAAGTAGTCTTGATACAACTACGTATCAGGACAATGATACACTATATTCTATTGTATTTTCGGTGTATCCCTGCCATTCGAATAAATGACATTGATTTCTGGTTTGGTTGTTGACAAATCATTTTTCATACTTCTATTTTCAAATTGAGATTTGTGATTCAGAGTCTTCCTCAATTAACAATCAAAGTAAGTTCTCTTTTGACATCCAATCCTACTAAAAAGTCATTGCATTTCATGCCTATCAAATCTATCTTTTGATTTGTGAAACTCAGTCACCTTGATGATTGTATCATTTCATCTCGTTCAGTTAACATCGATTCTTGAAACAAATTTTATTGAAACCATTGCATTCCAATCATCCTATGCTATCTTTATATGTTTATCTTTTAATTCTATCTCAAACACCTTGGTATACTATTTTTATTAACTTAAAGATGGGACGTAAACCCAAGAAGATATCTTAGCCCAAATTTCGAGGACGAGATTTAAAACAAGGTGGGGAGGATATAACAACCCTCGAAAATGACCCTAAACGTTCCTAAAATACACCCCGTATGTGAGAAACGGACCCGAATAACATTAATATTAATAAAAATATAGAAAAACAAGAAAAGCCCTTCACTCGCGGGCAACAACAGACGAAGGAAACACCTTCGTGGGGCGCGAGGCCCCAATCCTTTCTGGGCACTCAAACAAGCCACTTGGCTGACACATGTCGAGATTACGCCATGCCTCAGCAAACCTCAGACATACCTAGAATCCCTCGTGGGCCGCGAGGGAGAAACACATATGCTTCGCAGGCCGCGACCCGCCTACGATCAGGCTATAAAAGGGGATCGAATCAGCCATTTCAAATCGTTCATTTTTCTTAAATCTCTCTCAACTTCTGTAAGCTAAAGCTATAGCCAAATACCCCCTATAAAGCAAAGTTCTGCATTGTTGTAAGTATTATAACCCCGATCACGTATTCGTTACCCTGCTTGGTTGATCTAGAATTTCTGGAACGCATGTCAAGGCTCTACCTGACTCAGTCATTGGAATCCTATCCCGTGTTACACCCTATTGATCTAGGACTCCGTAATACATGTCAAGGCTTTGCCTGACTTAGCCATGGGAGTTCTGTCTCGAGTTGTACGATAAATGTGATTTAGATTATTTTACTAACACGTGGGCATTGTTTAAATTTATAATCAGGAGAAGCAACAAAAAGCTATAATATTACCAGGAAGCCTGTAGAAATACATAAGTCTACAAATGTGAGTACATCTTATTTTTGTAAACTGTTTTTACAAAACCTCAATTGTTTTAAATTATAATAACAGTGATTGAGTCTATGTATTCTACAATTACTGTCGGTATGTTGGGGTGTGTAAGACCCACCTTAAAATATCAGAATTTATAATATTTAACAAGCATTTATTATAAAAAACTTTGTTGGGTTTACAATCATACATGATCAAAATATTTGAGTTATCATTCTAAGTAGTTTAAACATTCAATGCAATTCTTATTATTTACATATTAATTTAAACAAAATAAATCAATGCGGAAGCTTGTTCGGAGTGTTCGGTTTTTGAAAGACGCTTGATCTTCATCCGGAAATCTTGTGAGCATTCACCTAATGTCAAAACCACATAAACTGTTAGTTTTGACAACTTTTAAATACGAGAATCAAGTCCTACGGCCCAACAATGGAAATAAAAGAAAATTTCTGAAATATAGATCGGTCGCGCCCCGCGACCGTTTTCGTCTCAGTTTTCACGGCCCGCGACAAGTGTCGAGTCGTGCGACCAGCTTATTAATTCGCCGTCGCGTAACGCGACGACCTATTTTTCACAGCAGGTTTGTTTGTTTGAGCTGCAAATGCCCAGCTCCGAGTTTTAACCAAATTCTAACTTTAAAATTTCATAACTTTAGTTCTACATGTCCGTTTCGCGTGATTCTTTGTCCCACGCTACCATAATTCAATTCTTCATCATATGGAGTTTTAATTCAACATTCAAACTAATAAAATTCCAAATTTTTAAGCATTCGACTTATTATTCAAAATCAACATTTTGATCCGTTTGTATTTGAAACCAACTTGTATTTTTTTAAACAACCAAATACATACCTCAATGTATTTAACTCAAGATCTCTAGCTCAGATTTATAATTCTTATGAATTATGCTATTAGTACGCAAGTTATGCGCATAAATCTGTTTTTAGACATTCGACCCACGAATGTCATTACCTATAATTTTTATACATATCTAAGGACTACATAATCATAATACATTTCCTAGACAACCCCTAAGGGTCGTTTGCCCGAGTTATCCCTCAAGGGTTTTTTGGTCAGATTTATGTCCTTCATTTTACGGCGAGAGACCGTCACTGTCTATTTGACCAAAAAATTACACTTTTAACTATAATTTCAGTTAAGCGTACCTGGCTCGGGTTATAGAATTAACCCGTTTAATTAGCTTTTGCTTTTAAACTTGCTAATTTAAAGCAACGCAAGCCATAAATTAATTCCTGTGATCGCAAAACTCAACAAACGGTCATCAGTTATTTTTGTCAAATGGTATTAACACACCATTTGACCCGTTTAGTCGAAATGACCAATTGTTATTATGAGAGGATATCTAGTTACCATCTCGCCCTTTTTTACCCATTCCGGTTTTCTCCTTGAACTCTTTTTTTTTACTTAAAGACTGTTTCTTGTCTTGTTTGACCCGTTATGACTTTCGCCATATGATATCTATTTGAATCTCTTTTCCCATCCGTCCACTCATGTCCGGATTACCTTTTTACCATTTTTCATGGTTTCTTACCATTTCTCACTTGTTCCGACTCACATTATTTCGTGCCGGAACATCATATTTCAATTACTTAATAAAGTTCATATACAATACTTGCAAGTAAGTATTTCGTAAATAATATAAAGGGGCGTAAGCTTACTTACCTTGCATCCGAAACACGCTTTTCCTTCACACTTGATTCCTTTGACCCGCTTCCTTTCCAAGCCTCCACCTAGCTTGTCAAGCGTCAAACTATAATCATAATTCGTAAGACGGTTAGATTAGTCATTATCACATACGACTATTCCATCTTATGAATTCTATGTCGAATCTACTATTCGACTTCATCATTGGTTGATATGACTTATAAAAGTCATTTACCCTTAATCATACAAAAATGCAAATTTACATTCAGTAACTCACTTAGGCAGGTTCATATCACTGAAAATAGGCTGTTTTTGGTGACCTGTTTACAGGTCTTCAAAAATTATGATTTTTTTTATGTGACGTACCTCTCGGAGGGTTAGGCCTTGTGTTAGAATTTCAAGATCTAAATCTTTACCAAAAATTCGTAAAAATTCATTTACTAAGCTGCAATCAGATTCGTCACTTCTGACTGCAGCTTACGAAAAAATTCATCAAAAATTTCTCGTTTATCCGATTGAAGAAATTCCAATTGGGGATTTTTGTAATCACTTAAAGATATCTACAGTAAAAATTTGTGATCATAACCAAATTCCTAAATTGAGTTATGACATTCGTAATGGGCTGCAAATTCTGCCAGAAAACGCAGCTTGAACCTTTGATACGGAAAAATTCATAAAACGCTCAGTTTTCGTCGAAAAAATGCAATTCTAGTGGGGTTTTAAAGATATTTCCTGGAATTACATTTTAGACTCAAGAAACACATGTTCTTGTAACGTTTTGTCCACGTTACAGCCAATACAAGTCGGCTGTAAATTCTGATCAGAAGCTGTTTGAATTCAACTTTCAATTAAAACATGTTTATGACATTATAACATTATTTTTTTGCAATCAAAACCCTAAAAACATCACATACACGAATTTAGCATCAACAAATCTGAATTTACTTCATGGAACTCAAATTACACTAGAATAATAATCATAATCCTAGTGTTTGACATGTTTCTACAAAACCCACTAAGCACCTATATTGGTGATTATGGATTTTCATAGTGATGAACATAATTGAACAAACTAATGGCTAGGGTATATTCATAGACATGATTTTAACCCAAATTCACCTAAACAACTATCATGCAAGCTCAATTTTGAATCAAAAGTGTTCATCCAAAATTTTAGATTGAACCAAATAGTGAAATTTTTACATACCTTATGATCCCTTTACTGAGGAGATCACTAATCTATGCTTGGATTTCGATTTGGAATCGATTTGAGCCTTCAATTTGATCAATTAGCAAGAACTAGGGTTGGAGGTGAGATTGGTCGCCCTCCAGTGTTTTGTTCGATCCAGACACACACAAGTGTGTGTTTGGAATTTTAATTTTTTTGTTTTAATTAAAACTAGTTTAACTTTTAACACCTTTAGCCCCTCTAATTCACCCAAGTTACATAGAGTGTATTTTAACCAACTTCTTTATTACTACAAGACTTATAATTAACTTGGTTATTTATTTCCTAGTTATTTTATCTTGTTAATAACCGTTGTTTAATAAATATTAACACCTATATATTTTTCGGGTTTTACCTAACCAGTTTCACTTTAAGTCTCGTTAACTCGGTCCTTTTATATACTTTGTTTTGTCAAAGTATTTATCCTCCTTTTTATTAATATTAGATTTGTTTATTTAAATCCTAATATTTACCGGGTAAATTTTCACCGCTAACGGTATTTTACCCGTCGTCAATATTAACGTGGTTCGATTACCGAACCCGTTTTTAGGGTGTTACAAGTCTACCCCCCTTAAAGAGGTTTCGTCCCCGAAACCTTATTTACGTAGCTCATGAATTTAGACTAAACGAACTTAGTTTCGTTTTTAAGGCATTCAATTATTCTTTTCGTTCTAACGTTTTCACTTATATCGATGCGCACGTCTTTCATGTGTAAGGCCTCGCGGGCCGTTACTTTCAGCATTTATCCTTTATCTTTCTTGACCGAGTTGTCACTTGACCACTTAGACTCATCAGTCTGTTAACATGTTTATCCCACGCTTGTCTTATATTAACAAGCGCTTTGTATTTGTCATGACATTTTCTCAACCATGAATAGTTCCTCCGGCTAGACTATTTAGTCGCCGTCACTTCATACCTCGTCATCTGGGTATACTATTTTGCCATCTCTAGCCTTATGTGTGTTTAAGATTTTCTAAATCCCGTCATGTTACATATGTTTGTTAAAAAGCTGCTTTTGACTAAAAAACTAAATTTTTATTTTACGTTTTCTCTGTCTTATGTCTTTTCCTCATGTCTAGGAATTTCCGTCTAAGTTTTATTCCTGACCGTTGGAGAATTGTAACCAGTTTTCCACGCTTTATCCAAGTGACCCGCAGGTTCTTTTACTTAGCCTCGTAAGCTTTTTCTTTAGATTTTCACCTTTTTAAGGTGAGAACCCCAACAATTCGTTTCTTTCTATTTGTGACCCGAAGGTCTTTTTGGTCCCGTAGACCTTAGTATCATTTATAATCTCGTAAGTTATGATAATCCCGTAGATCATCTTTTATTCAAGTCTTTATTCAAAGGTATATACACTTATACTTGTATATGGCGTTAAGGCACCCTTTTTATGTTCAAAATCATTTATTTTCGCTTTTGTATTTCCTTTGACTTTGACCGTAGTCTAAGGCTACATTTGTTTTCTTTCGGACAAATTTTTCCAACTTTATGACTTCTTAAGTCACTCACACGTCGGTTTATTCTACGCTTACCATTATCTGGTTATCACCTATATTTCTTTGCAACCCTCTACCCGAGTTCTTTTACCTTAAGGTTTTTAGCGCCCATAACCCCTTGCATAGGTTTATTAATATTTCGTGCTTTTTATTTATTCGGTTCGCGCTTACTTACATTAGCAAGCATTGTTATTTATTTATTTCGTTTGACTTGTTCGTGTGAGATTTTATCACTTATGGATGTCAAACTTCATTCTTTGTTCGACCCGTTCAACTTTAAAATGGTTGAACATAATTTATCAAAATTTCTATTTACATCATCTTGTCGTCTTTTAGTCATGACTCAAAACCCGAGTCTTTTGACTTTCCATCCGAGTTTCCGCTTCTCGTTATTATTGCAACCCATCCGGTATGCATTAAGATTTCGCTTCAATTTATTTGGTCGTCTTAGCAAAATCAATCGCTTTTATTCGACCATGTCTTTTATTCTTTATGTGACCATCCTTGGCGGCCTTATAATTTATGAGTGACGATTATCATCGTCATCCGTTCCTTACTACAACCAAGCTAACGACCTTGATTGTCTTTTCGTGTGGGCAACACCTTTGTTTTTATGACCCTGCGGGTCATCTATACTTTGGTTTTACTTGCCCCTTTTGTCAACCCTGGCTCTTTCGTCCAAAATGATTTATTTTCGTGAATGTTTTTTCTTAGGTCATTTATTTATGTCATCGTTTACATTAAGCTTTGTCCCTTCTCTCGGGCTCATTATCCTAATGTAATACGCTTTCGTCACCCGGCTGTGCATTTACATTATTATCAAGTATTTTGCTCATTTGATTCCTTTGGGTACTTTTAATTTGTCCCACTCACCCCGTCCTTACTACATCGGATGTAAGTATGTCCATCATAAAAGTTCATGGTACCACGTGTTCACTACTTACTTGGCCAGAGTAAGCGATCAACACCTGATATGCATGACCTTTTATAATTTTCACATTACACCCCATGTAAGTAACGCCTCTATTTAGTTTCCTTGGAAATAATATCCTGGATAGGTATTCTATTTTGGTTTTTCCAAGTTTTTAATTTATATATGCAACGGTCAGTTTCTATGTATTTGTTGCATATTACTATTCGTGCAATAAATTTAAAAACTGCACATGGTAATGCTTGCCCTAACGGGCTTCTCTTGCCATTAGCCTTGTTCGCGATCGCTAAGCGATTTAGGTCCTTGGTGAGCATGTTCTACTTGTCATACTTTGGACCGTTCCTCCATCAAATCCGCATTTTGTTAGACTCCCGCTATCTTTAGATGGGAGTTTTCTTCAACTAAAACATTTACAAGAGTTAATAATATCAACTTCAACAATCGCCCGTATTATAATACAAGGCTTTTCTACTATACGCATCAACGCGCGTAATTTCGTCAACTATATTTTTCATTTAATTGAGGTAACGTGTATTACATGATAACCCTATGTGTTGTTCACAACACTTTAATTATGTTAACCGTTAATATACATGTACTTACCGGATTTGCGATCAAGCCTCGAACCGAACACTTTATTCTTTTAACCTTGAGCTCTGATTACCAACTTGTAAGACCCACCTTAAAATAACAGAATTTATAATATTTAACACGCATTTATTACAAAAATGCGAGCTTACAAAAAACTTTGTTGGGTTTACAATCATACATGATCAAAATATTTGAATTATCATTCTAACTAGTTTAAACATTCAAATGCAATTCTTATTATTTACATATTAATTTAAACAAAATAAATCAATGCGGAAGCTTGTTCAGAGTGTTCGGTTCTTGAAAGACGCTTGATCTTCATCCGGAAATCTTGTGAGCATTCACCTAATGCCAAAACCACATAAACTGTTAGTTTTGAAAACTTTTAAATACGTATAATCAAGTCCTACGGCCCAACAATTGAAAGAAAAGAAAATTTCTGAAATATAGATCGGTCACAGCCCGCGACAAGTGTCGCGTCGCGCGACCAGTTTATTAATTCGCCGTCGCGTAACGCGACGACCTATTTTTCGCAGCAGGTTTATTTGTTTAAGCTGCAAATGCCCGGCTCCGAGTTTTAATCAAATTCTAACTTTAAAATTTCATAACTTTAGTTCTACATGTCCGTTTCGCGTGATTATTTTTCCCACGCGACCGTAATTAAATTATTCATCATATGGAGTTATAATTCAACTTTCAAACTAATAAAATTCCAAATTTTTAAGCATTCGACTTATTATTCAAAATCAACATTTTGACCCGTTTGTATTTGAAACCAGCAACTTGTTTTTTTTAAACAACCAAATACATACTTCAATGTATTCAACTCAAGATCTCTAGCTCGGGTTTATAACTCTTATGAATTATGCTATTAGTACGCAAGCTATGCGCATAAATCCGTTTTTAGACATTTGACCCACGAATGTTATTACCTATAATCTTTATATATATCTAAGGACTACATAATCATAATACAAGTTCCTAGACAACCCCTAAGGGTTGTTTGCCCGACTTACCCCTCAAGGACTTTTTTGTCAGATTTATGTCCTTCATTTTACGGCGAGGGACCGTCACTGTCTATTTGACCAAAAAATTACACTTTTAACTATAAATTCAGTTAAGCGTACCTGGCTCGGGTTATATGTAACACCCCGAAAATAGCTTTTGGTAATTAAACTACGTTGGTACTAAAAGACGGGTAAATTACCGTAGGGGTAAAAGTAACCCGGTGAATATTAGGATATCTTGACATAATAAGAACCAACAATGGTTAAAATACCCTTTATAAAAATTGGGTAAAGTTGAGGGACTAAACATGGACAAAGGAATTAAAGTTTTAATTAAAACAATTATTAAACACAAAACACACACATATATGTGTGTGTTCTGCGATCCCAACCAGAGCCAGGAGAGCTCTTATGCTCAAAACCCTAATGTGCAAGAGTTGATCAAATCAAGAGGGCAAATCAAGACTAAATCGAAAACCAAGCTAAGATTAGTGATCACTCGGGCTAGATGATCACAAGGTATGTCGAATTCCATCTTTTGGTGATGTTTTGAATTCATGGTGAATTATCATAAACGAAATTATTGCTTGCATGTTTGATGTAAGAGTGAAATTAGGATAAATCCATGTCTAGAAATAAACCCTAGACAAGTATATATTGAAATCATGCTTAGCTCAACTAAATTCAGATTTTGTTGATACTAAATTCATGTATGAGATGTTTTTAGGGTTTTGATTGCTAAAAAATAGTGTTATGATGTCAAGAACATGCTTTAATTGAAAGCTGAATTCAAACAGCTCCTGATCAGAATTTACAGCCGATTTGTATTGGCTGTAACCTGGACAAAACTTGACAAAAACATGTGTTTCTTGAGTCTAAAATGTAATTCCAGGAAATATATTTAAAACCCCACTGGAATCGCATTTTTTCGACGGAAATTGAGCGTTTTATGAATTTTTCCGTATCGAAGGTTCAAGCTGCTTTTTCTGGCAGAATTTGCAGCCCATTACGAATGTCATAACTCAATTTAGGTATTTAGTTATGATCTCAAATTTTTACTGTAGATAGTTTTAAGCGATTAAAATAATCGACAATTGGAATTTCGTCAATCGGATAAACGATGAATTTTAAATGAATTTTTACATAAGCTGCAGTCAGAAATGACGAATCTGATTGCAGCTTAGTAAATGAATTTTTACGAATTTTTGGTAAAGAGTTAGATCTTTAAATTTTAACACAAGGCCTAACCCTCCGAGGGGTATGCCACATAAAAAATCATAATTTTTGAAGACTTGTAAACAGGTTAAACAAGTCACCAAAAACAGCCCATTTTCAGTGATATGAAATGCCTAAAAGAGGGCTAAATATCAAAATTCTGAAGAAAAAAAAAACGCATATTAAAATGATGAGATTAATTATGCGTTAAAAACTTATAAAAAGGGTTCTAAAACGATTGTGAATTGAACTCTTTAGGCAAGGAATCCGGATCGTCAAGTTGACAAGCCGGTGGAGAATTTTGAAAAGGATGCTTAAAAGGTACGTAACTACGGTTTCGTTACGTTATGCTTGATTACGTATTTTCACTAGTAGACTTGAAATTAGCGTAATATATGAAATTGGTATTTAGTTGAAGTGACGAAGATCACTAGGTAAATAAACGGGTCGAACAATGGTTGAATTTGTAGTGTCGAAATGACTTAAACGTCACTCATTAAATTTGAGTTGTAAAAGCATAAGCCATGGAATGGACGTGATACGCTAAGGTTGACAAGCCTCGGGAATGGATAATTATGGTTAGAAAACAATGTTGATGAATTATGAAGGTTTACACTATGTTATTTATTTATCCTAGTTAGTTGTATTGGAAATTAACCAAACAAGAAAACCCGTTAAGTCACGGAAGTGACAAAGTGCTTAGACAAATAAAATGAGTCAAAACATGTGTTAGAAATAGAGTTTGGAAGTAAAACGACTATACGGTGTAAACCGGAGTTAGTCATATAGATTAGACGGTTATAAATATCAACTCATAGAGTTTCATGGTTCTTTAGACCAAACGGCTCAAAAGGTGAAATTATCACCCTTTGACAATATCGACTAATGGTTTGTTGGGTTATATGTTTATAGGAATAAATATCAGACGGATATGTACATCACTATTGCTTAGCGGCTACTAAGGCAAGGTATCGAAACGGGTCAATATATTGATCCTAGTCAGGTATGTATAATGATTCAACTCATCATGTAGAGCTTGAGTTTCTATAAGAGTAGGCAAGGTTAAAATATAGATATTTGGTTATCTTATAGGTAAACCGAATAAATTGAGTTATGATTATGGTGTTTTAGAAACATATTGGTTTCTAAACAAGACTATAGTTAAAAGGTCGGATTTTTGGGTCAAACAAGTATTTAAAAGTCCTTCGTAGTAAAAGAAGGATGAAAATTGACCAAAATGCCCTTGTAAGCTATTTCAAGCGAACGACCCTTAAAGGTGGGTCGGAAACAAGTTTTATGATTAAATAAATACTCGGAATAAGTATAGAAAGTGAAAGATGTAGATTCTTGGGTCGAATGACTTTATAAGAGTCTTTGACGTAAAACGATAATCCGAGGGGTAAAAGTAGGAACATATAGATATCCACATTAAATCCACCACACATATAGTTGTGGTGGAAGATTACCTGATAAGAAATGTAGGAATATGATGCTAGAAATGAATGAAAGCGATTTTAAGCTTTAAAGCGCTTAAATACCCTTAATGGGTCAAAATAAGCACTTGAGCGTAAACGGGTTTTAATTAAGTAAGAAACCCGTGATTTATGATTAATATTATAGGAGATATTGAAATTATGAATCTCATGAGTTTATAGATCAAATAAACATGTTTGTTTGATAAAATCACGAACGGGTCAAAATTTGGTAAAAAGGGTAATAAGTCGAAGACTTAAAAGTCTGAAATTTTGTTAATGCGAATGTTGGATTTTAACTCCATAAGATGGAGAATTAAATTACGAGCACGTAGGAAAAAGAATCGGGTAAAACGGATTAAACGAGAGAGTTATGCTCGTTTACGTGAAATCGTGTTATGCTGGGAATATGCAACACCAGCAACACACTTTCTGTCCAATTGGGACCGTGGCGTCGCGCCACGGCCAAGGCCTTCTGCCGTCGAGCGCGGCGACGGCCTAAAATGCTGAAAATTATGTTTATTTTGTTTATTTCGATTATTTGACCCAATTACCTTGTTGTACTTGTTATTTAACTATCAAAACTGACTTCTAAGTTGGTTTTGATCATAGGTGAATGTCGAGAGCCCCGGATGAAGATCGAGCGACGAGCAAGAATCGAACACACGCTAAATGAAACTTCCGCGACAAATCTTGATTTGTTTTGTTATAAGTGAATTATGTAAACACTTACAAATATATCTTTTAAATGTTGTAAACATATGGGAATGTGGGTATGACAAGTTTTTGTAAAGTCACATTTTAAAAGAATAAAATGTGTATCTTATTATTAAAATCTTGATTAATTGAGTCGGGCGTTACAAGTTGGTATCAGAGCTCAAGGTTAAAAAGAATAAAGTTTGTTCGGTTCGAGGCTTGATCGCAAATCTGGTAAGTACGTGTATATCAATGGTTTAGTATGATTAAAGTGTTGAGAACAACACATATGGTTATCATGTAATACACGTTACACCAATAAAATCGATATAGAGTAGATATAGTCAACGAAATTATACGCGTTGATGCGTATAGTAGAAAAGCCTTGTATTATAATACGGGCATCCATTAATGTAGAAATTACTAACTGTTGTAAATGTTTTAATTGAAGGACACTCGCATCTGAAGATAGCGAGAGTTTAGCAAATTGCGGATATGATGGTGGAACGATCCGAGGTATGACAAGCAGAGCATACTCATCAAGGACCTAAATCGCGTGACGATCGCGAACAAGGTTAACAACACAAAAAGCCCGTTAGGGCAAGCATTTACAGGTGCGCATTTTAAATTATTACTTGAATAGTAATATGCAACAAATACGTAGAGATTGAAAGTTGCATATGTAGATTAAAAACTTGGAAAAACCCATATAGAAAATCTATCCGGGATATTTTTTCCAAGAGAAACAAATAGAGGCATTACTTACATGGGGTGTAATGTGAAAATTATAAAAAGGTCATGTATACCAGGTATTGATCGCTTACTCTGGCCAAGTAAGTGGTGAGCACGTGGTACCATGAACTTTTTATGATGGACATGCTTACATCCAATGTAGTAAGGACGGGGTGAGTGGGATAAATTAAAAAGTACCCAAATGAATCAGATAAGAAAAATATTTGATGATAAGGTAAACGCACAGCCGAGTGACGGAAGCGTATTATATTAGGATAATGAGCCCGAGTGAAGGGACAAAGAAACATGTAAAATGATTAAAGTACGCACTAGGAGGGGGTGTACTTACACTCGAACCCGGAGAATGCAAACATGTAAAACGATTAAGGTATGCTCTGGGAGGGGGTGTACTTACACTCGAACCCGGAGAATGCAAACATGTAAAATGATTAAAGTACGCACTGGGAGGGGGTGTACTTACACTCGAACCCGGAGAATGCAAACATGTAAAACGATTAAGGTATGCACTGGGAGGGGGTGTACTTACACTCGAACCCGGAGAATACAAACATGTAAAATGATTTGGATATGCATTGGGAGGCAGTGTACTTACACTCAAACCCGAAAAATGCAAATATGCCTCTTAACGGGCCGTTTTTTTTTTTTTTTTTGTAAAAACGTCAAACTTGAGGACAAAGTCGGAATATAAAAATGAAGCGAGGTCTTAATGCGTACCGGGAGGGTTGCAATAATAACGACTTCGGTAAAACACCCGGATAATGGGTAAGAATTAAACACATGCGTAGTCCGAGAAACGGGAACTCGGATGGAAAGTTAAAAGACTCGGGTTTTGAGTCATAACTAAAAGACGACAAGATAATGTAAATAGAAATTTTGAATAAATTATGTTCAACTATTTTAAAGTTGAACGGGTCGAATATAATATCATGCCGGACGACATGAGTAAACGCAAGCGGGATAATGGTAGCGTTAAAAGCAAAAGAATAATGAGCCCGGTAATGGGACATAAACAAATATGAATGTATGTAAACTAGATAATGGTGAGCATAAGATAAACCGACGCATAAATGACGTGAGAAGTCATAAAGTCAGAAAATTTGTCCGAAAGGAAACGAATGTAGCCTTAGACTACGGTCAAGGTCAAAGAAAATACCAAGGTGAAAATAAATGATTCTTCAAACAAAAACAGGGTGCCTTGACACCAAACATGTATTTTAAGAACGACATGAGTAAAGAATGAATTACGGGGTCAACCTAACCTTTTGGGTTATAAACAATGGAAATGTCTACGAGACTAAAACGACCCACGGGTCATGACTAGAAAGAAATAGATTATAAGGACCTCGCCTTAAAGAGGTGAAGGTCTAATAAAATAGCCCATAGGCTAAGTGATAAAACCTACAGGTTAACTAGACAAGGCGAGAGAATAAATTGAGAATCCTCGCATAAAACAAAGACTGTAAAAGAATGAATTTTAGACTGTCAATATCCCGGTATGGATAATTGACAAAAGTTAAAGAGAAGATGCTAAACTAAAACTTCGGTTTTGGTAAGAAATAACGTTTTTACAAATATGAATTCTGATAGACGTATAAATAGTAAACATGAAAGATATAAGTCTTGACACTGACAGGTGCAAGACGATATATTCGAAAAGTGATATTTTTGAAAATAAAAAGTTGATATAAAATTTGGCATGGCGTGACGTGATCACGGTCAAGAAGTGTAATGTGAAGTATAATCACATTATAACCGAGCGATAAATATTGCTAAGTTAATTAAACTAGTGGAAATAACGAGATTACGTTATTTCAAGTTGTATTATGTCGTATAAGATACGTAGATGATTAATAACCAAAAAGATATTACCACACTTTTCTGGTAATACTAACAATTGGTTAAAATATGAACAATGCTCAATGGATTATCGAGAGCAAATGCATAAGTTTAACTCGATAAATTATGTAAGAAAAGGTTTCGAGGACGAAACCTCTTTAAAGGGGGTAGACTTGTAACACCCCGAAAACGGATTTGGTAATTAAACTACGTTGGTACTAAAAGACGGGTAAATTACCGTAGGGGTAAAAGTAACCCGGTGAATATTAGGATATCTTGACATAATAAGAACCAACAATGGTTAAAATACCCTTTATAAAAATTGGGTAAAGTTGAGGGGCTAAACATGGACAAAGTAATTAAAGTTTTAATTAAAACAATTATTAAACACAAAACACACACATACATGTGTGTGTTCTGCGATCCCAACCAGAGCCAGGAGAGCTCTTATGCTCAAAACCCTAATGTGCAACAGTTGATCAAATCAAGAGGGCAAATCAAGACTAAATCGAAAACCAAGCTAAGATTAGTGATCACTCGGAATAGAGGATCACAAGGTATGTCGAATTCCATCTTTTGGTGATGTTTTGAATTCATGGTGAATTATCATAAACGAAATTATTGCTTGCATGTTTGATGTAAGAGTGAAATTAGGATAAATCCATGTCTAGGAATAAACCCTAGACAAGTATATATTGAAATAATGCGTAGCTCAAGTAAATTCATATTTTGTTGATGCTAAATTCATGTATGAGATGTTTTTAGGGTTTTGATTGCTAAAAAATAGTGTTATGATGTCAAGAACATGCTTTAATTGAAAGCTGAATTCAAACAGCTCCTGATCAAAATTTACAGCCGACTTGCATTGGCTGTAACCTGGACAAAACGTGACAAAAACATGTGTTTCTTGAGTCTAAAATGTAATTCCAGGGGCGGTAAATTTTAGGATTTAAATAAATAAATCTAATATTTATTAAAAGGATGAGAAATACTTTGAGAAAGCAAAGTATATAAAAGTCCCGAGATTTAACGGGACTTAAAATAAAACGAGTTGAGAACAAGATAAAAGAAACTAGGTAATAAATAACCTAGTACAAGTCTTGTAATTAAATGAAAGAACAAAATATCAAGTTATAAACTAAATAAAAGTAGAGGGGCCTATGTTGTTAAAATCCAAACTTATATTATTAAGTTTAATAAAAATAAAACTAAACACACCATTTAGGTGCCTGGTTCGATCAACAGGAGGAGGAGGGTGACCCCCACTCTCAAAACCCTAACAACTCACTAATCTCACAAATTGAAGGCTCAAACCAAGTTAAAATCGAAAATCGAGCATAGATTATTGATCCCCATTGCAAGGGGGTTGTAAGGTATGTAAAATTTGATGTTAATTCCCTGTTTGAAATTCTCATGAATTTGGGAAATCTGAAATTTGATGTTACATGTTTGCTATTTGGATAGAATAGGGATGATATAGTGTCTAGGAGTGAAACCTAGAAAATAACATGTGAAATCATGCCTAAATTCTGGAAATTTCATGAGTACATTGAAGGTCATTCATGGGTTTTGTGAGAAAATGATGAACACTAGGGTGTAGAATGCTAATCTAGTGTAAATTGATGCATAGAAACTGATTTATGAAAATATGATGTGTAATTCTATAAGTAATAGCTCAATTGATGTTAATCAAGGCTAAGTAACAAGCCATGAATTAGAAAATAAAAGATGTAAAAATTATGCCCGTCAAGTGTTTGTAAAAATGCCCCAAAGAAGGCTCGAAATTGAAATTTGAAGTCAAAACGCATGATTGTGATGATTTAGCAAATTATGCGATACATGATTGAAAAAGGGTTCTAAACGGATTGCTAATTGAACTCTTTAGGCGAGGAATCCGAATCGTCAAGTGGACAAGCCGGTGGAAATACGCGTTTGAAAAGGATGCTTAAAAGGTACATAACTACAATCTCGTTACGTTATGCTTGATTTCGTATTTTCCCTAGTAAACCTTAAATTAGCATAATACATGAAATTTACATTTAGTTGAAGTGACGAAGATCACTAGGTAAATAAACGGGTCAAAAGGTGAAATTATCACCCTTTGACAATATCGACTAATGGTTTGTCGAGTGACATGTTTATAGGAATAAATATCAAATGGATACGTACATCGCTATTGCTTAACGGCTACTAAGGCAAGATATGGAAATGGGTCAATATATTGATCCGAGCCAGGTATGTATAATGATTCAAATCATCACGTAGAACTTGAGATTCTACAAGAGTTAGACATGGTTAAAGTATAGTTATTCGGTTATCTTTTAGGTAAACCGAATAAATTGAATTATGGTTATAGTGTTTTAGAAGCACATGGGTTTATAAACAAGATTATAGTTAAAAGGTCGGATTTTGGGTCAAGCAAGTATTTAAAAGTTCCTTGTAGTAAAAGAAGGATGAAAATTGACCAAATTGCCCTTATAGGCTAATTCGAACAAACGACCCTTAAAAGGGGTTCGGAAACGAGTTTTATGATTAAATAAATGCTTATAATAAGAAAAGATAGTGAAAGATGTAAATTCTTGGGTCGAATGACTTTATATGAGTCTTTGACGTAAAACAATAATCCGAGGGGTAAAACTAGGAACTTATAGATATCCACATTTAATCCACCACACGTATAGTTGTGGTGGAAGATTACTTGATAAGAAATGTAGGAATATGATGCTAGAAATGAATGAAAGCGATTTTAAGTTTTAAAGTGCTTAAATACCCTTAATGGGTCAAAATAAGCACTTGAGCGTAAACGGGTTCTAACTAAGTAAGAAACACATGATTTATGATTAATTTGAGAGGAAATATAGAAATTATGATTCTCATGAGTTTATAGATCAAGTAAACATGTTTGTTTGATAAAATCGCGAACGGGTAAAAATTTGGTAAAAAGGGTAATAAGCCGATGACTTAAAAGTCTTAAATTTTGTTAATCCAGATGTTGGATTTTAACTCCATATGATGGAGGATTAAATTTCAATCACGTAGGAAGAAACGGTAGGTCAAACAGACAGGCGGATTGAAAGATACGAAAGTTTTCGTGTCAAAGACGGCAAAATGGAAGGATCTGTTACAGGGGCCACCGTAACTTACGGTGGGCACCGTAAGTTACGGTAGGGGGTTGAATTGCTACGGTAGATACCTCCTGCCTTACGGTACAGGTAGTTAAAATCAGGGGCCACCGTAACTTACGGTGCCCACCGTAAGTTACGGTGGAGGCCAGTTTCAAGTTCTTGATTTTAGGATCAAGAGATCAATGTTGGAATTTCCTGATTTCTTGTTTAATTTGATTATTCGACCCATCTTTCTTGTTGTACTAGTTATTTAATTATCAAAACTGACTTATAAGTTGGTTTTGATCACAGGTGAATGTCGAGAGTCCCGGATGAAGATCAATCGTCGAGCAAGAACCGAACACACGTTACACGAAGCTTCCGCAATGTTGTTTCGTCGTTATTCTAAAACGGCGAATTAAACCACATTATGTTGTAAACTTTTAATTAGTAAAAGTTTTTAATAAACCACTATTTTAGCGTGAATGTTTAAATGTAAATACTCAGTAATTGTGATTATTTATGGAAATCGCTAAATAAATTTACGGTTGTTACAAGTTGGTATCAGAGCCTTGGTTTAAGAGATTCAAGTATGGTGGGAAAACTATGCTTGGACTTAAACCTTATGCTCTTGATAAAGATTGGTGTTCGGTTCGAGGCTTGATCGCAAATCCGGTAAGTACATGTATGTTAATAATATAGCATGCTAAAGTGTTGTAAACAGCACATAGGGCTATCGTGTGATACACATTACCCCAATTAAAAGGATTGATATGGTTGATGAAAATACGCGCGTTGACGCGTATGATAGAAAAAGCCTTGTATTATAATACGGGCGATTATTGAAGTTGACATTATTAACTCTTGTGAATGTTTTAATTGAAGGACACTCGCGTCTGAAGATGACGAGAGTGGAACGAATTGTAGATATGATGATGGAACAGTCCGAGATAGGATAAGAAGAGCATACTCATCAAGGACCTAAATCGCGCAACGATCGCAAATAAGTAATGGCAAGAAGGGCAAGCATTTACCAGGTGCACGTTTAAATTATTGCATGAATAGAAATATGCAACAAATACGTAGAAACTGATAGCTGCATATGTAGATTGAAAACTTGGAAAAACCTGAATAGAATACCTATCCAGGATATTGTTTCCAAGAGAAATAAATAGAGGTATTACTTACGTGGGGTGTGATGTGAAAGTTATAAAAGGGTCATGTATGTCATGTGTTGAACGCCTACTCTGGCCAAGTAGGTAGTGAACACATGATACCATGAACTTTTTATGATGGACATGCTTACATCCAGTGTAGTAAGGACAGGGGGAGTGGGACAAATAAAAAAAAGTACCCAAATAAATCAGATAAGCAAAATATTTGATAATAATGTAAACGCACAGCCGAGTGACGGAAGCGTATTATATTAGGATAATGAGTCCGAGGGAAGGGATAAAGAAACATGTAAAATGATTAAGATATGCACTGGGAGGGGTGTACTTACACTCGAACCCAGAGAATGCAAACATGTAAAACGATTAAGATATGCACTAGGAGGGGGTGTACTTACACTCGAACCCAGAGAATGTAAACATGTAAAACGATTAAGATATGCACTGGGAGGGGGTGTACTTACACTCGAACCCAGAGATTGTAAACATGTAAAATGAATAAGGTATGCATTGGGAGGGGGTGTACTTACACTCGAACCCGGAAAATGCAAATATGCCTCTTAACGGGTCGTTTTTGTAAAACGCCAAACTTAAGGACAAAGTCGGAATATAAAATGAAGCGAGGTCTTAATGCGTACCGGGAGGGTTGCAATAGTAACGAATTCGGTAAAACACCCGGATGATGGGTAAGAATTAAACACATGTGTAGACTGAGAAACGGGAACTCGGATGGAAAGATTAAAAGACTCGAGTTTGAGTCATAACTAAAAGACGACAAGATAATGTAAATAGAAATTTTGAATAAATTATGTTCAACTATTTTAAAGTTGAACGGGTCGAATACAATATCATGACGGACGGTACGAGTAAACGCTAGCAGGATAATGGTAGCGTTAAAAGCAAAAGAATAATGAGCCCGACAATAGGACATAATCAAATATGAATGTATGTAAAATGGATAATGGTGAGCAAAAGATAAACCGACGCATAAATGACGTGAGAAGTCATAAAGTCAGAAAATTTTCCGAAAGGAAACGAATGTAGCCTTAGACTACGGTCAAGGTCAAAGAAAATACCCAGGGTGAAAAATAAATGATTCTTCAAACAAAAACAGGGTGCCTTGACACCAAACATGTATTTTAAGAACAACATGAGTAAAGAATGAACTACGGGGTCAACCTAACCTGTAGAGCTGTAAACAATGGAAAGGTCTACGAGACTAAAATGACCCACGGGTCATGATTAGAAAGAAATTATAAGGACTTCGCCCTAAAGAGGTGAAAGTCTAATCAGGTTAGCCCATAAGGCTAAGTGATAAAACCTACGGGTTAATTAGATAAAGCGAGGGAATCAGTTGAGAATCCCCGCATAAAACTAAGACTGTGTTAGGATCGGAGGCTCTCATGATTGTGTTTGTTTGTATAATTTGAACAATGAATAAATATGAAACAATGTAAAGTGCAGCGGAAATGAATAACAAACTTTGTGAACACAATCAAAGGAGAAAATAGTTCTGAAAAAGCATATGCAATTCATTTAGTCAAAAGATTTACAATACGAATCAAATGATTACAGACATGCTTACAAACTAAGCTCCCCCTCAGCCTGATGCCTCAAGGTTGGATTGCACAAGATGAAAGGATTGAATTGAGGAGAAGAACTCTCTCAAAACGAATAAAATGTAACAGTACAGGGTACTGTTCCATTTATAGACAAGCCAAACCGCTGAGGCATCTCAGCTGACGTCACCATGAAAGCGACGTCTAACAGCCTAACAACATGTATCTACTGTTCTTATACAAACACTGCTAAACCTTAACTACTGACTATACATGAAACAAATGATATACTAAACTAATGCTCTCTCTTTATGTCAGTGCTTTCCTCAAGGTTGATCAGTCCTTAATTGGGCAGTGCTTAGTCATCAGCAGTGCTTAGTTCTCAGCAGTCTTTTGGCTTCATCAGTAGTTAGAAGAATAGCAGAAGTTGTATCCGGGCAGTGGATGTAAGACCATCAGATGTCATAATCTCTTTCAAGGGAGAAGACTAAGTGTAAACTGCTGCTTATTGTGAATCCACTGTCATGATCCGGTTTTGGCTTTCATTATTTGTTCCTCTGATAGGGTTCAATCCCAACAATCTCCCCCTGGAACAGATAATGCCAAAACCCTTCATTATTCTGGATCTTTATTCCTCATCAGAAGTTCCTTAGCTTGTCTTTTGAATTCTTCTTCAAATTCCTTGGAACTTAGATCATCCTCATCCCTGCACAGTGTAAGCTCAAGGAGATCTTGTAGATCTTCAACACCCATGCCTAGTGCTTGATTCCTTGATATATGCTTCACTTCTCCATTGGTTCTGACCAGAGTCAATACGTGGGTCTTTTGATCAGAGAGCCACTTTAGTATTTTTAAACCAAATGGGTTTCTTGGGAGAGATTTATTTGCATGATGAGTTTGGAGATTGAGGCCTGGTGATGACAACTATGAGCAGTGATTTTGCTGTTTCTTGTAGTTCTGCTCTAAGTGTCTGAAGAACCATCTTCATGATATATTCTTCTCAAGCTTGTTCTTCTTTTGATATTTCTGCATCCATCTGCTTTGTTTCCTTCTTTGATGAAGGAAGGCAGCAGGTGGTGTTTGTGGTGGTTGATTTAGTGGGGATGGCAGTGGTTGTGGTGTGTGACAGATGTTGTTAATGGTGGCAGTTGTTTGAGTGACAGATGTTGTTAATGGTGGAGGTGTAAGTGATTTTGTGGGAACAGAAGTTGTGGTTAAAGTAGTAACTGGCTTAGTTTTAGAAGCTGTGGTGGTTGATTGCCTTGTTTTTCTAACAGGACTCTTCTTTAATGAAGTACCAACCTCTTCTTTTTCCTTTTTGCAGAACTATATTTATCTCAACCAAACTTCTGCTCTCATCCCTTACCCTTTCAATATCAGCAGTGGTTTTGAGACCAGCTGTATTAACTTGACTTTGAACGATCCTCATTTGTGTATCTTCATCATCTGCTTGAATTTTCAGGGTTTCATCACCTCCCTTTTCCTTTTCTGTGACAGATGTTTCAGCAGAAGTTACTGAGAGATTTTCCTCAGAGTCATTTTTCTTGCCCTTTTTGGCACCATCAACTCTTTCGAAGATAGTGCAGGGGTTGAAATAAATTCCACAGCTCATCTGGAGTAGGAGCAGATGTGGAGTAGCTGTTGGAGATGGTGCAGCAGTGGATGGTACCGTTTGTGCTTTCAACAACTGTTGCAGCATGTCTTTGATTTCTGCAACAGATGTATCCAGTTTATCAATTCTAGCCGTCAATTCTTGGTACATTAAACCATCACCCAACTTAATGGGGTCATCTGATTTCCCACTAACAGTGGTTGTAACAGTGGTTGATTTGAGGAAGTGTATCCAAAAATCATCCACTGTTGCCCCTTTGTCTTGGTACTGGGGACTTCTTTCTTCATAATGAGAAACACTTTTTAGTGAACCAGTGAAGACTGGATACACAAGAGTTCCCAGTGAAGAAATTTCCTTCAAGGAAGTCTTATTGATGAAACTACTGTCCAAGTGCAAACCAGTGGGTTCAGCACTTGTAGTAGCTGCTTCACTTGAACTACCACCAAGAGTTACTTGTAACTCAAGGGGTGTAACCTCCTCAATTGTTGCTGGGATAGCAGAGGTATAAGCATCAGACTCAGTCACAGTCACTTGTTGGAGTGTACTCTCAGTGATAGGTGGTTGAGAGGAACTGATTTATGTCTGAGTTATATCCAAAGCATGCAACAAGGTTATTATTGAAGTGGTATTTGTGAAGTGATGATGGGAGTTGAAAGTGAATTTGCCCCGGGCAGTGGACTGTGGATGATGGAATCAACTGATTCTAGAGCATCATAATTTGGTGTCCCTGGTTTTACAACCTGTTCTTTTTTAGAAGAAGCAGGAGGAGTTTGAGGCATGGGTTGAGACCTTTCTACCATCTGCTGTGAGGAAGTAGCAGCAATGGTTTCTAGTGACTTTTGTGTTGTCACTGGCAGTTGCTCTGGGATCTCATCTTCCAGAGTTGCCTTTATTGCAGGTTTGGGGGGCTTTTGAATTTTCTTTTGTTTTGGTCTTTTGGTGGATTTAGGTGTGGGTTTCACAGCAGTTGTGTTACTACTGTGATCACCTTGAGCAGTGGGCTCAGCAGCAGATATCTGAGGAGCAGTGGTAGCTGCTAAAATCTGCTCAGGTACCTCTGCTTTTGTTTTGGAAATTTTTGATAGCCTTGTAAATGTTTTCAGGTGTAAGGCCATTTATTTGAAAAAGTGATGATGGCATCTGATGCACACAACTGTTGAATAACATATGTCCACGTGTAACCTTTGTTTTAAATCAGTGTTTTGCACAAACAGAGGATACACTTTGGCAGTGGATAGATTTTACTATTTAACAGAGTTTTAATGCCATCAGTGCTTTGAACAGACTTTGAGGATTTATTGAAAAATTCAATTTTAAACTATTTTTAAGGTTATTTTTTATTTTTTCTAAAAACATTTTTATGCTATTTACACATGGAACACAAGAAAGCTTGCTTTAATCCATGTTTAGCACTCCAATCATAGGGATCAAGTTTTTAACAGTAGATGAATCCAATTTTTAAGTTTTTACATCTACCACCTGATCTTTAGGATGGACATGTTAAAGATGAAATCAAACCTTTTTATAGCAATCCCTCACAAAGTGATGTCTGATAATGAATGATGGTGAATTAATGAGATATTGAACTTTTTGATGATATATTTCAGCTACTTGACTGCCCTGCATAAAAACAATCTTTTGAGCAACTATACCAAAATTCAATAACATATTTTGAAGTTACAAACAGTTGGACTTTTCAGCAACAACAGCAGCATCATAATATTCTTCAATCTGTGGTTGGAAATATCTGCTGCATGTGCACAGTCAATAACACCTTGATGTTTGTACTTGTTTTGACTTTGATAAAACTTGTCAATCATGCTCCTACCCTGAAAAGTCGCTGAACACGTGGCGAAACATAAGTGGCCCTTTTTGAACTTTGTAAGTCGGTTACTCCATCGCATTAATTGCGATGAGTATATAAGGGGAAACCGTTTGGTTTCTCCTCACTTTGTTCAATTTTTTTTTTAAATTTCTCCGGTGAAAAAGAGACCATACTCTTCATCTTCTCCGATCAATCCGCCTGTACTTCCGGCGATTTTCCGAGTTTTTGTGCAACTCAATCCTTTTCTTCTTCATATTTCCGATGGCTGAACCATCTAACCCACACAATGTGGAGGGTGAAAACCCTGAAATTTCTTCTCCGGTGGGCGGTGAAGACGAAGATCATGGTGGTAGTGCCCCTGGTGGTGGCTTACCAGCCTTGAAGTGGTCGAAGGCGTCGTTCGACCAACTGATGATTAGTACACAGATGCCCTCCGAGTTTGGGGCTGTTTATCCCGAAGACGGTGATACCGGTGCTTGTGCTCCAGCCGGTCACGTGACCATGTGGGCCGATTCTTTCGTTGATGGTAACCTTCGTTTACCATTGACCGTTTTTGTTGCTGATTTGTTGGAGCATTACAAGGTTCATATCTCCCAGATGAGTCCTTTTGGGTTTATTCGTATTAGACACTTCGAATCGACTTTTCGTGCCCTTGGTTTGCCGGTTACCGTTGATAATTTCCGGGGGTTTTATCAGTTGACGGTGAACACTGGGTTCTTCTCTTTCCGAGAACGGTACGGAAGTACCAAGTTGATGACCCCTCCCAAGGGTATTACAAAGTGGAAGTGCAAGTTCTTCTATGTTAAAGCTGCCGCAGTTGTTCTCAACATGACTTTGCGGAATGTTAATGAGCCTATCCCTGCGGAGGATATTGCCATTCCTACTGCGGAGAATGCGGAGTGGTTCCCACGGTTGAGGACTATTGAGCATAGGCTGCTGAAGAACATTGAATTGTGGATGCTGCGGATGTTATTGACTAGGGCCGATAAGCATGCAAAGCCCATTGTGCGGGAGAAAATTGGTGGTAAGTGTTCTTACTCTTCTGCGGTTTCATTTTTCTCTTGTTTGTCATTAATTTGAATGTGTAAAATCAGAAGTTGTTGATGAGCTGTGGAAGATATTTGATCCAACCTTTACTGGCAAGGTTGATATTGTCAAGACTGCTGAAGGTGAAGGTTTTAATTTGACCATTCTCCATAACTTCCGCGTTCCTACACGCGAGGCACTGAATGCACCCCTGCCGTAGGGCAAAGGTATAATTGATAGCCTTCTTTTCTTGCCTTGTAAGTTTCATGTTGCTGATATTCTACATGCAGGTACTCTTGGGGCCCTTGGTAAGTTTGAGTCAAAGGGTGCCCCCAAAAAGCATGCAGAAAAGAAGCAAGTGGATAAACCTGTGCGGGGTCGCGGCAAGAAGAAAACTGAAGCTCCTGTTGTTCCGCCTTTGGTTCCGCATGCAGCAGGTATCTCTCGATCTCATATCCGCAGATACACCGATTACGTGGTAGTATCTGACACCCTTGAGGGCTTGGGTGTTCCAGGTGCTGGTGCGGCCACAGGTGGAACCACTGCGGGTTCAAAGGCTGCTGATGAGAAGAAGAGGAAAGCGGGGAAAGCTGTTGATGCTGGTGAGGGAAAGAAGCTGAAGATTCAGACCAGACGCAGGGCTTTTGTGGGACAAAGGAAGCCTGCGGTTGTTACTGGTACGTGATGCATTACTTGGTCAAATATTTTGTATTTGTACATGTAGTTTAAAGTGTTTTTGCTTTGATTGCAGAACCCCAAGATGAAGGGTTCTCCATCTTTGAGGCTCCTCCTCCTCCTCCCCCGCATGACACTGCTGCGGATGTGGGGGTTCATAAGGTTGTTACGCCTGAGCCCTCTGTGCGGGAGGAGGATACTGGGAAGGGGTCTGCGGCCCAGATCCATGACACGGTAGATTCCCATGATAATGTCATTACCCCAGAGGATGCGGATGATCTGAACTTAAAATTTGCTTATACTGAAAGGCCAAAGTCTCCTGCTGCTGAGAAGGCTTCTGGTTCCGGTTCTGGAGGTGCGGGTTTCGTAGAGACTCCCATTCAGCCTGAAGAGTCTGAATTGGAGTATTATTACCGCGCATATACGGAAGATCGGGCCATGGCTTACCACCGCCCCCCTGGACCGTACTGCAAGGGGATGATATTACTGCTGATCCGTCCGCAAGTAGGGAGATTTTGGGTGGTTTGGGCACCCCTTTTGAAGTCAACCGGGCCCGTTCTTTGTCGGGTGAGGCCCAGATTAACCAACTCTTCTCCATGCTTGTTGGGAGTTCCATAATGGCCAATGCCATTATGGAAAACTATAAGGTGTTGGGGCGTAGGGAGGAGGAGAATGTGCGCTTGCGTGCCGAGGCTGAGGGGTTGGTGAAGGCTGCACGTGAGGGTGCCGAGCAGCTTGAAAGGGATAGGGCTGCGTTTGAAAAGCGTAAGTAGACTGACGGGTAGTCCGTAGGACAACCCTTAAGTGGTATAAACGATATTAAAATCCTACATTTAATCAGGTAATTGTCTAGAATTAGATAACTACGGTTGTTTGTGTTTCAGGTACAAATGGAGCTTAAAATAGATGGAATACGGAAAATAAATGAAAAACATTAATTATTGGAATTGAAGAATTAAGATGATGACATGATAGGGGATGAAATTACGAGAACGTGGGCGAAAACGGCGAAGAAAACAGAGTTGAAACGAGAAAGTTATGCTGAAAACAAAATTGCATGCTGAAGCCACCATAACTTACGGTGGTACCGTAATTTACGGTAGAGTCAGCGAGGAAAAGTGTAACTGCCCTATTTTATGATGTTTTATTGTTTCTTTTCAAATCCAATCATGGTGGACGGTTTTGGAGGAGTTTAGGGGCGATTTTTGGCTATCTTCTTGTGTTCTTGAGTGGTCTAAACATGGAGACTTTGTTTATTATTCCATTGGACAAAGGTTTGATTGTTATGACAATTCACGACACTATGAGCGGCTAGGTTTGCTTGGTGATCGTCTTGAGTGTAAGGTTTTATTTGTGACAATTATGTTTGTTCTTTAATTTCTGGAATATTAAACTGTGCATGTGTTGTTAGTTTGTTATGGTGTTTGATTGGGTGTTTGTAAATTGTTGATGTATGTTTGATCATAGTTCTAAACCATACGTTCTTGGTGCCGTTGGCAATCGAGATATCATGGGAGGGATTAGGGTTGGATATATGTTGATTGGTCATCGGGTAACAACCTCGCGTTCTAGGAATCCGAGTACTTAGTTCCCTTTCATCACAAACAATTGATCTTGCATGAGCTATGTCTATGTAGTTCTTTCCAGTTGAACATAAACCTTGATTGTCACTTAAAACCTGAAACTCGGGATGATCACTACCTTCTTATCCTGTTACAAAACTTGACTTTGATTTGTATTCTAATTTAGTAATTCTGGATAATTAAAACCAATCAACCCAAACATTGAAATTTACATTTCTTGCAATTTAGATTAATCTAGTTAGTTAGACATACATTGAGATAACACATGTTCCACAAACTCCCTGTGTTCGATACCCACTTACCGCTAGCTAATTAGTTGTAATTGGATTAAATTTGATTGTGACCACGACAAGCACGTCAAATTTTGGCGCCGTTGCCGGGGAGTAGTGCGCAACGTGTGTTATCTTGTGTATTAGTTTGAAAAAAAAATTAAAAGAAAAAAAATTTAAAAAAAAAAACCAAAAAGATTTCTTTTATGTTCATGATTTACACTTGGTAGTTGAGTTGTGTTGTGCAGGATGACAGGGCATTACACAAATTTCAGCTTATTTACGTGTAGATTGTGCGGGGGTCCACGACATCCATGTATTGGTTGCCACGAGGCTCACTACAGGAGGGCACATGGAAAACCGGTGTCTTATGTTTCACAGCTTCCACCTCCATCATACGTTGACGATTATGAATCAGAAATGGAGGATGACTATTATTCATATGGATACAATCGGGACAAGGAAGTTTTTTATGAGGAAAGGATGGATGGTCTATGTTTTTGTTGCGGTCGCGATCACACTTATGATTATGATGTGTGCCCGGTGTATTCGGAAAACCCGAAGTATTGGAACAAAAAGATGATGGAAGCGGGAATCTATAGACCGTATCAGGGATATCGACAATATCATCCCGAAGAATATTCTGAGCCCGAGGGTGTTTATGTTTATGAGACCGAGGAGGAAAAAGAGCTTGCTGTATTGGAAGTAACTTTGTCCAAACTCGAGCAATATTTAGCAACACCCAACCTGTCCGATGAAGACCGAATCAGCTGCTTAGTTTCTAAGTGTCATACTTTAAAATTGAAGATAGAGATAGAAGAACGCCTCTCACCATTACCTGACGATATTAGAGATTATTCTCACATGAAGGAGGAGGTTGTGGAGGATAATACCACACCAATGAGTCCTTTATCTGATGAAGAGTCACTTGTAGATCAGATGATGTGTGCAGATTATGAGGTAGAGCAGGCTGATGGGATGGATATGTGTACCGAACCTCTTCCCATAATTCAAATTAACAAGTGTGGGGAAGAGGGTTCGAGAAACAAGATGAGAAGGGTGAAACTATCAGACATTAAGGTATATGTCATGAAGTGGACTAGCAAAGCCCGCAAGAGCAGCTTTAACATGCCAAATAGACTGACAAATCTATGGAGATGGCATGTAAATTTCCGGGCATTTGTTGGAAATGCTGCGGGTAAGTGTGCATTAAGACCACCATAACGCATATCAGGTATGGTCTGGCTGAAGACCTTTAAACTTAGCGCTCTCGGGAGGCAGCCCGAGGATGTAGAGTATTGTATTTGTGTTTTGTTTTGTTTTGTTTTGCTTTGTTTGGTTTTGTTTTGGTGTTGTGTTTGTGTTTTGGCAGGTTATTACGTTTCAACCCTCGCGGATGCAATGATTCAAGTGTGGGGATGTTTGGCAACATCCCTGTTGAGATATCAGCGAATCTAAGAGATGTTTTTGAACCGGTCCGATTACCGCAACTGCATCACTACCAACACTGCTAATTTACTAATCAGGTCGTGTCTTGTTCTCATCTTTTGCACCTTTGTATATATTCATGTTTAAGTTTTTGGTTGGGCGATTGGGTGGTGTTTTGATGTGTTTGTTTGATGGGTTCTGAAAGTTGGTGGTGTTTTTAGTTATATATAAAAAAAACAAAAAGAAAGTTGTGGTTTGAGATGATGAGCTTTTGGTTGAGGTTGAAGGGTTTAGCGAGCAAGTCTTTCCAAAACCATACATTGGGGTCAATGTATCCCAAGTGTGGGGATGGGGGGAAATTTTGAGGTTTTTAATTTTTTTTAAATCAAGCAAAACATTGTGAGAATTTGAACACCTTGGATTACACCCGAATGATGCACCGACAACCCTTGATACCCTTTTATTCTTGGTGAGAGTTGAAGCCACACATGTAAATAAATAATACTTGTCTTTGATGAGAGTGGCAACGGGTGGGGGTGCATTAGAACTTGTGCCTTAATACGGTTTGAGTCCTTAGTTGAATGTGAATGCGAAAAGGATAAGGGCATTTAGGTAGCCTCGTCATTAGTGTGTGCGAGTGTGGGATTTGGGGGGTTGGACCTCATAAATTATATATATGAGCATGGTTGCGAGAGGGGCGGGGGTTTGGACATTTAGTTGCCCATTTTGTGCCTTAAGCCTATCATTTGTTACCCCTTAGCTAGTTACCAATTCACCCGACTTGACCCAGTCTTATAGTGTTAGTAGTTTTAGTAGTGTGTAAATTTGTTCGATGTTATATTGAAGGTTTGCTTTGATATCTTTGAATGCTTTGATGAAAAAAAATAGAGAAAGAAAAGAAAAAAAAAGAAAAAAAAATGGAAAAAGCAATGAAAAAAAAAAGAGATTGATGTTGAGTTATCTTGTATATAGTAGTTAAGTTTGGTAATTGTTTGTTTATTTTTTTGTGTAATAAAAGACCGGGTTAAGTTCTTAGCTACTACATATATATTCCATTTCCTACCCGTACACCTAGCCACGTTACAACCATAAAGCCCCTTTGATTTGCATTCATGTTTGGCACTTGTTAGGAGAAGGACCGATTTAGGTACAAGCTTATAGTTATGCAATCACCCGTTTGCCTTTTGTGTGTCTAGCTTACATATGCTAGTGCTTACTTGTTTTCGAGAGGAGAGATACAGCGAGGGGTGTGTTATTTTTGGTGTTAGGAAAAGGCTAATAAAAGGATGACATGTTTATGCTTGATTTATGTTGATCGCTTGTGCACTTGGAAATGCTTTTTGATGGGTTGCTTGGGGCAATCAACGGTTAAGTGTGGGGATGTGACGGGTAGTCCGTAGGACAACCCTTAAGTGGTATAAACGATACTAAAATCCTACATTTAATCAGGTAATTTTCTAGAATTAGATAACTACGGTTGTTTGTGTTTCAGGTACAAATGGAGCTTAAAATGGATGGAATACGGAAAATAAATGAAAAAAATCAATTATTGGAATTGAAGAATCAAGATGATGACATGATAGGGGATGAAATTACGAGAACGTGGGCGAAAACGGCGAAGAAAACGGAGTTGAAACGAGAAAGTTATGCTGAAAACAAAATTGCATGCTGAAGCCACCATAACTTACGGTGGTACCGTAATTTATGGTAGAGTCAGCGAGGAAAAGTGTAACTGCCCTATTTTATGATGTTTTATTGTGTCTTTTCAAATCCAATCATGGTGGACGGTTTTGGAGGAGTTTAGGGGCGATTTTTGGCTATCTTCTTGTGTTCTTGAGTGGTCTAAACATGGAGACTTTGTTTATTATTCCATTGGACAAAGGTTTGATTGTTATGACAATTCACGACACTATGAGTGGCTAGGTTTGCTTGGTGATCGTCTTGAGTGTAAGGTTTTATTTGTGACAATTATGTTTGTTCTTTAATTTCTGGAATATTAAACTGTGCATGTGTTGTTAGTTTGTTATGGTGTTTGATTTGGTGTTTGTAAATTGTTGATGTATGTTTGATCATAGTTCTAAACCATACGTTCTTGGTGTCGTTGGCAATCGAGATATCACGGGAGGGATTAGGGTTGGATATATGTTGATTGGTCATCGGGTAACAACCTCGCGTTCTAGGAATCCGAGTACTTAGTTCCCTTTCATCACAAACAATTGATCTTGCATGAGCTATGTCTATGTAGTTCTTTCCAGTTGAACATAAACCTTGATTGTCACTTAAAACCTGAAACTCGGGATGATCACTACCTTCTTATCCTGTTACAAAACTTGACTTTGATTTGTATTCTAATTTAGTAATTCTAGATAATTAAAACCAATCAACCCAAACATTGAAATTTACATTTCTTGCAATTTAGATTAATCTAGTTAGTTAGACATACATTGAGATAACACATATTCCACAAACTCCCTGTGTTTGATACCCACTTACCGCTAGCTAATTAGTTGTAATTGGATTAAATTTTATTGTGACCACGACAAGCACGTCACAGACTGAAGAGTGGGCTGTAACTGCTGAGCTTAAACAGGTTCGTACCCTTGCAAAACTGCTTTCCACTGAGCGCAAGAGTTGGAAAGAATCTCTTTCTAATGAGCGCGAGACACTTTCTAATGAGCGCAAGGCTTGGAAAGACTCTTGGGCCAAACAGAATGAAACTCTCTTTCGTGTTCGCCAGGAGCTTGTCAACGCTAAGGCAGCTAATGCTGCGCTGGTTAAAGAGAAAACAGTAGCTGTTGCGGCTGCCCAAGAGGCCAAAGAGGCGGAAGCTCGCCTTGCAAAGGCTCTTGAAGAGGCCAACGAGGTTGGGGACCGCACCGCAAAGGCTCTTGAAGAGGCGAAGGAGGCGGGGGCCCATGCTGCAAAGGCTCTTGAAGGGGAAAATGTTGATCGTACTAACCTATCGAAAACTATCTTGGGCCTTCAGGTACAAGTCTTTTTTGCCTTTTGACTTTGTACATCTCACAAGTATGTTGATTATTTTTGTATACTTGTTTTTGTTTTAACATGCTGAAGTGCGGACCCGGGTGGCCACTATTGAGGAGGTCTCTGCCCGTGTTGATGAGGTTGAAGCGCGGGCAAGAGAGGCTGAAGAGGCTAGAGATAGCCTAGCTTCATCACTTGAGCTGCTCAAGGCTGACCGTGAATGGATGCGTATGCGCGGGATCGGTCATGTAAGTATCCGTTGCCTTTGTTATCTTTGTTATAGGTTTGCCTTTGATAACCTTTATATTCTTGTTTCGCAGATTGTTACTGCCATCCTTGACGCACCTGAGAATGTATCAGGTGTTAATGAGATTAAGGAGCGTGCCCGGGATGCTGGTTTTAAAGCTGGCTATAATCGTTGTATTAGCCATATGAATGTTGTAGCCCAGGGCGGATATACTGATGAGCGGTCCGGGTTCCACGGTGTGGATACTGAAGCGCTTCTTGATGCTGCGGTTGCGGCATTTAATGACACAACCCTTTCCGGTCTTGAGGATCTTGAAAAGTGTCTAGAAGCGGAGGACTATGTGGACCGCTTGCGAGTGTTGTACGCTGATGAAGAAGATGAGGAAAAACCTACTGTGGTGGGCAAGGATGGTGAGGGTTCCAGCGGCACAAAGAAAGACTAGGCTGGTCTGCGTGCCTGTTTTGTTTCCTCATGTAGATGTTAAAAAACTTTATGTAAATTCCCTGTGCACCGCGCAGGTGTAGGAATTTTTTGAATATAAAGAATTGTTCCTGTTCAATTTGTACAAGTGTTTTCATTACTTGCATGTTTGAATTTGTATGAGTTTAGTGTTACTTTGAGTGACACTAAGTCTGTAATTGCCTTTTGCATATCTAGGTGATATGCAAGTATGAAGAACTGTGTCTGGCCGGATAAATAGTGTTGCCGTTGCTGGCCTATTATAATAGTTGCGTGTGGTTACCACTCTGTGTGGGTATCACGAATGAAGATTTTGCTAATCTGTTTTTGTGGATACCTCAGAATGGAACACGCATTTGTAATAGAAATAAATAAACAATATTGCATTGAATCGTCTATTTATTTATTTGCAAATGGCCCGTGGACTGATAGGTTACATGGTGAATGTAAAAAACATGGCTTACATATAACAGCGTCGAAGCTGTTGTGCATTCCATGTGCGTGCGATAGTGTCACCTTCTAATGTTTGAAGTTTATACGCGCCTTTGCCCAGGACCTCTTGGATGAGGTAGGGTCCTTCCCACTTGGGGGCAAGTTTCCCTGGGCGTTCCGCATTAGATGCTTCATTGTCACGAAGGATGTAGTCTCCTGGGTTGAAAGTACAAATGCGAACGCGTGCATTGTAGTACTTTTCAAGTTTGGTTTTGTATTTGGCCTCGTTGATGGCTGTGTTTTCACGCCTTTCTTCCAAGAGGTCCAAGTCAACCCTGCGTTCCTCATTGTTGTCTATCTTGTTGATAGCCAACATTCTAGGTGAGGGGAGGCCTACTTCCGCGGGGATCATTGCTTCAGTGCCATAGACCAGGCTGAAGGGTGTCTCACCGTTGCTTGTTTTTGGGCTTGTCCTATGAGCCCATAAAATACTTGGGAGTTCATCAACCCAGCCGCGTCTGGCTGTTCCCAACCGTGCTTTGATGCCTTCCACTAAGCTTTTATTGATACTCTCGACTTGGTCGTTCCCTTGCGGATGCGCCACTGAGGAGAATATGTGTTCAATGTTTAGCTCTTTTAGCCATTTTTGAAAGTCATCGGCGGCGAAGTTGGTACCATTATCGGTGACGATGCATATTGGTAGACCAAAATGGCAGTTGATATGTTCCCACACGAATTTCCTTGTTATCATAGCGGTGGTTGATGCAAGTGGTTTTGCCTCTACCCATTTTGTAAAGTAATCAACAGCCACTATGATAAATTTCACTGCACCGGGTGCGTCTGGAAATGGTCCCACCACATCGATTGCCCATTTTTGGAATGGCCATGCGGTGGTGACGGGGATCAGGTTGTTCTTGGGATGCAAGGTCTTGGGAGCATGTCGCTGACAATTGAAACACTTGCGTAGGACTTTGACCGTGTCCAGGTGCATGCCGGGCCAATAGTACCCGGCATTCATGATTTTCGCCACGACCATGCGTGGGCCAGCGTGTATGCCGCATATTCCCTCGTGAATTTCTTTGATAAGGTATATGGCATCTTGGGGGTTGACGCATCGTAGGAGTGGCCCCAGGTATGATTTACGGTATAGGATACCGTCTCCCATTTGGTAATGACACGCTTTGTATTGTAGCTTGCGTGCTTCTGCCTTGCTTTCGGGAGTAACACCTGATTGTAAGTATGCAATTATCGGTGTCATCCAGGATGTTGTACCGTACTGGATGACATTGACTTGGCGCAGGGGTACTGAAGGATTTTGCAGAATCTCGATGCGTATCTCTTTTGCCAGGTGTTGGAAGCTGGTGGATGCAAGTTTTGATAGTGCATTCGCAGGTTTGTTATCACTCCTGTTGATATGGCGAATATTGAAGGAGGTGAACCTTGATTTCAGTTGCAAGGCTTGTTCGAGGTAGAGGATCATGATATCCCCTTTTGCGGCATAGTCACCGCGTATCTGCCCTGCAACCAGTAGTGAGTCGACATGTGCTTCCAAATGTTTGACGTCAAGTTTGACTGCCAAACGCAGCCCTGCCAGTAGAGCCTCATACTCCGCTTCGTTATTCATGCTTTTGAAATCGAGTCGTATTGCGTAGGTTAGTTCTTGGCCATCGGGGCTGACAAGTCGTAGACCTGCACCAGCACCATCTTCGTTGGATGCACCATCTGTATATAGTGCCCAGGTTTCTGCGGAGGATGGTGGTGATGTAGGGTTTTGTTCTTCTTCGCATTCTTGAATGCGGTTTGCTGGTACTTCAGCAACGAAATCAGCCAAGACCTGGCCTTTGATTGCGGGGCGCGGCTTATAGTTTAGTGAAAGTGCGCCCAGCTCAATTGCCCATTTTGCTAACCTCCCAGAGATGTCAGGATTGGATAGGATCGGGCCGATCTTGTAGTTAGTTAACACTGTGATGACGTGGTTTGCGAAGTAACGTCGTAAACGTCTCGATGCGTGCACTAGTGCCAGTACCAATTTCTCCATGATGGAGTACCTTGTCTCTGGGTCGTTGAGCATTTTGCTGATGTAGTAGATGGGTGTTTGGACTCCTTCCCGCTCTACTATGAGTACCGCGCCTACCGCGTTGTCCGCGGCAGACAAGTATAGAATAAGTTGCTCATCTTTTCGTGGTGCGGTTAAGGTTGGGAGCTGGATCAAACACTCTTTCATCTCCCGGAAAGCTTTTTCGGCCTCTGCGGTCCATTGGAATTGTTCCTTTTTTAGGTAGCTCCGCAGGGTCTTGATGAAAGGGTATGACTTAGCTGCGTGGTTGGCTAAGAATCTGTTTAATGCGGCTAGCCTGCCGGCTAGTCGTTGCATTTCTTTCATCGTAGAGGGCGATGGCATGCGTTCGATCGCCTGAACTTTTTCCGGGTTTACCTTGAATCCATATTTGGTTACGATGAATCCGAGGAATTTGCCTTCTTCTATTCCAAACGAGCATTTCCCTGGATTAAGCTTCATGTTGACGCTTCGCAGAGTTTGGAATGTTCTTTCGATATCGTTGAGCATGGTGTCTTCCTCCATGCTCATGACGACCAGGTCGACCATATAGATTTCGACACTTTTGCTGATTTGACCGCGAAAAGTGTCATTCATCAACTTTTGATAGGTTGCGCCCGCGTTGCGAAACCCGAACGGCATTTTGGTGTAGCAGTAGTTCCCGGTAGGAGTGCGGAATGCCGTTTTGTCTTCATCTTCGATTGCCATCTGTACCTGGTGGTAGCCTTTGTAACAATCAAGGAAGCACTTCCATCAAAATGGTGCAAGGTTATCAACTTTTTCGTCGATCTCCGGAAGTGCGTAACAATCCTTTGGGCAGGCCTTGTTGAGGTCTTTGTAATCGACACACATGCGCCAGCCCCCGCTTAGTTTTTCTACCATGACTGGGTTGGATAACCAAGTCTGGTATTTGACTTCCCGCAGAATTCCTGCGGAGCGCAGCTCCTACACCTGCTCTTCCATCGCCGCGTTTTTTGCTGATCCAAGGTGGCGTTGGCCTTGGATCACTGGCTTGATACCTGGCATGGTATTCAAGAAGTGCTGCGCTATGTCGCGTGGTTACCCTGTCATGTCTGCGGGTGTCCACGCAAAAATGTCTTGGTTCCTGAAGAGGAGTTGCTTCAGGCGCGCTCTGATGGTAGGTGTCAAGGCATGGCCCAACGTGTCCGTTTGCTCTGGGTGTCTTGCGTTAAGCACCCATTTTTCTGGTTGCGTGTTGGGGGTGGGCCTTGCTACCTTGGCTGGACGCAGGTCGTCCGTAGACAAAACTTCCCTTCGGGCGTATATTATCGCGACCCCCGTCTCGGTTGGGAAACCGATAGCAGAGTGAGGGACGGATGTGATCATGTTGAAATCGCCCTGGGATTCTCTCCCGAGAAGTACATCGTATTTGGAGGTGTGCGGTAAAACCATGAAGTTTACCTCCTCCGTTCTTGTGTGCCTCCCGTTGGTGAGGCGCACAGGGAAAGTAATCTGGCCTAGGGGGAATACGGTTTCCCCTGCAAACCCGGCCAACGGGTAATCCGCTGGTTGCAGTCGATCTTTGTCTTCTTGATCGAACTGGTTGAAGCATTGCTCGTATATAATATCGGATGTACTGCCCGGGTTGATGAACAATCGCTCGGTACAGTAGTGAGCCAGGTGGCCTGTGATAACCACGGCGCGTCTATCGCGCAGGCCACCTCGGACTTTTGGAAAGACGACTTGCTCGTCTTTCCAGTCATTGTCCGGTCTTCTTGCCGCCTTACGCGGCCTTCCTCTTCCTCCATTGATCATGTGGGTAGAGGCCACGTACATGGTCCTCTTACCCGTGGTGGTGCCCTCGTTGTGGGGAGTGATGCGCTTGGTAGCTTTTTGTGCGCCTGTCAACAGATGTTGCAGTTTCCCCTCTTTTAGGGCTCGCTCAATCTCCAGTCGGAGACTGATGCAGTTGTTTGTTGTGTGGCCATGGTCCTTGTGATACTCGCAGTAGAGTGCGAGATCCTGGTTCTTTTTGGACTTCATCGGTTGGGCCGGTCGCAGGAATTGTGCGTCCGTGAGAAGGACGTCGCTTGGCGATTGGTTAATCTCGGTCCAGCGGCGGTCCCGAGACTCCTTTTTTGACGCCCGGTTTTCACGCTGGGCGTTGATTGTAGCCCTTGCATCGGGCTGGTTGCTTCGTGGGACATATGGTCTGGAATCGCTGCTACGATTCCATGTGTCCCGGTTGCGCTTATTGCTGCGCTTGGGCTCTTGGCGGGAAGACTGGCCTTCCGCCTGGGGTTGTGCCTTTGACATGTGCGGTCTTAGGGACCGCTGAGTCTGGGCGTATGTCTTGACCGCAGCCATGACATCTTCCCACTTCTTAGGCAAACCATCTTTGCCGGAGATATTCATAACCATTTGCTTGTCTTTAACGGCAACAATGAAATGGTTACGTGCCATTTGGTCGGCGACATCGCCTATCTCTAGGCATTCTTTATTGTAACGGACAACGAACGCTTCAAGCGATTCGTTATCCCTGCGCCAGATGTTCATGACGTCCATGGAATCACGTTCATGGCGTCGTTGCTGGCTAAAGTGTGCGAGGAACTTTTCTTGTAAGTCCTCGAATGAGGTCAGTAACCCTGGTGGTAGAGAATCGAACCATGCCCTGGCCAGACCTGTTAGGGTCTGTGGGAAAAAATGGCACCAGGTGGGTTCATCCCATCTACCGTTGCATCCGGCGCCGACGAAGATGTTGTTGTGATCATCTGGGTTGGTTGAACCGTTGTATTTCCCAATGTTTAATGGGAATTTTGTGGTGGTGACATCGGCGTGGGCGATTTCTGGGACGAACTTGGAGTTTTCGGCTACAGATTTCGGCCTGTAAGGTTGGCCGCGGTGATGCTTTGCAGCGCGGAGGTACGTAGTGCGGGGGTGAGTGGGAGGAACGTAGTTGCGTCCTCCCGGTCTGCTGCTGGTGGCATGGGATTCCGCACGGTATGTACCATCGTCCGGATCGGTATAGCCTTGCCCTTCACGGTGGGACTGGGGTCCCAGTCGGCTGTGAATGCCTAGGCCGTGGTGGGCTGTAGACTGTCGCCCAGTTTCGCCATGTGGGCCTAGGCGGCTCTGTATATGGCTCCTGTGGCGGGACCCATATGTGGAGTCGTCCTCATCAAGTGTGCGGACATCGCAGTAAGAGGAACCGCGATCTTCGTGCCTGCTTCTAGAGGCCGGATGTGTTGGGGCCCTGCCTTCGTACTGTAAAGTACGACCTGCAGGGGTGTGTGGTGCTGGGGTGGGTCCCACAGATACTTGTGCTTCTGCGCAAGCTCTGTTGTATGTTGCAGCCAGCATAGCTGCTTGTTGGTCGTACCAGGCATGAAGGTTCATGCCTGCAGGTATCACAGGAGCGTACTGTGATAAATCGTGTCCAAACGTAAGGGATGCGCCCCCTTACGTTGATGTGCCAATGTGTTCGGCATTTGGGGCTAGGGGAATGGTTCCCGCAGGCCCTTGGTTTGCGGGGTTTAGGTTATCCCCGATAGTGTTGTTTTGACGATCAGACATGATCTTTGGAGAGAAAGGGATGGTCGGAAAAAAGTGCTAAGAGTAGCGGTGGGCGCCAATGATGAAACAATGGTTAACCGGGTGGGTTAACTCACTGGTTTCGTCAACAGGGTTAATCCCTTCTTTCCGAGGATCGCCGGCTGGATCGTCTGGTGGTGGGTTTCCTGCACAAGGAAAGAAACCGTGACTCGCAACAAGGAGGATGGGGTGGGGGGTGCTCCTTGTTACCACTCTCCGGCGTGAGAATCAGTAATTTGCTTGGGAAGCAAAGTGTGATAGTAGTAGTATTGAGAGAGTTGAGAAGTGATACCTCAAACCTGGTTTGGGGTCAGTATTTATAGCCGAGGAGTGGAGGAGGGTAGTTGAGTAGCTAGCCTGACATCGCACAGCTATTTGCAGGTGTATCAGACCTGTCGGTTACTGTGGTGATGCCACGTCCTGCTGTGGTGTCAGACTGTTGTATACACGTGGGCCGGTAGGCGACTGTTCCCAGTGCCACTTGCACTGTGGTGTCAGACCCACTTGCCTTGTAGGCAAGATGCGGTGCCAAGCCGCATCGCTGCTTGCGGTCATTGATGTTGTTCCCGCGTTGGTTGTTCCATCCATGATTTACGCGGGATGCGGTGTTATGCCGCATTGCCTGCTGAGTGACTGTTACTGTTGTCCAGATCACTTGTCGTGACGAAAATGTTCATAGGATGCGGTGCCGGGCCGCATCGCTATGCGTAACATTAGTTTCCGTCCTTAAGGTAAGTCTTCTCATCACTGGACAGATTGGACCACTGTGTTCGCGTGTGCCCACGCGGACACATGTGAGTTTATTGCTGTTGGAGGTTTTTGATGAGGGTAATGGTCATTCGCGGTCATGCTGACGCGAGATCTGGGACCATACCCCTTCAGGATACACTTTGGCAGTGGATAGATTTTACTATTTAACAGAGTTTTAATGCCATCAGTGCTTTGAACAGACTTTGAGGATTTATTGAAAAATTCAATTTTAAACTATTTTTAAGGTTATTTTTAATTTTTTCTAAAAACATTTTTATGCTATTTACACATGGAACACAAGAAAGCTTGCTTTAATCCATGTTTAGCACTCCAATCATAGGGATCAAGTTTTTAACAGTAGATGAATCCAATTTTTAAGTTTGTACATCTACCACCTGATCTTTAGGATGGACATGTTAAAGATGAAATCAAACCTTTTTATAGCAATCCCTCACAAAGTGATGTCTGATAATGAATGATGGTGAATTAATGAGATATTGAACTTTTTGATGATATATTTCAGCTACTTGACTGCCCTGCATAAAAACAATCTGTTGAGCAACTATACCAAATTTCAATAACATATTTTGAAGTTACAAACAGTTGGACTTTTCAGCAACAGGAGCAGCATCATAATATTCTTCAATCAGTGGTTGGAAATATCTGCAGCATGTGCACAGTCAATAACACCTTGATGTTTGTACTTGTTTTGAGTTTGATAAAACTTGTCAATCATGCTCCTAGCATATGCAATGTTCTTTGTGGACCCACTTTTCGCCAAATAGATTCTCATCCTTTGGCTGTGGCACAAGGTTTTCAAACTTGTTGTCACTGAACTGCTGAAGCTCCTCTTAAATGACAGCTACCCAACTTTCTGTCTTTCAGTGCTATAAGGCACATGACATGCTTATGGAATGGTAGAAAGTCAAGAAGAAGACAAAGGTTTTGGGATAAACTTTTTATAAGAATCCCTTCCGATTGATGTTGTCAACTGTATGGTAAAATGGATGTGATTAAAAAGGATTGAGGTTTAAAAGGTGAGGCTGCAGATGTGAGTCATCTGAGCTAACAACTGTTGGTGACTTTAATGATCCAACAACTGTTTGATGGTGAAAGTGGAGGAATAAAAGGAATTGGTGATAACCAGTGTTGATTTTTATCCACTGTTAGTAGATTTTTTTCAACAGTGGTTGTGGACTTAGAAATAGAGGTGAAGGGCTACTTTGATCAAGCAATTGTTGAGGTAGCAGTCAAGTGATTTCTATCCATTTTTGATGGACTTCTATCAGCAACTGCTGGTGGATCAGTGGGTGAGCTTTACCAGCTGTTTTGTACATCTGCTGCTCAGATAAAGGAAATGATTTTGTCCTGAATTTCCCTGAATCAATGAATGCAGATAGTTGCTTGATGACCATTATTCACCCAATTTTGGACTCTTAAGTATTTTATGTTTATACTCTTTTCTTTTGATTTCAAAAGTTTTGAGATAAACACACTTTTGAGTTTTTGTAATTTTTCTTCTTTCCCTTTTTACCCTTCCCATAGAAAAGTATTGAAACTTTTACTGAAAGGATTTCAAGGAAAAAATACTCAATCCAAAATCATTTTCAGCAATGTTTTGAGAGATTTGGTCATTTTTGCACATGCTTATGCCAAATTTCACATTACTCATGATCTGGATATTTTGACTGCTGATTTTCTTAATGTATTCTTAACACAATTGATTTTGGTCCTTTTAGAGGACACTCAACCTGTTTTTCAATACATAAGATTCAAATCACTAAAGTTTTGATTTCCCTCTTTTTATGTTAACAAGGACACTAGTGCTTTTATCCGCACATAGGCTTTTGTTAACCATGAGGTGAACACCTTAGCTGCAGTTATGATGAAAACAACACAAACTTCATTATAACATTTGAAATCAATTTTGTAAAGAGAATAATCACACCAAAGTCACCAGACAAGTCTCCAGATTTGAAACTATTGGTGATTTATGCATGACATCACTTGTTATGTGAATTTTGTGTGTCTTATGACATCTTGGTTGTTTTACAGTGTTTTTGAATAAACAACTTTGAACGTTATTACTCATTACTCTGTTTTTCAACAAATACGACCAACCTTAGTATCAATGAAATTTGAGCTGAACTGTTATGTCAAATTGATTGTTAGATCGAATTTGACTGTCCAAGCTCTGATACCAATTGTTAGGATTGGAGGCTCTCATGATTGTGTTTGTTTGTATAATTTGAACAATGAATGAATATGAAACAATGTAAAGTGCAGCGGAAATGAATAACAAACTTTGTGAACACAATCAAAGGAGAAAATAGTTCTGAAAAAGCATATGCAATTCATTTAGTCAAAAGATTTAGAATACGAATCAAATGATTACAGACATGCTTACAAACTAAGCTCCCCCTCAGCCTGATGCCTCAAGATTGGATTGCACAAGAGGAAATGATTGAATTGAGGAGAAGAACTCTCTCAAAACGAATCAAATGTAACAGTACAGGGTACTGTTCCATTTATAGACAAGCCAAACCGCTGAGGCATCTCAGCTGACGTCACCATGAAAGCGACGTCTAACAGCCTAACAACATGTATCTACTGTTCTTATACAAACACTGCTAAACCTTAACTACTGACTATACATGAAACAAATGATATACTAAACTAATGCTCTCTCTTTATGTCAGTGCTTTCCTCAAGGTTGATCAGTCCTTAATTGGGCAGTGCTTAGTCATCAGCAGTGCTTAGTTCTCAGCAGTCTTTTGGCTTCATCAGTAGTTAGAAGAATAGCAGCAGTTGTATCCGGGCAGTGGATGCAAGACCATCAGATGTCATAATCTCTTTCAAGGGAGAAGACTAAGTGTAAACTGCTGCTTATTGTAAATCCACTGTCATGATCCGGTTTTGGCTTTCATTATCTGTTCCTCTGGTAGGGTTCAATCCCAACAGACTGTAAAAGAATAAATTATGGACTGTCAATATCTATAATTCTGACAAAAGTTAAAGAGAAGATCCTAAAACTAAAACTTTGGCTTTAGCAAGAAATAACGTTTTTACAAATATAAATTCTGATGGGAATTTAAATAGTAAGCATGAAGGAATACAAGTCTGGACACCAACAGGCGCAAGACGATATATTCGAAAAAACGATGTTTTCGAAAATGAAAGGTTGATATGAATTAAACATGATGTGACACGATCACGGTCAAGAAATGCAATGTGAGGTAGAATCACATTATAACCAAGCGAGCGGTAAAAGTAACTGGACTAATAAGTCTAGTTAGTGAGACCGGTTAAGGTCAGTAATTCAAATCAAGAAATTTGGTTTGCTTATAAGCGGTAGATTCGGTATAACTGAACCGAATAAATAAATTTGAAAACAAAAGAATTTGTTGCTAAAAGTGAAAGATTTCACTAAAGACCTTTAAACGGGTCAAAGTAACGGATTCATAAAGAATTCGATAGTATATGAAAGCGATGGATATCGCTAAGTTAACTAAACTAGTGGAAACAACGAGATTACGTTATTTCAAGTTGCACTATGTCGTATGAGATACGTAGACAATTAGTGACCAAAAGATGTTACCATACTTATCTGGTAATACTAACAATTGGTTAAAAGTATAAGTAATGTTTAAAAGATTTCTCGGATCAAATACATTGAGTTTAAACTCAATGAATTATGTAAGAAAAGGTTTCGAGGACGAAACCTCTTTAAGGGGGGTAGACTTGTAACACCCCGAAAACGGGTTTGGTAATCAAACTCCGTTAATACTACAGGACGGGTAACATACAGTTAGTGGTAAAACTTACCCGGTAAATTTAAGGATTTAAATAAATAAATCTAATATTTATTAAAAGGATGAGAAATACTTTCAGAAAGCAAAGTATATAAAAGGCCCGAGATATAACGGGACTTAAAATAAAACGGGTTGAGAACAAGATAAAAGTAACTAGGTAATAAATAACCTAGTACAAGTCTTGTAATTAAATGAAAGAACAAAATATCAAGTTATAAACTAAATAAAAGTAGAGGGGCCTATGTTGTTAAAATCTAAACTTATATTATTAAGTTTAATTAAAATAAAACCAAACACACCATTTAGGTGCCTGGTTCGATCAACAGGAGGAGGAGGGCGACCCCCACTCTCAAAACCCTAACAACTCACTAATCTCACAAATTGAAGGCTCAAACCAAGTTAAATTCGAAAATAGCCCATAGGCTAAGTGACATGAGAAGTCATAAAGTCGGAAAATTTGTCCGAAAGGAAACGAATGTAGCCTTAGACTACGGTTAAAGTCAAAGAAAATACCAAGTTGAAAATAAATGATTCTTCAAACAAAAACAGGGTGCCTTGACACCAAACATGTATTTTAAGAACGACATGAGTAAAGAATGAATTACGGGGTCAACCTAACCTTTTGGGTTATAAACAATGGAAAGGTCTACGAGACTAAAACGACCCACGAGTCATGACTAGAAAGAAATAGATTATCAGGACCTCGCCTTAAAGAGGTGAAGGTCTAATAAAATAGCCCATAGGCTAAGTGATAAAACCTACGGGTTAACTAGACAAGGCGAGGGAATAAATTGAGAATCCTCGCATAAAACAAAGACTGTAAAAGAATAAATTTTAGACTGTCAATATCCCGGTATGGATAATTGACAAAAGTTAAAGAGAAGACGCTAAACTAAAACTTCGGTTTTGGTAAGAAATAACGTTTTTACAAATATGAATTCTGATAGACGTATAAATAGTAAACATGAAAGATATAAGTCTTGACACTGACAGGTGCAAGACGATATATTCGAAAAGTGATACTTTTGAAAATAAAAAGTTGATATAAAATTTAACATGGCGTGACGTGATCACGGTCAAGAAGTGTAATGTGAAGTATAATCACATTATAACCGAGCGATAAATATTGCTAAGTTAATTAAACTAGTGGAAATAACGAGATTACGTTATTTCAAGTTGTATTATGTCGTATAAGATACGTAGATGATTAATAACCAAAAAGATATTACCACACTTTTCTGGTAATACTAACAATTGGTTAAAATATGAACAATGCTCAATGGATTATCGAGAGCAAATGCATAAGTTTAACTCGATAAATTATGTAAGAAAAGGTTTCGAGGACGAAACCTCTTTAAAGGGGGTAGACTTGTAACACCCCGAAAACAGATTTGGTAATTAAACTACGTTGGTACTAAAAGACGGGTAAATTACCGTAGGGGTAAAAGTAACCCGGTGAATATTAGGATATCTTGACATAATAAGAACCAAGAATGGTTAAAATACCCTTTATAAAAATTGGGTAAAGTTGAGGGGCTAAACATGGACAAAGGAATTAAAGTTTTAATTAAAACAATTATTAAACACAAAACACACACATACATGTGTGTGTTCTGCGATCCCAACCAGAGCCATGAGAGCTCTTATGCTCAAAACCCTAATGTGCAAGAGTTGATCAAATCAAGAGGGCAAATCAAGACTAAATCGAAAACCAAGCTAAGATTAGTGATCACTCGGGCTAGAGGATCACAAGGTATGTCGAATTCCATCTTTTGGTGATGTTTTGAATTCATGGTGAATTATCATAAATGAAATTATTGCTTGCATGTTTGATGTAAGAGTGAAATTAGGATAAATCCATGTCTAGGAATAAACCCTAGACAAGTATATATTGAAATCATGCTTAGCTCAAGTAAATTCAGATTTTGTTGATGCTAAATTCATGTATGAGATGTTTTTAGGGTTTTGATTGCTAAAAAATAGTGTTATGATGTCAAGAACATGCTTTAATTGAAAGCTGAATTCAAACAGCTCCTGATCAGAATTTACAGCCGACTTGTATTGGCTGTAACCTGGACAAAACATGACAAAACATGTGTTTTTTGAGTCTAAAATGTAATTCCAGGAAATATCTTTAAAACCCCACTGGAATCGTATTTTTTTGACGAAAATTGAGCGTTTTAAGAATTTTTCCGTATCGAAGGTTCAAGCTGCTTTTTCTGGCAGAATTTGCAACCCATTACGAATGTCATACCTCAATTTAGGAATTTAGTTATGATCTCAAATTTTTACTGTAGATAGTTTTAAGCGATTAAAAGAATCTCCAATTGGAATTTCGTCAATCGGATAAACGAGGAATTTTAAATGATTTTTTACATAAGCTGCAGTCAGAAGTGACGAATCTGATTGCAGCTTAGTAAATGAATTTTTACGAATTTTTGGTAAAGAGTTAGATCTTAAAATTTTAACACAAGACCTAACCCTCCGAGAGGTACGCCACATAAAAAAATCATAATTTTTGAAGACTTGTAAACAGGTTAAACAAGTCACAAAAAACAGCCCATTTTCAGTGATATGAAATGCCTAAAAGAGGGCTAAATATCAAAATTCTGAACAAAAAAAAAAAACGCATATTAAAATGATGAGATGAATTATTCGTTAAAAACTTATAAAAAGGGCTCTAAAACGATTGTGAATTGAACTCTTTAGGCAAGGAATCCGGATCGTCAAGTTGACAAGCCGGTGGAGAAACGCGTTTGAAAAGGATGCTTAAAAGGTACGTAACTACGGTTTCGTTACGTTATGCTTGATTACGTATTTTCACTAGTAGACTTGAAATTAGCGTAATATATGAAATTGGTATTTAGTTGAAGTGACGAAGGTCACTAGGTAAATAAACGGGTCGAACAATGGTTGAATTTGTAGTGTCGAAATGACTTAAACGTCACTCATTAAATTTGAGTTGTAAAAGCATAAGCCATGGAATGGACGTGATACGCTAAGGTTGACAAGCCCCGAGAATGGATAATTATGGTTAGAAAACAATGTTGATGAATTATGAAGGTACGCGACCTTTGGTTTCGTTACACTATGTTATTTATTTATCCTAGTTAGTTGTATTGGAAATTAACCAAACAAGAAAACCCGTTAAGTCACGGAAGTAACGAAGTGCTTAGACAAATAAAATGAGTTAAAACATGTGTTAGACATAGAGTTTGGAAGTAAAACGACTATACGGTGTAAACCGGAGTTAGTCATATAGATAAGACGGTAATAAATATCAACTCATAGAGTTTCATGGTTCTTTAGACCAAACGGGTCAAAAGGTTAAATTATCACCCTTTGACAATATCGACTAATGGTTTGTTGGGTTATATGATTATAGGAATAAATATCAGACGTATATGTACATCGCTATTGCTTAGCGGCTACTAAGGCAAGGTATCGAAACGGGTCAATATATTGATCCTAGTCAGGTATGTATAATGATTCAACTCATCATGTAGAGCTTGAGGTTCTATAAGAGTAGGCAAGGTTAAAATATAGATATTTGGTTATCTTATAGGTAAACCGAATAAATTGAGTTATGATTATGGTGTTTTAGAAACATATTGGTTTCTAAACAAGACTATAGTTAAAAGGTCGGATTTTTGGGTCAAACAAGTATTTAAAAGTCCTTCGTAGTAAAAGAAGGATGAAAATTGACCAAAATGCCCTTGTAAGCTATTTCAAGCGAACCACCCTTAAAGGTGGGTCGGAAACAAGTTTTATGATTAAATAAATACTCGGAATAAGTATAGAAAGTGAAAGATGTAGATTCTTGGGTCGAATGACTTTATATGAGTCTTTGACGTAAAACGATAATCCGAGGGGTAAAAATAGGAACATATAGATATCCACATTAAATCCACCACACATATAGTTGTGGTGGAAGATTACTTGATAAGAAATGTAGGAATATGATGCTAGAAATGAATGAAAGCGATTTTAAGCTTTAAAGTGCTTAAATACCCTTAATGGGTCAAAATAAGCACTTGAGCGTAAACGGGTTTTAATTAAGTAAGAAACCCATGATTTATGATTAATATGATAGGAGATATTGAAATTATGAATCTCATGAGTTTATAGATCAAATAAATATGTTTGTTTGATAAAATCACGAACGGGTCAAAATTTGGTAAAAAGGGTAATAAGTCGAAGACTTAAAAGTCTGAAATTTTGTTAATGCGAATGTTGGATTTTAACTCCATAAGATGGAGAATTAAATTACGAGCGCGTAGGAAAAAGAATCGGGTAAAACGGATTAAAAACGAGAGAGTTATGCTCGTTTACGTGAAATCGGGTTATGCTGGGAATATGCAGCACCAGCAACACACTTTCTGTCCAATTGGGACCCTGGCGTCGCGCCACGGCCAAGGCCTTCTGCCTTCGCGCGCGTCGACGGCCTAAAATGCTGAAAATTATGTTTATTTCGATTATTTGACCCAATTACCTTGTTGTACTTGTTATTTAACTATCAAAACTGACTTCTAAGTTGGTTTTGATCATAGGTGAATGTCGATTGCCCCGGATGAAGATCGAGCGACGAGCAAGAACCGAACACACGTTAAATGAAGCTTCCGCGACAAATCTTGATTTGTTTTGTTATAAGTGAATTATGTAAACACTTACAAATATATCTTTTAAATGTTGTAAACATATGGGAATGTGGGTATGACAAGTTTTTGTAAAGTCACATTTTAAAAGAATAAATTGTGTATCTTATTATTAAAATCTTGATTAATTGAGACGGGCGTTACATTATAGAATTAACCCGTTTAATTACCTTTTGCTTTTAAACTTGCTAATTTAAAGCAACGCAAGCCATAAATTAATTCATGTGATCGCACAACTCAACAAACGGTCATCAGTTATTGTTGTCAAATTGTATTAACACACCATTTGACCCGTTTAGTCGAAATGACCAATTGTTATTATGAGAGGATATCTAGTTACCATCTCGCCCTTTTTACCCATTCCGGTTTTCTCCTTGAACTCTTTTTTTTTTACTTAAAGACTGTTTCTTGTCTTGTTTGACCCGTTATTACTTTCGCCAAATGATATCTATTTGAATCTTTTTTCCCATCCGTCCACTCATGTCCGGATTACCTTTTTACCATATTTCATGGTTTCTTACCATTTCTCCCTTGTTCCGACTCGCATTATTTCATGTCGGAACATCATATTTCAATTACTTAATAAAGTTCATATACAATACTTGCAAGTAAGTATTTCGTAAATAATATAAAGGGGCGTAAGCTTACTTACCTTGCATCCGAAACACGCTTTTCCTTCACACTTGATTCGTTTGACCCGCTTCCTTTCCAAGCCTCCACCTAGCTTGTCAAGCGTCAAACTATAATCATAATTCGTAAGACGGTTAGATTAGTCATTATCACATACGACTATTCCATCTTACGAATTCTATGTCGAATCTACTATTCGACTTCATCATTGGTTGATATGACTTATAAAAGTCATTTACCCTTAATCATACAAAAATGCAAATTTGCGTTCAGTAACTCACCTAGGCAGGTTCATATGACTGAAAATAGGCTGTTTTTGGTGACCTGTTTAACCTGTTTACAAGTCCTCAAAAATTATGATTTTTTTATGTGACGTACCTCTCGGAGGATTAGGCCTTGTGTTAGAATTTCAAGATCTAAATCTTTACAAAAAATTCGTAAAAATTCATTTACTAAGCTGCAATCAGATTCGTCATTTCTGACTGCAGCTTACGAAAAAATTCATCTAAAATTCCTCGTTTATCTGATTGACGAAATTCCAATTGGGGATTTTTGTAATCATTTAAAGCTATCTACAGTAAAAATTTGAGATCATAACTAAATCCCTAAATTGAGTTATGACGTTCGTAATGGGCTGTAAATTCTGCCAGAAAATGCAGCTTGAACCTTTGATACGGAAAAATTCATAAAACGCACAGTTTTCGTCGAAAAAATGCAATTCCAGTGGGGTTTTAAAGATATTTCCTGGAATTACATTTTAGACTCAAGAAACACATGTTCTTGTCACGTTTTGTCCACGTTACAGCCAATACAAGTCGGCTGTAAATTCTGATCGGAAGCTGTTTGAATTCAACTTTCAATTAAAACACGTTTATGACATTATAACATTATTTTTTTGAAATCAAAACCCTAAAAACATCACATACACGAATTTAGCATCAACAAATCTGAATTTACTTTATGGAACTTAAATTACACTAGAATTATAATCATAATCCTAGTGTTTGACATGTTTCTACAAAACCCACTAAGCACCTATATTGGTGATTATGGATTTTCATAGTGATGAACATAATTGAACAAACTAATGGCTAGGGTATATTCATAGAAATGATTTCAACCCAAATTCACCCAAACAACTATCATGCAAGCTCAATTTCGAATCATAAGTGTTCATTCAGAATTTTAGATTGAACCAAATAGTGAAATTTTTACATACCTTATGATCCCTTTACTGAGGAGATCACTAATCTACGTTTGGATTTCGATTTGGAATCGATTTGAGCCTTCAATTTGATCAATTAGTAAGAACTAGGGTTTGTAGGTGAGTTTGGTCGCCCCTCCTGTCTTTTGTTCGATCCAGACACACACAAGTGTGTGTTTGGAATTTCATTTTTTTTGTTTTAATTAAAACTAGTTTAACTTTTAACACCTTTAGCCCCTCTAATTCACCCAAGTTACATAGAGTGTATTTTAACCAACTTCTTTATTACTACAAGACTTATAATTAACTAGGTTATTTATTTCCTAGTTATTTTATCTTGTTCATAACCGTTGTTTAATAAATATATAACACCTATATATTTATCGTGTTTTAGCAAACCCGTTTCACTTTAAGTCTCGTTAACTCGGTCCTTTTATATACTTTGTTTTCTCAAAGTATTTATCCTTCTTTTTATTAATATTAGATTTGTTTATTTAAATCCTAATATTTACCGGGTAAATTTTCACCGCTAACGGTATTTTACCCGTCGTCAATATTAACGTGGTTCGATTACCGAACCCGTTTTTAGGGTGTTACAGGGTGTTGTATACATTACTTGTTACTGCACTGTGAGTAGTAGCATGACCATAAGTCAGGATTGACAGTACCGTGGGAGGTAATTGGGTAGATATAAACATTGTAATTGCTATCAATACTGTGAAGTCATAAAACTGTTTTGATTAAACTAGGATGCACTCACCAGTATTTCTTGCTGATAAAATGTTTTTAAAATACGTTTCAGGTAACAAAATTTGAAAGCCAATAGAAACCAGCTGGAAAGCACTGAAGGATTAGAAAAATGGCAATAAAAGTTACCTAAATAAAAAGGAAATCATATTTTTAATAATTAGGGTTTACCCCTATAAATATGTTATAAATGAAAATCGGGTTTTGTCCAACTTGTTTATTATAAATATATTATTAGCAAAACTTGGGTTTTATCCCATTTATCTATCTTAAACATTTTGGTGTTTAACTCTGATAAAAATATTTCCTAACTACGGTATTGATGAAACTTTCCGCTGCCAAATTAATAAACACCGATACCATCTGACTGGTTCGCGACTCCCTCTCCCAGGGTGGGGTCGGGGGCTGTGACACTGTAAACACTGCTTGTTATGTGTAGAATAGAGTTTTATTCAACCCTAGGCATCAAAAGACTCCCGATGAAACTTTGTTCAAAATCAAACCATTGATCTCCTATTTCAAAATCTTTGGCTGCCCATGTTTTATCCTAAAATTAAATGATTCAATTTCAAAATTTCCAGGCAAAGTAGATTGTGGTTATCATCTGGGATACTCAACCACAACCAAGGCCTGCAAAGCGTTTAACACAAGGACTAGGTGTGTGGAAGAGACTTTGAATGTGAAGTTCAGTGAACTTACATCATTGAAAATCCCAGCAAACCTTGTTGAACTATTTGACCTTGATAAATTTAGATTTGAAGATGTGTTTGTCAAGACTAACCCTGCAGGTACACTACAATCTTTCTCACAAGATAATGGATGTGATATTGTGATTCCATAATATAAAGTCACTACCACCATCAGAGAAGCAGATGTTCAAAACAGCTGTAAAAACTCTGCCACTGCTGAATCAACAATCGTTGATCAAACCTATGCCATTTCATCATCTACAACCTCTGTTGATAAAAATCCATCAACAGTGGATAAAAATCAATATTGTGCCACCCATTCCTCCTATTCCTCCCCCTCCATTCCAAACAGATGTTGATTCTTCAAAATTGCCAACAAATGTTAGCTCAAATGATTCACATCTGCAGTCTTCACCTCTCAATGCCATTGTTCCATACAAGGGGGATCTAATCTTCCTTAAATCTCATCCACCTGATCAAGTTATTGGCAACATCAATGAAGGGGTTCTCACAAGAATTCAATCCCAAAACATTTGTCTTTTTGCAAGCTTTCTATCTCTCAACCAACCAGTCAAGTACCAAGAGGCACTGAAAGACAATACTTGGGTAGAAGCTATGCAAGAGGAGCTCCAACAGTTCAAAAGACAGCAAGTATGGGAACTTGTACCACTGCATGAGGATGTGAGTCCAATTGGCACAAAGTGGGTCTTCAAGAACAAAATTGATGAAAGGGGTATTGTTGTAAAAAACAAAGCCAGGCTTGTGGTTCAAGGTTATAGACAACAAGAGAGAGCATAGACTATGATGAAACATTTTCTCATGTAGCAAGACTTGAAGCCATCAGACTGTTCTTAGCCTTTGCTATCAACCACAACTTCAATGCGTATCAAATGGATATAAAGTGTGCTTTCCTATATGGAAAAATACAGGAAGAGGTATATGTCTGCCAACCTCCTGGTTTTGAAGATCCTTTTTATCCTGATCATGTCTACAAGCTCAATAAAGCTTTGTGTGGCTTGAAACAAGCACCAAGGGCCTGGTATGAAAATCTTTCCACTTTTCTAATCTCCACAGGCTTTACAAGAGGTAAAATTGATAAAAAAAATATTTTTAAAATGGAGAGGAAAATATTTGATGATTGTCCAAATTTATGTTGATGACATCATTTTTGGAAGCACATGTACCTCCATGTGTGAAGAGTTTAGGAGACTCATGACAACAGAGTTTGAGATGAGTGCCATGGGTGAACTCCAATGCTTTCTTGGTCTCCAAGTTAAGCAATTGCGGAATGGAACTTTTATTTATCAGAGCAAATATGTAAAAGATCTCTTAAACAAATTTGACATGCATGATTGCAAACCATGTAGTACACCCATGGCAACCACAAAGCTTGTCACTGCTGATGAAAAAGATGACTTGGTTGATCAAACACTGTATAGGAGCATGATTGGGTCTTTATTGTACCTAACTGCATCAAGGCCAGACATCATGTTTGCAACATGTGTCTGTGCCAGATCCCAGTCAACGCCTAGGAAGTCTAATCTCATTGCTGTGAAAAGAATATTCAGATACATAAAAGGTGCTCCCACACTTAGTATCTGGTATCCTGCTAATGGGAACATCAAGCTTTCAGGTTTCTCAGATAGTGACTTTGCTGAATGCAACACCATAAGGAATTCTACATCAGGAGGGTGTCAATTCCTAGGCAATTGCTTAGTGTCTTGGCAAAGCAAACAGTTGTTTCCACATCCACTACTGAAGCAGAATACATAGCTGCTGCAAGCTGCACAACCCAACTGTTTTGGCTTCAAAATCAGTTACTGGATTTTGGTATAACTGCTCTACAGACTCCTCTCATGTTGGACAGTCAAACAACTGAAAAATATCATCAAAAATCCAGTATCCCATTCAACCACAAAACACATTGACATCAGACATCACTTTGTGAGGGATTGCTATGAAAAAGGTTTGATTTCTCTACATCATGTTTCAACTCAGGATCAGCTGGCAGATGTGCTAACAAAAGCATTAGACACATCTACCTATGAAAGCTTGATCTTAAGAATTAGCATGCTTAACTTGGATTAGAAGGCAAAAACTTCTTTTCCTTGAATAAAAAGCATTAAAATGTTTTCACAAAATAAAAAATTCATCCTTAAAAATAGCTTAAAATGAAAAATTTTCATAAATCCTTAAAAGTCTATCCATATCCACTGATTGTCTTAAACCTTTGATTGATTGAAAATTCACCTAGTGCTGAAAGACAACCTCTTTTTTCATTTCCTTGTTGACCACTGTTGACCAAACAACTGTGGGTATCAACCTCAGTTGTCTATCCACTGTTAGACTAAAATCAACCACTGTTTTCATATTCATTGTTCCCGACCACTGTTGTTGTCCAACAGTGGTTTCCAAACAACTGTCATCCACCTTTCATCAGAGGTTGCCACATGGGCAGATGTTAACCGTCCGATCTTTGAAACTGCTACCACGTCAGCATTCACTTTTTCCCTTTATAAAACCTTGTTTTTTCCCAAACAGATCTTTAACCCGCCATATCGAATTCAAAAATTCTCCAAAGCGGTTACCATCTTCTTCAACGTCTCATAATTTCTAAACTCCGATCATGGCTCTGATAATCAAACACCCTCATAACTACCTCCCCACTTTCGAGAAAACTGACAAAAACACCGACTTCCACTCAATAATCGGCATCCTGTCATCATCCAAACATAAAGCACTTCTTACTACTGATGCACCAATTTACCAAGATACACTCTGAGATTTTTGGGCAAATGCTAACATTGAAGAACAAAACAATGAGCAATTCGGTATAACTTCCAAGGTCGAAGGATAATTGGTAGTAATAACCCCAACTACCATATCAACAACATTTGGGATAAACGACTTGGCAGGTAAGACATCTTTCCCGAAAAATGAGTTTCAAACAAAGTTGATTGAGAGGAGATATGATGGATAGATGAATAAAGCTACTATGTTTAAACCAAATTTTCCACATGAAATTTCTATTCCATACCCTCTTAACATGTCTCTCTAATAAAACCACTGCTTTTAATGAAATTCCTTTGAAAATTCTGTACTTGGGGTATGCAATTTTAACAAACACTGACTTTAACTACTCCCAAGAACTGTTTTCTGACTTGGTTACAAATATGAAAAACATTAAAAATGGGAAAAATGCTGCTTTTCTCATGTTTCCAAGACTATTAAGCTACTACCTGCAGAAACATGTTTCTAAAAAGGATTTTGAGCAAGGTACAACTTTTAAAATGAATAGTCTAACATCAAAAACTTCTACTTGCCTTATGGCCAAAGAGTCAAATGTTTCCAAAACAAAAGCAAAGAGGAATGAGCAAATTTTAGATGAGTCCACACCTGCTCCTCAAACCTCTGTTGCTGAGCCCACTGCTCCCGGTGATCGCCGCACCACAACCACTTCTGTGAAACCCCCACCAGCAAAACCCAAAAAGACCAAAACAAAATCCAAAAAGCCTACCAAACCTACTAAAACGGGTCCTCTGGAAGATGAGATCCCAGAGGTTAACCCTGTGACAACAAATATGTCACTAGAAACCACTGTTGCTACTTCCTCACAACATGTGGAAAGATCTCAACCCATAGACCAAACTCCTCATGATTCTTCATAAAAGGAACATGTTTAATCATAGGGACACCATAATATGATGCCATACCTTCATTTGAAAGTATGCTTAAAAGCCCTTCTCCCGGGGCAATGTCTCTTTCAACACCACTCCATTCATCTCCTATTCCACCAACCCTTGTACCACTGTGTGAAGCTATTGACATTCAGACCTAAAGCAATCCCTCTCACCAACACATTACTTAGAGTATAACTTCAACAATGGCTATGTCTAAACCTGTTCAAATAGCTATCCCACAAATAGTTGAGGAGGTTACACCTCTTGAATTTCACAAAATTCTTGATGGTATTTCAAGTGGAGCAGCTACTACAAATGTTGAATCCATGATTTACATTTGGACAGTAGTTTCATCTCTAAGACTCCCTTGAAGGCAACCACTGATCCAGTGGGAAGTCCCCAGAACCAAGAAAAAGTGGTATTTGGTTCTAATGATTTGGAGTCTACTCCTATCACCAAGGAAAATAAAACCACCTCTGGTGGGAATTCAGATGATCCTATTAAGTTAGGTGATGAATTAAGATATAGAGAATTGATGGATAGAATGTCTTCTATGGAAAACACTATTGGGGAAATGAAAAATATGATGAAACATATGTTAGAGGCATCTAAAGTCAGCTTAGTCACCAGCAAATCACCCAAGAGTTATGGAATTCAGTGCAACCAATACTTGCAGCTCAAAGGGAATTAGCTGAACTCCAACACAACTCACACATGGAACTGATCAGAGTTATGGTGGAGGCTAGGTATAAGGATACTCAGGCAGACATAAGGGGTATCAAAGAATTCCATGCTAAACTTACCGGTCCTCCCCTACACCTGTTTTTGAAAAGAAAGATCAAGATGATGCCAAAAGGGGGGGGGGGGAGAAAGACTAAATGAGAAAGCTGGATGTTGACCCTAAAGCAAAACCAAAAGTTCAGCAAAAACAAAAGCCAGGGTCTGCCAAAGATGCTTTTGAAAAATCTTCTGAAAAATCAGATGTTGGAAAGAAAATGGGAATTGATGAGACCCTCAATATCCAAACAGATGAAGAGATTTTAGCAAAGCAGAAGAGGAAAGATACAGCAGATAGCAAGGCCGACAATTGGAAGAAAGAACAGGAGGAAAATATGAAAAGAGAAAATATTGGTAATTCTAATAGAAGAAAGTCTTTTAGAAATAACAGACCACCAATAGCCACATTTCCCAAAACATCTGCTGCTCCTAAAAGGCCCCTATCTACTGCTGCAAATAAACCCAAACCTTCAACTCAAAAACCACCACAAAAGAAGCAGAAAATAGCTTCACCACCACCATCTTCCACAAAACCAACAGATGTTGATGCAACAAAAGCATCAGCAGATGTAAGGTCAACAGTTGTTGAGACACCAGTGGTTTCAACAGCTGTTAGCCAAACCACTGCATCCATTCATTTTGACACACCAACACAATTACCACTAACATCCCAAAGATTCCCTTCACAATCATCTTTCTCACCTAAACCACCTTCTCCATCAAAAACTCCTCTACATCCCAAATTTGCCTATGGATGCAAAAGAAAATTTGTTGTGCTAGATGATGATAAGGAGATTCCTTCACCAATCCCTGATCATCTGCTCCTGCTCAAATCATTCCACCCTCATCATCTCCACTTACAAACCCACTAAACCATCCATCCACCGGTTGCATGCCATCAATCATCCCACTGGCTACTCAATATCCTCTAGAACTGCTTGCAGTTCAGAAAGAAATGGAATCTTTTTACAAGATAGAGGATCCATCCAAAAGAACCTTCCCATCTCTCTATGGCTTTAGACATCCTCAGAACATGGATGAATATTTGAAGTTAAAGCAAAACAAGCAGAGGTTATAGCCATATAAGAAAGCAAAGGGCAAGGTGACAGGAGATACCAAGGTCTGTTATCACATTGGCTTAATAAAGTCAGGAGACTAGAAGACTTTGCTAAAGACCTTAGTAAATCCATGTCTGAGAAGCCATTGGATACTGAGCTTCAAGAGGTATTACGGGTTGACTATTTAGGCCACATAATGAAGCACAAGCTCTACAAAGTAACTAAGGCCCAATTCAAAGACTGGTATGTAGATCCTCTCAGAAAAGAAATTGACAGAATCACAAAGATGAAGAATGATCCTCAAATCAAGAAAACTGCACCAAATTGGAAAAAAATCAAGCAGGTTGATACAAATGATGCATTGAGGTTTAAAAGAATGAGAGCAGAGTTTGTTGCTGCAGGTTATTGGTCTGCAAGATCAATTGCCAGATGGTCAAAGAAAAATGTTGATGAGACCTATAGAAAACTGGAAGAGCTTAGAAAGAAAGACCCAAAAGTTCCTCAGAAGCCAGTTTATCCTAAAACCAGTGCTGCCAGACCCCAACAGACCCAAGCCTCCAAAAAGCTTGCCTTATCATTTGCTTTACCCATAAGTGCCTTGAATCAACTAAAAAGGAAAAAGCAGACTGATGAGGAGGATGAGCAGAGGTTTGAATAATTCAGAAAAGAGGGGATCAGATGTCAGCTTAGAATTTCAAATGGATGATGCTATTGACCTACTCACTACTCAACTAGCTGAAACAATCAAACAGTTTGCAAATAGACCTCAGTCCCCAAACTCATCACAAATAACTCTTATCCCTAGAAAGTCATCTGATCCAAAAATACTAAAGTATAAGTCAGACCTAGACACCCACGTATTGACTTTGCTCAGATAAGATATGGTAACGTTGAAAAGATATCAAGGAAGGATGCATATGGTCTGAATGTAGATAACCTTCAAGATCTATTGAACCTTCAACTGATTAGGGATGAAGAAGACATAAATTCCTTGGACTTTGAACTTTAATTCAAAAGGAAAATCAGGGAACTGTTGATGAGGAAATAAAGATCAGAAAATAATGAAGGGTTTTGGCATCATCTGTTCTAGGGGGAGATTGTTGGCTCATGTGAAACCTTTCTTGAAGAACAAATGATACAAAGCCAAAACTATTCTGCAACAACTGATCCTGAATAAAAAGTGTTTTGAATCCTTCTCCCTTCAATGATAAGATGTCTAACAACTGCTGCTTCAAAGATCTGCTCATTACTAAGCACTGATGTATTATAAAGACTGTTGAAGACCAATACACTGAAGAAGTAAAAGAACTGCTGGAAGTCAAAGGACTGATCAACCTTTGTGGATAGCACTGCTAAAGATTCATCAGCGGTTGAGCTCATCAGAGGATAGCATCATCAGTGTCTTGTATTCAGTGTTTATTATTGTAACAGTGTTGAGCATTTAGCAGTGTTTAGAGGTTGTTAATGTTGTTAGATGTCACTATCTTGGTGATGCCAGCAAAGATACCACAGTGGTTAGGATAGTACTATAAATAAACAGTACCGGTACTGTTCTATTAGATCACTTAACACACACTTACATTTTGTACGAACAATCACTGTGTGATCTCAGGCTGAGGGGGAGATAACAATTCATGCATACGTAGAATCATTGTGTAATACAATCAATCGACACAAAGTATTAATGATGAAAGTTGTTCTTCCATTGTTTGTGTTATAAAGTTTTTCTTCATTTCCGCTGCAATTATTTTTCTTATAATCTTCTTACATCTTTCATTTTACAAAAACAATACAAACAATTAAACTCAGATCCTAACAATATTCCTTGTCCTAAAAAGATAATTAATTCGAATCGCTAAAGTCATTCTACCTTAGACATCATGTACTTGTATTCAAACCCTACCACCCTCATGAACCAAACACTGTTATTTTTCTGCATGCCACAAGCAAAAAAAGGGCCCCTTTATCATTGCCCCCCTCTTGTTTGCCTTTATATATCATACAAAATAACGCTTACGTTTATCATAAACTAGAAGTGACAATGTGAACCACACTTGGTCAAGAACCACATTTAGTCCTTTTGCATAGTGCTAGACTAAACATTTCTCGTTTTCTCGAAACCCAAAGTTTATTAGAAGACAATTTTATATTTTATATTAAGTCCTAAAATTGGCTTTTTTTTTAAGTCTATTTGTTGTGCATATATCATGCTTAATTATGTATATGTGTAATTATAAATAGGTTATGTGTAGTAACATATAAGTTGTGTAATTATAATTATAAGTTATATAACTATGTATGTGCGTAATTATAATACGGCTTGCGGAATTATCAATCTATATGTTGCATAGTTATAAACTTTTTTTTTCTTTTTCACAATTTATCATATATTCATCATATATTCAGCTTTTTTTCTTTTTCACAATTTATCATATATTCATCATATATTCAGCCCCTATAGTATATGAGATTCTAACATAATAAGTTAGAATTTATCACCTATATAAGATTTATCATAATTTTCTCTTTATCATAATCAACCCATGTAGTATATGAGATTCTAACCTAATAAGTTAGAATTTATCACCTATATAAGATTTAGGGTAAATTACATTTTTGTCCTTTTTGTTTGTATCAGATTACAATAGATAACCTTTAACTCCATTAATTACAGTCACAGTCCTTTATACGTAAAACTCATTACACTATACGTCCTTTAGCACTAACAAGGTTAAAAATTTCATTTGAGTCTAGGCACACCAGGGTATTTTGGTCATTTCATGTTTTTATTTAAATATTTTTTTGATAAATAAAAGAAAAAATAACATAAATACCACAACATATTTCCTCCTCTTTAAACTCTCTCTATAAATTAAAACCACGAATCCTCAAGTAATAACCATCACCATCATCTCCGACAACATCCATCAGCACCATCATCTCCAGCAACATCCATCAGTACCATCCCCGACATCCAGCACCACCACCATCTCCGAAAACCATCATCTGTATTCTTTAGTTCAACCACCACCAGCCGCCATACGACATGTGCACAAACCCTGACAACCATCACAATCCACCGCCTGAAAGCCTTTGACTACCACCATCTCTCTGTCTCTCTAGTTTCCGACCCCTCTGATTACGATGGTGTGGCCGGACTTTGGATCCGGAAAAAAAAACCCCTCACAACCTTGCAAATCCTTTAGATCTGAAACCCTAGAACATAACAAAACCCCTTACAGTATCGTGGTTCTTTGCGGATCTGAAACTTAATGGTGGTGGTTAGGGTTTCGGGTTTAAAGGCGACGACGGTGGTGGCGTGTAGATGGGTGACAAGTATGTGGCAAGGGATATGGTTTATGTTGTTACGGTGGTTTCGGCGTCCGCTCAGCGATGGGTAGGGGTAATGGCAGGGGTTTTGTAGAATGAGAGAGTATAAGAGTGGAGGGGTTTTGTTCGTCGTTCAGTAACAATGCAATAAATGTGTTGGTGTTCAGCTTTTCTTTCTTTTTTTTTTTGTCATATATTCGTATACTACGTTGTGGTTGAAATATGTTGCGGATTGTTTGTTGATTGTTATTAGATTTGTGAATTGTTGTTGTTACATCCATGGTGGAGGTGAGTTGAAGGTGTAATTGATAAGAATGTTGATAGATAAATGTATTTTTAATTGTTTTTTTTGTTAAATATATTTAAAATAAATGAGTAAAATAATCTGATCTACCCTCATGTGCAAGTCACATGACTAGACTTAACTGAAAATTTTAACCGGGTTACTGTTAAAGGACCTAAGATGTAATGGGTTTTACGTATAAATGACTGTGACTATAATTATTGAAGTTAAAGGCTATCTATTGCAATCCAATACAAACATAAAGGACGAAAATTGTAATTTACCTTAAGATTTATCATAATTTTCTCTTTATCATAATACTGAAGAGTTATATTTAGATTATTCTTTATAATTATCCTTGCTAAATTCTTATAGATAGTTACCAATAATATACAACTAGCCGATTTTTTTCCCGCGCTTCACGGCGGGAATTCGATTGTTATCTGTTTGGTTCATTACGGTATCGACACTTGCTATAGTAAACGAAAAAGAAAACCTTACATCGATCGAAAACAATAAAAACAATTATCGATAGCGGCACCGATGTTGTTTAGTTGATATTGGTTCAGTTGGTTTGCGTTCTATGTTTTTTGTTTCAAAATTGCCATATAAACTTTATTGAAAACGACTATTGCGTTGCTATTATACAAATCCGAACAGAACCCGACTGAACAACATTTGTCGGTATCGGTATTTATTTTTATTATTTTAGCTTTCGATAAATTAAGATCGTATTGTTACCATACCATACAAGACTGAACAACTTCGGTACCGGTATGTATTAATTTTTATGGTTTTTTGTTTGATAACAAATATCTTGTCGCTACTATAGTGAAAAGAACAAAAACCGAACAAACAACGTAAGTTCGGTATTGGTTTTTATTTTTATTGTTTTTTTTTCTTTTGATAAACTAACATCGAATTACTAGCTTATTGTACCAAACAATATCGGTACTGTTGTTACCCGTATTCATATTTATGGTTTCCGGTTTCAAAAGAAATTATTATACAACTTTGTATGTGACGATAATTGAATATTGGTACCAGTACCGTCATAATTTGAACAACATCAGTGTCGATACTGGCTTCCGCTTTTATCATTTTGGTCGATGTAAAACACATGTTGATTTTTATACCGAGTGCATAAACATACCGGTACTGTAACGAACCAAATCGATACTCATCCAATGCCCGTGCTAACGTACCATCACAATGTGCGAGCAAATAATTTGAAATGTTAAAAAATAAATAAACAAAAATGCAGATTTAGATATTTTTTTTTGGAAAAGTTAACGGACGTATGTTATAATAATAATAAAAAAACAAATTAAATGCTAAATATAAAACTATTAATGAAAAATAATGAAACAATTACCTAAAAAATATTAATTACTATTTATTATAGAAAAATCGAATGAATAATAGATAAAATACTATTAAAAATAAAAACAAATGTATAAAAAAATTAAATACTAAATATAATAAACAAATACATAGGAATTTTTAAATACTATTTATTACTAAAAAAATAAAATAAATAATAGATAAAATATTACTAAAAATAAAAATAAATACTTAAAAATTTTTAATTACTATTCATCACAACTTTCTATTAATATAAATAGTAAGATTCTCCCGCGTTTCGTGGCGGGAATTTAATTAGCATCAATTTGGTTAGGTATGGTACCGACACTCGCTATAGTAATTGAAAAAGAAAACTATACATCGATTGAAAACAATAAAAATGAATATCGATACTGGTAGCGATGGTGCTTAGTTGATATCGGTTTGGTTCATTTGCATTCTATGTTTATTTTAGTTCATTGCGATATTGTTTTCGAAAATGGATATTGAACCGCTATAATAGCAAATCGAATCGAAACGATTGAACAACATTTGTATCAGTACCTTATTATTTTTTTTTTTTTTGCTTTTGATAAATTGACACCGTGTCACTATCATACCGTACCGAACTACACCAAACAACCTCGGTGCCGGTTTACATTTACTTTTATGGTTTTCTGTTTGATAACGGTTACTTTGATCGTACGTTGAAAGTTATATGAGAAGACTAAATTTAAAATTAATTAATGTAATAAAACAATAGAATATGAAAACTTAGAAAAACAATATTGAGAATAGGAAATTTAATTACTGTTCATCGTAAGTTTGAATTTGAATTAATTAATATAGATAATATCTTTAGGGTTTTCATTATTCTATATCTAGAAACCATATTTCATTATGATCCAGAAAGTATGGTTTTCATTATTCTATATCTAGAAACCATATTTCATCATGTGATAGAAACATGACCAAGTGGAGCATGCACACAAGAGAGGATGCACAAATGGGTATCTAATCATCCACCAACTAAAAACACCTTAAGATATATAGTATCATGTCACCCGACATCTTGTGCAAGCTTTGTAGCCACCAACAAGCTACGGTCTACTCTATAATTCTGAGTTGAAATCATTAGCAACATATTGGCAAAACATCTGCATAGATCAGATAAGCTGTGGGGATATTTTGATTGTCTCCACTCTCCATGGCTAAGGGAAAGCTAGTGTCATGTGTAATTATGCTATCCACATCTCTTTTGCAATATGAATGAATATTAAAGGGAACAGTAACCACAGTTGAGTGCATGATGAAGTGGGAAAGTGGTGAGAGGGTGTATATATATCTAATCACATAAATCCCGTATGATTACCAATCACACAGACACGAAAGAACATGACATACGAATATAGATTGTATAACGACAAAAGACAGAAGCGTGTGGGTACCTAGACGCTTAATCCATAGCCACTTTTACTCTAAGACATGTGATTTACCTCACTCATGCTTGCCATGTAACCGGTTGGTGGGGAAGTCTAGTGGCGGCGTACACCATTTATTTGTCCATAACCAAACTAGCAAGTCAATATTGATGTTTGAGATGCTCCGTGTGATGACTTGTTCCAAAAAACAACGTTGTGTGTTACAATGGTCAGCTTAACTTTTTCTGGAGCCAAAAACGAACCTTAGAGCATCCACAATGCTACACTCCACAAACCTCTAGCTCAGTATACTACATTTATCAATCCTCTATGAAAAATCACATTTTTTTTCTCACCGCATCAAACCTCCACGAACCATCTTTAAAAATATTAAATTTATATATTTAATATTTTGTATGTTAGAGATGAGGGCCCCACATTGAGCTCCGTTAAATCCGGATGTGAGTGTAAGACTACTCCCATCCATGACCTTTCCCATACATGGGTTGACATGTGTAATAAGAAATAATTAGAAAATCAATTTTTTATTTCCAAATCTCACGACCTAACCTCCATTGCAACCTAGGTTGCAACCCTATCCTTTTTGTCTTTTTAGCAGGGGCGGACCTAGGTTATGCCCAAGGTGGGCGGGCGCACCCCTTGAAAAAAAAAATTAGTGTATATTTTAGGCAAAAAAACCCGACCGCACCCCTTGAAAATATGCTTGAGCCACTCATCCGCACCCCCAGCAAATAATTCCTGGGTCCGCCACTGCTTTTTAGCATATGTCATTTTTTAATTGGTTGGTTATTTATCAAATAATACTTTAAGTATTTAATTTTACATTATCCTATTATTAGATAAAAATAACCCAAATTTTATGATTTTTTTTCTTTATTTACTAACTAATAATTTGTTTTATCTTAAAAGTTTTTTTCCCAATAACTTATTATACCTGGGTGAGTAAATTACGATTTTGGCCCCTGTGGTTATATCACCTTTACCATTTTAGCTAAAAAGGATTTTTTAACATCTGAACCCCAACGTCTTTTTTTCTAACTCTTTTGGCCTCCAAGGTCTTTTTTTCTAACCCTTTTGGCTCCTAAAAGTAAATGGATGAGGTTAGTGTTAGGGGTCAAAAGGGTTATAAAAAAGACATTGATGGCTCAGATGTTAAAATATTTTTTTGGGCTAAAAGGGTAAAAGTAATATAACCACAGAGACCAAAATCGTAATTTACTCTACCTCGGCGTTCTTAAAAATCTAAAAGCTTTCAGTTCCGTTTACGAATTATATTTAAACAATTTTTTTTATATAAAATATAGCATTTTTTTTTAACTTTTTTATGAATGTAAATATTTTTAATAATGTTATATTTAATATAACATATTATAAAAAATAAACATTTTTATTATTTACAATAAATTTTATAAAATTAATTAAAGCTTAAGTCATATTTATTTAACAAAAATACAACAAAAATAGTTTATGTTGGGTGGTAATGGGTGTCAAAGATTGGGTTGGGTTGGGTTGTGTAGGTGGAAGAAAGAGAAATTGTTATTTTATTAAAGGTTGGGTTGGGAAGTGTTTTGAACAAGGGTAGTATTAGACGTTTGCCACATAGGAGCATTGTAGGTGCTCTTAATATAGAGATTCTAGTTTAAGAACCAGCGAGTTATACAAATGGCTTAACATAAATATATAATATCTACTTGCATTGAGATGAACTTTGTAGTTAAAGAACTTTTCAATATAAACGTATAAAAATGATGCTGAAATAAAAAATTAATGATAAATAAATAGCCCAAGCCCATTATCAAAAGGTCCCCAAAGGCCCACTATGACAAAGCCCGTTTGGATTAGATTCGAACTTGAGCCCTCTTGTTATCACCAAGAATATGATATTAATCGATGATGTACCTTACTAAGGGGCTGTTTGTTTACCTCTTAATGAGGCGCTTAATGGTTACTGGTTCAGCACTTTCAGACTGTTTGTTTCGCGAGCAGATGTCTGAATGGTTCAGACATTTGCCTCTGAATGGTTAAGTATTATACAAAATCTGAATGATTAAGACCTCTAATCTAAATTGGTTAGACATTTGACTCTGAACGATTAAACATTATACTGGCTCTTAATGGTTCAGATCTCTTACTGGTTCAGCACTTTATGCTTCAGAACTCTTACTGGTTTAACACTTAACCATTCAGACGTTGTCAAAAAAACCCTAAGAATAGCATTGCATGTGTTCTCAGCTAATTCCTTTTTAACTCTTGTAAATTAAAAATATAATTTTTACATGAAGATTAAATAGGTAAATTTGGATTAGTATCTAAATGCACCAATTGAACCATTACCAAAATTCCTCTTCAATGCACTCCAATTTGTCAGCCTATCACCTACATCTTAAAAAAAAGAAATAAATGAGTGAGTTTAGCCAAGATTGTATCACCAACTTTCTTTTTGTTCCAACATATTCTTGTCATTTTTCTTTTTACATGAATAAAACTAATTATGTGGTCCTGTTCAACTAAAACAGTTATTTTAGGGAGGAATAATGTCAAAACCATGCCTTACAAATTGAAAAAGAGAATGTCTAAAATAATTAACAAATAAATAAGTTACTGTATACCTAAACAAACTTGTTGCAGAAAACTTCCAATTTTTAACCCCAGCCTTTTTCTTGAATCAACCCTCCCTCCTAGGGGTGTGCATGGTTCGGTTCGGTTTTTGGGCAAAATCAAAACCAAAACCAAAATGTCGGATTTTGGTTTTTCAAAACCGTTCGGTTTTGCTTTTTTTCGGTTTCGGTTTTTTCAGTTTTTATACCGGTTCGGTTCGGTTTTTTGGTTATTTCGGTTTTTTGAAACAAAAGTAAGTAAGATTAAAAAATAAAAAAAATATAATTCAAAATTTAAGAATCTTTCTTATATGGTTACATTTAAGTTATTAAACTTAATCGTTTTAACGAAAAATGTTTACATAAACCTAACCTTCTAATCTATTTTTATGTTTCTTCAAAGTTTTTATTAGGACGTTTTCTTTTATAATACTTTGAATATTGTTTAATTTTTATATTAAATTTTGTTATTTGTTATAGGAAATAAATAAATCATTTCAATTATAAATAAACATCTTAATGTTTTTATTATAAGTACTTAATATTCAAGAATAAAATTAATAATTTCTAATAGTATGGGTTAAACACTTAAACTTAAATATAAAAATATATGTTTTTTTCGTTTCGGTTCGGTTTTTTTCGGTTATTGAAAATGGTTATCCGAAAAGCGAACTGAAATTTTCGGCTATTAAAAATCTGAAAACCGAACCGTCGGTTTTTGTTTCGGTTCGGTTTTTCGGTTCAGTTTTATCGGTTATTTCGGTTATAATTCGGTTATTTCGGTTTTCTGCTCACCCCTACTCCCTCCCTCCAAGTCAGTAAACAACTAAAGTGCTTCAACCTAAAATAAGATGAAAGTGAGCTGAGATTAAAACGATTTCATAAATAATTATTAGATCCATTCATAATCATCTATAAAAGTTAGGGAATAAGCATAAACCAATGGTAATTGCAAAAGTCATTGTTGGTTCGCCGGCTTATATAATCAAATTAGAAGAAAAAAGATTAGAGCCTTGAAAAATTGCAATATACAACAGTTAAAGTATACATTACATAACAGATTACACATAAAAGATGGTGTCTATGGTCATAACAATTTAGGCTTATGGTAAGATGCAACAAATTGAAATATCCAGTGAATGAGTGATGCTATAAAGATCTGCACCATGTCTTTCAAAAAGCATTGTAATTCAATTATTTCATAACTATAGGTGTAAATATGTTATCATACCTGGAATTCTATAAAAGGTTGTAGGGCTGAATCAAAGGCATTTTTGTTTTTGTTTTGGTTTGGTTTCACACATCTACAATACTCAAGTTAACTCACATAAGCGGCGGCTTTGATGGTGTGCGGGGAGGACCTCCGCACAAGACTCGTGATTTCGAGGGGCACGCGATTTAAAAAAAATCGAATATATATATGTTATTTTTTTTAATAGTAAATACATACCAATTCCAAAATAGGTCCGTTTACAAATCATTTTTATAGTTTAGAATTCAGGCCATTTGGCATTAGGTGTATTGAGCTCAATAATAATTTGATTTTTCTTTTTAAATAACAATAAAACATTATGGAAGGGCACATTTTTTTCAAGCTTAAACAGGATACTTGAATTCTCAGAGACGCCTCTGCGTATAACGTTTGTGTTCGGAGCTACTTGATGATAGTTAAGATGATACACTAAACTATAACACTTTATTTTGGAAAGAATCATAGGATGTATTTATGTTGGATACGTAGGCTTACCTGGTTATGTAGTCGTTTAGGTGACGTCAACTGTGGAAGTGTAATAAGCAGCCCTAAACCAATATTATATAGCTGCTGCAAGTTTCCAATAAAAGAAATTAAAAGTATATTAAATGGAAATAAGAACTTAAGAGGCCTGGGTCATTACTACAAATTATCAACTTTCGGGTAGCATAAAAGAAAGACACAATAATAGAACCAACATACCTCATTCATCACCTAAACAGGAAGATGAATGATAGTAGACCAGCAGTAATTACACCTGCATGTAGCAAATAAAACCCATAATTAAAGAAAACAAACATTAAAAGTTTTAGAAATTTAAACGTAAACAAAGAGAACCCTAACATCATCATATTAAGAAACATAAACAAAAGAGAAAAATCATTGTTCAAAATGGTTTCAGCGAGCTTTCAACAAAGAAGTGACCAATGCCTACACCATAACTTGTCGACATGTTAGCTCCGTCATCATCATCGGCACTACTAAACCATCTCAGGATGATCGCACTGTTTATCACCAATCATGAACGAAAAAGAGCTTAACTGTTGCTTTCTAGAGCCAAATAAATATCTAAACCGACTACTGGTAGGAGTATTGCTTGTATGCTACATTAGAAAAGAAGGTAGTCTAGTTTAAAGTTTTGCTCAGTTCTTTCTTGTTTAAGATTTAGTCACCAACCAAAGCTCAACAGAATGTAATTAGTGACACTAAGACACCTTACAATTGTCACAAAGTTTACAGATTAGTCGATAAATAAACTTCAGAATTAACATCAAACACCTTAGGTGTTGATACATATTATGTGGACGCGACTTGGTTCGGTTCAACTTGGTTCGGTTCGACCCGGTTAGGTTCGGCTCAAGCCCGACGTCACGACATTCCTCCGTCGTGCGTCCCAGAGTTCGTCACGCGAAGCACGGAGCGCCGCGAGCCGGTTCCCGCTTGACACATCATCATGACATCATCATGATGATGTCATGATGATGTCACAACTTTGACCAAATGCATTTAGAAATGGCAGCCTTTGAAATTCACGTAAAGAGTGCATGAAATTTATGCTTGGGCCAATCATCATCAAGACAAATGCATGCTGGGCTTTTATTACTTGCATCATGGGCCGAACCCAGCCAATCGCACAAGATGAAGACCAAATATAAATACAGAAATCAAGTGTGATTTCGGTGGGTGTCGAAGGATAAGCTCGAAAGATATCACACGAAGGATTCTGATGGACTTCGAAGGATATGCCATCCTTCGAAGTGTTTGTGGATCCTTCGATGGCTTCATGATCGACAGATCATCTTTCGGGCAGTCCACATGATCCTTCGACATGCAACCTGTGCTGGGCATATATATACCCATTCAGTGTGTGTGAGAATAGAGAGACGAGAGATGAACACTAGACAAGTGTGAGAGCATACTGTAAACACAGAGAGCACACGAGAGGTTGAGAGAGTTTACATATTACGTTTGTAAACATTGTTCTGTAACTGATTCCGCGTTTAATACAAGATGTGTTAATCGTTGATACCGCGTGTGTTATCTTTACTTGTTTTCGTCTCTATCTCGGTTTGCTTATCTTGTTGGATTCCGCACAACAAGATTGGTTCATATACAAGGAAGTAGGCGTATAGATCCGTAACCGGACACGGGGACCTACAAGTGGTATCAGAGCCTTGGCTCTTCTCCTTGTTAAAACCGAGCGTTTTCGGGTTGTTTTTCGGGTTTTTGAAGCTTATTTTTTTTTTCTGGAAAAACTGTTGAATCTTCGAAATTTCTGGTCTTTGGCTGCTAGTTCATCAGAAAAACCTTGCTTAAAACTGATTTGTGAATGGTTTGTTAAGGTTTTTAGTGAAGTTTGGAGCAAAACGGTGTTTCGGAAAGTTGTCGGTTTGCCGGAAAATTCATATTTCTGGGGTGTTCTTCATATCTTCAACCCATATTCAAAATGTTCTTGACAAGTTTTTGGTTGATCTGATTTGGGTTTGAAATTTTGTTGTTAATTATTATACTAAGGTTGAAAGGTGGCAGACATTGCATGATGATGATGTTTAATTGAGAAGTGTGTTTTTGGTTATAATAGTACATATCATATCTTAGTTGGTGAATTGGGAAATTGTGTAGCCGAAAGTGGGAGTATTGTGTCAGGAGGTTAAAAGTCAACAAATTGAATCTCAACAATTCGAAAGATCAACTATTTCGAAAGCTCAACAAATTCGAAAGATCACCTTTACTCCTCAAGATTTCGTAGGGTCTTTTTGATTTCCTCGAAAGATCAGCTGTGTGTGTGTCGAAGGATCAACCCCAACACTTCGAAGGATCCAGCTTACAAGATGTCGAAGGATCCAGTTGATGTTTTGTTTCGAAAGATCCTAGTCTTCAACAACCAACAACTTCGAAAGTTAAACTGATTTGTTCGAAAGATCTGTGCCTCCATAAGATAGTGGGGTTGAAATAAAAAGTGGAAAATTATTTTGGGCTTGCCGAAAACCATATTGGATCACTACTTGTTGCCGAAAACACTTAACAGGCCCTAATCTCTTTGGGCTTTCACGGTTTGGTCTAAAAAGAATTTTTTTTTGGACTAAAAGAAATTAAAATCTCATTGGGCCTCAAGTTGGAGTTTGTTAACTTTTAACAATCAAGTCTTTTGTGGGATTATCATTTTTAGTGGATTACATTTCAAACAACACGTCTTCGTTATGAATCACTGTTCGTGGAGTATAGTGTTCGTAGAAGCATAGGGTTTGCGAAAGATATTTGATTGTTTGTTTGAGGTGTGATTTTCAGGTATTCATTTTTCTTGATAAAAAAAAAAAAAAAAAAAAAAATGAATCCGGCCTGGGGTACTCCGTCAAATACAGAAAACAAGTATAGAAGCATGGATTTATTTACAGAAATGTATTTTGGAACTCCGTCTCCGGATACAGCTTCCTCAAGACCAACGGAGTTTGTCACAATCACAAATTGGTATGGCGCTCCAATACAAGTTCCAGTAAAGCCAACTCCAAAAACAGACATGTACGGAAATCCGCTTCAACCAGTTCCTCAACCGGTGCCTCAACAGCAAACCCAAAGGCCTCCTGTGACAACTGATCTACATGGCAATCCCATTCAAGTTCCTGTTAAGCCAGCTCAGCATGGGAACCAGAACCCTTTCGAAAATCAAGACAACCAGCAGAATCAGAACAGGAACAATGAGTGTACGCTGATACCTGTCAACAACCAAAGCCAAGCAGGACCATCAAATGCTAACCAGGCACTTGTGGTTCAGATAGGCGAAGATGGTGATTGGTCAATCCGTTTGAGTAGTGATGCTCCAAATGGAACCGCTTGTTTTGCTGAGGTTGTCAAGGATCTTAAACACGCCAGTGGTGAAGAATCTTCCACCAATGGAGGTGAATCCTCGGGAAATAATGACAGATCTGAACATGACAGTAGTTCAGATGAAGATGTTTCAACTTCAGTTGAGGATGATACAACTTCAAGTTCAAGCGAGGATGGATCTGAATATGAATCATCAAGGGAGGTTGTTGATTCTGATGCAGAAAGGTCAAAATCTGAGAGTTCATCAAGTCAGGTATGTGTCGATGAACCCACTGCTGTAAATTGTGTTAATTGTGATAGATTGCATGTTAAATGTGCTGATTTAGATGCAAACATGTCTGAGTTGCAAGGCAAACATGATGCTTTACAAGCTAGTTTGTTTGATTTGCAAGACAAACATGTTTCTTTGAATCATAAGTGGTGTGAGTTGCAAAGCAAACACGAGGCTTTGCAAGAGAAATATGATGTGACATACATCCACAATCAGAAATTAACCGTGGATCTTTCTAAATGCACTGAAGCCAACATGTTTTATGTAAACCATGAAAAGAACTTTAAGTCGATGATTGAAACCTTAAAGAAAGATAAAACCGAGCTGACAAAAATGGTTTCCAGAAAACAAACTGACATAAATTTGTATATCACACGTCTTGAGATAATGCAAAAAGAGATGGCTTGTGTTAAAACCGAAAGTGAGGCGATCCGACTCAAGTTAGATAGCTATTTAAGCTCTAGCTATGTGTTGGATCACATCATTGATGTTCAGAAAGAGAAACGGGATGTCACATGCATAGGTTACAAGAAATGTCCACCACCCGTGAGAAACAATTATGATGCCATGCCTGATGAGGAATATAGAACTCACTTTGAGCCATCCGTTCCTCTAGATGTTAAGGAATTTGCAGCAGAATGTGCAACAGGACTCGGATACAAGAAGGAAGTATCATCAGATTCAGATGTGTCAGCAGATACATGTGTGTCATCTGCTGAACTGAAACAGAATCCTCCAGTTGTGATATACAGTGAGGCTTCTGATTCTTCTGATGATGAATCTGATGATACTGATTCGGAAAAGTCTGATGCGGTAATCAAAGAAGAGGACATACCTCTTGAGAATCATATTCTATGTGATCCTCCCGCAAAACCTGCTAAGACTGTTCCAACCGAGTCCACATCTGCCCAAGAGTCGGAGAGTGTGGATTTGCTGTACACTCTTGTTGGTGATGATAAAATTTACTCAGACAAAGATTTTCCTATAAAGAATGTTAATCAATCTTTAATAAGTAAAGTTTTTGAAAATTCGACAAGTAAGTTTTTGGGAAAGACAGGATCACGTGTTACTGTAACACAGTGCCCTCCTATCCCAAAGGCCGAAGTTCGAAAACAATTTGGCAATCAAAAGTTACCAACAGTGCAAAAACAGCAAAATCATGCCAAATCAAAAGGTAAAACACCGACTCAAAATCCAAGGAAGCCGAATCAGAAGAAGAAAAAGAATGTGAACTTTGTGAAATCTAAGGGAACGGACAAAATTGCAAATTTTGAGAACCAATCTAACTTAGATTTTGTCAAGAAAACAACAGTGAGGAAAAGAAATGAACTAAACAGTTCAAAACCTAGTACTTCGGGATCACAAAGTTCATCATCGGCAAGACGACCACATGATACTCCGAGGTTTGTAGAGCGGAGAATGTGTTTTGAATGTGGTACTATTGGACACATAATTCGAAATTGTCCATATCTTCATAAGTTGAAAGCAAAAATTGATGCCCCCCATGGTAACAATTACCATAAAAGATTTGTTTCACCAAAACAAGACCCTCGTCTTGTTAAACAACAAGAAGTGAAACAGAAAAGGAAACAAAGAAAAGAAATTGAAAAGGTTTTAAAACCGGAGGTTTCCCAAACAAAATCTGTTAAATCAAATGTTAAACATGAAGAACAAAAACAGATTTGGAAACCAAAACCAGTAATTGTTTCAGGGGGAGCTACATCAATTCCGAATCATCGGGAAATGGATGTCACAATCCTCGATGATGACGGACGACCCAAGTCTGTGAAGGCTTGGGTCCCACTCTCCAACTAATCTCTGAGTGAGTGTGTAGGATGTTCCAGGAGGAACTTTCGATAGTCGTAAGATTGTTGATAGTGGAGCGTCCTTACACAAGATAGGCGACATAAGAATATTGTTGCCATTGATGGAGAGAGAGGAAAGAAAAAGAAAAGAAGAAGAATTTGCTGATGAAAGAATGTGGTTGAATGAAGTTGAAAAAATTCGACAAGATGAAGATCATTCCAAAAATTAGCTGTTATGGTTTTTGATCGGGTCCTCAGGAAAGATTCCAATGAAAAGTACGCGCCTGTAGCACGTCTGAAGCTCTTCGAAGATTCATGGATTTTTCTTCCACAAGAAGTTCAAAGTCCACAAGATGAACGTGTAGGGTACTTTTCTCTACGGTGTGATTGAAGAAAATGTGTTTGTTGAACAAACCAACCGGGTGTGCGGATGCCTTGGCGTGGATTGAACAACCGCACACTTCCTCTCAAAGAGAAAGACAAAGACCTTCGCTGGTGCAATGTGGAAGACCAGCCGGACCCAGAGGTTTATGATCTTGTTGCTGTGAAGGGATTTCAGTAGCTACAAAATCGACTTTGAAATTCACACCGGGTGGATATCCTGTTTGGGAGAGCGCTCAGATTCCTGGCAATGCACGAAGCAGTTGCAGGATACGGTTTTAAATTTCTAATCTCTCCTATACTTGTCGATGTTTAAGCTGCTTTATGAATTATTATCATCTCGTACAGCACTCTTTGACCAGACACTTTGATCTCGAATATCACCTCACACGTGATTGTTTCACTATGAAACTCATCAATGTTGTCATGGTCCGCACCGATGACCAACGTGCCGACCTTTTTACCAAAGCTTTTGATAAATCAAGATTTGACTATTTATTATTGGTAAACGGCATGAAGGTCAAGCAAGAGTAAAACCAACATCGGAAAATCATTTTTGTAAATACCTTTGTGTTTTAAATTTGTCTTAGTTTATTGATTTTAGGGGGAGTAAATCCAAAATTTGAAAATCCAAAAACATTGAAAAATTTCAAAAACACAAAAACAATAGAAAAACAAAAATGAGTTTCCTGGAGAGCAAAAGAGAAAATGATAGTACATCAGTGGTCTGTCCAAACCTCTTTAAACCTTAAATGAAAAGCGATAAGCAGCTCTATATAAGATGTATCGGTAGGCTCACAATCATTTTAAAGTGTGCAGGGTGATATAAACTTAAATCGACTGAAGACTGGGTGGGAACCATTCATTGGCATATGGTCTTAGTACCGAAATTTCGTTTGAGAGATTGCCGAGGTTCTGAGATATTCGGTCTTTATGTTGCTTATCATCTGGGTATCATGGTTGTATCTTTTACCGAAAAATAACGGGGACGCAAGTCTAGATCTTCCATGATACTATACATACGTGTACATATTGCATTCGACCTCAATAAGTGATCAACAATCACATGTCCAAACAAAATAAGTGATAAAATATCACATTTATCCGGGAGTCAAGTTCGTCTCTCTGCTGTACGAAAGTACTGACCTGTTCACGGACTTGCTCCTGTGCCCTCATGCATCGAAAATCAAGTTCCTCATCAATAAGTGATTATATCACATAGGGCTTGTTTTCAAATCAAAATAAGTGAGAATCTCACATCATATACGGTCAAACAGATGATAATCGGTATACTCACCGGTAAGATGAACCCTCGTGCATACCTTGATACGGGAATGTGTCGTGATGTGGATGAACACCGGTCGGTAAGTATAAATCATACCTTAACGTATCCCCTCGCCATGATTACAAATGATAAGTTGAGCTTATGTGGACAACAATACCGATAATTGTTATAGGATGCTTATCTTAATGTTAACTAATAGAACAACAAGAGCGTTTTGTCATGACCGTACACTGATATGATTCTCTTACCCTCGAAACTCACAAAAAGAATGTCTGTAAATATTTATTTAATGCTTTCAGTTTCTGCATGTTTGTGTATATTTATTTACTGCTTTCTGTCTTTACATTTGAAATATTAAAAATACCAAAAAGATTTTAGGTGAGTTTTAATATAAAATTTATAAAAGTCAAAAAGATTTTATTTCTATTTTATTTTCGATCGTACGATGTTGGAGCTCGAGTCTTCGTTACCTGAAACCTGAACGAAAACCGAAAACGACTAAATCTTCATAAACGGTCGAAATTTGCAAGTTTTGAAAGTTAAAATTGAAATTGATAAAATTTGTTAAACTTTCAAACTGTCGGACGGTGTTTGCTTAAACAATGGTCACACGTGTGTCGTTTGTTTATGTTTACTATATTCCAAGCGGTTGTTCTCATTACGCGTTTAGATTTCTTGCATGTGTAGATTCTAAAGGCTAGGAGAACATGATCGATGACAAGCTTCGGAATGAAGACACGACGTGAAGGCACTCAAAAGACAAAGATGATGGAGTTGCCGCTGACCTTCAACACCACAAGGATCTCAAGTTGTAAAGATCAAGACATTCACGAGCATAACTCAAGGGAGAGCTTATGTTAAGGGGGAGTTTGTCAACACACTTCCTACATGATACGGGTAGTTTGTTGATACACTTTCTGCTTTCAAGACGTGAAGACATTGAAGATCCTCCGACATTGAAGATATGGAAGTTGAACCTCACGAGTAGCGTCCAAGGGGGAGTTTGTTGATACATATTATGTGGACGCGACTTGGTTCGGTTCAACTTGGTTCGGTTCGACCCGGTTAGGTTCGGCTCAAGCCCGACGTCACGACATTCCTCCGTCGTGCGTCCCAGAGTTCGTCACGCGAAGCACGGAGCGCCGCGAGCCGGTTCCCGCTTGACACATCATCATGACATCATCATGATGATGTCATGATGATGTCACAACTTTGACCAAATGCATTTAGAAATGGCAGCCTTTGAAATTCACGTAAAGAGTGCATGAAATTTATGCTTGGGCCAATCATCATCAAGACAAATGCATGCTGGGCTTTTATTACTTGCATCATGGGCCGAACCCAGCCAATCGCACAAGATGAAGACCAAATATAAATACAGAAATCAAGTGTGATTTCGGTGGGTGTCGAAGGATAAGCTCGAAAGATATCACACGAAGGATTCTGATGGACTTCGAAGGATATGCCATCCTTCGAAGTGTTTGTGGATCCTTCGATGGCTTCATGATCGACAGATCATCTTTCGGGCAGTCCACATGATCCTTCGACATGCAACCTGTGCTGGGCATATATATACCCATTCAGTGTGTGTGAGAATAGAGAGACGAGAGATGAACACTAGACAAGTGTGAGAGCATACTGTAAACACAGAGAGCACACGAGAGGTTGAGAGAGTTTACATATTACGTTTGTAAACATTGTTCTGTAACTGATTCCGCGTTTAATACAAGATGTGTTAATCGTTGATACCGCGTGTGTTATCTTTACTTGTTTTCGTCTCTATCTCGGTTTGCTTATCTTGTTGGATTCCGCACAACAAGATTGGTTCATATACAAGGAAGTAGGCGTATAGATCCGTAACCGGACACGGGGACCTACATTAGGGCAACATGGAAAAAAGTATCACTTTGGTTCGGTCAAATGGGTCCGAACTAAAATTTGTTTGGTTTCCAGCAAGATCATTCACTTGAAAATAATCAATCATGAAATTAGATCCAATTTGAAATCTCTCCTTGCACTAAAAGAAAAGAATACCTTTAGTGTAATTCCCAATATCAATCCGGATCACAGTGGTTGATTGTTTTATTCCAAAACACCTATTGATTAGGTGTTTGTACTATGAAAAAGTTAAGAAAAATCAAGAATAAAGATGAAGCTAGTGGTTTGATGAATATAACAAGTGTTGTATTGAATCCAAACAATAAGATAAATAATAAAGTACCTCGGAAATCTGATTAAGCACAATGAGTAGAGATTGAAATGTAAACAACACTAATATTCACCAAGTGTGGCCAAAAGCTTGGCTAGGGCAACAATACAAGGCTATATATAGAATCTGACTTGCCAGCATAATTATAATTATGCTGGCATCTTAACTACACTAGGTCAGATTTGCCATTATCATATAATTACAAAAGTAGCCCCTAGACTTTAAACAAGCTATAAATAATAACAAAACTAATCCAGTGAAAGTATCAACGATCTCATAAGCTCCAACAATACCCCCTAGATCGTTGCATACTTGTTTTTCATTCTTTAGTAGTTGCCACTGGATTGTCTTCAGCTTTCTTTTCTGGCTCTGGAGGGACTTCTGCATTCCCTGTTGCTTCTGGTGTTGCTTGAACCTCGGTCGTTGTTGCGGGAGTTTCTTGTGTTAAAACAGCTTCACTTGTTGATGGTGGTTCCTCCATAATGGCCTCGTATGTGGATGAGGTCGGAGGTGGAGATGTTTGTTGAGGAATTGTGGTGGATTCTTTTGTCATTGAGGAAGACTTTTCTTTCTTTTTCTCATGCTTTTTCTTATTCCTTTCTTCCTTTTTCTTTGCATCTGCATCTTTTCTTTTCTCAATCTTGTCAACGATGTCGAGCATCTCTCGTTTTCTCTTCCAGGCTCTATCCATTGCCCTCTGAAACAACATGGCCTCTTCTAGATTGGCGTTTCCAGCTCCAACATTTATACGATTTGCATTCAGCACCGTTAAATCAGAGAGTCCGAACATGAAGACATCCATTGGATCCAATATTCTAATATCTTCATTTTCGTTTGATCGTATCACCGCTTCACTAGTATGGCTATCATATAACCACTTCTTGAAGTTGTTTAGACAAACTGGGACTTCATCTGGGAGCTTAATTCTTGTGACAACTTTTGCAGGGTTGATAACCCACGTCACTTTGCCTTTTCCAGTAATAGGATCTTTTGTTGTCTTGGATACTCTCCTTCTGGGATGTTGTGGCTTGAATGTCAGCAAGCCTTTGTTGCATTCTTTCGCAATTATGCGCTCAAAGTCCCCCCCCCCAACGCTTCTATCATCTAGATTTAACATATCCAGTCGGCCAAGTTCACTTAGATCCCACCTGGGAAGAGAAAACAGATCATACCCTGTTCTGAAGTACTGAATCACACCACCTCTTCGTTTGACCACAAACATCCCCTTAAGATTGCTATACATCCAACGAATAATTTTGTCAGTAGCTTCTGTCTTCTCAACAGTTACTACCTGATAAAAATCAGGAAGTTTTTCTCTTTCCCTTCTAAACCATTCGGGGTGCTGTGGGGTGAATGTCTTTCCATCTTCTTGTTCATAAATAACTTCCTCTTCCAATCCCCACTCAATAAATCTTGCAGGCATTTCATCTCTGTCCATCTCTTCTTCGTCACTATCGTCTCCTTCAGTGACTTTTTCTGTCGACTCAAGACGTCTTTTCTTTGCTTCAGCTTCTTTCTTCTTTCTATTTGTTTCCTCCTCTTTAAATGCCCCAAAGTCGAATATTTCTGCGAAGGAGAACATGGGCTCTATCTCAATTTTTGCACAAATTTTCTTCATCATTCTGTATAGCTTCTCTATTCCATGCTGCTGAAAACTTATGTACTGTGATTGACCAGTGACGTAAGTATGCATTTCTTTTTTTTTTTCTTTCATCTTTCAGCTTTTCTCTCAGGGTGTTTGTATCATTTACTTGGTTCTTGAGAAGGCATAATTCTTTAGTTGAAGTTGCACCGATTTCTTTGACGAGTTTATCATATAGATCTTAAAATGGACGAATTCTTTGTGGCGGTATAGGAGGTTTTGAGATCCTTGTGGGTTTCACTTGAGGAAACCTAGAATGTCCTTCATCTGTTTTCTTTGGGGGAGTTGATTTGCTTGCAGAGGTTTCTTCTGGATCGGTTAATAGTGTATCAACAAAATCTTCCAATGTTTGCTCTTCTTCCGTTACAACAACCGGTCTTTCAGACTCCGACATTTCTCGTCTGGCAAGATTCTTTTCTTTCTTTTGTCTTTCTTCCATTGCATGAATTTCCCGCATATCTTGAATGTGTCGACGATGTTCTTCTAAATCTGTGGCTCTGAAGCTTGCTCCCATAAGTCTTTCTGGGTTTTCTGAGGATTTCTTCTTCTTTGGAGGTTTGTCGTCGGCTGCCTGCTTTCCTCTTCTTTTTCTTTTTAGCTGTTCTTCTTCTTTTTCTACAACCTCTTCCTCAGCTTGCACGATTCTTTGTTGTTTTGCTTGAACTGCTTCTCTGTACTTTTTATAAGCTGCTTTGACCAACGGCAGTCTTTCTGCAGTATACATCCAGTCGTGTAACATTACCCATTCGTTCGTTTTGATCTATGTATATTGTCGACTGGTGGGAACATGAAAGGTGAAGAGGCCTCCATCATGTGGCAGTTTGTCATATTGATCGTTGATCAGCATCTGAATGAATCTGGGATACATTGCCCAAGTATGTCCTCTTGTATTCTCGAGCATGTAGTTGAAGATTAGTCCAGAAAGGTTGTACTTTTGATTCAAACATAAGTTCAACATTGCTCCCGACCACTCCAGATTCAAGCCGTCATATCCACCTTTACGATGAGCTATACTCATAGCAATTACGTGTACTATAAACCTCCAATCCCTCGTGAGCCCATTTCTTTTGATCTCCTTCTTTTGACTAAAGTCTCCCACGTATCCCATACCACGAAAGCCATCCAAAACATCATCCTTGTTCAAGCTGATCGGATCTTGTGCGTTATCTCCCAGCTTCAAAACAGTGCGAATCCTTTCTTCAGTTACAATTACACGTTTGTTGCGGACTGTTGCAGATATCCCTCTGGCTTTGTTAATAGTTTCAGGTTTTGCTGGATGTCAGAATTCTTGAATGGATTCGCTAAATAGGAACTTCCGTTTGGACCGTGTAGCTTATCCTGCTTGATTGTATCCATCTTTCCACGTCTTCGAAATCCTGAGGTACTTGCTCAAGTTTGATATGCTGATTATGCTTCAGAGTCTTAACCCACTCTATGTTTTTCACCATGTTGCTTCTGACAAATAAACTAGCCAAGTTAGAAAATTTTTACGAAAATATTTACACCTAGGTATAAGAATATATGAAGTTTGATAATATTTACAAATATATTAGGTTATATAAAAGATAATTTGATTTTAGTATTAAAAAGATATTTACAAAACTTAAAAAAATAAGGATCAAAATCGCTGATAACCCAAAAAGGTTATCTTCGCTGATGATTGTTATCGAGACCAAGCAATTTCGTCGGCTACAATATCTGATCACGTGTGTTTTCGCCGGCAACGACTAAGGAAACAAGCCAAGTTTCGCTGATGGTTATAACACAGATAGGATATCTTCTCCGGTGACAAAAGCGGGTATCGGGTGATTTCGCCAGCAACAAATATGTGACTGAAATTTAATTTCGCTGACAGTTGCCGGTGAAGGTAGACTTTGTTCTCGAAGCGATCGAGCAGCGAAGACAATTGTCTAAGCCGTTTTACAGGCGAAATAAATTATTTCGCCGGTCGCTCGAACTCGCGTTCGAGACTTTTGACATTCCTTGATTCATTCTAACTTCGCCATATTCATCGCTATGTTCATCGTAAATTCGCTGGCATCATAATTTTCTTGATAAACCCTTCTAAAGCCCTAACTGATTTCATACTTTGTTAAACTTTGATCACAAACTGTCCAGAAATGTTCAAGAACCATAAGAAATCAGTGATGCCGGGTATAATCTTTCTCGAAACATCCTAAGATCTACTGATTCATGATATTAAGACTTGAACCAAAAACAACACAAACATAAGTTCTCAAACAATGAACCATCAATAAGAGACATCTGTAAGCAATGAACAAGGTGTGGATTACCTATGGTTTTGACCAAACACAGAGGCCACAATGTGAGATGGAAGGAGATAAATGGAGATGTGAACCGAGAACGATGAAGAGGATGAAAGGATATTTGAAAAGTTTTGAAAAGAGGTTGGTTTAACCCTTTTTATATTAAAAAATAACGACCAGCGAAATTAATAATTTCGCTGGTATCTTAATTTCGCCGTGAATTGAGAATCACGAACCATCTTCAAAAACAAGTTTAAATACGCTTGTGAATTTCAAACTTTCTCGAAAAACGTGCCCATTTTTGTTTAAAATAGTAGATATTATGAAATAGAGTAAATTACAAGTTTTGTCCTTTATGTTTGTCCCAAATTGCAGGCGTTGTCCTTTGTCTTCAAAATTGATGAGTTTTGTCCTTAATGTTTGCAAATCTTGCACGTTATGTCCTTTAGGCCAAACCCAGTTAGATTTTTTGGTTAAATCTGATCACCTAAGGGTATTTTTGTCTTTTTACCTATATATTTAATATTATTATTATTAAAAAAAATACTATTATTATTATTATTACTATTATTTATTTATATATATCATCATCTGATTCTCCTCTCTCTCTACAATTGCTTCTCTCTCTAGCTCTCTGTTTCTCTCTCGATCTCTACCACCGTCAACCACACTATCCACCACTGCAACCACCATCCTCACCGGCCACCCCTACAACCACCATCCACCACCCCACTCTATCTCTCTCTATATCCAACCACCACCGGCGCCACCAGCCACCACCGCCCACCCCTACAACCACCATCCACCACCCCACTCTATCTTGCGACCTACACCAGCCGCCACAGACAACCAAATCCAAAAATCCCAACAAAAACAAACACATCCAGACGAACTAACTAACCTCAAATCGATTTATAAACCCCAGTGCTCAAATTGGTGTGAATCTGGTTGGGTGAATCAACCCGTCACCACCATCAACACACCCCACCGGAACCCTAACCCCAACCCCAACCCCAACCCCAACCTGCAACAACCAAAATCAGATGTGCGGTTTGACTCCAACCACCGGAACCCTAACCCCAACCCCAGCGCCACCGCATTCTTCCCCTCTTTTGACTCCAACCACCGTTTACCACAGATGTGCGGACGGCGTCTGCGACGGAGCGGGCGGCTTTGATGTTGGCGGTTGGGATGTCGTCTTTGTGTTTATTGTCGACGTAGCTTTCGGTTTTGGAAGAGGGTAGTGGTTGTGATGCTGCCATTGGAGGTTTGAGACTGAAACCCTAATTACAGTGGTTGAAATGGGGAGAGGTGGAAGAAAGAAACCCTAGTGGTGATGAAATTGTTGAAAATCGATCTGATGATGATATAGTTAGGGTTTGTTCTGGTGATGTTGTTAGAGAGAATGAGTGTGTTGCAGAGATCTGGTGATGATGATATAGTTAGTGTTTTATTATTTACCTAATAGTCCCTTAATATAAGTTGTTTTACAGGATAGTCCTTGGGAAGTTGAAATGACAATACTACCCTCATGTGCCTTGCACATGACCAAATTTAACCAAAAAATCTAACTGGGTTTGGCCTAAAGGACATAACGTGCAAGATTTGCAAACATTAAGGACAAAACTCATCAATTTTAAAGACAAAGGACAGCGCCTTCAATTTGGGACAAACATAAAGGACAAAACTTGTAATTTACTCTTATGAAATATTTACAAACAAGAGAAAATTTGGGTCATTTTGACTCCGAACTTCGTTTCTCAACTCTGGGAGGTTCCATTTTTGCTGACTTTCTTGTTTCTTTTGATGCTTGTCGACTTACCTGTAGAAGATCACATTGTCAACACTTGTCAAATCCTTATTTATTATTATTATCGAATCAAGGCAGAAGAAAAACTGCCAGTATGTTCGTTCGCTTAAATCCATGCATCCTTCTTTCAACTTGCCTTCGGTGAGCGCGTTTATCATGTTTTTGGTAATCTTGACAAGACTTATATGGCCCCCACACAAGCTATTGAGAATAGAATCATTACGCCCATGAGTCCCACATCAGGACATACCCCCGCGATCAAGGTATGCACAAAGATTCCTCATATCAGGTGAGTATATTGGATTCATTCGTTTTGCGTTTCAACGATAGAGTTGGTGATCAGGTCAGTACTTTCGTATAGTAGAGATCCCAAAAACTACCGAGGGGGAAGACAGATACCAGATTTGGTACGATTTGTGCATTTTTGCGCATTTGAATGACTTTCTATGAAAGCTTCTTCAATTTAGGGATTTTGCCATTTTTGGCTCTTTTCTTGGAAAGATATCATAGCGTCTAGGTCAGCATGTATCTGGATGCAGCAGAAGAACAACTATGATATCCCTGAATGAAATACCAATATAAAGACCCGAAATCTCAGACTTTGGCAATCTATCAACGCAAGATTTAAGACCATTAAGCCATATGCCGCAACGTGTTACCCACAATGATGCGTAATGCCTGAGAAAAGCCAGAATCCTTGTGTAGATGTAATGTTTTGCTCCCTACCAGCAGATTACTCGTTGGTATTGCTGAATCAACCGACACGTCGTTGCTTGGTACCCCGATTTCCTTTGTTTTCTGTTTTTCAAGAAATGACAAAGTGTTAGCAATTTTCTATCATTTCCTCTAACAGGAGTTAGACACAAGCATCTAATTTTGATTTTCTGGAATATCCCCCCTAAAATCTTTATTTTCGAAAGTCCATTGCCCGAAAATGAAATTTTAAAATTCAGAAAATATTTTTGGTGGGCAACATTTTGCGATACTTGTTTTACTTTTAACAAACATTTTTTTAATATGGACAAGAGATAGAGTATTTACAAACGATTTTGGACAACAAGATTCATTTCCACTCAAGGAAATTAACCATTTCCAACCAGGTTACCAGCTGGTTGAATCAGGTTTTATCAAAAGCTTTCGTGAATATATCGGCCCGTTGTTGTGTTGTATCCACTGGCACCACTTGAATGTATCCTTTCTCGTAAGCATCTCGAATTGCGTGAATACGAATTTTGATATGCTTTGTTCTTGAGTGGTGGATGGGATTCTTCACAATTCCCAGACATGCTTCATTATCGATGAATAAAGGAGTATTTATGATGTTGATTCCATAATCCAACAACTGATTTTGTATCCAGAGAACTTGTGAACAGCAACTGTAGGCCGCAGTGTACTCAGCTTGAGCTGTGGAGGTGGACACAGTTGTCTGCTTCTTGCTTTGCCAAGAGATCAGACGATTTCCCAAGAATTGACATCCTCCTGATACAGACCTGCGATCCACTTTACAACCTGCATGATCACTGTCAGAATAAGCAATAAGATCAAAATTACTATCTTTAGGATACCAAAGACCTAGTTTTGGAGTTCCTTTGAGATAGCGGAAGATGTGCTTCATAGCGGTTTCATGTGATTCTTTGGGATTTGTCTGAAAACGAGCACAGAGACAGACTGCCCACATGATACATCAGAGAGCCTATCATTGAGAGGTAGAAGGACTTATTCACTGGTTTTCCTTGAGGATCTAGAGTAAGCTCCGTCTGTGAAGCGAACGGGGTGCTTGCAACTTTGCAGTCGTTCATGTTGTACTTTGCGAGAATATCCCGAATGTACTTAGCCTGGTGAATAAGAATGTCGTCCTCCTTTTGCTTCACTTCTAATCCTAAGAAGAACGTGAGTTCTCCCATCATGCTCATTTCGAACTTTGCTTTCATGACGGTCTCGAATTCTTTACACAACTCCTCATTTGTTGACCCGAAAATGATATCGTCCACATAAATCTGAACCAGCATTACGTCTTCTCCGATTCGTTTGGTGAAGAGAGTCATGTCGATTGTTCCTCTAGTGTACCCACACTTCAAAAGATAAGTTGACAAAGTCTCGTACCAAGCACGTGGAGCTTGGTGAAGACCATAAAGGGCTTTGTCCAACTTGTAGTAGCGACCTGGAAAATGGAGATCTTCGAAACCTGGAGGCTGACACACGTAGACTTCTTCCTTTACCTTGCCATACAGAAAAGCACTCTTTACGTCCATCTGGAAAAATATGAAATTTCTGTAAGATGCATATGCCAGGAATATTCTGATTGCCTCCAATCTTGCAACTGGAGCAAAAACTTCTTCGTAATCAATTCCTTCCTCCTGACGAAAACCTTGCACCACCAATCTAGCCTTGTTCTTGAACACTACTCCACGATCATCCATCTTGTTGTGAAAGACCCATTTTGTACCAATCGGAAACTTTCCCTCAGGTAAATCTACTAGCTCCCAAACTTTGAGTTTGCGAAATTGAGATAGTTCTTCGTGCATGGCCTGAACCCAACTGGAGTCTTGAATAGCTTCTTCAATGTCACGAGGCACGGACTGCGAGAGAAAAGCGGCATAGAGCCCTTTGTTGATGCTTGATGACTGACCACGTGTACGTACTGCCTTCTTTTACTTCACCTATGACATTCTCAAGAGGATGATTGTGATTTGTCTTGTATCCTGCATTTGTGTGAGTCTCAATTTACCGCGGAAGGTTGGTCAAGTGTTTGTCAACGTAGATTACTGGAGGATCATCTTCCTGAGTTGGTTCATCCACATTCGCCTGTGAAGAAGAAGCACCGTTTTCAGGGTTGTTCTCAGGCGAAGTGTCACCATTTACTTCATCCACGGAGAGAAGTGGATCAGCAGAGAATGGAGAAAAATGGGTAGTGAAAGGAGTTAAACCAATATCTGAAGAATCAAACAGAGGTTCAACTTAAGCAGCTTCTGTAGGTCCTGCTTCTGGAACATCTTCTAGAATTTCGAAGGTGTTGAAAATCACAACCACATCGTAAAACCAATCGGGAGTACTTCTAGTGTTAGTGTAGTTTCCTTCTTGGAAGTCAACGTAATAAGATTCAATCACCATCTTTGTTCTTTTGATGTAGACTCTGTAGGCTTTCTGAGTGGATGAATATCCCATGAAGTAGCAGATATCACCCACTGCTTCGAACTTGATGAGATTCTCTTGAGTGTTTAGAAGAGTGCAAGAACGTCCAAACGGTCTGAAGAAATCAATAAGCGGCTTCCTTTTGAAGAGAAGTTCATATGCAGTTTTTCCATGAGGTTTTACAATGAGAACTCTGTTCAGAACATAGCATGCTGTATTTACCGCTTCTGCCCAAAAGATGATTGGAAGCTTTGAATCCACCAGCATAGTTCTCGCGGCTTCGATCAAAGTTATGTTCTTTCGTTCAGCGACTCCATTTTGTTGAGGAGTTCTAGCCGCACTGTATTGAATATGAATTCCCTTTTCTGCACATAAGGATATGAAGGTTTGATTCTTGAATTCAGAACCATTATCACTTCTGATCGACTTCACTTTCAATCTGGTCACGTTTTCAATCAAGGGAATGAATGACTTAAGGATATCAGCCGTCTCACTCTTGGCTTCAAGAAAATAAACCCATGAGAAACGAGAGAAGTCATCTGTAATCACCAAACAGTAGGAACTTTTAGCAAGACTCTTAACGCTTACTAGACCAAAAAGATCCATATGCATCAATTGAAGAGGCGCAGTAATCATGTTCACTGCTTTGGGCTTGTGCGATTCTTGTGTTGCTTTCCTTGGGCGCATGCTATACATTTTTCAGAAAAAGGAAATTCTTTTATCGGAAGACATCTTACTGATGCGTGTGAAGTGTTATATATTTTAGGTGTATATTTTAAGCCCCTTTAACACTTTTTAGTCAAGTTTTAAATTTATAAAACACGATATTTACTAACACTAGACACACATATGGGCAAGCGCACCCATCGTGAGCGTAGTATAGTGTTGGTAAGATACCGAGGTCGTCCAAGGACACAAGAGCTTTTAGTACCGGTTTATCCTCAACGTCTAATCAAATCAAAAAGTTTAGAAAAATGTTTTAAACTAAGAAAAATAAAAACTAACTAAAATGCTGAAAATAAAAATAAAAAGAAAAAAAAACAGATAGACAAGATGAATCACCTGGATCCGACTCGTATCTAGTGTAACCTTTGATTATTTCCGCACTTTTTCACTATTTTAAGAGATTATCTTAGTTATTGTAGTAGGCCCCTCTTTTGAAGGTGACGTTACCCTCACCCCAGTAGTTTGAGTCAGCAAGGATACAATCCTAAAAGGGTGGATTATTGGAAGATAATTAATTAAGTTATTAATGCAAATTATGGTAGGCCCCTCTTTTGGAGGTGACGTTACCCTCGACTAAGTAGTCTGAGTCAGCAGGGATACAGTCCTAAATAGCCGGGTTATAGTATTAATAGTATTTAACTTATGAGGGGATCAAAGAGTTTGGACCCCTGCCATCCAATACCGCTAAGTATTGAAGGAGGTCCTACTAAATTTGACCCAGGTCCATTGCAGGACCTCTAAACGCTGAACAATGGCAAGACTTTTACCAAACCGTTCCATTAACCCCCGACCAGGTAGCCAACATACCTCCATATAGACCGTGGAGATATGAATGGTGAAAATCTTTTATTTTATATAGACAGTAAAATAATTTCAAGACACCACGGATAAACGATAAAGAAAGATCACCTTCAACATAAGCAACTAGTTATTAAAGTCATTAATACGGAACCAAATAAAAAGTGCGAAAAGATTAGAAATAAAAAGTATTACACTAGACACTTTGTCTTCACCAAGTGATGTAAGAGACTTAGGCAAACATGGCCTTGATTGTCAAGAACTCTTACGATCAATCTTGGATCCCGAGATGACTCACACACTCTACGATGGACAATGGATGATGGTGGTGGATGATGGTGTTATGGTGGTGGTGGGTGGTGGGTGAAGTGTGAGAGAGGTGGTGTGCCAAGGGATGGTTTGAGCTTGAGCCAAGCACTTCTATTTATAGGCTGAACAGAAGCTCGGGCACGGCCCCGTGTCTAGTGGGCACGGCCCCGTGTCCACATCCTTCTCTTTCTTCATTTAATGCAGCTTTGTCTTATTAGTTGACCACGCCCCCGTGTCCACTGAGCACGACCCCGTGTGCAGAAGAATCTTTGTACTATGAAGATTTGCCTAGATTGTGCGAATCTTATAGTTGACCACGGCCCCGTGTCCGCTGAGCACGGCCCCGTGGTGGGCAATAGAAGCTTCTACCACTTTGTCTTTTCTGCTGACACTTGGGCACGCCCCCGTGCTGGCTGAGCACGGGGCGTGTTCAGGCTTCTGATTTCTTGTTTTGCTTGGGAAGATGCTGTCGTGGGGTCGGGCATGTCACGTCTTGTTCCTTTTCTTGTATTTATGTTAGATTTTGATGTCTTTTTGCTTCTTTTGTTAATTTGAGCTCATTTAATCCTGAAAATACAAAAGGAAGACAAAAGCATACTTTTTCCAACATTAGTACTAAAAAAGGGTTAGTTTTATGCCTCATTTGATGGAATTTATATGTTACATTTTGAACACATCAAATACCCCCACACTTGAATCTTTGCTTGTCCTCAAGCAAAACACTTTAATATGTGGCTATTACACTCCCAAATGGAATGGGTAGAGAAGAAGGTTTTTGGGCTTGTCGTAGAGTGTCGGGATTTCCAAGATTCTTTATTTAATTTTATTTTTATTTATTTACAATCCTATTCGTCATGATTTATTTAAAACTTTTCATAAGATAAATTACTTATTAGGGCATAACATGCCTTTGTAAAATTCTATTTATATACAAGTTCACATACCTCACGGGGATCACTCAACACTCGGCCGAAAATGTATTTTTTGTGGATCACTCGAGAGCGGCATGGAACTTACTTCTACCATAGGCTTGCCAAGCAATCAATCCTCCTCCTTTTTAACTTATATACCTTTGTAAATATCAAGAGGACTTTGTAGGTGAAGGGTTAGGCTTTGCATCAAAATGTCCAAAATGACTCCCTAATCACTGATTAACAACAACCTATCGATTAAACACACCAAATCAGTCCATTTTAAGTCCAAAAATTTGAAAAACTTGAAACTTTTGAAAAACCTTCAAAACTTTGAAAAATCTTAAAAAAAAACACAACAACCAAGAGCACTAAGGCTCTGATACCAAATTGTAAATCCCAATATCAATCCGGATCACAATGGTTGATTGTTTTAGTCCAAAACACCTATTGATTAGGTGTTTGTACTATGAAAAAGTTAAGAAGAATCTAGAATGAAGATGAAGCTAGTGGTTTGATGAATACAACAAGTGTTGTATTGAATCCAAACAATAAGATCAACAATAAAGCACTTTGGAAATCTGATTAAGCACAATGAGTAGAGATTGAAATGTAAACAACACTAATATTCACTAACTGTGGCCAAAAGCTTGGCTAGGGCAACAATACAAGGCTATATATAGAATCTGACTTGCCAGCATAATTATAATTATGCTGGCATCTTAACTACACTAGGTCAGATTTGCCATTATCATATAATTACAAAATTATCCCCTAGACTTTAAACAAGCTATAAATAATAACAAAACTAATCCAGTGCAAGTATCAACGATCTCATAAGCTCCAACATTTAGCGGCTATTGCCTTTTGCCTTTACCGACCATGAGTAATTCCAACGAACCTTTAGCGGCCACATGTCGTCGCTAAAAGTCTAAGACCAATAGCGGCAACAGTGACCTTTAGCGGCGACAACAGACCAATAGCGACCTATCAATACCGGCGACCCTTTAGCGGTGACATGTCGCCGCTAAAAGTCAATAGCGGCGACAAATGTCATCAATAGCGGCGACAGCTGTCGCCGCTAAAGGTGTTCCATTCTTGTAGTGTTGTTCTCAGTTCTCACAATCTTTTTAATTATAACTATGCTTGGAATGAATAATCTAATCAACTGTGATCGATTATTTACCGCAAAAAGGGAAGCTCAAAAACACGATATTTAGCGCTACGAAAATTTGTTAAAACCCTACGAAATTATAAAAAAAACACGACATATGCAAAAGAAATAAAATGTATTAGGAGAAAAGCGATTAAAACCCTAATTTTAGAACTCTTAGACCACCCGTAGTGGGGTTTTTTGGCTTAGGACCGCCCCGAGGGACTTTTTTTGAAAAAAATGTGTAGGGCGTCCTATTTTAAACGCCTGCACTTGATCTTTTGGCCAATAAGACCGTTGCCAACGCCTTGTCACACCCCAACCGATGGCGGAAACATCGAAGTGAGACGAATGAGATTGCTCAAAGACTTCATAACATTATGTGACAATATTTAATTCAAAACCAAACTTCATTTTATAACATAAATCGTCAATAACATCATGAAAAATCAAAGTACAACATTGGAAAACAAATATGACAAGTTCAACAAAATAAAGTAAACAAAACTAGTAATTTTAAACATGCGTTTCTAGTGTCGTCCCTACTAGATTTCATCATATCAACATCATCAACCTGCAACATGTTAAACAGTATAGTTCAACACAAAAAGCATTGACGAGTACACAAGTTTAAGAATATAACATAAGTATAAAAATGTTTAAACGAATCCACATGGCAAACTAAGTTACTCAAGATTAGCGTGAGTCTAGCATGTGATAAACAAGTCAAGCAAAAGTTCACGCAAGTAAAAGATTCTTAACATAACCCAACGCTCACAGGCGGTGTGTTACTCCTATAGCGCTATACATGTTAACGTAGGCTTGATTGAAGTTAATGACAAGTTCAATCATAAAACGAAATAACCTAGATAGATGTATCAAGTATAACGTATGCATGCATGTATTGGATTGTTTATGCATAAAGATAAAGTTTAAGTGTTGTGATTTTAATAAGCTAACATGTTGCACCCAAAAAAATGTGTACAACAAAAATGGGTCAAATGTACTCACAGTTTTGCAAGCTCCAAACTTGTTAATCCCGTGAAGAGTTGAGTATGGTGAAGATGGAATCACCAAGTCACCCTATAAGGGTAAACAGAGGTGTGTAAGTTCATGGATTTAGAATGGAAGATACGTACATGGAATTTAAAGTATCAAAAGTATGTATACGAAAATAATATCTAGTTCTAAGAGCTCGTTTATGACACCATATTAAGTGGTTTCATCGGTCCCAAATTGCCCATTGAAATCATAACAAGTAACTTAGAATCTTAGATATATTAGCCTAAGTTTATGACGAACAATCATGACTTGATTATCATCACAAATTCAACCATGTTTTATATAGTTTATATACTAATGTAGTTATAATAATAGTCTAAACTATGTCCAATCAAGAATATCATGTAGTATCGTGTATTGTCAAGCATGGAGGTTGAAACCTAGTTATATGATTCACCACAAACCACCATGAAGATGGTTTAGAGGGTCATGAATAACAAGAAAATAAACCTATCTAACAATGCTCAAGTGACCAAGTACACTACAACCCGGGTGTCCCCACACATCATGGAAAGAATGAACTAACTGAGGAGGGCTAGACGAGGCTAAGGTACTTTGATTCTAGTAAGTCCCAAGAGTGTTCATACGTAAGGTTCAAATGAAGGAGTGGAACTTAGTTTGGAAAGCCAAGGCTTCCATTTGTTCACACTTCACAAGTCACAAGTTCACCATATAGAAGATGATGTCTTGTGCTTGTTTTCATCATTCGAATACCATGTATAAACAAAATTAAAATGGGTGCTTAAACCCAAAACTTTGATGGAAATCACCCCAACACAAACCCACAACCATAGACTAAGTTTTGAGCTTGGTAGGAACAAGATTCCACCAAGTTTCTATAAAAAACATGAAGATACAAAAAGTTAAAAACAAGCAGAAAGTTTTATGCACTTTAGACCTCAAATATGGTGAGGTTTCACCTTAGTTTGCCAAAACAAACTTGTGAAAACCTTCCTAGAGGTTATCCAAGTGTTTTAGAAGAAAAAATGAGAAGAAAATAGTAGAAGAACTGAGTTAAAACTCACTTAGAACTCAGAATGTTCCCGCTGAAACTTGATGAAAGTAAGCTGAGATTAGGGAGTGTTTTGAGAGTGTTTGAGTGTTGTAAAGTGGGAAAATGGATGGGAAAGGGGGGGTATTTATAGTTGGGAAATTAGGGTTAAGGTAGTTGGGTAATTAATGTAATTAGTTGGAGGTTAAACAATTAAAGCAAAAAAAAAAAAAAAAAACTCAGCCACACAACTTGCGGCCGCAAGTTGGTAGGCTGGTTTTTTTTTTTTTTTTTTTTTTTGACAGTGTTAGTTGGTTATTTGTGATATATGTTATACAATTATGATGTATTAATGTTTATTTAACATAAAACAAGGTCTAACATATATAACAAACATGAAATCAAGTGTTTAATCAAGCAACTAGACATGAATTTGGTGTTGTAAGAATGAATGAAGTATTGTAATGATAAATCAAGTACACGTAACATATAATGAAGTGGAAAATATGTATAAGTCTCGTAATCGAATAATCAAGTGTTTTGCATGTATGGAACGTTTAAGAATTGCGAATACACGATAGTTGTTTATGAGTTAAACTTACGTTTATGGGAGTCATGAATCATGTAACAAACGAGTGTATGTATCAATGTATACACAATGTATATTTCACATAAAAGATCAATTTTATTACGATCAAAGTCTTGGATTTACAACGATTCGAAATGAGATACGATTACAAAGGAAACGATTTTCCGAAAATAGAATTACGATACAATCTATCTAAAAACGGAAAACTGCGAAAAGCGAGGCATTACATGCCTGCACTTGATTTTTTGGCCAATAGTTTTAATTTGAAAAAAAAAATAATTAGGTAATGATTGGTTTGAGCATTATGGGCATTATACCACTACACCCGTTTTAAGATAATGCCCCATAATGCCCACATGCTAACTGGACCGCCACATGGTGCAAAATGCCCAAGGGTGGGGGCAAAATCTTCCCCTCCCCCTACACATAGTCTTAAGAAATTTTATCCCATATTCAATTTCAAGTTGTCTTAGTACTGTAATCCATCACCCATCGAACATGATTAAGCATGTCAAGAAACATCAACGATACAAATGTAAAAAAATAATCATTACCTCTAAAACTTTTCAACGGTGGTGGATGAGACTGGAGTTGGTCGATTACTTATGCCAATTTTACTTGTGGTTCTTCAATTTATTACTTTGTTCTTTATTGCTTAAATATTAATTATCACCATTTGACATCAAGAACCAAAAGTGTAAATTAAGTAAGAAACGAAAGTCATATTCTTCATTTGAGAAAGGCAATAAGTATATACACTAAGTCAAGATAGTGAATTTTATAATGTTTTCAAAATGCAGCAAATGAACCTGAGTAACATGCATAAAGAACATCATTATGCGCCTTCTTCCCTACACTTCTCTGTTTGGCAAATTCTTGAATGACAATTTTTTAAAACCCTAAAAGATGAACATTGGAATGATAAATCAAGATTATACATACATGAAACAGGAATCATCAAAGAAAGTTACGTTTACAACATTACTGATCAAGACAAATGGTACCTGTATGGTTCAATCGTGATGTAAGATATCTAGGGCTCCATACCTCAGCATAAGAATGCTACAGCAATGAAGAGACCTGGCGAATGTAAATCCATAAGGTCTTCCGTTCAAATGCGTGATCCTACAGACTTACATGGTGAGGTCTCGTTGCCATACTTTTAGAATCCGTAAAGGCGATTTCAACAAACTGGTGGTAGTGATTTATATGCCACAACACCACAGGAAAAGTAGTCATTTGAGGTGATTTCATAAAGCCCATTCTCCACCACCGAACACAAATACCAAGCATAAGTCAAAAGGGCTTTAAAGGGTTGTAATGGGGCTAGGCTAAGGGTATGGGATAGGATATTTTTAAAGTGGCTAAGGTGATGAAAAATCTATTTTTATTACAAAACAACTACTCTAAACACAAATAACTACAAACATCTAACTAGATGGCAACAATTTCCGCCATTTATTCAACAAACTATAAACACATATGTTTGTACTTTTCTTAACGATTTTTGTCTCTTTTTCACGATTTTTATGCATTTTTTGATTTTTGATTTTTTTATATACAAACCACAACTATACAAACAAATAATTCCTAAAATCGAATTTTCATCACACAGGTTAAAAATAAAAGGTTTAACGGTCATAGGCTAAATGGTTTGGTCAAACGAAACGTTTAGGCTCAAATTGGTGACTAAGAGATTTATTTGGGTAAGGATAGATAAATTGTGTAAAGAGAAAAGGTTTACCTAATGCCTTAATCATTCTTGTGCTCGTATTCGGTCTATTATCTTAAAAGTATCAAAAGTTGCAAGTTCTACAATACGCGACTAATGGTCCACTCAAACAAAGATATATATATATATATATATATATATATATATATATATATATATATATATATATATATATATATATATATATATATATATATGGAGTAGGGTTCCTACGGAAAGTGTGTTTTTCCTAGAAAGTCTAGGAAGCGATCTTGTCCATCCGATTAGTGTGTTTAAGGGTTGAGATTAAATCAATGGCAATCTTGTAATAATTAACTATATTTAATAGATTGTTTTAAATGAGTAGGGGTAATTTCGTCCTTATGTGTGTTTTAAACCAATAAAAAATAACCGTCAGAGAGATCACATCTCCTTAATACACGCCAATTTCCCTTTCTCTCTCTTTCTCTCTCTAAACCCAAATTCGGAAACCCCCAAAATCATACCAAAAACACCTAAAATCATGGATGAAGATAAGAGATTTTCCTTGTTCCATATACGTAAGATCAAGCTTTCATTGTACTATGTGTTTTACAAAGAGATTACGGGTGATTCTTGTTTGTAATTGACGGTATTTTGCTGGTTGCAGGGAAGAGATTCAAAAAGCAGGAAACTTTGGAAAGGATAGATAGCAGCGGAACAGTTACCGGAAGCCGATCGAAAGCTGGGGCGAAATCTGCTGATGTAAAACACATTTGTATGAATCTGCTTGCTGTTAAAACACAGCTGTATGAATCTGAATTGCTGTTAAAACACAGCTGTATGAATCTGAATGATAAAACACATTTGTATGAATCTGCTTGCTGTTAAAACACAGCTGTATGAATCTGAATGATAAAACACATTTGTATGAATCTGCTTGCTGTTAAAACACAGTTGTATGAATTTGAATACTAAAACACAACTGTATGAATCTGCTTGCTGTTAAAACACATTGTATGAATCTGCTTGCTGTTAAAACACAGCTGTATGAATCTGAATGCTAAAACACAATTGTATGAATCTGCTTGCTGTTAAAACACAACTGTATGAATCTGAATAATAAAACACAGCTGTATGAATCTGCTTGCTGTTAAAACACATCACCAAGAACAAACTGTTAAAACACAGTACCAAGAACATGCTGATAGATTCCAGCAAGAAAACGAAGGAATGATTGATATTACGTGAGATCAGAAATCGAAAACAAAAAATTCCGAAATTTATGTATAGTTAGTTATTGAAGATAATTTCCTAAAATAAAAATAGATTGTGAAAGTACATAAATGCCCTTTTAGATAAAATCCTTCAATGCCACATGTCGCGTTCTTATTGCTTCCTAGACTTTCTAGGAAAAACACACTTTCCACCCAACTCCTACTCTATATATATATATATATATATATATATATTTATGATGTGTAAAAGTGGCTCAAAATCTCACGTACAAAGGGTATGGTATGTGATATGCACAAATACCCGTTATGTTAATAACTTGAACTTGACCATGACAAAAGACCAGTTGGGTTGTGTCATCCCTCATTGACTTAGTTACTTGTGCTTTTTAGATTGCTTATACAAAGACATTTTGAAAAAATTTTGAAATTTTTCCCCCATCCCCACACTTGAGGTCAACATTGTCCTCAATGTGTAATGTTTAAATGAAAGGATCAAAACCGAAAACTTTTTCTCCCCATCCCCGCACTTGAAGTCAACATTGTCCTCAATGTGTAAGAATGGAGCTTTTAAAATGCACAAGCGATGTGACACGACCAACCACCCAAACTTCACCCCGATCAATAATATACAATTTACATTCCACTTACTAACTAACTAAAACTCAAAGAAAAAGAAACGAATGCACTTGGATTTTTTTTTGTTCCTCGTGTGCTCTTCACTCTTCAATAAAAATGGTCGTCTCACGAGCATAATATACCTGCAAATCTAAACCCTTGTGTAGAAGCATGCTTTTGACAACCATCAAAATTTGTTAGTTACCCGTTCTACCATTTTTATAAAAGATTTACCATGTCATCCGTTTTTTCAATTTGATTTCGTGGAAAAATAATTTACAACAACAACACACCTAACTCACTTTCATAGGAATCACGGTTGCATTTAGCGTATGCAACAAGCCCTTTTAAACCTCCCGATAGATCGGGAGGACGAGTAGGTCTCGTGAGGGTTATATAGGGAACACGCCCACAACGTTCATTTAACTACTAAATAAAATGCAAACTACTATTAACTAAATAAAAACATAAAAGCAACACGAAATAACAAAAATTAACTAAAATTATACAACAACAACAACAAAAATCATACCTCGCCATCATCGATGATATCTCTCGTTTGGGTCCACTGGTGGGTATGGGTGATAGGGGTAACCAATAAGGGCCGTCATCATGTCGTGTAAATCATCAAGGGGACCCCTTTCCCCTTCGGCTGGTGGCTGAAACTGGGCCGGAACATAGCTTGATCCGACTCCTTCGGGCCAGTGAGGAGACGGATCTGAAGGCCCGCAGGGTACAGGAAGGTTCTCATAGCAGGTCCAAGGCGTGTGCTCTTGATATGGTTAACCCGCTAGATAATCTCATTGGTTTCGTTCTTGATCGTGGAGATGCTTCGCATTATTGATTGCAATCTCTTGCGCTACGAAAGTTGTCATCCACCGACGGTCTTCCAACACTTCCCATTCAACCCGGAGACGGTCTTGTTCCTGTTCCCACGCCTATCTCCGGGATAATTCCTACACCCGATGCAGTTGCTCCTGCTCCTAGTTGGATTGTTGCATTGCCCACCATTCCTGTTGCTGGTTCCTCTAATCTTCTTAAACCTTCATCCTTCTCTCTCCCTTTTCTCTTGCCTCGCCCATAACAGCGTACACATTGTCGTAGATATCTTGTTGTCCGAGGTTATAACTTCCATAGGCGGCCCTCCACCTATTCACCATGAACTGGGCCACATATTTAGAAGCTTCGTTGTGGCATCGCGCAAATCTTTGCCTACCGGGCCTTCCACCCACTTCTTCTTCTTCTTCTTCGTCTCCATCCCCTTCTCCCATTTCTTCATCACCACCTTCTTCTTGCTCGGGATACATATATTAGAACCCCGTGTCCCGATCCACAATTTTGTACCTTTGACCAACCTCCTCGACGTAGATATGCGACCCTTTTCACATCTTTGAAAAATCAATATCATCAATGGGTTTGACTACCCAAAGTGAATTATCTGGAAAACAGTTCTATTGTACGATCATCGCATTGATTAAACGGACATGCGGAATCATTTTCCGCTTAAATTGGTTCCTCGTATGCCAAATGTTCATCAGGACGATGTGCCGCCATGATAACTTCGGCTCACCGTAAATGAGTGAATGGAGCACCCGAAGATCCCATACCCGCAACTTTCCACGATCCCCCAACCTGACCATAATATTCTCCAAGGAAATATTCTGTAAAATCTCCTCTTCGACCGATAAGTGAACCCTGTTATACCCACCCGTTGTGTAATTGGGCAAAGTTAACTCAATGAGGTTAACCGGATCCGCTTGAACCAAACGGGATTGCCAGAAGAGACCGGTGTCATAGTAGTAGTAACTACCTTCACCCAACGAATCGAAATTCGCAATCTGGTTCATTGTCTGGAAGGAAATTACCATTGTCCCCTTGGAAGTTTCACCCACCAATCTCCACAACGTCAGATTCTCATCCGCATTCTCGAGTCTCAAAGTAGATAACCACTTTGTGACCGCTTTCAAATACACCCTTTGAGTTGCGCCTTCACACCAGTCAAGCACGCGCTCCATACTAACATCTCAAACTTTTATGTAATTCCAATTGGTCAGAATTCTTCAGAATTTATCAATCTCTCACAAACACAAAGACTGTCTATTGGATTCGTCACTTGAGCCATTTTATACTTCCACAACTTAACCTAGATTTGTTTATGGTTGAACCGATGTAGTGATTTACTTTGATCTTCCTCCCATCGAGCCCCAAAATCCGTGTCATTATACCGGGACCAATCCCAACTCTGATGGAATAATCTATCATCGATGTCCAGTAAATTGTACGGTTGCTCCCACTTTGTTGGTGTACCATCGGATGAAGAAGATCCCTCCCCTGAGGTGTTGGATCTCTTTTGGCTAGCAATCACTGCAAAACACCACAACAAACTAGTCAATACACTTCTCCTAACATCAATCCATCTCAACCTTAAGCATGAGTTATCATATTGAACTTCAATCAACCTTTAGATGTAAACTAGCCCATTTTAAACTTCCAAAATAGCATACTTTCATCATCAAAAATCAACTTTTCATGTAAAATCCTAAGTTCATAAGATTTTTTTTAACAATGTTCAACACTAAACTCATGCTTAACATATGAACAAGAGAGTGTAATTACGTCTCTATACTTGTTCAATGTTCAATCTAGACCAAATCACATCTTTACATTACAAATTCAAGCTACAAATCACTATTATGTAATAAACAACCTACTCTTAAACTACAAGTTTAAAATTTTGGAAGAAATCAACATACCATAGGATAATAATGCTCAAAATCCTGTAAAGTTCATACCTTTGATGTGGTAGAAGATGAGAGAAACTAGACAAAGGTGAAAATCAAGAACTTGAAGAACATCCTTCAAAAATCCAAAATTTGCTGGTTAAAAATCTTACAAACTAGCAAGAATTGATGAAAATCGTTATGGGGGTTTTGTTGCTTTCAAAAATCTACGCAAAATAGGCTCAAGAATCAGGTGATTTGGTTCATAATTGAAGAAGTTATGAGATGAAGAAGGATTAGGGTTCTTGGAGGTTTTGTGAGGAAGATGAAGTGAGAGTGAAGATTATGAACGTGAAAGTCTGATGGTTTTAAGGTTTAATGAAGTTGTGGATGAGGTTGGGTCGAATGTATGGTCAATTTTATGTTCGGGTCTTGTTTAAAACAGGTTTGGGTGAATTGGGGTTGCAGGAAACGAGTTGAAAAGGGAAATCAGTGTTTGGGGAATGCATGTCCTGTCGGCGACGGCATATGTTGCGTCGGCGACGCCACCCGGAACTCACAAAAGCTTGTGACGCCCTTTACTGCTGTCTACACAAACACCTCATCGACGCCACTTATATGGCTGCGTCGACGACGGCCTGCCTGCGTCACCGACGCCCCCCTCAACATTATATTTTTTTATGAAAAATATGGATAATTTTAAGTACTTTTTACAAAATGGACCTGTAGGATCGAATTCGGACCTAAACGAGTCGCTTAGAAGAGTTTATCTCAGTTTGAATGGCGGAAACAGACAAACTACAATTCAGGGAGAATTCATTTTAAACTGTTGTTGTATTGATCAATAATGCGAGTACACGTTCAGACAACACTTCGGCAGCACTTCGTGGCTTACCGGAAGAACACACCTCTAACTCCTATGTGTGATTTCGCTTATGTGTCTATATATAGGGTATGACATAAAAGCGAAACCTCCTAACTGACATAAAAGCGAAATCACCTATTGACATAAAAGCGAAATCACCTATGGACATATAAGCGGAATCATATTTTGACCGAAATCCAACTTTCACATTCTAATCCTTTTGTCTTATATGTAGTGATGTCATTGATGATGTCACTTTGATGATGTCATCATGACATCATGCTTGAATAACTTCGCAACGAACCCGAGACTCGACATAAGATGAAGACGACAGATGAATGCACCAACAGACTCCCCCTCAGATGTTGACGAGTCTTAAGTGTCGAGTCTTCGCATCTTCAGTCTTTATCAGTCTCTTTTCTTTCTTAACATATACCAGGATCTTCTCTTTGGCTCTAACCTCGTCAGACTCCCCCTCTCATGATGATGGGATCGCTGTCTGGAATTAGCTATCACCTTGAGATCAATCCCTGGCTTTATCTCTGATCAGCTCATCTCCTGCACAATCTTCTCACAAACACATAAGTTTTTACTTAAATCAATAAGAAAAACTTACTAGAAATAGTTACGTCAAGTTCAAATTAATGACCCTGATTAACTAATCAAATTTTTCTTTCTCAAAATCAGTTTCTTGTTTTAAACGCACACTCCCAAACCAGTTCATCATGTTCAGCACTTGAAATTTTGAATATCAGCTTTCCAACATCAGTTGTCGAAAATCTTTTTGGACTTTTCAAAATAATGAAACATGAATGCAATAACAGAAATTAACTGCAGAAATAAAATATATACAAACATATTTTTGTGAGTTTGTGTAAGAGGATCATATCAGTTTATGTGACCAATCACTAGCACCGTTAAGCTTTAAACATTTTCAGTTCTAAACAATTCACGTAGATTGACGATATTGTTGTCCACTTAAACTCAATCTAAAAACTTTCGAAATGCTTACCGATACATTAAGGTATATTTAGATAGCACTAAATTCTTATGGACCCCACGATCTCAGCATATCCCCTCATCATGCAACACACTGACTCAAGTAATGCCTTTAAACTTTTATCAACTGTGATTTGTGCTAAAACAAAGCAGAATGTTTAAACATTAACAATCAGGTCGATACTTCCGTATACGCAGAGAAAGTCCAATGTTTAAACAAAATAAGAAAAATAAAACAAGTTGAAGTTGTTTAGGCTTTAACCACCAGGTCGATACTCCCGTATACGCAGAGGTGATCCAAAGCTTAAACGAAACACCAAAGAAAATAAAGCAGAACGTTTAGGCAACAACATCCAGGTCGATACTCACGTATACGCAGAGGATGTCCGATGCTTAAACAAAATAAAGAAATAAAACAAGTTTAAATCTTTGCAAAATGAAATGCACAATCACAGTGACTTTTCAGCAAAGTTTGTAAAAGTTCACAAACTTAACCAGTTTTATGTCTTTCGACAATCAGCGATTACTGAGTAGGCACACAATCAAGAAGGACAAAACTAAGTACTATGCTTTTGACCATGTTTCCCACTAGAACTAGGCTTTTTCATTTAAGTTTGTATCGTTATCGCAAATCTACTAGTCTAGCTGAGCCTACCGTCACATCTTTAGTGAGACCGTTTATCACATTTTAACTTTACATTTCTTTAGCATGCTGTGACAGTCCAACTGATCTACTATCATTTCCTCTTTTTACAACAAAACTCATTTTGAATTTTTTAATGTTTTTTGCATTTTCAAAGTTTCAAATTTTTTATAAAATTTTTACTCCCCCTAAAATCAAAATATGTCACAATTTTGATTTTCTGGGAAAATTTGAAACAAACTGTACAAGAAATGTGACAACATGATGAGAATCACTTCAATTCTCCATTCACTTGGCTTGAACAATCAGAACTCCCCCTCACAACAAAACATTTTCCCATCATGATCTCAAAACACTCAAGTTTGTTTTAATCAAAATGGTTTTTCCGGAAAATTAGTTTTGTTGATTGATTTTATCCATTTATAGGTTAGGGGATAAACTCATCATTTTGTTTCTCAACCACTTGTAGAAAATCATATACAACTTAATGTCCCTGATTTACCACTTGTAAGATCAATCTGATCCAAATTCTGAATCACTTGTAAAAATCACAAACACACAACTTAAACCTGCTTTTCAACCAATTTACCATCTGTTGGTTGAATTCTCAAAGTGCCGATTCCTACTCCTCGCTTATAAACCTGGGAGTTCCGGCAATTCCTGCAGTATAATTTTTTTTAAAAAAAAATTCAATTTTCAAACAAACAACATAAGAATGATGCCGATTCATGATCCACGATTACCAACTTGGGATCTCCGGCAAGTCAGGTTTTTCTATTTAAACAGATTCACCCAAGCCTGACGGTCCTTGGGTGATTTTGAAATTCCATTTGACAATGATGGAAAATTTTCATCATTCATTGTCAAATCGGAATCACCACTTTTTACCTCAACACATGGCTCCTCTGGCTTTACCACACCAGATTCATCGCCTGAACATGGCTTGTTTGACTTTGATGAGCCAGATTCATTGCCTGAAGGTGGCTTGTCTGACTTCGACATGTCAAATTCATCGCCGACTATTTTCTTCTTCTTCTTTCCCTCTTTCGTCCTCAGATTTGTATTTGATGAACTCGTCTTGCTTTACTTTGCAGTAGAAGAAAGCGATTCATCAGAACTCTTATTTTTACCAACAGATGAACCCGAGGACAAGATCTTCTCGAGATACTCTCTCGCCTTCTTCCTCTTTTTCCTCAGTCTGTCTTTCTGACCCTGTGAAAGCTTTACTTTCGGTTCTTGAACTTTACGTTCTTGAACTTTCTGTTCTTTGGGCTTGACAGAGACTGGTATCTTTACCATCTTCTAAGAATTAACCCTCAATCTTTCATTTGATATCCTTGGGCAATCTCTGGCAATGTGACCTCTAATATTGCAGTTAAAGCATCTTCTCGTCTCATAATTCCAACTTTGGCAGTTAACAGCAATGTGTCCTTGATAACCACATCGGTAACACACTCTGTTATCGTACCAATCACCATTTTCAGTCCAAACATTCAGATCATAGCACTGTTTGGCTTGGTGATATCCATCTCTCCTCTTGTAAGCTGGATTTGGCTTTGAAGCACTGTGGTCCGACCTGCACCACTTATTACCAACACTTTTTGAGTTTTCATTTTTTACTTTTTGTGGTTTTTGATTGCAATTGGATGATTGATCTGATGAACTTTTATTTTCTTTTTGAACATTTTTCAAAATTTTCTCTTTTTGTTTTTGTTCCACTTTCTTCTTCAAAGGTTTTTGCTTAGAGCATTCTCCCTTTTCAGTTGATTGTGGAACAGTTTCTTGAAACTTTTCTTTTAACTTCAAAAATATTTTTCTTTTTTCAATATCATCATCAGTTTTCTCATCACAATCTTCAACTTTGACTTTGTCAAAGTTTGTGACAATGTCACTTATTGGAACTGAATTAACAGATTTTGGACAAGGAATAGTTGAAGTATTCACAAACACCTTCAACTTTTCTTCCCATTCATTAATTTTCTTTTGAGCACACTCTGCTTCCTTTTCAAGTCGAATAATCTTTTCAAGATGAGAATTGATTTCAATTTGTTTTTCAAGATTGTTTTTACCAAACATATCTCTCTCATCTTCTAAAATTTTTATTTGACTTTGAAAATCTTTCTCAATTTTTACTTTTTCATTTTCAAAACCTTTTTCATTTTCTTTCAAAATTTTGTTTTCTAATGTCAAACTGTTCAAACTACTTAACAGTTTGTCATTTTCAGCTTTCATCTTTTCACAATTTCCCTGTAAATCGAGAATCTGTTTAACATCAGTTTGCTTCTCATCTTTCAACTTCTCGACTTCCGATTTCAAACTTTCCGCATCCTTCAAGAGTTTGTCATTGTCAGCCTTAAAGTTGTCACACTTAGAGCACACTAATTCAAAATTTGAAGTTTCATTCTTCACAGATTCTTCATTCTTTGGAACTTGCTCTTTCTCTATCTTATATGTACCTGCACCAAAAATTGTAACGAAATCAAGAGGATTTCCATTATCATCAATATAACAACTTTTTTTCATATCATATTTCAAATTTCTTTTTGCTTCCCAACAAACATTGATTCTTTTATTTATTTCATTTATCACATCTAAATTCAAATCGTCTAAATTCATTTTTATTTTATCAATCACATCTCTCTTCTTTTGACAAATTTCATAATCGTGATTTTTAAGTTTACTGATGAATTTATTCAGAGGTAATTTTGAAAAACTAGAATCTTCTCTCAGATTTTTCAAAAAATCATCCCATTCAGCTGGTAATCCATTAGCAAACTTTGATACCATTTCAGCTTCTGATATTACTATTTGATTTTCTTTCAAATAATCAATCAAACGATCAAACCGCTTCTCCAAATCATCTAATTTTTCATCTTTCTTACACCGAAAACACTTGAACCGGTTACTCCAAACCTCTTTGGGCAATTTCTGATAAGAACTACTGAAATATCCTCGATACCAGTTATTTAACCTTTCAAGATCATTCTTTTCCTTTTCATCAAACATCATTGCCATTTCTGATTGGGCCGAAAACAACATATATTCAAGTCACATGGGCCGCAATTTGTTTACAGTGAACTCAAAGCTATAGGCTGACCTCAATACCCACTAAACTGACAACAACTATTGAGCTGACAATGTCAAGACACAACTCACATGCACAAATCGAAAATATTAATAGCTGACACTTTTGATCAGATTAAAAAAATTTCATTGGACCTACACAACTATAATGGCTTACACATTTATCACCTTTCACATGCAAACTGATAAAACTTGATATTAATCAATTTTTGATTTCACCGAATCTTTTAATCACTTGATATTATAATCGACAACCTGGACACATTTTAACTTTGAATCACATGCAATACTGACTAACAAGTCCTGGAAAATCACATGAATCAATAAACCTTTTCAAACGGTTCACACAATTCAATGTACAATCACGTGAAGACCTAAACACTTTGGAGCAGAATCTCAAATGTCACAATAAGAGAAATCCTAAGTGTCACAAAAGCGAAATCTAACTGTCACTATAAGCGAAATCACTAGTGGCCACAAAAGCGAAATCACACTGAAACAGTCCAAGAAAGCGAAATCAAGTTGTACAAATGAGCGAAATCTGTTGATGACATCATCATGTTCACGAGTTCACATAAGCGAAATCTCAAAAATCCTAGGTTTTAGGTCGATTTTAGTTATGAAATTTTCAAGGATTTGTCACTTCATGATTCCGAGCATATTGTGTGAATTTAAACCGATTCTGACCGTAAAAAGTTTTAATTTTCGGAAAAGAATGGTGTAGAAACAGAATTATCGGCTGAATTGTGTAAAACTCTTCTTCACTGGCTCTGATACCAATTGTAGGATCGAATTCGGACCTAAACGAGTCGCTTAGAAGAGTTTATCTCAGTTTGAACGGCGGAAACAGACAAACCGAGTACAATTCAGCGAGAATTCATTTTAAACTGTTGTTGTATTGATCAATAATGCGAGTACACGTTCAGACAACACTTCGGCAGCACTTCGTGGCTTACCGGAAGAACACACCTCTAACTCCTATGTGTGATTTCGCTTATGTGTCTATATATAGGGTATGACATAAAAGCGAAACCTCCTAACTGACATAAAAGCGAAATCACCTATTGACATAAAAGCGAAATCACCTATTGACATATAAGCGGAATCATATTTTGACCGAAATCCAACTTTCACATTCTAATCCTTTTGTCTTATATGTAGTGATGTCATTGATGATGTCACTTTGATGATGTCATCATGACATCATGCTTGAATAACTTCGCAACGAACCCGAGACTCGACATAAGACGAAGACAACAGATGAATGCACCAACAGGACCTAGGCAAAAAATTCCTAGAAATTATTAAGAAATATTTTTGTAAATTTTTATAAGTTTTATAACTAGAACAACTTTCTGACCCGTGTAACCACGTACGGGGCCATCTATTTGCTCTTAAGCTTCCGGGGAAGAATTTGAGTTTTGAGTTGTAGAGCCACACCTTTTGACCCACAACAAACTCCTTCATATTCAACTTGGCATCGTGTGCTCTCTTCATGCCATCCTTTTACTTTGAAGCACACTCATATGCCTCTTCCCGAAGCTCTTCCAACTCACATAGCTTTAACTTTCTTTCCTTACCTACAACATCGTATTTTACATTAACTTCTTTAATCACCCAAAAAGCACAATGAACAAGTTCAACCGGTAAGTGACAATTTTTACCGTAATCCAAGCGGTAAGGTGTAGTGCAAATAGGTGTTTTATGTGTCGTTCAATAGGCCCACAAACCATCATTCAACTTGGTTGACCAATCCTTATGGTTCTGTCGAACAGTCTTTTGCAAAATCTCTTTGATTTGCCTATTTGACACTTCCACTTAACCACTCGTTTGCAGGTGGTAGGGGGTAGCAATTCGATGGTCAACACCATACCGTTTCAACAATTTTCCAAAGTTGAAATTCTTAAAGTGAGATCCCCCATCACTAATGATCACTCGGGGAACCCCAAATCGAGATATGATATTAGTTTGCATGAAATTACAAACTACGGTATGGTCGTTTGTTTTGGTGGCAATCGCTTCGACCCATTTAGACACATAGTCGACCGCCTCCAAAATATACAATTTGCCATGCGAATTCGGGAATAGACCCATGAAATCAATCCCCCATACGTCGAAAATATCGATAATGAGAATCGGTTGCTAGGGCATCTCATCCCGCTTTGAGATACCCCTAACTTTTGACACTCAACACAATTTTTAGCAAAGTTGAAAGCATCTTTAAAAATAGTTGGCCAATAAAGACCACTATTGAGCACTTTATGCCCCTTTTTTACCACTAAAATGGCCCCCACAAGCAAATGAATGCAAGTGCGTCAAGACACTCTGAATCTCGTCATCTGGTACACATATCCTCATGACTTGATCCGGACATATCTTGAACAACTCTGGTTCATCCAACGTGTAATACTTGATTTGAGAAAGGAAGTGTAACCTTCTCCTTCGATCCCAATGAGCCGGTAAGTCACCTGTCACCAAATAATTAACAATTTTAGCAAACCAGAGTAATACCAAAAATTTTAAAATATGCTCATCTGGGAAAGTCTCACTAATTTCCACACCGGAAGAACCCTCCTCTACCAACAACCGGGACAAGTGGTCCGCAACCACATTCTCGCTACCCTTCTTGTCCCGTATCTCTAAGTCAAACTCTTGTAGCAAAAGAACCCATCGAATTAACCGCGACTTTGCATCCTTCTTCTCCATGAGGTACCTGACAACAGTGTGGTCAGAATAAATAATAACTTTATTACCCCATATATAAGCCTGGAATTTATCCAACGCATATACCACCGCGAGTAGCTCTTTTTCGGTAGTTGTGTAATTCGATTAAGCTTCCGAAAGAGTCTTACTCGTGTAGTATATAGCAACCGGTTTATTTTCTACCCGTTGACCCAATACGACCCCCACCGCATAATCACTAGCATCACACATAATTTCGAATGATAAAGACCACTTCGGTGATTGGAAGATTGGGGCCTCAACCAACTTCTTTTTCAACACATTAAAGGCATTTTGCCAATCTTTGTTAAAATCAAACGGTTGGTCTTTTAGAAACAATTTACACAATGGTTTTGTTATGTCACTAAACCCTTTTATAAACCTCCTATGAAAACCGGCATGACCTAAGAATGACCTAACACCCTTAACGCTCGTGGGATAAGGCAAGGTAGAAATGACTTGCACCTTTGCACGGTCAACCTCTATCCCACAACCTGACACCACTTGTCCCAACACAATCCGTTCTTGAACCATAAAATGTCTCTTTTCCTAACTCAAGACCAAATTAGTTTCAACACATCTTTTTAAAACTTTTTTCTAATTGATCTAAGCAAGCATCAAATGACGACCCAAGAATTGAGAAATCATCCATGAAGATTTCCAAAGACTCCCCCACCATATCCGAAAAGATACTCATCATACACCTTTGAAAGGTGACGGGGGCGTTACATAGTCTGAACGGCATTCGCCTAAATGTGAATGTGCCATACGGACAAGTAAACGTGGTCCTTGGTTGGTCTTCCAGATGGATAGCAATTTGATTGTAACCTGAATACCCATCCAAGAAACACTAAAACTTTTGACCCACTAACTTCTCAAGAATTTGGTCAATAAAAGGTAAAGGGAAATGGTCTTTAGAAGTTGCGGAATTCAACTTCCTATAATCTATAAAAATACGCCACCCGGTTACCGGCCGAGTAGCGACCTCTTCACCTGCGTCATTTGTGATGACTTAACTGCCCGCCTTTTTGGGAACGGTTTGTGTAGGGCTCACCCATTGGCTATCCGAAATGGGGTATATAATACCTGCATCTAGCCACTTCAATACCGCTTTCTTTACAACTTCACGCATATTTGGATTTAACCTCCTTTGTGCGTCCCGAGAAGGAGTTGTATCATCTTCCATGATGATCTTATGCATCACCACCGAGGGACTAATCCCTTTCAAATCCGCAATAGTCCAACCAATAGCCGCTCTATTGGTGATCAAAACCGCCATCAACTTCTCTTTTTGCTCTCCAGTTAAGTTTGATGCAATGATAACCGGAAGCGTGTTGCCCTCACCCACATAAGTATACTTGAGATGCTTGGGCAACGCCTTCATTTCAACAACCGAAGGCTCTACCAACGATGGCTTTAACTTGGTGTCAATCTTCTCCGGAAGACTTTCCACTTGGTGAGTCCAAGGGGGTGTTCCTTCCTTCACCGAGATCACCTCCATTTTTCTCTCCTCCTCATCAATGCTTCGATTCGTCTCTCCTTATAATCTGTCAGACATGAAACATTCCTCTATTGTGTTTTCCTCTTCGACACCCATGTCGCATAGAGGTATACACTCGTCAACAACGTCCGCCATATAGCATTCGTCGCTAACTAGAGGATCCGTTAATCCAGAAAAAACATTCAACCGCAACCAACAGTTACCGAAAGTCATGTCGACCGTGCCCGTTTTGCAATTGATTTGGGCATTTGATGTTGCCAAAAATGGTTGACCGACGATAACCGTTGGTTGCTTGGTTCGGTCTAAAGAGACATAATCAAGTACTAGAAAGTCCACCGGATAGTAAAAGTCCTCGACCTTGACAATTACATTCGTAACCATCCCACAGGGTAATTTGGGTGTCAAGTCAGCTAACACCACGGTGGTGTTTGACGCTTGAAGTGGACCAAATTCGTGTTGGTCATACAAACTACCCGGTAAGATACTCACACTAGCACCAAGATCTAGAAGTGCCTGGGTCATTCTAAATTCTCCCACTTGTATTGAAATAATGGGCGCCCCCAGATCTTGGAGTTTTAGTGGGAGTGCACCCGAAAGAATCGAACTCACATTTTTTGTAAAATCAAGTTTCTTAGGAAACTTGTGAGTTCGCTTTTGGGTAAACAAATCCTTCAAGAATTTAGCATATGAGGGAACTTTTTTAATTGCATCTAGGAGTGGTAAATTAATTTTTACTTGTTTAAAAATCTCCCACATTTCTTCTTGTTGTGGGACGCGTTTTCTTACCACTTCTTAGATGGTCCCAACAAAGCTTTGGGATAAGGGGCGGTATTAACCTCCACTCCCCTTTCCTTAGCCTTTGGAATGGTGATGGTCACAACGGGGGTACTTTTATCAATTTTTGAAGAACTTTTATTTTGACCCGCTTGACCGTCATCAACCTCCTTATCGCTAACATCCTCCACCACCCCTTCAACAAACTGGGGTGATGGTGGTTCAACACCACTATCTATGACTCGACCACTATGTAAAGAGATTTTATTAATAGGTACCTCACTTGTGCTCTTCGAGTTGGACCCTTGATGCTTAGGGTTTTCGGTAGTGTCGCTTGGAAGTCTTCCCCCGCTACCTCGCATTTGAGCCATCTCCTCCACTAGTTGACCGACTTGTTTTGCCAACGTCACATGAGATTTATCCCTCATCTCATTATCTCTCTTCATTTCCTTGATGTCGCTACTAGATTCTTTCACCACATTCAATAGCGCATCTATCTTTGCACACAAATCGTCACCACCACTTTAATTGTTCACCGACCCGCTACTATTACCCCCTTGGTTGTAACTCCTATAATAATTATCCCGGTTTTGATACCCTTGGTTACTACCTCCTTGGTTGTAATTGTTGCGTTGGTAACCCCCTTGGTTACCACCTTGTCGGTTTTGATATGATGAGGTACCTTGATTACCGCCTTTATTCCCCGATTGAAAGTTTAGGTTCATTTGATTCAAGGCATTACCATACCTAAAATTTGGATGGTTCCTCAAACCCAGGTGATAAATGCTGGAGTTGATGTCGTATTGTTTTCGGTCTCCGTACACTTGATTCACCTCTTTGACGGCTTGTACCATATTCACTTGGCACTCTTCAGTCCTATGACCTATATCTCCACAATCTTCACATACCACAAACTGAACCGCCCCCACATCCTTTTTCTTCATTCGATCCAACTCCCGCTCTAAAGTAGCAATACGGTCCTTAGCACTAGAATCCAAATCAGGAAGAGACCGAGAAACAAGGTGCTTTTTGGCTCGGTCTGCCATAGCTACTCCTTTGGAATTCTTGCTCATCCTTTCCAAAAATGCCCAATCATCTTCTTCATGATTGTTCAATAAAGTACCATTGCTTGCAGATAGGAGGTACTTATGATCTTCCGAATCCAAACCCCGCACAATACACTTCAACAATTCCCATATAGGAATTTGATGGTGAGGGAACTTCCGAACCAACACCTTGAAACGAGTAAAGGCTTCATGTAGTAACTCTCCCGATAATTCTTGAAATGACCGAATCTCATCCTGTGCATAATCGGTCTTTGCTATCGAATAGTACTCATCTAGAAAGACTTGTTGCATTTCAGTCCATGTGTGAATACTATTCGCCGGAAGTGTGAGGAACCATTGTTTAGCGAAAATTGGAATAACCTCAATTTTACTTCCTCTATCTCGAAATTATGGCCCCCAATTGTGCCACATATAGCGGAAAATTTCACCAAGTGAGTGTACCGCTCGTCGTGTGTCCTACAGTTAAAGTGAGGTAGGATATTGATGTAATTGGGCTTGCATTCAAAGGACCTCACTCCTCGAGGTGGAGGAATAATGGGTGAGTCGTTCTCGGTGACCATCGGTCTTAATCGACCATTAACACCTCTCGGGACCCCTTGATTCGGTTGTTGGCAATACGGACGGTTGACTTCTTGATTGTCGGGTCTTCTATAACCTCTTCGATCACCACCCCGATCACCACCTTGACTACCGCGTCCCACAAACTGAGGAATCTGGTTACGGTTGACGTTGTTGTTGTTGTAATTTCCGTCATCCTGGTTCCTTTGATTGTTGTTTTGTGGTTGACGGTTATTTCCGTACCCATCATTTCGACCATAATCATACCCATACCCTTCGTTATTTCCCACAAAGTTGGCGTTTTGATAGCCATAATCTTCGTACTCAAATCCCCTAGCATTGTAGAAGTTACCCACGTTGTCGTCACCCCACCCTTCATCATCAACTCTTTTGTTGTAGTTTGCACCGTCATCCAAATATTCCGAGTGAATACTCACGTGTTCCAGCGATTGATAACCGGGAACACTAAATGGTTCGTCATCGGGAATAGCGTTTCTCAAATCATCGAGATTGAGAAACCGAGCTTCATTCGTGGGATTGCCACGATTTTGGTTAACTCCACGGTTGGCGTTAACGTTTAGGTTGTTGAGGTTGGGTGGTAATGGGTTTTGTCGATTTTGGTTTTGAGGTGGAGGTGTGGGTGTACGTTGGTCGTTGTTTTGATTTGGGCCACGGTTTTGGAATGGTGGTGTTGGTGGTCATGAGTTGTTACTAACACTCGGTTGATCATTTTGGATGTTTTGGTTTGAGCAAAGGTTACCACGATATTGGAATTGGTGTTGCTTTTGGTTGTTGGGTTGGTTAGGGTTTGGCGGCTCCATTGAACTAGGTTCAACGGATTGTGTAGATGGTGAGTTGGTGTTGAGTGGGTTAGAAGCAAGAGTTGCCTCTAACCGGTTGGCTAAATTCCTTCTTACGACCCGCTCGATTTCCGGTTCAAACACTAGTGGTGAGGTCCTCCCGGAATTGCGTGTATGCATGCACTACCTGTAATATGCACAAGTAACACACCCGTGTAATACAAAAGCAGAAACGATAACGAGAAACAAGCAATTAAACAGATAATCATGAAAATCAATAATATCCAAACACAAAGCGCATGAACTCCCCGGCAACGGCGCCAAAATTTGATCGGAGTGACGCACCTCAGTCAAAGATAATATTTATATACCTGATTTACCCTTAATTATGAGTTAGTGGTAGTACGGGGTCGAACCATGAAGATTTTGTGGTTTGTGTGTGAACTTGATTGATTTTAGGTGTTGTCACAATTTATGAAGCTTGCTAATGGGTTTGATTTGATTAATTATTTGGTTGAAAAGGTGTCGGATTGCACCGACAATTTGTTTAAACTGATTGACTACTAAAAACTAGATTGATTGCAAGAAACTTGATTTGATACTTTAAAACAATGGTTGAGAAACAAGGTTCACACCGGTTCAACAATTGCAAAGCCTAGGGTTACTATACGTTTTAACTTGGTTTAGATGAATTAGTTCATTAAAGGTTTTAGAATCACAAGGCTTAGGTGCCAATTGCTATCAACGTTCAAGATGGACCACAATGCACTTCGTTACCTCAGACAAGTAAATCCTATCACAAGACAAGGCATAAATATGCATATTCATTTCACAAAGTCAAATTTCATAACTCATTCGACAATTTGTAAATTCAATACAAACGTAATACAATTATCTAATGATTCAAATTGTCACAAACAAGTATTAAACAAGTAGCAAACCCTAAACCTTACAAAAGTCTACACCGGGGTGAAACCCACGAAAATTAGTCGCTCATGGTTGAAGGAACGCGATCACCCGATGATTGAAGCTTGAACACGAACATCTTGAAGGCTTGAAGATGACGAAGATGGTGGTTAGGGTTTGGATGGATGATGGTGAGGAATGGATTGTAGATGGAATGATGAAAAGGTTGGTGATGGATTAGGGTTATAGATTGGTGAGATGATTTGGGATCAATTGGAATGATTGGGGATGAAAAGGTTTGAGTTCTTGGATCCAAAGTAGTGTTTTCAACTTCAAAAATACGTAACTCTCGAAAAAGGACCCCCAAAAGCGTTTTTTCTCGTCAAACAAGTACAACAAACAAAAAATCCTGTCGGCCCCCAGGAGGAGGCGTTGCCGACACGGCGTATAACCTTCACTTTTCTGTCGTTGCAATACTGCCTATGCCCATTTCTGACGACGAGGTGCGTCGCTAACGGCCTAAGGGCATCGCCGACGGCCCCTATAAGGTATAGTTTCCTGTTTTCTTGTATTTCGCACTTCCGGTTGATCCCGTTTACTCCTGGTGCTCCGAATAGCTTCCAAATAACTCCTTAAACTCCGTTAGGTCTGCAAAACACAATTCCAATCAAAAGTAGGTTATTCTAAACTAAAATCTATGTAAAAACATCAACTTAAACATATAGGAACACCGGCTTTCGACCACGCATCATTACACGAGTTAAGCCACGGTTCAAACGGTTAGGGTTGGTTCAACCCGATACGGATTTGGTTCAAATATTTGTTTGTACATTTCAAGTTATTTCAGTATAAAATAAATTCATTGAATAAGATTGTTATATAAATTCAAATATAGATGCGAAACTAATGGTTTTTACCTCAAGAGTTCGAGTTGTCACATCATCCCCAAGTTGAAAGAAATTTTGTCCCAAAATTTAGCATGCAGTCACTGAAGAAGCTAGTGCAGTTGAGTGTTTTCACGGGGTGTCACACTTGTTTTCCTGGTTCATTCTAAATATTGAGCCAGCCATCGCTAGCAACCTAACAGAGTTTCCAACAGCAAAAACGTTGTGGGATGCTCTTACAGTTAAGTATAGCAGCGGCAAGGATAAACTTCAGACTTTTGATCTACATGTCAGAGAAAATGGATTGAAGCAAAATGGCGTACCTTTAGAGGAATTATGGATCGTGATGCGGGGCATCTGGGGAGAGATTGAACGAAGAGATCCCAACCCAATGACATGCCCTGCCGACATTGTTGCGTACAACAAAATCAGTTCAGAGAGTAAATTGTTTCAATTTCTTAATGCTCTTGATCAGAAGTATAACCATAAAAAGGGAGATACCCGATGGGACCCCTTGCCGACAGCCGAATCCGCATACACAGCTGTTCGGAAAGAAACAGCCCATCAAAACATTCTCAGGGCTACAGAGCAAGGGGCGGCACCAGGGGGGAGCCTGACCGGTGACTTGGATGGGGTAGGGCTTGTTCCAAAGGGTCACCGGTCAGACCAAAAACTCAATCAGTCATCATCCCGGGTCGACAAGAGCAAGCTTAAATGTGACCATTTTGGTATGTTAAAGCACACGAAAGATCAGTGCTTCAGATTAGTGGGGTATCTCGAATGGTGGGCCGATGGCCACAGAAAAAAGGTAAAGATGGAAAGGGAGCCGCTTCCGTGGGCAGCCAAGATACCACCAGCAGCGATGGTGGCAGTAACACCCATCAAAAGGGTACCGAAACTGAAAACAGTGGAGCATGTTTCATGCCTGCCTTGGCTACCGTGAGAGGAGATGAAGAGGAGGAGGAAGCCGGATCAGGTAGAGGGTTTGAGAGATACTCAAATCCCCAAAAATCTACTTTATCTTTTGGTGTTCCAAATCTAAACCCACTTTTTTTTAACAATGAAGTACTTGAACTTTTAAATTCCTAAGATAAAGAAGTATCAGGAAACACCCCTTATGTTTCTTAGAAGGAATTAAAATCACCTTCAACTAATGGGTAAGTAAACATGGCATCTAGTGGTAAAAAATGACTCATGGATTTTTTATTGTGGTGCCACTGACACAATGACCTATGAGATTTCCGACATATGTGCGATGTCAAAACCTCAGAAATCTCGGATCCACACCGCAAATGGAGAAATTCTTCAAGTAAAAGGAGGAAGGACGATTCAAGTGTCACAAGACATGAAATTATCAAACTGTCTCTATGCTCCCTCCTTATCCCATAAACTGTTATCGATCAGTCATGTTACGAAAGAATTAAACTGCGTAGTTCTAATGCACCCTACATTTTGTATCTTACAGGACATCAGGATGGGGAAGATCATTGGCCGTGGTACTGAACTCCAAGGGTTGTACTATGTGACTCAACAAGGAACTGTGATACTAGCTCATGGATCTACAGATATGGAGGCTTGGTTATGCCACCAAAGATTGGGGCACCCATCCACCGGTTACTTACATCGTTTATTTCCTAAATTATTTCCTACAAATAAATTCTTGAATTGTTAGACATGTGTTCTAGCCAAGAGTCACAGACATACTTTCAAATCTACTGATACTAAGGTTGATTGTCCTTTCCCATTAATTCATTCAAATGTGTGGGGTCCAGCAAAAGTTGGCGGAGGGGGACAAAACTTTCGTTATTTTTTGCTATTTATTGACGATTGCACACGAATGACGTGGACTTGCCTTTTGAGAAACAAATCCGAAGTATTTACAAAATTCATAATTTTTTGTGCCATGGTTAAAACTCAATTTAAAAGTAACATACAAATCCTCAGATCTGATAATGGAGGCGAATTTGTAAATACCTCCATGAAAGAATTATGTCAAAAAAGGGGAATAATTCATCAAACCTCTTGTGCCCATACACCCGAACAAAACAGGGTTTCCGAAAGGAAAAATCATTTTCTTTTAGAAATAACCCGTGCTCTCATGATTGAATCCCATGTCCCAAAACCCTTTTGGCCCGAAGCCCTTGTAACCTTAACCTACCTTGTGGACCGTATCCCAACAAGAGCCCTTGGGTTGAAAACCCCTCTCCATGCCATGTCCAAATTTCATAAACTTCCATCTACACTTACCCTCGAACCTCGTGTCTTTAGATGTTAAGTTTTTGTTCATATACCAAAAACAGAACGTTCCAAAATTGATCCATGTGCTGAAAAATGTGTGTTTGTGGGCTATGGAATTAACCAACACGGGTACAGATGCTACAGTCCAAGTAAACGTCACATATTCACCATAATGAATTGTGACTTTCTTGAAACTGAATAATACTACAACGCCCAACACACTGGTCAGGGGGAAAAGCATTACAATGACGCATTGTGTTGGTTAAAATGGATGCCCTCATCAGAAGAAATTATCCAAACGTCACTATCACAATCCACATACCCAGGAAACAGTACCACTAACGCTGATCTCCCCATCCCATTGTCTAAGGTAAGTAACCCTCAAACTCAAGAGCATGTTGATTCTCCTAATGATTCTCCAGATATCACTGATTCAAACATTAATTGTGAACATCATTTGAGAATAATGAATCTCCTGAATCATTTAACAATGAGACAGAACAACAGACATCACAGGTCGAACAAGCACAGGTCAGATATGAACTTCCTCCAAGAACGAACAGGGGTACCTCCTAAAAGATACACTCCTGAAAAGGAAGCTCGAAGCTCCAGATATCCGATGGCAAACATAGCAAAAGGAAACTTATCACTAGAAGCCTAGAGCTTTACCACCTCTCTTTACTCTGAAGAAACTCTAACTTCTGTCGAATAAACTTTAGAGTCCAAAGAATGGAGAGAGGCAATGAAAACTAAAATGGATGCATTGAGCAAAATCGACACATGGGAAAGATGTATTCTTCCCCATGGAAAAAAAGCAGTGGGATGTTGTTGGGTCTTCACTATAAAACACAAGCCATATGGAACTATCGAAAGATACAAAGCTCGGCTAGTTGCAAAAGGGTACACTTAAACGTACGAGATCGACTATTACGAGACCTTTTCTCCTGTAGTCTAGATTGATCAATCGGAGTTCTCTTTACTATAGCTGCAAATAAAGGATGGCCTCTCCATCAATTCGACGTGACAAATGCTTTCCTGCATGGAGAGCTTAAGGAGGAAGTCTATATGGACCCCCTCCTGGATTCATGGAAAGTTCTAATCCAAGAGAGGTGTGTCGTTTGAAGAAATCCTTATATGGGCTAAAGCAGTCTCCTCTAGCTTGGTTTGGCAGGTTGACTTTAGCCATGAAGAAATATGGCTTTAAACACAGTAATTCGGGCCATACTCTATTCCTTAAACGGAAGGGTAAACTCGTAACCTGCCTAATTATTTATGTTGATGATATGATAATCACAGGTAATGATGAGGAAGAGATGACAAAATCGAGAACAAACATGTTCAAAGAATTCGAAATGAAAGATCTAGGGAGAGTTAAATACTTCCTTCGAATTGAAGTCTTGAGGTCCAAACAAGGAATTTGTATCTGCCAAAAGAAATATGTCCTTGATCTGCTGGCAGAAACATGAATGATTGATTGCAAACCTATGGACACTCCTATGATGGTGAACCAAAAACTCCTTATGGAAGAAGCAGCAAAGTTGGCTGATAAGGAAAGGTATCGGCGGATAGTAGGGAAACTAATCTACCGGTCACATACCCGTCCAGCCATCGCTTACGCAATAGGAGTTGTGAGCCAGTTCATGCATCAACCCCAAATTTCCCACGTGGAAGCCGTATTTAGAATCATCAAATATCTCAAAGGGACACCCGGTCATGGACTTATGTTCAGAGTAAACAGACATCTAGAAACCCAAGTGTATACTGATGTAGACTGGGCGGGAGACAAATGAAATAGAAGGTCAACATCAGGTTACTTTACACTCGTTGGTGGAAATCTTGTTACCTAGAGAAGCAAGAAACATAAAGTAGTATCCCTCTCAAGTGCTGAAGCAGAATTTCGTGGAATAGCGCGAGGCCTAGCAGAGGCATTGTGGATACGAAAGCTCTTGAGTGAAATTGGATATCCTCCAACTCAAACAAGTAAAATCATGTGTGATAATAAGGTGGCCATTAAGATTTCAGAAAATCCAGTTCAACATGATCGCACAAAACATGTTGAGGTGGATCGACACTTCATCAAAGAGAAACTAGAAAACGGGATCATTGAGCTTCCGTTTATCCGGTCAGAAGACTAGCTCGTAGATATATTAACAAATGCGGTGAATGGGAAAAATTTTATGCATTGTCTTGACAAGTTGAATATTGGAAACCCCACTACTCAATTTGAGGGGAAATGTTGAAATATTCATTGCGATCGGTTTCCATCATTTCCCAAAATGGTTCATTGACCACCTACAATCAAGAAGGCTATGTTCAAACCTTGGCTAATTGACAGCCAATTTTTTAATGTCCTTTATTTCATTTCCTTGTGTAGGATATTTGTCTAGGCTATTTATTCCTATACAATTGTGTCGTGAATCATACAAGAAATATAACCATTACATAATTTTATCTTTTTCTCTTTTGGTAGAGTCACAGTTGCCCATTCCCTTCTGGAGTGAAGTTGTGGCCTCTGCATGCTACATGTTGAACCGAGTCCTTACAGTAAAAAGACACAACAAGACCTGCTTTGAGCTTCTTCACAAACGGAAACCAGACTTGCAATTTCTTGAACCGTTTGGGGCTCCTTGCACTATGATCGATCCGGATGGAAAGTTTGGGGCAAAAGCAATCGAGGGATACTTTCTTGGGTATGCCACCCCAAATTTAAGAGTTTGGAATCTCGAAACGAAAAGGATTGAGGAATGGTCTGAAGTTAGAGTACAGAGGCACACCTTGCCAGTCAGATATCCAGGTCAGCCATGGATGTTTGAATATGATGACTTTTTCAATTCGATCAATATTGAGGAAGAAGTAGTAGATGCTGTGGCATAGATGTTTTTCGAGAGTGACAACGCAACAGATTCACCGTTGATTCGTCTAATTATTGTCAACAGTCAGGAATCATCATCAGTTAATAATAATGCTCTCGAGAATGAGGATTTTCATGATGCTGCTGAACTGAACGAATCTTCAGAGGATGATGAATTTCTCGATGTAGACCAGAAGCTCCTGCAACTGTTGTGCATGGTACTTCTGAGACTACACCCCCTAAGGACTGCCTTAAAGCAGTTGAAGCTACTGCATCATCCTCTTCGCCAGTCCAGGGTATTGATTTGGTTTTTGATCTCAATTTCAACAATCTGGGTATAAATATTCCAGTTCCAGATAATCTAAAAACAAGAATCCATAATACCCATCCTCAACAAAACATCATTGGTAATGTTCATAGTGGCGTGCAGACGAGGAATCAGTTGAAAAACAACAACAATGCTGACTTGTATGCAACAATTAAAGAATCAAGTTTGCAGAATGATTGGTCTTTCGTGTGTTATGTTTCACAAGAAGAACCAAAGTCTTGGAAAGAAGCGTTAGAGGACAATTCTTGGGTGGAAGCTATGCAGGAGGAATTGCAACAATTCCAGAAGCTTGGTGTCTGGAAACTGGTTGAGAAGCCTGAAAACTACAAGAAGATTGGCACTCGTTGGGTTTTTAAATGCAAGAAAGATAACCGTGGAGTAGTTGTCCGAAACAAGGCGAGATTAGTTTTTCAAGGTTTTCGTCTGATTGAAGGGATAGACTACAACGAAGTATATGCACCGGTTGCAAGTCTTGAAGCTATTCGGATCTTTCTAGACTATGCTTCCTTCAAAGGGTTCAAGGTTTACAAGATGGACGTGAAAAGTGCATTCCTACATGGTGTGGTTGAAGAAGAGGTGTATGTCGAACAACCTCCGGGTTTTGAAGATCCTATTCATCCTGGTCGGGTTTGGTTGCTCAACAAAGCTCTCTACGGATTACATCAAGCACCGAGAGCTTGGTACGCAACCTTATCTAACTATCCGCTGGAGAACGGTTTTCGCCGGGGTCTTATCGATTGCATGTTTTTCCTCAAAGAAAAAGATGGATATCTTCTGTTGGTTCAGGTATACGTAGATGATATTATTTTTGGTTCAACTAACGATGTTTTGTGTAGGGACTTCGAGCGTGTTATGCAGGAGAAATTCGAGATGAGCGCCATGGGGGAAATGAATTTCTTTTTGGGCCTACAAGTTCAACAAACAGAGTCTGGGATATTCATCCATCAGACTAAATATGTCGGAGACATCTTGAGCCAGTTCCAGATGTCCGAAGCGACGCCCATTGGTACCCCACTTCCGCAGAATCACGGGATTACTCCGAACTTGAAGGATGAAAGCGTTAACTCTTCATTCTATCGTGCAATGATCGGATCTCTTTTGTATCTCACAGCCTCGAGGCCCGACATAATGTATCCTACGTGCCTGCTCGCTCGCTATCAAGCCAACCTAAAGGCCTCACATCTAGCAGCTGTAAAAAGGATTTTCCGTTATTTGAAGGGTTGCCCGGACACCGGTCTTTGGTACCCTAGGGATGATAGCTTCGACTTGATCACGTTCAGTGATTCTGATTTTGGTGGTTGCAAAATCGACGGCAAATCCACAACGGCTGGATGTCAGTTTTTAGGAAATCGCCTAGTCACATGGCAGTGCAAGAAGCAGACTTGTGTTGCTACATCAACCTGTGAAGCTGAATACATTGCTGCCTCAAGTTGTTGCTCCCAAGTCCTGTGGATTCAACAACAAATGCACGACTACGGTTTTGAATTCCTATCTACTCCTATTTTCGTTGATGATTTTGTTGCCTTATAGATCACTAGAAATCCTGTGCAGCATTCAAAGACCAAACACATCGACATCAAATATCACTTCATATATGATTGTTTTGATAAAAGACTTATCGATGTTGTTAAGGTCCACACCGATGACCAACGTACCGACCTTTTTACCAAAGCATTTGACAAATATCGATTTGACTTCTTACTAATGGTAAACGGCATTAAGGTCAAGCCAGAGTAAAACCAACATCGGAAAATCATTTTTGTAATTATTTTTTTGTGTTTTCTTAATTTCTCGTACTTTTGCATTTTAAGGGGAGTAAAAAACATTGAAAATTTTTGAAAATACAAAAACATCGAAAAATTTCAAAAACACAAAAACAATAGAAAAACAAAAATGAGTTTCCTGGCGAGCAAAAGAGAAAATGATAGTACATCAGTGGTCTGTCGAAATTTCTTTTAAACCTAAAATGAAAAACGATAAGCAGCTCTATATAAGATGTATTGGTAGGCTCACAATCATTTTAAAGTGTGCAGGGTGATATAAACCTAAATCGACTGAAGACCGTGTGGGAACCGCTCATTGGCATATGGTCTTGGTACTGAAATTTGGTTTGATAGATTGCCAAGGTTCTGAGATACGTGGTCTTTATGTTGTTTATTATCTGGGTATCATGGTTGTTTCTTTTACCGAAAAACAACGGAGACGCAAGTCTAGATCTTCCATGATACCATACATACGTGTATATATCATTCAAACATGTGTATATTACATGATGCATTCGACCTCAATAAGTGATAAACAATCACATGTCCCTATCAATAAGTGATAAAATATCACAGTTTATCCGGGAGTCAAGTTCGTCTCTTTGTCGGTACGATGGTACTAACCTGTTCACGGACTTGCTCTTGTGCCCTGCATGCATCGAATATCAAGTTCCTCATTAATAAGTGATTTAATCACATAGGGCTTGTATTCATCCAAAATAAGTGAGTATCTCACATCATATACGTTGAAAACAGATGATAAATGGTATACTCACCAGTAAGATGAACTCTTGTGCATACCTTGATACGGGAATGTGTCTTGTGTGGATGAACACCGGTCGGTAAGTATAAATCATACCTTAACGTATCCCCTAATCGCGAGTACATCTGATAAGTTGAGCTTATGTGGAAGACAATACCGATAATCGTTATAGGATGCTTATCTAAATATTAACTAATTAAACAACAAGAGCGTTTTGGCATGACCGTGCACTGATATGATTCTCTTACCCTCGAAACTCGCAAAAAGAATATCTGTAAATATTTATTTACCGCTTTCAGTTTATGCATCTCTGTATATATTTATTTACTGCTTTCCGTCTTTAAATTTGAAATATTCAAAAATTCCAAAAAGATTTTAGGTGTGTTTTAATATAAACTTTATAAAAGCCAAAAAGATTTTATTTCTGTTTTTTTTTTCGATTGCCCGATGTTGGATCTCGAGTTTTTTTCACCTGAAACCTGATTGAAACCTAAAACAACTGCATCTTCATAAACGGTCAAAATTAACAAGTGAAAGTTAAAATCTAAAATTGATCAAATTTTTATAACTTTCAAACTGTTGTCGGTCGGTGTTTGATTGAGAGTTGGTCATATGTGTGTCGTTTGTTTATGTTGATTATATTCCAAGCGATTATTCTCATTACGCGTTTAGCTTTCTTGTATGTGCAGACGCGAAATTCGAACCAGCTAAAGGCGAAGAGAACGTGTTAAACAACGAGCTTTGGAATGAAGACACACATGGATGCAATCAAAGGATCAAGATGATCGAGTTGCAGCTGACCACTTTTCAACACCGCAAGGATATAGAATTCAAAGATCAAAAGATTCACGAGCATCATCCATGGGGGAGTTTGTTGATACATTCCCTGTTTGTGAAACGTGAAGACATCTGAATATCCGACAACGTGAACAATAAACCTCACGAGCATCGTCCAAGGGGGAGTTTGTTGATGCATATTATGTGGACGCGACGCGGTTCGGTTTGTGACAACCCGCACTAAACCAGGTATCCGTACAACTTAATTAATGATTAATTACTGCTTAATTACTGTGCTTGTTTGAAACTAGCTGATAAACTGCTACCTGCATACTGATACATGCACTTACTTGCATCATACTTTATATGCTGTCACTACATTATTTACATACGGCACCTTAGTGACAAACTTGATGCACAAAAAGCACAGTAGCACTAAACGGATACACAGTGAACATGCTGAAATAACCAGCATCAGGCAGACACTGCCTCTAAGGCCTGTTAAGAGCCTCATATATTTTTGCTACACTGGTAGTGAGTGTAGGGATATAAGGGTTGTGGTACCGCGTCTCTAGGAATAAGATACACTGATTCGGATGTGCCTAAAACGTACTTTAAGTACCAAACACAGCACTTTAATAAATAAACCAGCTTCTAGCTGACTAGTAAAGTGCCAGAACATGAGAAAATAACACTAGACACTTTCAAAAGTGTCGGGAAAACAAATTGTGTCACTAAAAATAACAATAACGACACTTTAAAGCTTTTGTAACGCTTTAACGGATTACTATCCAACCGGACACCCGGACTTTACCCGGAACATGAAAATATTAGTATTTTCACTATTTATATTTTTCTGAGCCAGTTAGGGTCTCTGATTACCCTAACACCCGTCATAACACGCTTTATATTATTAACAAGGTTAAACTCTTAACATAACTTAGTTAACTAATTAACCTCCTAACCACCAAGTTAAAATCGAACCAAGACCCCCCCCCCCCCATGACCGAATCGGTTACCTAGGGGACACCCCCATGTACTAGTTGATTTGGCTAATCTTGTGTGCTTAAGATCAAGGGGACATATTATCCATTGGGTAATAACACTAATTTTTTTCTATAAATACCCACTTAACACTAGAGATAATTACACAACATAAACACCAACTCACCTCTCTCTCTCTTGCTCCCTTCACTCTCGGCCGAACACCCCAGCCCCCATACCCACACTTTCGGCCCTTGATCATTCCATTCCAAGCTCATACACACTTCAAGGATCACGTATTAGGAGCTTTGGTGCACTCGGAACGCGAAGGACCTCTTTCGTTTGCTTTTACCCACGCGTTTTTCATCAAAGGTCTTCCCTAGCCCCGAGCTAGAGGTATAATGTTTAAAACTCTTGTTTGATCATATCTAAGGTGGTTAAAAGGATTTTCGTCGGTTAAATATCGTTAACATACAACTTGGTGCTTAAAAGTCTAGTAAAAACTATAAAAATGGTGGTTAATAGCATTTAACTTGTGTAAAAGTTGTAGTACTTGGAAGATGTGTTTATTTAGACCCGATCTACGATGTGGTAGCTCGGATCACCATTTAACCCGGCTTGGTAAAGTCATGGATCTTAACATAAGGCTATTTAGTAATGTTTAAACCTTAAAATAACATTCTGAGTTACTTTTTCAGCCGCCTTCTACAGGCTGTAAACAGACTTTAAAAACTCGAAAAACGGAATTTCAAAAGCCTAAATCGTGTCATTTCGAAAAACGAAGAAAATGGCGCTGGAATCGTATTTTTCTGACATCGGTTACTATTTTAAAAACCTGTTTTCGTGACAGCAGCTAAGGCTGTTTGTTACTGCAGTAAATTGGGCTGTGCGTTTTCGATCACAACTTAAAACCCGAACCGAACCAGCCCCTGAAACTTTTATCTAAGATGGTCACGGATGTATTTGTGACCCTCAAACTGGAATTTCGATAAACGGACATACGAGGAATTTTTGACGAATTTTTCCGTAAACTGTGATCAGAATGTGACGAATCTGATCACAGTTCGGTAAACGATTTTCTATAAATTATTGATAAGAAACTGGACCCCGATATTTTTATACAATCATTTTTGGGTCAATTAGGACGACCCGTAAAAATTAGGGAATTTTTGGAGAGGGTTAAGTATTTTATTTAGTCGTCCGAAAACAGTCCAGTTTCCACATATTGAAACTGTAACGACAAGGGTAGCGTTTCGCGTGTTAAAACGTAAGAGTTGATTGTTGATGATCGCGGGTTGTTTTCAAAAAGAAAATGATACGCTTGAGAGCGTGGCCACCTCCAGTTACAGAGGAAACTCTGGCGAAATTTTCTAAAACCTAACACTTAGAATTATTTACGCAACAAGTGTTAGAACTATTTTTGACATATTTTCGAAACATAAAATTTCGCCACGACTTTATTTACTAAATATTCGGAGGTGGGATTTTCACTAAGTTAACGAGATAAATATGTTTTGTCACAACACTGTTTATGATTATTTTGTGAAAATGCATAAATATTATTTTAGAGTAAAAATAATATTTACAAGCGTTAATGATTCCAAAACTTTACGAACGCTTCCACAAACATATAAGTTACACCGGTAATTACATTACCACAAGATTGATAAAACGTAACTTACGCACATGTATTGTATCCCCCATCCTTGGGAAGATGTATAACTACCAAGTGTATACGGAACATAAACACGAAATAGTTGTCTAACTATTTCCCAAAGACTTAAACTATAAAGCTAAAGCACGGCCGTCCGTCTAATAGAATTAGCACTTGTAGGTCGTTGCACAGCTTACTGTATTGGAGACACTTGGTAGAGACGCGCATTCACTGTGAGTTCATGTCCCCCTTTTCTCTAACTGTTTTCAGTTTTCTTAACTGCGGGGGTGAAATACATGTTACTTTGTTTACATGTACTTTATACATGGTATGATTAACGTAAGGAGGTTTTAGATCATGTGAATGGGTAGTTAGAACACCGAGGGACTTAAGCGGTAGATCTATCTGGGTGTAGCGAGCCCAACCCCTGAGCCCGCATAATGGACCAGGTGGTGACTTTGTGCCCCAACGCCAAATACGCTAGGTTTGTATCTTCCTACTTGCATCTCACAACATGCTAATGGCCTTGCAAACCATTGGTGATCACAAGTCCTCTTACACTGCTACATACCAGGGAACTTTTATACTTACAAGTGTTTTACTTACTCACTTGCACATGAACTCGCTCAACATTATTGTTGATTTTTCAACTCACATGTATTTCAGGAAATTAACGAGATCTGGCACGGTATGGCATGTTTTCCGCTGCACTAGTTTCCGAGGTCATCCGGGGTTTAGGGGATGTGTCTCTTTCCTGGACAAGACACAGTCCTTAAACCATGTTTATGTTATGTTTCAGTTTGCAATGTTGTTGAACAAGGTTATGGTTGTTGGTTAAAACAATGGTACTGTATTTGGTTTTCAAAACTTAATGGATGATCTTGCATGTTTTTAACTCATATAGCTTGGTTATGATTAAGCTATGGTATTAAGAAGTCACACCAAAATTAACCACGCTTCCGCAAAGCCAGGGTGTGACAGCTTGGTATCAGAGCTCTGATCATAGCGAACTAGGATTCTGTCTCGAGTCTAGACTATGATCACTAGGGCTCTCACGAAAACATTTTTCTGCATACCACTTAAGTCCAGATCCACACTTTTTACAAACAAATGTTGAGCACATTTTATTAATTATAAGTTCAGCTTGGAGGGCTGAGGATCGATCTGGAGGATCGAGATGGTCAAGGTAGTTGAGCACGTTGGTTTGTTATAGGATCGATCTGGAGGATCGAGATGGTCAAGGTAGTTGAACACGTTGGTTTGTTATAGGATCGATCTGGAGGATCGAGGTTTGGTTTATGTGAAGGATAGAGCAGTCGTGTAGACTGGATGGTATTGGCTAGTAAGACTAGGAGGATTATGTGATACCTTACTTGATGACTTATGTGATTAACTGATTATATGATTGATTATTATACGTATATATGTTTGTGTTACAAACGTTATGCTCTCATCAAGTACTAGAAAGATGGGCACTACGAACCCCATGACCACAGTATCAGACGACATAGTTCAACAGGGCACGAGGTGTGCATTTCTGATACTACCAGCACAGACAATGACGACTTTCAGCCCTTTGTGCACTGCCTGAAGTCGTAGCAGAGCCTACTGATGGCCATCTTGTTGGGATTTTACCACTGGCGGTGATCCCTACTCCTGTGCCCCTTGCCGCTTATCCTGTTGATGATACGCCCTCCCAACGAGGCCTCTGAAGACAATAACGATCTACTGGAGGAGGACCCATTCAAGGGCAGGGCCTTATTACTGCTGGTATTAGACTACTACATGCGGACGCTCCTATAGGGGAGACTTATGACCATTCCCCTATCCCAGACTCATTTGAGTTTCTGACACCCGCATCTTCGCACATACAGGGAATGCAGCACTACTTACACGACGCCGACCCTGATACGGCATCACTAGCTGCACCGGATCCCGCACACAGTTTTGAGTTTGATCGTGAGTATGAGGACAATTCTGTTTTTCCGCCTGGCGTTGATCCAGACCATGACATTGAGTTCATGCACTTAGACAAGCCCTTGGGGGATCCTGTAACCCCTGTGATTGTTGATCCAGCTGATTTTGAGATGGAGTTTTTGATTCGGAGCTAGCCGTGGCCCCTGAGCCAGGCGTTGCTCCTGACCCCGCATTGGAGCATGACCCTGTTCATGCCAATGCACCGGCTGTTGCTCTTTGATTGATCATCTGCTTGGATGAGGGAAAATTTGGGGTAACTGTGCAAGACAATTTATTATTACGGGGGCCCACGTAATAACGATTTGTAGTGCACAGGAACCCTGGTGGACTCTGCAGGTCAAGCTAATGATAACCTAAACACAAATGACCTAGGCGATGTAGCCTCGAGTTCATTCTATTACAAGCAACAAGCCAAATTGACAAGCCTATGTGAAGGCTCAGGAATTTATTTCCCCACTTATACAGTGAGTATATTTGCGTGTGAAATGGGGTGATTACATGATGGCTTACGTTGCTATATATATACCCCATAGACAATTGAAACATTGTCCAACCCGCTTCACACTATTTCGACAAAAAGGGAATGTCCCCCAGACGTGACACAAGCACCGGTACGTTACTGAGGACAGAAGAAGAGCTGCAAGAACGCATCTCACAGATAAATGCACGACATGAAGCCCTCCACTCTAAGTACAACGATGGCATTACTAGAGATAACCCTCCAACTGGCTGCACCTATAAACAGTTCCTGAACTGCAAGCCTTTGAACTTTGTCGGAACCGGAGGCACCGTTGCATTTGTTCGTTGGTCCGAAAAGACCGACTCCACTCTAAGAATGAGTAACTGTTCGCCCCAACAGAGTGTTACCTACATCTCAGGGATATTTCTAGATGGCACACTCTCTTAATGGAACCTCCAGGTTCAGACCCTTGGCACAGACATTGCTTATACACTGAGCTGGGACGAGCTCAAGGAAACGATTGAGAAGAAATGTTGTTATAGGACAGAAATTCAGAAACTTGACGTGGAGTCCTGAAATTTGAGAATGGACGAACCAGAGACTCCTGAACATGTCCAGCGATCGCACGACTTGTCTAGGGTCGTCCCCTACTAAGTCATTGGTGTAGTATGATATAGTGGTGTACTTGTAAGCTTTACATTGTGGTCTCGAATTGTGGCAATACAATCGCAGTATTTTCATCACATGCGATGTTCAATCAATTGTTTATGTCCTATAGCATAAGAGGTTATGTGATTGACTTGTTGATAACATGAGATGTTATGTGTTGGTATTGTTGAATGCATATGTACACTTCACTTGCTATGACCTAACCTATGTGAAACATCTTTTAGAAGATGCCGCCAAGACGCGAATTGCGCATGCCCACCTCTGAGGCAGAACTTAAAGAGATAATTGCTGCAGCTATAGCACAGCACGAGGCCCTACGCTCCGAACCAATCAAAGGTACCTCAGAAAATAACGGTTGTTCCTACTGGCACTTCCTCAACTACAAGCCTCCGAAGTTCGACGGCACTGGGGGTGCCATCACTTTTGTAAAATGGATTGAAAGTATGGAATCCATCTTTCGAATGAGTGGCTGTACGCCAGAACAACAGGTCCCATACGTTTCTGAGTTGTTTCAAGATGGAGCTCGATTATGGTGGAATCTTCAGGTTCGAATAATGGGCCTAACTACAGCATACGCGTTAACTTGGGATGAGTTGAAAGGAATGATGCATAAGAAGTATTGCCCCCACACGGAAACCCAGAAGTGGGAAGATGAATTTCGGAGCCTAATGATGGAAGGTCCGAAGGTGTTGGAGTATGTGCAACGACTCCATGATCTGTCACAAATTGTTCCATACCTGGTAAAACCAGAACTGAAGAAATTGGAACAATTCATTTGGGAACTGGCGCCTCAAGTCTTGAGCTTGATGACAGCATCTACGCCACCAACAACCATTGTTGCAAGTAAGATGGGTTTGGCACTCGTTACGGAAGCAAATAGACTAGAAAAACTTGCAAACCCTGACAAGAAAACTCAGGTAGAGTCGTCTGGAAAGAACAAAAGGAAGCTTACCGAAGATACCCAAATGAACAACGATGAACAAAGATCTATTCGAGGTTGCTTTGACTGCGGGGACAAAGGGCATTTCAAGAAAGATTGCCCTAACAAACAGGCCAATGATAAGATTTACTTAGAAACCAAACCAAGATGTGCTGAGTGCAAGTGTCACCGTGATGGTGGATGTCAGAAGCCTTGGTACGGGAGGAAAGGACACAACAAGGAAGGTTGTGGGATGAAGAGTTCCATACAAGGAGAAAACAGTAACAACGCTCTAGGTGGAAATGGGAAAGGAAATGGCCGAATGATAGGATGCTACCATTGTAAGGAAGTTGGACATTTTAAGAGGGAATGCCTGAAGTTGAAACAAGACCGTGAGAGAAAATCCAACATCAGAGCTTGTGAGGCATGCCAGGATCCAGGTGTGAATTCTGGTACGTTCTCTAACAACCAAAACTTTTGCACCTATTTTGTTTGATGCTGGTGCCGGTTATGGCTTCGTGTCATTAGAATTTAAGAATATACTTGGTTTAACCGCTAGTAAGTTAGATATCCCCTACTCGATCGAATTAGCTAATGGAAAGTTAGTTGAAGCCAACGAAGTAATCAGAGGCTGTGTGATAGAACTGGGAGAACGTGAGTTTACTTTGGATCTACTACCAGTCGAATTGGGAAGCTTCGACGTGGTGGTAGGAATGGATTGGTTATCCGGAAACAAGGCTGAGATAGTATGTCACGAGAAAGCTGTTCGTATTCCAACTGATGATGGTGAGACAATTGTGGTTCACGGAGAGAAGCGTGACACACCGCTAAGATTTATCAGCTGCTTGAAAGCAAGGAAGTGTTTACAGAAAAGATGTGTTGCTTTTCTAGCACGCATCGTGGATAAAAAGGCTGCTGAGCCAAGAGTCGAAGACATCCCTGTCGTAAGGGAGTATCCAGAGGTCTTCCCAGAAGACTTGCCTGGACTGCCGCCTCAGAGGCAAGTAGAGTTTCACGACGATTCAATTCCAGGCACGGCACCCGTGGTCGATGCATCATAGCAACTTACAATTTCGGGGATGCAAGGATTGACAGTGAAGTGTTGGTAACGGATGGAGAAGGAAGATAACAGACCAAAAATTCCTTTTTGGGGTAATCCCATTGTTACCCATCAAAAAGGAGGATGATGATTTTCAAATAAACATCAACTACAGAGAATTGAACAAGCTGGCGATCAAGAACAGGTATCCTCTGCCAAGAATCGACGATCTGTTTGATCAACTGCAAGGCTCGAACTATTATTCAAAGATCGATCTTCGATCTGGATACCATCAATTAAGGATACAGGAGGAAAGTATCCCGAAAACAGCCTTCCGAACTCGTTATGGACACTACGAGTTCCTCGTTATGCCATTTGGTTTGACAAACGCACCTGCGGTATTCATGGATCTAATGAATAGAGTTTGCAAGCCATACTTGGACAAGTTCGTGATTGTGTTTATCGACGACATCTTGATTTATTCAAGGACAAAGGCTGAACACGAACAGCATCTAAGAACTATTCTGGAGCTGCTAACAGTTGTATGCCAAGTTCTCTAAGTGCGAGTTTTGGCTACGCGAAGTCCAGTTTCTTGGACATGTGGTTAATGGAAATGGAATTCATGTTGATCCCACAAAGATCGAGGCAATCAAGAATTGGGAAACGCCTACAACGCCAACCGAGATTCGACAATTCTTGGGTTTGGCTGGCTACTATCGAAGGTTCATCGAGGATTTCTCGAAAATCGCTCAACCTTTGACACTCCTCACGCAGAAGGACAAGACGTTTGATTGGGGAATCAAACAGGATGAAGCATCTCAGATATTGAAGGATAAGCTTTGTAACGCGCCAATTTTAGCTCTACCAGAAGGTACCGACGATTTTGTGGTATACTGCGACGCATCGCGTCAAGGATTGGGTTGCGTGTTGATGCAACGCCAAAAGGTTATTGCTTACGCATCGCGCCAACTGAAGGTACGCGAAAAGAACTATACCACCCACGATTTGGAGCTTGGCGCAGTGGTTTTTGCACTAAAGATCTGGAGACACTACCTGTATGGTACGAAGTGCACAATCTTCACAGATCACAAAAGCCTACAGCATATATTCAACCAGAAGGAGTTGAATATGAGGCAAAGACGATGGGTTGAGTTGCTAAACGACTACGACTGCGAGATAAAGTATCACCCAGGGAAGGCGAATGTAGTCGCCGATGCCCTAAGTCGTAAAGAAAGAATCAAGCCCATAAGGGTTAGAGCTTTGGAAATGATCATACGAACCGATCTTTCCCTGCGCATTCGTGCTGCACAAAAGGAAGCTCTCAAGGAGGAAAACCTTGAGGAAGAATATCTCCGTGGAATGGAGAAGCTTTTGGTACCAAACGAGGAAGGAACATTATGTTTTGAGAAAAGGATTTGGGTTCCTCTGTTTGGTGGATTAAGGGAAGTTATTTTCGATGAAGCGCACAAGTCACGGTACTCTATCCACCCTGGATCGGATAAGATGTACCAGGATCTCAAAAATTACTATTGGTGGCCTAGGATGAAAGGCGACGTTGCTGTTTACGTGGGCAAATGTTTAACGTGCGCTAAGGTTAAAACGGAATACCAGAAGCCTTCGGGACTTCTGCAACAACCTGAGATTCCCAAGTGGAAATGGGAACAAATCTCAATGGATTTTGTTACAAAACTGCCAAGAACGCCAAGAGGCCATGATATGATTTGGGTGATTGTTGATCGCCTAACAAAATCCGCACACTTTCTGCCAATCAAGGAGAAAGACAGTACTAGTAAACTTGCGGAAATTTACATGAGAGAGATTGTCGCACGACATGGAGTACCTCTCTCAATCATCTCTGATAGAGACGGAAGGTTTGTGTCAAGGATATGGCAATCCTTCCAAGAATCTTTTGGCTCACAATTGAATCTGAGCACTGCGTTCCGTCCGCAAACAGACGGCCAGAGCGAGCGAGCGATACAAACCTTGGAAGACATGCTGAGGGCATGTGTTATGGATTCGGGAGGTAGCTGGGATAAACACTTACCTTTGGTCGAATTTTCATACAACAACAGCTACCACACCAGTATTGGTGTCGCGCCATTTGAGGCCCTATACGGACGCAAGTGCCGATCACCACTATGTTGGTCTGACGCAGGTGATAGGCAGCTTGCTGGTCCCGAGATCGTCCAAGAGACGACCGACAAGATCGCGCAAATACTTAAACGCATCGAAGCCGCTCGCCACAGACAAAAGGCCTACGCGGATCCAAACCGGAAACATGTGGATTTCCAAGTTGGGGAAATGGTGTTATTGAAGGTTTCACCCTGGAAGGGGGTGGCACGCTTTGGTAAGCATGGAAAGTTAAATCCGCGCTACATTGGTCCCTTCAGAATTCTGGAAGGAATTGGGACAGTAGCATACAAGTTGGACCTACCTACTGAACTGAATGGTGTTCACGATACATTTCATGTATCCAATTTAAAGAAAAGTCCAACTCAAGTTGACGTTGCCATTCCTACCGACGAGATTCATATTGACGACACGCTCCACTTCGTAGAAGAACCTGTCGAGGTCACAGATTGGAAAGTTAACAAGACCCGCCGGAGCAGTGTCAAACTCGTCAAAGTTCGTTGGAATGCCAGACATGGTCCTGAATTCACATGGGAACGTGAGGACCGGATGAAAGAGAAATACCCCCACTTATTTCCTAGGAACCCTGCTTCTACAAGCAGAACTTAAATTTCGGGACGAAATTTATTTAACGGGGGGAGAATGTGACAACCCGCACTAAACCAGGTATCCGTACAACTTAATTAATGATTAATTACTGCTTAATTACTGTGCTTGTTTGAAACTAGCTGATAAACTGCTACCTGCATACTGATACATGCACTTACTTGCATCATACTTTATATGCTGTCACTACATTATTTACATACGGCACCTTAGTGACAAACTTGATGCACAAAAAGCACAGTAGCACTAAACGGATACACAGTGAACATGCTGAAATAACCAGCATCAGGCAGACACTGCCTCTAAGGCCTGTTAAGAGCCTCATATATTTTTGCTACACTGGTAGTGAGTGTAGGGATATAAGGGTTGTGGTACCGCGTCTCTAGGAATAAGATACACTGATTCGGATGTGCCTAAAACGTACTTTAAGTACCAAACACAGCACTTTAATAAATAAACCAGCTTCTAGCTGACTAGTAAAGTGCCAGAACATGAGAAAATAACACTAGACACTTTCAAAAGTGTCGGGAAAACAAATTGTGTCACTAAAAATAACAATAACGACACTTTAAAGCTTTTGTAACGCTTTAACGGATTACTATCCAACCGGACACCCGGACTTTACCCGGAACATGAAAATATTAGTATTTTCACTATTTATATTTTTCTGAGCCAGTTAGGGTCTCTGATTACCCTAACACCCGTCATAACACGCTTTATATTATTAACAAGGTTAAACTCTTAACATAACTTAGTTAACTAATTAACCTCCTAACCACCAAGTTAAAATCGAACCAAGACCCCCCCCCCCCCCCCATGACCGAATCGGTTACCTAGGGGACACCCCCATGTACTAGTTGATTTGGCTAATCTTGTGTGCTTAAGATCAAGGGGACATAGTATCCATTGGGTAATAACACTAAATTTTTTCTATAAATACCCACTTAACACTAGAGATAATTACACAACATAAACACCAACTCACCTCTCTCTCTCTTGCTCCCTTCACTCTCGGCCGAACACCCCAGCCCCCATACCCACACTTTCGGCCCTTGATCATTCCATTCCAAGCTCATACACACTTCAAGGATCACGTATTAGGAGCTTTGGTGCACTCGGAACGCGAAGGACCTCTTTCGTTTGCTTTTACCCACGCGTTTTTCATCAAAGGTCTTCCCTAGCCCCGAGCTAGAGGTATAATGTTTAAAACTCTTGTTTGATCATATCTAAGGTGGTTAAAAGGATTTTCGTCGGTTAAATATCGTTAACATACAACTTGGTGCTTAAAAGTCTAGTAAAAACTATAAAAATGGTGGTTAATAGCATTTAACTTGTGTAAAAGTTGTAGTACTTGGAAGATGTGTTTATTTAGACCCGATCTACGATGTGGTAGCTCGGATCACCATTTAACCCGGCTTGGTAAAGTCATGGATCTTAACATAAGGCTATTTAGTAATGTTTAAACCTTAAAATAACATTCTGAGTTACTTTTTCAGCCGCCTTCTACAGGCTGTAAACAGACTTTAAAAACTCGAAAAACGGAATTTCAAAAGCCTAAATCGTGTCATTTCGAAAAACGAAGAAAATGGCGCTGGAATCGTATTTTTCTGACATCGGTTACTATTTTAAAAACCTGTTTTCGTGACAGCAGCTAAGGCTGTTTGTTACTGCAGTAAATTGGGCTGTGCGTTTTCGATCACAACTTAAAACCCGAACCGAACCAGCCCCTGAAACTTTTATCTAAGATGGTCACGGATGTATTTGTGACCCTCAAACTGGAATTTCGATAAACGGACATACGAGGAATTTTTGACGAATTTTTCCGTAAACTGTGATCAGAATGTGACGAATCTGATCACAGTTCGGTAAACGATTTTCTATAAATTATTGATAAGAAACTGGACCCCGATATTTTTATACAATCATTTTTGGGTCAATTAGGACGACCCGTAAAAATTAGGGAATTTTTGGAGAGGGTTAAGTATTTTATTTAGTCGTCCGAAAACAGTCCAGTTTCCACATATTGAAACTGTAACGACAAGGGTAGCGTTTCGCGTGTTAAAACGTAAGAGTTGATTGTTGATGATCGCGGGTTGTTTTCAAAAAGAAAATGATACGCTTGAGAGCGTGGCCACCTCCAGTTACAGAGGAAACTCTGGCGAAATTTTCTAAAACCTAACACTTAGAATTATTTACGCAACAAGTGTTAGAACTATTTTTGACATATTTTCGAAACATAAAATTTCGCCACGACTTTATTTACTAAATATTCGGAGGTGGGATTTTCACTAAGTTAACGAGATAAATATGTTTTGTCACAACACTGTTTATGATTATTTTGTGAAAATGCATAAATATTATTTTAGAGTAAAAATAATATTTACAAGCGTTAATGATTCCAAAACTTTACGAACGCTTCCACAAACATATAAGTTACACCGGTAATTACATTACCACAAGATTGATAAAACGTAACTTACGCACATGTATTGTATCCCCCATCCTTGGGAAGATGTATAACTACCAAGTGTATACGGAACATAAACACGAAATAGTTGTCTAACTATTTCCCAAAGACTTAAACTATAAAGCTAAAGCACGGCCGTCCGTCTAATAGAATTAGCACTTGTAGGTCGTTGCACAGCTTACTGTATTGGAGACACTTGGTAGAGACGCGCATTCACTGTGAGTTCATGTCCCCCTTTTCTCTAACTGTTTTCAGTTTTCTTAACTGCGGGGGTGAAATACATGTTACTTTGTTTACAAGTACTTTATACATGGTATGATTAACGTAAGGAGGTTTTAGATCATGTGAATGGGTAGTTAGAACACCGAGGGACTTAAGCGGTAGATCTATCTGGGTGTAGCGAGCCCAACCCCTGAGCCCGCATAATGGACCAGGTGGTGACTTTGTGCCCCAACGCCAAATAAGCTAGGTTTGTATCTTCCTACTTGCATCTCACAACATGCTAATGGCCTTGCAAACCATTGGTGATCACAAGTCCTCTTACACTGCTACATACCAGGGAACTTTTATACTTACAAGTGTTTTACTTACTCACTTGCACATGAACTCGCTCAACATTATTGTTGATTTTTCAACTCACATGTATTTCAGGAAATTAACGAGATCTGGCACGGTATGGCATGTTTTCCGCTGCACTAGTTTCCGAGGTCATCCGGGGTTTAGGGGATGTGTCTCTTTCCTGGACAAGACACAGTCCTTAAACCATGTTTATGTTATGTTTCAGTTTGCAATGTTGTTGAACAAGGTTATGGTTGTTGGTTAAAACAATGGTACTGTATTTGGTTTTCAAAACTTAATGGATGATCTTGCATGTTTTTAACTCATATAGCTTGGTTATGATTAAGCTATGGTATTAAGAAGTCACACCAAAATTAACCACGCTTCCGCAAAGCCAGGGTGTGACACGGTTCGACTTGGTTCGGTTCGGTTCGAGCCCGCCGTCACGACATTCCTCCGTCGTGCGCCCCAGAGATCGAGACGCGAAGCACGAAGAGCCATGAGCTGACATCACCATGACATCATCATGATGATTTCATGATGATGTCACATTTTATCTAGAAAACTTATGCGTGCAACAAAAATTAAATGAACCTGCGTATATATCCACGAAAGATTAAACGCTATTTGGGCTAGAATCAGTTTGTTTGGGCCAGAATCAGTTTGCTTGAGATTACATTCCAACGAACAGTCCATATCCACGAAGACTCCATGTTGGACGAACCCCCTTGCATGGCGAAGACTCAAGTCTTCGTCCAACTCTTTGTGACGAACATTCCAAACGACGAACCCTAAAGGTTCGTCCACACATGCGACGAACAGTCCTCCTGGACGAAGACTCCTAGTGCAACGAACACTCCTTCATGCGACGAAGACTCCACTGTTCATCGGCCATGTCTCCTCGACGAAGACTCTTATGGCGAAGAGTCTCTCCAACGAAGACTCATTCTTCGTGGGCTTCTGTTGGGCCCAATAGGTTTTACGGTGGCAGTAGATAAGGTTGGTATAAAAGGATTCTTTCAGTAGCAAACAAATAGGGAGAGAACAGCAGTAGCACACCAGAGAGTTTTCTTAGAGTTTTTCTTGTTCAAACATTGTAAACAAACTCTCTGATAAATACATTTGAAGCTTTAAACGTTATATCTTGTTTTGTGTTTGCTCTCTTGCTCGGTTTGTGTCTCAACGTCTGATAAATACATTTGAAGCTTTAAACGTTATATCTTATTTTGTGTTTGCTCTCTTGCTCGGTTTGTGTCGCAACGAAGATTCCGTACTCGTTACGGCACCCGAAACAAGAAATCATCTTAGTCCGACGATCCGTATCGGGACCAACAATATAGATACTTTATGTCGTTAAAATATATATAAAGAAACTTTAACCTTTTTTTAATATTGCCTATACAATGATTCAACATAAATAATTTTACGATGAATACATGATTCAAAACAAGGGTAAGCGTTTTAGATATCTTAACAACTATTTTTGTTTCAGTTATGTTGATTGTCATACTCATAATGTAATATTTTCTTATAATAATGCTTAGAGTTAGAGGTTATGCGTCTTATAGTATTTGTTTCAGTTATGTTGATTGTCATACTCATAATGTAATATTTTCTTATAATAATGCTTAGAGTTAGAGGTTATGCGTCTTATAGTAATGCTTAGAGATATTTACGTTGACCATCCATATCAGTGTATGTCATAAAAAAGCTTGTTTTTTTTTTACTTTTATTAATTAACTTAAATAATAAATAAAAAACCATTGAACTGAATATACTTGTAGCATTAAAATAAGCCATAACCTTTTGCCTATTATATGGGTATTTTTTTTACTTTTATTAAAAAAATTAAACAATAAAAAAACCATTGAAGTGGATATGTTTTATACGTCTTTTTTCGTTTGCTATAGCGAGTGAATCAAAATCGAATAAGTTTCTATGTGTGGTCGCAGCGTGCAGACGTCTTCTATTTAAATCTTTTATTTTACTAAACAATTTATTATTTATAATCTTTGAAAATTCATTATTTAAAAACTATAAATATAAAAAAATAAATAAATAGAGCATACAACCTTGATCTATAAATAGAGCTCTCGACTTTGCGCTACCGATGTACTCACAATTTTCATCTTCCAAAATGACACAAAACAGCCATGCATCATGGTGGTGGCAATGGGTAGTAATGGGTAGCAACAAATATGAACTTAATATGTTTGCACCACTTGTGATCACCGTTTCAATAGTCACGTTGAGTGTTCTATGGTACAAGTTGACACTTTCGACCTCCTCGCGGTCGCCACCGTTACCACCGGGTCCCCGTTCATTGCCGGTTGTGGGGTACCTTCCATTTCTTGGCCGTGATCCGCACATCAAGCTCACCAACATGGCTCACACCTACGGACCCATCTACAAGTTCTATTTAGGAAGCAGGCTTCACGTGGTTATAAACACCCCGGAGCTAGCAAAGGAGGTGGTCCATGACCCAGATGAGACTTTTGATAACCGTGAAATATCAGCGGCGACCTCGGTTTTATCCTACCGAGGCCAAGATATGGCGTTTTCAAAGAACAACGCGAACTGGGCTAAACTTCGCAAGATCTTTGTCCATGAGTTCTTAAGTAACAAAAATCTTAAAGCATGTAGTTCTTCCCGTACGTATGAGGTTAGAAAAACAATCAACAATGTTTTTAGTAAGATTGGGACCAATGTTAACATCCATGAGATTGCTTTCTTGACTGAGGGCAATGTCATAAGAAGAATGGTTTGGGATGACACTTCGTATAAAGGCGAAAAGGGTGCCCATCTTGGAGCCGAGTTACAAATGATTACGTCCAATATTGTTAAAATTTTGGGACAACCAAATTTGTCGGATTTCTTCCCTAGTCTTGCTCGGTTTGATCTACAAGGTGTTGAGAGGAACATGAAGAAACAACTTGAGAAATTGGAACAAATTTTCGCAAGTATCATTGAAGATCGTATCAAGTCTAACTCCAAAATGTCAGATGATGGAATTGGAGATGAAGGAAAGAAAGACTTTTTGCAGATCTTATTAGATCACAAGGACCAACAAGATCTTAACAACACCCAAGTAAAATCACTTCTCCTGGTAAGATTTACTCTTACATTCGTCATTTCAAAAAGACACATCTCTACCCCCCCCCCCCCCCCCACCCACACACACACACACCACAAGTGTAACTAGTGTTGAGTTTAGTCTGGTTGATGTTAACCTTAATTTGTTGTATCAGGATGCAAGTATTTTAGGAACAGCCGGAATGGCCTCACTCGTAGAATGGACGATGGCGAATATTATGAGAAATCATGAAGTAATGAAAAGGGTGCAAGAAGAATTAGTAAAAATTGTTGGTCCAAACAACATGGTCGAAGAATCGCATCTTTCAGACCTGCGATACTTAGGCGCAACGATTAAGGAAACATTCCGGTTGCATTCTGTAGCTCTACTCCCACGGGTACCGAGAAAGGATTGTGTGGTAGGTGGATATGCAATTCCAAAGGATTCTCTCGTACATTTAAATGTTTTTTCAATCCAACGGAATCCTCGATACTGGGACAATCCTATGGAGTTTAATCCCGATAGGTTCTTGGCGAATGAAGGGACAAACATATGGGATTATCATGGGAACAATTTGAAGTTCTTCCCGTTTGGATCCGGAAAAAGATCATGTCCAAGCTTTCCGTTGGTTGAGAAAATGCAAATGTTTTTCTTGGCTTCTCTCTTGCACTCTTTCGACTGGACCTTGCCGAAGGGTGAAGAGCATGACCTTACCGAAAGTTTTGGTATTGTATTAAACAAAAGAAAACCACTCATTGCTGTCCCATATCAAAGGTTGCCAGATCCAAGCCTCTATATGTAAAATTTTAAGACCTCGATCGATCTCCTTATGGTTCACATTCTAAACTTTGTGTTTGTATTCTACATTGATCGAATTTGTTTTAAAGTATATATTGTGTTGGATTTCTTTAAAGTATTGTGTTTTTAAGAATGATTATGGAAACTATTTTATGTTTGTTGTTTTAATCAAAGATATTATAGATGGGGTTGCTTGTAAGTTATAACCAAGAACTCAAACCTCGAAAAATAAATAGAAAGTTGGGTGTAAAAAAATACCGCATGCAATCAGAAGGGTTCAATAGCTTTTCTTCGTTTTTGCTAAAGGTAACTGGTCTCCTTTTATGATAACAATATATTAAAAAATAAATCATTGTATATTCATGTATACAGTTTAAACAACGTGTTACAAGTAGCTAGAATTCTATTTAGGATTTGTATTGATTATACATGTGACAAATTGTGCTAACACTTTAAAAAATAAATCAATCGTATATTAGGGTGAAGGGAGTGCATGTCTAAAGGGATTAGGCAAAGTTTCCCCTCATCCAATCATATTGTATATGTATTTTGCCTAAACTTTTTGCCTATTACCCAAAAAAGATAAGGGGTCCATGCCTAAATTGAGATTAGGCAAACTAATTTAAAAAAAAGAAACAAGGTTGATTGGTTAACTATATATGGGTCCACCACTTACCTCCTCTCCTCTTCTTTCCACCATCGGCAAGTAGTTCCCGAAATATCCTCTGCATCTTCCTGATTTCTTCTTTGTCGATCAGCTATCTTCTTTGGCTGTTGCCGAATCCCCTTGCCTAGGGGTGCAAACGAGCTGAGCTACTCGCGAGCTACTCGAGCTCGGCTCGAAAAAAAAACTAAAACGGGCCGAGCTTAAACGAGCTCGAGCTCAAGCCAGAGCCTAAAAACAAGCTCGTTTAGTAAACGAGCCCGAGCCCGAGCTTCGTTTATCGAGCTCGAGCCGGCTCGCGAGCCTTAACGAGCTTTCTTTTTATATATTTTTATTAATATATTAAACATATATTTAAATAATAATATTTACCATTTATATAAATATAAAAAATAACTAAATTATATGTATAACAATAATTATAATTAATAAAAATTAATAAATAAATACTAAACAAGTCGAGCCCGAGCCGAGCTCGAGCTTTAGAAATAAAGCCCGAATCAAGCCGGCTCGGCTCGGCTCGTTTGCACCCCTACCCTTGCCTAACCCACCTCGTACACCCTTAGGATCAAATACAAAGTCTGCAACTAATAAAAAAGCGGTACAAAGGTATCAAACGGAATATGATTGAGCTCATTCAAGTGGCATTGGAACCGTCTAATCAGACTCTACGATGTAAGATTTTCGGTTTTCACTTTTAGATTTATAGTTTGTAGATTTTTGAATTTTTGTTTATTATCATTGTGTATTTTTCATATTTTCGCCATTGTGTCTTTTTTTCCTCGAATTTGTGTTATATTTTCATTGTGTTACATTTTGCTCTCCATTGTGTCATCTTGTGTGATCCATTGCGTCTTTCTACACTCCATTTTTTAAGGCCTTTGTAGAATAACTTAATCCTATTCATGTACAGAGTTAAAAAAAAAAACGAGTTACTAGGAGCTAGACTTCTTCCATGTGCAGCACTTCAAATTGTGAAACACTTTAGAAAGTGAGGTTCCAAAGAGCAATAACACACCTTCACCCCCTTGTATGTGGCGTCTATTGATGATTGTCGTAAGGGTCAATCAAAAATCTAATTAAACTACGTAGATAGCGTAAGTAAGGTATCGTATCCACGGGGAATTTGTGGTTAGGGTCAAAGAATCTAACTTAGACTAAATTATCTAAATTGGGGGTTTGTTTAATTGATTGCAAAGAAAACACAATTTGTCACAAAAAGTGTTATCAGATTAAGAGAGAGTAACCTTCACCCGGAATCCTGAATACCCGTTTTAACATAAAAATCTGTTTACCGATTCAAAACAACACATAGACATGGCTTTGGAATTAATGATTTTGATTAATTGTTAATGATAGTTTTTAACATTCACCATGTAACCTAACAATCCGTTTAATTGTATCAACTACCCACCAATTTACCAAGCCGCTAACAACGCAAGAAAGTTGCCAATACGCTTAATAAACGACAAGTAATTCAAATACAATAAACGTTTATCAAGAAAGCAACAGAAGTAGTGAAGTTATACTAGTTTTTACGAATTAGAAAAACAAATAATTATGTCAAACAAGGCAAACGTTCATCCGAGTGAAAGTCACCGAGAGTTTCAGCCGTTCATGCTCGTCGTTACCGCTTCAGTTGTCATCCCGAACCGATCCAACATGCGAAAGTAGCTTGAGAATGGAGATTGATTTATGCTGAATGCGTCCTCTCTTGTATACATATAACGGCTGTGGCTTCCAAGATATCAAAAGTCCTTAATTTTGTCCTTTTATAATTGCATATGTCGGCTGTGAACAAAATTATACATGTGATAACTTTCAATACAAGTTTTTGATGTTTAAATAATAAACCCCATCGCTCCATGTTCCGCGTGTCGCGGCCATCCCGAGCAACCCTTCCGCGTGTCGCTGGGTCTTTTCATTGACCGACTACCTTTTTTTATTCAATCTTTTCTTCATGTGATGCGAGCCCAAATCAAGAGCCCAATAATATTCCAATTTCTCCCAATGGCTACGTGTGATATTTTTTTCAAAAAATGGAATTGATGTGATGTGATGTGTTGTTTGCATTTTAAGATGTATGATGATAATTATGAATTCTTTATGGATGATAAGATTGATATTGTAATGATAGAATACTACTCCTTCCCCACGTGAGTTCTTTTCCCAAATGCCAAAGTGTGCGGCAATGATGATATCCCTTTTTCATGTGTATTGTTCCTTTTTTAATTGTTCCAAGAAGTGATGATGATTAAAATAATGATCCACCCACATATGTTGTCCAAGAATGTTTGCCTCTACGTGTTTAAACTTGATGGATTTTTTTTTCTTTTCATGTCTTGCATTTACCTGTCGAACCCGCTTTTAACTCATTTACTCTCATTAACCCATTTTAATACCTGTTAAACACATAGAACGCCAATACACAATAAGCATATAACACATATAAATTAACATATTTAACATACTAGTACTCAACATAAACTAATATAAAACGCGACATGTTTTGCCCCAACATCACATCCCAGCACTTATCTTTTTTCGTCCTGAAAAAATTATCTACAATGAAATTACAATCAGAACATTGGCATTCAATATAGTCGTTTAATATATTTAACAAATCAAACCACACGTTAACCAAGATTGTTGGTTTACGATCCACCTAAACCCAACCACCAGCTTCGAAGCCCTCATTCACGATTCATTTAAGTTCAAGTAATTATAATTATCTATGGATCTCACACTCAAAAGAGTACAACGCCACCTAATCTCGTTTCAAGCTTATGAGATTAAAAGATTATATCTATCGTCTTATATAAAAAACTCTTATGCTATTCCGATTAAACTTATGATTGATAGATGAATTATGTTGCGAGCATTACATGCTTTTGTATACGATCATTTAGCGGACATACCCCACACGAGTCACCATCCTCATGGTTAATACCATAAACTTTCACATATTTTTTTATAACTCCATCTAGAGGGTATGTACTGCATGGGTCGCTATCCCTGCGGCAATACCATAGGCTTCGTTTTTTTCTCTCTTTTTTTAACATGTGCTCAAATGAATTGATGAAATATATTTTTCGGGCGCCACACTGTTTCGGATTTGTTTTCACAAAAAGCGATTAATTTCAACGGGTATAAAGGGAAAAACCGTTTAATCAAAAGCGATTAATTTCAGCTTTTGAAAAAAGGCAGAAAAGCACAATTTGACTCCATTCGCTTCGAAACAAAATTTACGAAACATACATAAAAAGACGAAAACGTATCATATTTGACCTGACTCGTTTTCCAAAAAAGTTTACGTTTTACGTAGACCAACTCGAATTTATACCAAAACGTACATAAAACATGCACTTAAAAATGATTTTTTGACGAAAACATATTATATCTGACATGACTCGTTTCCAGAAAAAATTTACGTCGAAATGTAGAGCAAATCGAATTATACCGACATCTACATAAAAACATGGATGTAAAATTTAATTTTTTAATTAAAGGATATCTAGAGGTAAACTCAGAAATATTATTAGTAAAAAACTTAATAGATTAAAAACGTTCGTAGAACCGTGCTAAGTAGCACCAATGTCACATCATTGCCAGCGACCACAAACATCTGAAAAACTCGTAAAACTAAAATAAATAAAAAGGACAAAATAACACCTGACGAAAAACAGACGTAAGATCGTTGAACCATGCACGCCCATTGCGGCGTGTTAATGCGATGAAATTAGAGCGAACCGTAAAACGTAGAAAAGAAATAATAAGTCGATCTAGGACCAATGTGTTGCAACGAATTTGTCAAACGACGAAAAACGTTGAACTCCACACACGCGTTGTGTGTTAACTGGTAAAATTTAGAACGACACGTAAAAACATTTGAAAGATGAAAAGTGTGAGGGACCAAATTTGAAAATAAAAGTTGTTAGGGTTAAATTGCAAAAGATGAAAAACTTTAGGTTAAAAGTTAAAAAAATCAAAATGGTTAAAATGCAAAAAGTAAAATTCTTTGGGCTAGAAGTGAAAATATAGTTTTTTTTAAACCTTCCAATGCAAAGACTACAACACCTGTAAGCAACAAATGGTTGCTAATTTATAATATGGAAATAATAATAATAATAATAATAATAATAATAATAATAATAATAATAATAGTTTTATCAAACATAAATGAAAACATGAAATATAACTTATGGATCATCTATCACGCATTCTTTTTAATATATTTTAACATCTATATTCAAACCTGATTAATCATTAGAGGACTTTTGAGCTTGATTACAAATCATTAGAATTGATATATTTAATATCTGGTATTTGATTTTCTCATTCGAATCATTCAAAATTATATGCCATAATTTTATACATAAATTTGTGTTACAGATTTAGAATAACTTTTATTTCAAAGGTTTTCAGTTTTTTAGTGAAATTAGGTTGGTGAATTTAGGGATGTGTTGTGATTTAGTTTGCTTTTGAGTCATGACCAAAACCATCTCAGGTCGGGTCGAGTAACGGGTGATATAAATAACTTCAAAAAACATAAAATAGAAAACCTTAAGATGCCAAAACATATGTGCCAAGTAACGGATTAGAGACTTTTTAAATTTTCTATAACTAAGCAATGTGTTAAAAATGGTTACAAACATAGAAAAATAAATTTTTTTTTTATAAATTGTCTATAACTAAGCAAGTTTGTAAAAACCAAATGATCGCAAAATGGTTGCATAGCAAACGGTTGCAAAACCGTCGCAGTTTGTAAAAGGCTAGCTATCGCAAAACAGTCCCGACAAGACCATTGCAAACAAAGTCCTACAAAACCAGAAATAGTCGCATTATTTGTGACCGCTCTTCTTGTCGCAAAACCCCAGTTGCAAAAAGGAAGTAGTGGACGCAACTCAGTCGCATTAGAGCAATTGCGATGGGTGTTTTCCAATCACATTTCCAGTCGAAAAACGGTCACATTAGGTCAATTGCGATTGTTGTGACAAAAAATGTTGTCGCAAATACCCGGTTTACTAGTAGTGAAAGAGCATTAAAAGACCTTTACTCCCTTGTATATTAAATTTTGGTGATACCCATACACAAGAATGACGTAAAACCGAGTTCAATTACACATGTACAACACGACAAAGTTTTATCAATGTTACAAAGAAATGACACGAGTTGAAATAATTATAATGTAGATTGTGCTAAACATGAGTAGGCATGTGGTAGCCTGGTTGATGGTAAATGCAAAGATTAACATTGAGCATAAAGTATACATTAATACCTTACATATCAACTACAAACTTATTGCACTATTTTACCGTTTTCTCACATTGAATGTTGAATAGAAAAGAGTAACAGAATTCCAAAATTCCTCAAGACTTTTCAAATCACCCATCACGCACAACCCAATTCCGTATTCTTTTGTAATGCAACTTTAAAAAGATTTATAAAATCCTTTTAGAGAAATATAAGATAAATAAAGTTGTACAGGTTTAAATAAAATTAAACTCTTTTACTTACATAACAATCTTCAAAATTCAACAGTATACTGCATATATTTAGCAAACATAGGAATGTGAGGTTTAACACTGAAAGGGAACGTTGTTAGATTTCTTTTTTAATTATTATTATACTATTATAACTTATTTTGAGATTTTGTTTTTCTCATATAACTTTTAAAATGCAATGTTTATTAACCTTGAGTATGTCGTTGCTATGTATTTCTTTTTATCTGCATGAGGATTTGTGAATAGTAATTTAATCACTAGTAATTGAAGCACATATGTACATGTTATCAAAACAACTCACGATTTAGTTTTTTTTAGTTAAGTTGACGTTGTTGGTTAAAAAAGCAAGAAATGGCGGGCACCGAGGGCGACCAAAGACAGGGATCAGGCACCGGTATTCCGAGAAGACCGGAAGGTATTTTTAAGTTCTACATTGCAAATTTGCCAGATCATTGTAGCGGTTCCGATGTGGGAGATGTTCTTAAAGTGTTTGGGAACGTCTTTAGGATTTACATCGGGAAGAAGAGGGATAAAGAAGGCCGGCGATTCGGGTTTGCTTCGTTTAAGTAAGTCAATGATGTTAAGGATTTGGAACGACGGATGAGGAGCGTCCGAATGGGAGACTATCGTCTTTCGATTAACATTGCGAAGTTCGCGGTGGAGAACTCATTCCATGATTTCAAACAGCCTCCTAAGCATGATTTCAAACAGACTCACGATCAGAACGAAGAAGCGACTCGCGAAAGGCAACAAGGTACGTCCTATAAAGCAGTTCTCACGGGGGAAGGAGCAATGGAAAGCAATGAAAAAGAGATCCGTATAGACGACAATATCAAAGCTTTTGCTGATCTTCACGGAAAGGCATTGGTAATGCGTATGATGGATCTAAAGGCTTTAAGGGCAGTGAATGTTACTCTTAGTTGAATTAGCAAAGGCGGTTTTCGTATCCAGTACTTGGGGGGGCTGAGTATTTTTGTATCTTACTCGACTGAGGAAGAATCCGAAGCGGTTAGATTGGAAGAAGTTAATATGAAGGACACTTTCTCATCAGTGACGAGATGGGAGGGACAATCCTTTTACCCTGAAAGGGTTGCTTGGATCAAGGTACAAGGCGTACCATTACATCTCCTAACAAACGAAGTCGTTGATACAATAGCCAGCAGGTTCGGCACCGTCCTTCATAAGTCTCATATAGACTGTTCGGGCGACGATTTGTCGTACGAGTTTGTTGGAGTTTTGGTAGGCGAAGGAAGGAAGATCAACGAAGAGGTGATCATTAGTTGGAAAGGCAGAAAATATCGCATTTGGGCGATGGAAGAACTCGGTGAGTGGGCACCGGAATTTTTGGGTATGGAAAAAGCTGGGAGATCCGAGGAGCAATGAATTCCAACCACCGGCGTGAACTCGGTTCAGAGGGAGGCTGGAGAAGAATCTTCGTCGGAAACCGTTGCTAATTTTGCTAACGATTCGAACCGAAGTAATGATGAAGACGTTACGAATTCTTTCCGTAATTGTGATGATTCCGTTAGAGAGGGTAAACGCTACGATATTAATGTTGATTCCGGATTTTATGGACACGATATGGAGGAAGGTGAGATTTTGCATGATGATAGAAATATGTGGTTTTAAAAAATCTAAAAAAGTGTTTTCTTGCAACCTTTCCAAAAAGAGAAAAAAAACATTTAAAATTCAAAAGATCTGGATCTAAGACTAATTCGGGCCACTCAAAATCTTCTGCTGGGCCTGAGAAAAAGAAAAATAAGTCCATCAATATAGATGACCCATTTGACTTGGAGAGATTTATTGGTCCAATGGGTGTGGATAAAGTCATTTTGGATAAAGACATTGGGGTGTCTTTTAAACCTTCTGCTGAGAAAAGGGATCAGAATCCAACGGTTCCACGTGGTCAAGAGTGTGAACAATTTGGAGATTAGAAACTCTATCAATTGCGATAGAGACACAAGGGACCAGTTAAAATCTTTTGTTGATTTGATGACGGAAACGGATGAGATTGAAGCCGACGGTGATATGGCGACCTCAGCGGGTAGAGGTGTTAATTCTGAGGTAGAGGGACCACGTCAACGCTCTCGGTTGTCTCTTGAGGTTAGTGAAACTATAAACATGGGTTGTAAATTGGGTGTTGAATTACAAAATAGCCAGGATCTTGTGAGACAATCTGTTGTTGAAGAAGGGAAACAAGGGGTTCTTCCATGAATTTACTCTCAGTAAATATTAGAGGGATAGGGGTGGCCGGCAAGGCGGGCTGGATTAGAAAGTTGAGGGAAGAGAACATTGTATCTGTTCTGGCGATGCAGGAGACCAACTCAGGTAGTGCAGTTGATTCGGACTTTCGTCCTTTTTGGGGTAGGGGTGACGTGGATATGGTTTGGGTGAACGCCCATGGGCGGTCAGGGGGTTTGGTTACTGTCTGGGATAAGAAGATTTTTCATAGATGTGGTACTGTTGTGGATCATAATTTTATTTTAGTTACTGGGTTTTTGAAGGATGTAGGAAATATGGTTCATATTCTGAACGTTTATGCACCTCAAAAAAAGGCCTGAGAAGAAGGATTTGTGGAGTAAGTTGGCTCAGATTATGAGAAGTCAGCAGGGGTTTTGGTGTCTTCTTGGTGACTTCAACGCTGTCCGTTATCCAGAAGAAAGAAAAAACTCCATTTTTAATTCTAATGTTGCTTCTGACTTTGATGATTTCATTGATGAGGCAGGGTTAAGAGAATACAACATGAGGGGGATGAAATATACATTCTTAGCAGGTAAGGGTACGCGGTTCAAGATGAGTAAGATCGACCAGGTTCTGGTTTGTTCCGATTTCTTTAACAAGTGGCCAGAAGCTTCTCTTCGGGCGCTTTCGAGGCACTTGTCAGAACATTGTCCTTTGTTACTGACTATAGATAACAAAAATTACGGAGCTCGGCCTTTCCGGTGGTTTAATTCTTGGATGGATAGGAAAGGTTGTGTGGAGTTGGTCACTAAGTTGTTGTCGGATACTCAGTTGACAGGGCCTCCAGACGTAGCTTTGACTAGGAAACTTAGACTTCTTAGATCAGAATTGAGAAACTGGAAGTCTAAGTTGGATGCTTCGGAAAAAGAAGATTTATTGAATTTTAAAGCGGAGCTCGAAAGCATAGAGAGGATTATGGAATTTCGGGATTTAGAGGAGGAAGAGAAATGGGTTTGGACCGAATGTAAGAAGGGGATTGGAGAATTGGAAGCTCATGAGGTCAAAGATTTGCGCCAAAAATCTCGTGTGAAGTGGGCGATGCATGGTGATGATAACGCCGCCTTTTTTCATGGGATTATTAATGGGAGGAAGGCGTCTAATTGCATTCTGGGGCTTATGGTTAATGGGGTTTGGGTCTCTAAACCGACTTGGGTGAAGAGTGAGGTTTTGAAATTCTTTAGGTCTCATTTTTCTGAGAAAGTCCGTCTTAGACCGCTTCTTAGATGTGAGAACTTAAAGAATGTCCCGGGGGATTTCGTAGAGGGCCTAATAGCTCCTTTTTCTAGAGAAGAGATCAAGACCGCGGCTTTTGATTGTGGTACGGATAAGGCTCCGGGTCCCGACGGGTTCAATTTTAAGTTTGTCCGGAAATTTTGGCACATCCTTGAAGATGACTTTTTTCAAATTTTTGACAACTTTTATGAGTCGGGAGTTATTAACAGGGGGTGTGGATCCTCTTTCATTACCCTTATTCCCAAAATCAAGAATCCGTTGAGTCTGAAGGACTATCGTCCGATCACATTGGTGGGTATCATAAGTAAAGTCATCTCTAAAGTCTTGTCGAGCAGGCTCAAGAAGGTTATTGGTGCCGTGATTTCTGAGGAGCAGACGGGATTCCTTTCAGAAAGGTACATCCTTGACGGTCCATTAATGATAAATGAATTAATGTCGTGGCTCAATAAAAAAGGAAGAAAGGCTTTTTTGTTGAAGTTAGATTTCGAAAAAGCTTATGACAATGTTAATTGGGAATTTTTAATTTCCATCTTGGAGCAAATGTGGTTTCCGGGTAGATGGTGCTTATGGATAAAGGGGGTTTTGAGGTCGGCCCGGTCAGCGGTGCTGGTTAATGGCTCACCTACTTTTGAATTTCAGTGTGAGAAGGGTCTTAGACAAGGCGACCCTCTTTCTCCGTTCTTGTTTTTGGTGGTGATAGAAGCCCTTTCAGGTCTTCTCAACAAAGCTATTAGAGAAAAAGAGATTGAGGGGATAAAGATAACTAAGGAAGGACCGGTCTTATCGCATCTTTTCTATGCCGATGACGCTTTAATTATGGGAGAATGGTCTAAGGTTAATATAGAAAAGGTGGCTAGAGTGCTTCGGGTGTTCTATGTATGTTCGGGCCTCAAAATCAATATTCACAAATCTAATCTTTTTGGAATCGGAATAGGGGTCGAAGAAGTTAGCTATATGGCCACGTTGTTGGGGTGTAGGTCAGGCACGTCTCCTTTTGACTACTTGGGAATCAAAGTTGGAGCAAACATGAACCGATGTTCCAATTGGAGGAGAGTTGTGGAGGTTTTTGAACGGAGATTAGCGTCTTGGAAAGCCAAAGTCTTATCTATTGGCGGTCGGGTCACTCTCATTAAAGAGGTCTTGGAGAGCCTTCCGATCTATTATCTTTCGTTATACAAAGCACCGGGGAAGATTATAGATAAATTGGAAAGCCTCATGAAACGGTTCTTATGGGCAGGGTCGGATACCGGTAATAAAATCCATTGGGTTGCATGGGAAAGGGTTACTTCTCCTAGAAAAGTAGGGGGTTTGGGTTTGACAAAGTTAAAAGATGCGAATGAGGCTTTATTAGCTAAGTGGGTTTGGCGGTTTAGAAAGGCAGCCAAAAGTCTGTGGCGGAAGGTTATTAGGGCTTGTCATCCGAGTAGAGCTCGTTGGTCGTTTCTCCCGTTATCTAGCAGATCGAGTGGTTGTTGGGCCAACATAGTTAGACTGGGTGAAAAGTTAAAGTTGGGGGAAGTGTCTTTCATGGGTTGTTTTAGAGGTGTCATCGGTAATGGTCATTCCATTTGTTTTTGGTTGGACCATTGGACCCTGGATGGCCCTCTTAAAGACAAATTTCCAAGGCTATTTTCTGTTGTCAGCAATAAACATTGTGTGGTTCGAGACTACTGGGTTGGTGAAACCGAGCACGGTTATTGGTTGGTCATTCATCCGAATCTCCCAGTCGATGCAGAGACAGTTTTGGAGTGGCAGGAGCTGTCGGTTATCCTGTCTCGGACCACGTTGAAGGATCATGAGGATTCCTGGGCTTGGTTTGGCAAGAGGGCAACTCCTTTCTCGGTCAAGGCTGTGAAGGAGTTTATGTGTTCTAATAGAAGCTATGACAGTTGGTTTAAATTCAAGTGGGTTGCATGGGTGCCGCTTAAATGCAACATATTGGCATGGAGATCAGAAATGGATAGAGTCCCTACAGCTGTGGCTCTATCTAGGAAAGGGGTTCGACTAGATTCCGAGGTTTGTTGTTTATGTAATGTTGATCTTGAAACAACCTCTCACTTGTTTTCCGGGTGTGGCTTTTCGTTCGGAGTGTTAGATGCGATTGGTAAATGGTGCGATATAGCCCTGGTTTCTTTTTGTAATGTCCGTGAGGTCCTTTTGGCGTATAAACAAGCTTCGGGAGGCAAGGCGGGTAAACGGCTGGTGCACGGGATCTTTATAGTCTCGATTTGGGTTATATGGAGCTCGAGAAATGAGAAGATTTTTAGAAGCAAGGAGCCGAAAATTTTTGATCCTGTTTCCTCTATAAAGTCTCTTTCGTTTTTGTGGTTCAAACATAGGTCGAGATATAAAGATATTAGTTGGAAGGATTGGGTTAAGTCTCCTTTGTACATGTTGTAATTGGGGTTTTTTTCGGAGGTCCTCGGTTTGAGGACTATTCCGGTTTTTTTGAATGAAAGTTATAGTTCAAAAAAAAAAAGTTGACATTGTTGACTACTTTTGTTATTCTATAAATTCTATGTAAGATGTGTTACAAAATTTTGTGAATTATTCACAAAGATGGTTTTAAATATATATAGAAATAAAGATGATAATATATAAAATTAATTTTAATTCATCTATAGAAAAATGATACCATCTATAGAAAAATGATATGAAAGTAATATGGCAGGACACATGTATTTGAATTATATGATATGTGCACTTTGTTGACTACCTTCTGAATTGGTCATCACGCAACCTAATTTTGATTCTTGTTTTGGAATGTTATGATCATCTTGGATTTTGTAATGTTGTAATCTTCGATGTCCCCATGTATATGCATTTGGGTGCGCGCACAATGGTTCAAATCAACTAAGTTCTCACGATAAAATATATATAACGGTTTGAAAATTTTTAAATTTACAAACTATATTTATAAAAAAAATAGGAGCCAATATAATTAAATATTTACACAAATACGTACCGTTTCTCCATAGTTTTGCATTATAAATAGAGCTCTCGACTTGCACTATTGATGTACTCACATTTTTCATCTCACAAAATGACACAAAACAGCCATTCATCATGGTGGTGGCAATGGGAAGTAATGCGCAGCAACAAAGATGAACTTACTATGTTGGCACTACCGGTGACCACAATCACAATAGTGATTTTGGGTGTTTTATGGAACAAGTTGACACTATCGACCTCCTCACGATAGCCACCGTTACCACCAGGTCCTCGTTCATTACCGGTTGTCGGGTACCTTCCATTTCTTGGCCGTGATCTTCACATCAAGCTCACCAACATGGCTCACACCTACGGACCCATCTACAAGTTCTATTTGGGAAGCAAGCTTCACGTGGTTATAAACACCCCGGAGCTAGCAATGGTTGTGGTTCACGACCAAGATGAGACTTTTGCTAACCGAGATATAACAGTTGCAGCCTCGGTTATATCCTACGGAGGCCAAGATGTGGCTTTTTCAAAGAACAATGCGAACTGGCGTAAGCTTGGTAAGATCTTTGTCCATGAGATCTTAAGTAACAAATATCTTAAAGCATGTAGTTCTTTCCGAACGGATGAGGTTAGAAAAACAGTCAACACTGTTTTTAGTAAGATTGGGACCAACGTTAACATTAGTGACATTGCTTTCTTGACTGAAGCCAATGTCGTAAGAAGAATGGTTTGGGATGACACTTCGTATAAAGGCGAAAAGGGTGCCCATCTTGGAGCCGAGTTACAAATGGTGGCGTCCAATATCATCCAAATGTTTGGACATCCAAATTTGTCGGATTTCTTCCCTACTCTTGCTTGATTTGATCTACAAGGTGTTGAGAGGAACATGAAGAAGCAACTTGAGAAGTTGGAACGAATTTGATAGAACCCAAAATCAAACAAAACTAACTGATAGATTTTATTGTTGTAAATTGAAATACTACAAGATAGAAGACCCGATTCGAGATGGGTTAATCTCCAAGAACAAAGGTATAGATACCCAATTAGATAATAATCATTGACATAATCCCCAAAAACTAGAACAAGGATATAAATAAGCAATAATAGTAGTAATAACTGGCCCTTCAGCTCCCAAAAACCCATCAGTTTCCCTTTTTAATAACTGCTTTGACCCATTAATAAATCTGACCCTAATACCCACCCGTATAGGAATCGGGTTTGTATCAATACATCCTAACCCGATAATCGACTTGTCCTCAAGTCGAAAAGAAGGTAATTGGCGCACCAAGCAATGAGCCATTCAATTGTAGGCTGACCACCTTCATGGACCCATCTATAAGCTAAAACTTGTGTTTTCTCAGGCCCGAATATAGGTGCAGCCCAGAAAGAATCCTGTGTATTAGAATTTGGAATTCGTAAGTCGGTATTGATATCTGTTAGCTTTGCTGGCCAATCTACTTTGTCATCCATCCAACCCTTGATTGCCTTTTGAAATGACCAGTCAAGTTGTTTCTTATCCGTGTGAGTCTTCGTGTGATCCTTATGTGAGTAACCACATAGTGACTTCAGGACGACATCCCTGCTGAATAATTTTTGCTCTAATTCTGCATTCTTCGTCCCTCCATGATTCTCGTGTTCCTCCTCTTCTGGACTGGCTTCAGCATCTGTTTCATCTGCAGCTTCTAACATTTTTTTCTCCAAATCTGAAATTAGAGGGGACTGACTTTTGGTTTGTGCGGTAGTTATAGGTGTTGCTCCAGGCATGGAAATGCTGCTAGGAATTTCCTCCATTCCCAAATATGTCACTGGATCCTGGTTTTCATCCTCAGCTTCCTTTATTGCATCTGTTCGTCTTTCTAGCCAAGCTTCCTTGATTTCTGCTATATCCTTTTTCAAGGCTATCAAAGAATCAAGCTTAGCAATAATGACCGCCAACTGGTCAGCGATTGGGTCTGGATAAACACCGCCTTCCTTCTGATAAATCTGAGTCTGCTCCATCTTCGATTTCCCGGCAATGGAACCAAATGATAGAACCCAAAATCAAACAAAACTAACTGATAGATTTTATTGTTGTAAATTGAAATACTTGTGAGATAGAAGACCCGATTCGAGATGGGTTAATCTCCAAGAACAAAGGTATAGATACCCAATTAGATAATAATCATTGACATAATCCCCAAAAACTAGAACAAGGATATAAATAAGCAATAATAGTAGTAATAACTGGCCCTTCAGCTCCCAAAAACCCATCAGTTTCCCTTTTTAATAACTGCTTTGACCCATTAATAAATCTGACCCTAATACCCACCCGTATAGGAATCGGGTTTGTATCAGAATTTTCGCAAGAATCATAGAAGATCGAATCAAATCTAGCTCCAATATGTCACATGATGGAGTTGGAGAAAAAGGAAAGAAAGACTTTTACAGATCATATTAGATCTTAAGGACCAACAAGATCTTAACATCACCCAAGTAAAATCACTTCTCTTGGTAAGATTTAAGCTGAAGTATGTTTAAAGGTGTATATTTGCCTTTGTGTGTATGTTTTAAATAAATCCTATTTAACCCACCACCCAACCAACCAATGTTTAGTTTAGTCTGGCTGCTAGGACAATGGTGGTTAACCTTAATTTGTTATATCAGGACTTTATGATTGCAGGAACAAAACCACCAACTACACTCATAGAATGGGCGATGACAAATATCATGCGAAATCATAAAGTAATGAAAAGGGTTCAAGAAGAATTGGCAGATATTGTTGGACTAAACAACATGGTCGAAGAATCACGTCTCCCAAAACTACAATACTTAGAGGCAACGATTAAGGAAACATTTCGTTTGCATCCTGTAGGTCCTATCCTACTCCCACGGGTGCCAAGCAAGGACTCTGTGGTAAGTGGATATACAATTCCAAAGGGTTGTGTCATCTTTGTGAATCTTCTATCAATCCATCGGAATCCTAAATACTGGGACAAACCCATGGAGTTTAATCCTGATAGGTTCTTGGCAAATGAAGTGACAAACGAATGGGGTTATCATTGAAACAATTTGAAGTTCTTCCCGTTTGGATCAGCGAGAAAAGTGTGTCCAGGTGTTCCATTGGCCGACAAAATACAAATGTTTATATTGGCTTCTCTCTTGCACTCATTTGACTGGAGTTTGCCAAATGGTGAAGTGCATGACATTACTGAAAGTTTTGGTATTACCTTAAAGAAAAGAAAACCACTCATTGCTATCCCATATCAAAGATTGTCTAATGCAAGCCTATATATGTAATATTTTAAGACATGCGCATATGATTAACATTCTCTTAGGAAACATTGGAGACTGTGTGTTTCAATTCTAGTAGTTTCTTTGTGTGGTTTACATTGTATAATTATATAGTATTGTGTTCTTAAGAATCATTATTGAAACTATTTATGTTTTTTTTGTTTCACATTACCAGGTTACTTTTGTCGTTAATGTGCATGAAAAGTGAATTCGGGTATGTTAACCTGGAGTTGACGATAGTGTTACATCTATGTTAGTTAATAGTTGGTTATAAATGTAACTTGGGTCTAACCCCACGTTCTTGACACTAATGTTAAAGTGTAATCGGGGTTCCAAGCCTCCAACAATATCGTTTTGGTTCGTTGTTGTACCATCACTCACTATAGCAAAAAAAAAGGGAAAATTCAAAAAATAAAGTCGTGATATGCCAAAAAGGTTATTGGAAGGTGTTTTATATTGATTGAAGACCATAAAAATAAATACTAGCACTAGCTCTGATAATACCATTACATTTATCAATGTTGTTGGGTTATAATTGATATGGTTTGTAAAGGTACCCATACCGATACAAAAAAAAAAAAGAGAAAATCCAAAAAATAAAGTCGTGATATCGCAAAAGGTTATTGGAATGTGTTTTATATTGATTGAAAACGATACAGATAAATACTAGCACTGGTTCTGATAACACTGTTACATTTTTCAATGTTGTTGGGTTATAATTGATTCGGTTTGTAAAGGTACCCAAACGATACAAAAAAAAAAATCTAAAAAATAAAATCGTGATATGCCAAAAGGTTATTGGAACGTGTTTTAAATTGACTGAAAACCATAAAAATAAATACTAGCACTGGTTCTGATAATATTGTTACCTTTATCAATGTTGTTGGGTTATAATTGATTCGGTTTATAAAGATACCCATACTGATACAAAAAAAGAGAAAATTCAAAAAATAAAGTCGTGATATGCTTAAAGGTTATTGGAACATGTTTTAAATTGATTAAAAACCATAAAAAATAAATACTAGCATTGGTTCTGATAATACCCTTACATTTATCAATGTTGTTGGGTTACAATTGATTCGGTTTGTAAAGGTACCCATACCAATAGATATTTTTATTTTTATTTTTATTACAAATTTGTTTTTTTAAGATTATACCGGAATATTAAGAAAAAATAAACACACTATAGTGTACAATTTATACACATGTGAGGTCATTTTCATGTAAAACATGAGGGTAGAAGATACTTTGTGTATTATTAGTCGGGCCTTCTTCCTGAGTTTCAATAAAAAACAATTAATGAGGCTACGTAACTGTCAACATATGAAACTGGTTAAACTTTTAAGATCAGGTTAAACATGTAGTTTTTTTCAGGAATGGATAACTAAAAATATTGATAGCTAAATCTAGTCGGTAATGCAAAACCAGTCATCTGGAAACTGGATCCAGCAAACAACTTCTCGATCACGTTTATTAAAATTGTTCTTCTGGAGTTCTCTACACCTAATGACATAGGTAAAATTACTTAGAACGTATTAATCCTAAGAAAGTCAATGTTTTGGCTGAGATATGGCCTTTACAGCACGATACAAAATTCTGATCAGAAGCTGATCACTTACTACAGTTAACAAAATGTGAATAAAATCATCTTTAACCTATTTTACACTATCCTAGCATGCATATATCATGGTAAATCAGATTTAGTAAAATTTCCTATCAAGTTCATGCTTCTAATCAAAACCCTAATCTTTAATCATGCATATATGTTATCGGTTCATACATACAAACATCATAAACTTCAATACAAACCCCACTACACTAATCGAGTATACACATGCATTCACATACTCAAACGAATCATCAATAACATGTATATGCAGCCCTACACATTAAGAGTTCCATAAAAATAACAAAGCTAGGGCTTACCGAGATGTGAAAATTGCTAGATAGAGACCCGAGAGAGAGAGAGAGAGAGAGAGAGATGTCTGATGTGTGTGTGCGCGTCGATGTGACAAGTCGAGAGAGGGAGAAGGAGACATCGTCGGGTTATGAGCGGGTTTAGGGTTGGGATTCTTTTTTTATATAAAACAAATTATAACATAAGTTTGATAAAGACACACTAGTCCCTCGGGTTTCAATTGATTGTAACTTGCGCGGAAAGTTAAACAAATTAACTTTGTTGTATGTACAAGACTGGTCCCACTAGTTTGTATTTGTTTCGTATGTTATACATTGCACGTATAAAATAATTGCATGTACGAACGTTCTACAAATCGTAAATAATTACTGAGAAAGTTAACGATGTTAACCTGAAAATGCGGCTTGTCACAGAGAGAGAGAAGAGAGAGAGGGGGGAGAGAGAGAGAGTTGAGATGGGGGGTTTATGTGTGTGATATATATAAGTTTTTTAATATAATTATTTTATCTATTATTTTTATTGATTATTTATTTTAATATTTAAGGCAAAGTGGCCAAAATATCCTCATGTGTGGCCAATTTGGTCTGATTTAACAATGAACAGTAATTGAGTTAGGGTAAAATGACATAACGTGTAAGGGTTTACAAATATTGAGTATGTTTTTTTTTTGTACTTTTTGAAGGTAAATGACATAGTATGCAATCTAGTGTCAACGTAAATGATGATTTTTGTGATTTACTCTTATTATTATTATTATTATTATTATTATTATTATTATTTGTGACAACTGTCAAATTTACATGCATCCGTACAATTATTAAACAATGATTAGTGCTTAATGACTGTGCTGAATTACAATTAATTACTTGAATTGCTTTCTGACTATTGCCATATACATACATGTGCATCATATATTGCAAATGACATATCAATATTGCATGCAAGCTTTGTTGATTCAAATGATGCACGAAACCCAGTTAGCACAGTTATCAGATAAATCAGAAATATGCTGACGGGGTTCAGTACATAGACAGACATTGTATTGAGATACAGAATGGGCCAGAAACCAAGAGTTACACTAGTATATTGTGTAGAAAAGTAAGGATCATAAAACTGTCTTCCTAGTGATAGTTTAAGTGCCGGAAAGTGCCTAAAACTTACATAAACTGTAGAATTAAGCAAAATTCAGCATTTTAACACCTTAATATCATGCAGAAATATGGTTAAATGGTCCTGAATGCTTTCCTAAGTGTCAGGAATCAAAACTGTCACAAAATGTAACATAAAGCACACTAAACTGCGTAGTTTAGCACCTTAACGAACCGGTAAACAATCGAACAACCGGACACTACCCGAAACACCAAATTTTCACTAGAAGCATTGTTTTAACATTACCAAGTTGGTTATGGTCCCCGAACATCATAACACACTATATAACAACTAGTAACTAAATACCTAACTAATACTTGAATTGTAACTAACTAAACTAACTATTTAGTTGAAACCTAAGCCTAAGACCCCCTACCTACGGCCTAACATGTGGGTCCCACCATAGATTTTATTTTGTTATTTAATTAGATTGTGTTTCAACTTTACTAAACATTTAAACCATTAGACAAATGTGTGATGAAGTATTATAAGTTAACCCCCAAGTTCAAGACTTTCATTTCTCTCTTCCCATTTCCCCCACTTACGGCCGAACACCATACCCCACACAACCACCATCATCAATCATCAATCATCAATCATCTTTCATACAATCTACATATATACAAAGGAGTTAGAAGGTGTACAAAGAAGCTTGGAGCTTGTGGAAGTTGAAGGACCTTTCTCTTTTGTTTTTATCCACTTCATTTCTTCCATTGATCATCCCTAGCCTTGAGCTAGTAGTAAGAACACCATACTCTTCCTTTTACATCTAATTTAAGTGGTTAAAGAATGATACATGTTGTTAATCATGAAGAACACTAAGAATCTTGAACTTGAAACATGAACATAAGCTTAAAAATCTTAAGAAATCATGTTGTTTAGTGTTGTTGTGCTACTTGATGATTGATTGTTTATGTTAATGATGTAGATCATCATGTGATCTTGCTAGATAATGATTAAAAACATAATCTAGCAAGATGAGAGGATGAAAATGTTAAAGATCTATAGATCCTCCTCATGTAAATCATGAACTTGAAAGTATGAAATGTTTTTCTTGTAAAGTGATGAAAAAAGTAAGAATAAAGTCTTGTAAATCTATGATTTCAAGAATGATTTTTCAAGAAACCAAGTTAAAAATACAAAGCTTACTTAATCTTGGTTCTTAAATAAATAAACCACATTTTTGGTGGTTAATAAAGTGTAGGATCATATATTTAACAAGAAAAATCTAAGAAGAAGTATTTTTAGAAAATGTAATTACAAGTTGTAAAGAACTAATTTCTTTAAAAATGATGTTTTTAAAGAAACAACCACACTTTAAAGGGTAACTAGACTTACTAAATATACTAGTAAGTTGCTACACATTTTTATAAATTCTTCAAGTTTATGAGGTAGTAGTTTATGCTTGATTTTTGGCAAACTGGTAAGTGTAGATTTATTTATTGTTGATTGTGTTGATTTATAAAAGAAAATGTTATGTTTTGAAAGCATGGAAACCTCCATTTTTATGGGAAACTATGGCAAAATTTTTCTAGAAATTAAATACTTAGAAAAATATTTTTTTAAACAAATATTTACAAATATATTTTTAACCATGAATTTTCATATAAAGTTTGCCATAAATTTTGTATAAAAATTATAAATATTGGAGGTTGGTTTTTATAAATAAAAGTTACTAAATATGTATTTAGGAAATATATATTTAGAAGTCACCATGTGTGTTATTATTTTGTATATCATGTGTATTAGTTATATGTTACACCTCGAAAATTTATGTCCAATAATATATCAACACGTGTCATGAGCTTAAAACGTGTAAAGAATTACTTTAGAGGGACTAAAGTTGACAAATAAGAAAGTATGTGAATAAAAGGGTTCAAAGTATCAACAATGGATAAATATACCTTACAATAACCCTGCACGATATTTATACCCTTAAACGAATGAATTATGGATCATACGAAGCTAATTGTGGAAGAAGGTGAGAGATTACAAACTATAGGGGTTAAATGTGTCAACATGTTTAAAGTATACCTCTGAGTGACCTTTTAGCAAACCCAAAGCTTTGTAACGATTAATTATGCTCACTAGAATACGTGATAAAAATTTCACAAGGTTTCGATAAAGTATGAGAAAGTTATGATAACATTCGTATACGAGGGGTTAAAAGCGTCAACGTTGAATTTTATGACTTTTCGGGTGAGCATAAAGTTAACCAAGGACTTAACAATGTTTGGTTATGTCTTGGAGCCCTTAAAAGTCAAGTTAAAGGGTTGAAAATGCAAGAAATAAAGTTAAAACCACGTTTATAAGGACCAGGGGGACCTAAAATGCAAATCTTGAAACTTATTTAACCTGATCCGGGAAGCCATACCGGCCGCGTAAGACATAAGGGAGTCTTACGCGGGCCGCCTGGGACTGCTAGCAACAGAAAAACACCTGCAGGTGCCAGTTCAGCCTGTTGCACCGCCTTTAGAGCTTTGTTTTACATACCAGGGGCTGTGCAAATGGGATTTCATGCATAGGGGGCACTTGTAAGCATCTGGGATCAATCCTAGACTTGTTTGGTATCATATTATTGAATTAAACTCACTATATAAGAAGCTCCAATGTTGCAACATTGAGCACACCCACTTGAAAACTCTCACAACTCAACTTCTGGAGATTTTTGGAACTCAAGTTCACTTCCTAGGGATTCTTAGTCGTGCATAGGACCTCAGTAAGTGTTCTTAACCTTCCTTAATTCAGTTTTACTTAGTTAATTAGCTTAAAGTCAAACCGTCATAATTAAGGTTTGACTTCGTGATTATTCACAATTTGTCCAGTCAAATCTCGAATTGAAAGTACCTATGAGTTGGTAATTATGTGGGTAATAAACCCTTAAAAAGGGCACCCTCTGATTCCCACTCTAACTAGGTCAATTGTCGGGTCAAACTTAATCATAAAAAGTCAACAGAAAGCTTATTTTCAAATAAACGCATAATTAACAATGTAGAAGCCATGCAACCTGTTTTATCACTCATATAACTTGGTAATTAATGTAAGAACATGTCTAAACATGTTCAACCCGACAATTTTCAGTTTAAGCTCGGTTCGGAACCGAAAATCGCAAAAGTAGACTTTTGCTTTGAGTTTCAGTTCTGACCCATTAGAGCATAGTTTAGAAATGATTTGGAGCTTTATTAGGACCAGGTTTCATGTTAGTATAACCCTCTGTGATTATACAACTTGGTTCATTAGTTATCCGATTCATATGCATGTTTCCGTTAAGTGCTTAAATGTTGACTATTATGCCCTTTTGACTTTAAAACATGATTTTTGAAAATGTAAAAGAATAGAAACCTTAGATACTGATTTATATACTTGTCCCTAAAATTTGACATCAGTTTGAGGTCTAGATTAGGAGTTATGCTCATTAGCGTAAATGAAAAGCTTTTTATTAATTAAACGGCGTAATTAGCATAAAGCCTACTAAAACCGATTTTTAATACCAAACTTTTTACCCACTGATATAAAATAATAATTTGGTATTTTTGAGAATTTTTATTTATTTTTAGGCTGAGCATAACATAGGGTTCTAGCTTTGATTCGTTAATTGTCGGTTTTGCCCTTTTGGCCTATAAAATGAGTTTTACAAATCTTTTTGATACCAAACCTTTTTCTACTGATCTAATATGATAAATAAAATATTTTGGGCCTTCTGGAATAATAAAAATATCATCTTTTCTTATAAAACCCGGAAATCGCTTAAAACCGTCTTTTTACTCGCTTTTAACGCATAATATGTATTAAAACTATTTTAAATATATAAGACTTGATACCTACTGATATTTTAAGTAAATTATTATACTTTAGCAGTAAGCAAAAGTTTTTAACTCATATTTCCAAATTTAACCTTTAAACCTTATGTGAAATTACCAAAATGCCCTTTCGGTGCATAGTTTGGTTATAAATGATAAAATTCACATATATGTAATACCCTACTGATATAACTAATTAAATTAACTATTTTTACTGATTATATCAGACCTGAAACTCAGATTTATATTAAACCTCTTTTATAACCTTTTAAATGACCAAAATACCCCTACGGGGCATAATTTGAGTTAAAATTCGTTTTGGGCATAATAGAAGATATATTACTGATGTCACAACATATTTAAGGCATATTAACTTAGGAAACCTGTATATGTCTCTTATGGTTACCCGTTACGCATCTTTCGCGTTCGGTTCGGTTTATGTAACTAGTTTGCATAAATTGACCGAAACGGGTCAAACCTTATCATTTTTGTCTCAAAATACAGAATGTGTTTAGTTTACCCATATTATACAAGTCTTCAAACTTGTCGGGTCTAAATCACATTCTATTCCGGTCTTCGCTTAATCGTGCGTTTGAACCGTATCTTCCTTAAAAACTAACCGGTCTAAGTTTAGGCTTAATTAAAGACCCGTTAGGAATCTAATAGGTATTAAAAACCTTCGTTCCAGATTAGGAGACCCGGTAAAAGCTACATGCACTTGCTGTTTGTGAATTATACTTGCTCAGGTAAATACTTTTAACTTATTTTCCCTTATACGGGCTTGGGGTACGGTATATAAAATACCGCTTGGTCGGACATTGAATTTTTAATCGTATGAAGGTTACTTTATTGAAATGACCCGTTTAAATTGTTTTGTTTGCTTAAAACCTTTGGGGGGGGTTAATGACCATGTCCCGGATATCCTTGGCATCATTTATAGAAATGGCCACGACCTAAGCACGGGGTGTAGGCATACACCCGCCAGTGTATATAAATAAAAAGGTATAACCGCCGGTTTTGAGAATAACTCGCCGCGGGACTATATCATGTGGTGTGTCAATTAATCTTTAACCCGGTATTAAACCCGGGCTACTGAACGTATAACGAACATGTAATTCTTTTATAAGTTTATATATAAATAATTATCCCAAGTTATAAAATGTTTTGTGCCTTGTGCATCCAAATCAATTTTTCTAAACCTTTTCAAAATGAGTCAGTTAATTGTATTTACCAGTGTAAACTGACGTATTTTCCCAAAAAAGCTAAGTGCAGGTACTAATCGAAATAGGCTGGCCTCTCCTTAGCATCAATAAGAGTCTTGCAAGCTTGGATGCATTTTAAATCTGATGAACTATGTTTCCTTTTTATTTGATCTGCCTGTGGATCCTTTACAGTCCGTTTGTAATACTTTGATATTACTTTATATTCGGTTTGTAATGTGATTTATCTTTTGCTTCCGCTGTTGATGCGTGTGAAGTGTCGTATATATTAGGTGTATATTTTAAGCCCTTTTTAACACTTATTTTAGCCAAGTTTTAAATTTATAAAACACGATATTTCACTAACACTAAACACACATATGGGCAAGTGCACCCATCGTTGAGTGTAGTATAGCGTTGGTAAGATACCGAGGTCGTCCAAGGACACAAGAGCTTTTAGTACCGGTTTATCCTCAACGTCTAACCAAAATAAAAAGTTTAGAAAAATGTTTTAACTAAGAAAATTAAAAACTAACTAAATGCTGAAAATAAAAATAAAAATAAAAACAGATAGACAAGATGAATCACTTGGTTCCGACTCGTATCTAGTATAACCTTTGATTATTTCCGCACTTTTGCACATAATTAAGAGATTATCTTAGTTATTGTAGTAGGCCCCTCTTTTGAAGCTGACGTTACCCTCACAACAGTAGTTTGAGTCAGCAGGGATACAATCCTAAAAGGGTGGATTATTAAAGATAATGAATTAAGTTATTAATGCAGTATTGTGGTAGGCCCCGCTTTTGGCGGTGACGTTACCCTCGGCTAAGTAGTCTGAGTCAGCAGGGATACAGTCCTAAATAGCCGGGTTATAGTATTAATAGTAGTTAACTTATGAGGGGATCAAAGAGTTTGGACCCCCGCCATCCAATACCGTGAAGTATTGAAGGAGGTCCTACTAAATTTGACCCAGGTCCATTGCAGGACCTCTAAACGCTGAACAATGGCAAGACCTTTACCAAACCGTTCCCTTAACCCCCTACCAGGTAGCCAACATACCTCCATATAGACCGTGGAGATATGAATGGTGAAAATCCTTTATTTTATATAGACAGTAAAATAATGCCAAGACTCCATGGACAAACGATAAGGAAAGATCACCTTCAACATAAGTAACTAGTTATTAAAGTCATTAATACAAAACCAAATAAAAAGTGCAAAAGATTAGAAATAAAAAGTATTATACTAGACACTTTGTCTTCACCAAGTGATGTAAGAGACTTAGGAAAACATGGCCTTGATTGTCAAGAACTCTTACGATCAATCTTGGATCCCGAGACGACTCACACACTCTACGATGGACAATGGATGATGGTGTTGTGATGGTGGTGGGTGGTGGATGAAGTGTGAGAGAGGTGGTGTGCCAAGGGATGAGATGAAATGAATCCAAGCACTCCTATTTATAGGCTGAACAGAGAGCTGGACACGGCCCCGTGTCCGCTGGGCACGGCCCCGTGTCCGTCTGACAATCTCTCTCCTCATTAATTGTAATTTGCAATTACAATAAATGCGCCTGCTGTACTTTCGACACGCCCCCGTGTCCGCTGGGCACGGCCCCGTGATGGGCAATAGAAGCTTCTATAGATTTGTCTTTTCTGCTGCTTCTTGGGCACGGCCCCGTGCTGGCTGAGCACGGGGCGTGTTCAGTCTTCTGACTTCTCTAATCTGCTTTGGGAGATGCCGTTGAGGGGTCGGGCAGTCCACTAATGTTCCTTTTCTTGTATTTATGTTGGATTTAGCTGTCTTTTTGCTTCTTTTGCGTTTTTGAGCTCATTTAATCCTGAAAATACAAAAGGAAGACAAAAACACTCTTTTTCCAATATTAGTACTTAAAAAGGGTTATGACACTGTCCCACGGCAACTGATTTGGGATAGTTTGGAGGGTCGAGGGCTACCTGGGAAGTATATAGACATAATTAAAGATACGTACGATAGAACGGAAACTAGTGTCCGCGCGCCTGTAGGGGATACAAACTTCTTTCCGGTGGAGGTAGGACTCCACCAGGGGTCTGCGTTAAGTCCTTTTCTTTTTGCGGTGGTCTTGGATGAGTTGTCCCAGTTGATTCAGGAGAAAGTTCCATGGTGTTTGCTTTTTGCAGACGATATTGTGTTGATTGCAGAGACCAAACAGTGCCTGAACGCAAGGGTAGAGGAGTGGCGTGTAGCTCTAGAGGGCAAGGGCCTAAGGATTAGTCGATCTAAGACTGAGTATCTACATTGTGATTTCAGTGGTGTAGCCGATAACGATAACACCCAGATCACCATTGAGGATCAATTGATCCCGCAAGCAACTAGATTTAAGTATTTGGGGTCGTTTGTCCAAAGAGATGGTGACATAGATAGTGATGTAACCCATCGCATACAGGCTGGCTGGTGTAGATGGAAGGCAGCCAGTGGGGTATTGTGCGATAGAAGGTTCCCAACTAAACTAAAGGGGAAATTTTACAGGGTAGCAGTTAGGCCTGCTATGCTATATGGAACAGAATGTTGGGCTATCAAGAAGACACAAGCGCGCAAGATGGAGATAGCAGAAATGAGGATGCTGAGGTGGATGTGTGGACACACGAGGTTAGATCGGATAAGAAATGAGGTTTTTAGGGAAAAATTAGGAGTGGCTAGTATTTCAGATAAGATTAAGGAGGGGAGATTGCGTTGGTTTGGGCATGTGAAGCGGAGGGAAACGACGGCACCAGTTAGAGTAGTGGAAACTCTTACTGTGGAGGGGAGGAGAGGAAGAGGCAGACCCAAACTGACATGGGATGAGCAGATTAGGCATGATTTACTAGAGTTGCATCTTTCTGAGGACATGGTCCAAGATAGGACTTCGTGGAGGCGTAGAATTAAGGTTAAGGACTTCTAGAGGATATTGCAGTAATGTCTTAGGTGTATTTTAGGGACGTATGACTTTTCCGGTGATTGCCTTGTGTTTATGCCCAATTGAGGTTGTATACTATTATACATGATTTACATTATATTGTGTCATTCTGATCACTTTCTTGGTATGTGAGACTGCTTGTGTCTATATTATTTGTCTTGGTGTTTTTGTATGATGTGCGTTTTGGAGCCGAGGGTCTCTCTGGAAGCAGCCTCTCTATCCCTAGGGATGGAGGCAAGGTCTGTCTACATCCCACCCTCCCCAGACCCTATAAGTAGCTTTGCTATTTGTGGGATTTACTGGGTATGGTTGTTGTTGTTGTTGTTGTTGTAGTACTTAAAAAGGGTTAGTTTTATGCCTCATTTGATGTAATTTATATGTTGCATTTTACACACTTCAAATACCCCCACACTTGAACTTTTGCTTGTCCTCAAGCAAAACTCTTTAATATGTGGCTTACACTCCCAAATGGAATAGGTAGAAGAGAAGGTTTTGGGCTTGTCGTAGAGTGTCGGTATTTCCAAGATCTTTTTGGGTTTTATTTTTATTTATTTACACTCCTATTCGTAATGATTTATTTAGAACTTTTCATAAAAGAAATTACTTATTTGGGCATAACATGCCTTTTTAAAATTCTATTTATATACAAGTTTACATACCTCACGGGGAAATCACTCACACTCGGCCGAAGGTGTATTTTTAGTGAATCACTCGAGAGCGGCATGGAACTTATTCCTACCATAGGCTTGCCAAGAAATCAATCCTCCTCCTTTTTAACTTTTATACCTTTGTAGATATCAAGAGGACTTTGTGGGTTAAGGGTTAGGCTAGGGTTAAAGGTAGGTGGTTGGGTTAGTGTTAGTAGAAAAAGGGCTAAAAGCGTAACAAGTGTCGGTTTTCGTATTTTTGTAACTTTTTTATTTTGATGAAGCTTTTATTCAAACTAAGTTATTTTTAATTAACTTGTTTGTTTATTTTCTTTTTGCTTCATCATTATCACACATATTTTTTTTTTTTACGAAGAACCGAACTTGTTACTAAAATAAAGGGTTAAAAATGAAAAAGGTTTTGGTGGGTAAAAGGGTTTTTGTTTTGGGTGATGAAACGAAAAGGTTTAGGCTCAAAGGGGCTAACTAGGGGGATTTTTTGGGTAGGTGGTAAAAGAAAAAGAAAAATAATGGTGTAGAAATAAAAAGGGTTAGTCCTAATGCCTCCATCATTTACTTACTCGGGTTTAAGTTGATAAGGACCGGGAATGTATTGTCATGGCAAGTTCTAGAGTCGTAAGAACCAAGCGGCTATTCACACAAGAAACGAAAAATGAGCATTTAGTCAAATGATATGTAATTGTGTGCTCAATAAAGGCTCAAAACTCACTTTTGTGGGAATGGGTTTTTATGTGATCAAGTATATATAATCAAATTTTAAATAAGTTTGCTATGCCTTTTCATAATTTTCTTATGTTGGTTCTTTTTATCACTACGCTATCGGTTGTAAATTCGTAAAAATATAACCTTTTTGAGAACTTGAATTTCCCGAGTTAAACCTAGACAAGTAAAAAAAATATGAAAATTTTTTTGAAAAAATTTGGGGTGATTAGCGGTTCCAATAGAGTTTTGTGTAAGGCTTGTATTTAGGACTTGCAAAATTCAAGGTTTTAGCATCCCCCCCACACTTAAATTACACATTGTCCTCAATGTGTCCCAAAAATAAACTTTTAGGTTGATTAGATGTGTAAAATAGTGTTTAAAAAGCAAAAATTTGTGTTACTGGGCACTGAACACGGCCCCGTGTTATCCGGGCACGGCCCCGTGTTCAAGTGCCAGTAACAAAATTAAAATAAGAGAAACAGAAGTCTGGACACGGGGGCGTGTTGGGTGAACACGGCCCGTGTCCAGGTACCTGAACTGGGCGTTTTTCTGCAGGGTGCTCAGCACGGGGCCGTGTTGGTTGGGCACGGCCCGTGTTGAACCTTCTGGAATGGAAAGAATTGTCGGGTTGCTTCGTTCTTGTGCATGGGTTCATTTTTCTCGTTCCCCTTTTCATCTTTTACCACCATGAGTGTGTTTTATTCCTGAAAATTAAAACTAACTAGAAAACATAAAAATTAATCTAAACTAAACTAAGGATAGTTCCGCGGAATGCCTCCGTGGTGCGCCACGTTTATAAGGGTCCTTGGCTAGACCCAAAGCCGGTCATATGTCACCCAAGTGGGATGTATTGCATCCCATGTTACACCGTCGGAGAGCATCATCCAAGCTTGAGTCTATGACCTGCATGTAGTTGACCGGGTCTTCGTCCTCAATTCTTTTTCCACATTCAAACTTCACCTCCTTATCCCCAAACTTCAATGTTAACGTTCCGTCGTTCATGTCCACCACCGCTTGGGCGGTGGCTAGAAATAGCCTCCCGAGGATGAGAGGGACATCGATGTCTTCTTCCATGTCTAGGATGACAAAGTCGGTTGGGAAAACGAATTTGTCAACTTTTACCAACAAATTCTCAGCGACACCTTGTGGAAATTTGACGGATCTGTCGGCGAGTTGTATGCTCATCTTTGTAGGGTTCGTTGTTCCTAGGCCGAGTCGTTTGAACATTGATGTGGGCATGAGGTTAATGCTAGCCCCAAGATCGGCTAATGCATTACGAACGGGAGATTCCCCAATTGAGCAAGGAATTGTGAAACTCCCGGGATCGATCTTCTTTTGTGGAAGTTTGTTGAGCACTAAAGCGGAGCATTCTTCGCCTAAGTTAACTAATTGCAATGATTCAATTTTCCTTTTGTTTGTGAGGAAGTCCCTCATAAATTTTGTGTATTTAGGCATTTGGGTTAGGACCTCGATAAAAGGAATATTAACATGCAATTGTTTTAGTAAATTTTCAAATTTAGCGAATTGCTTGTCGGTCTTTTGACGATTTAACCTACCGGGGTACGGAATTGGAGGAGTCTTGGTGGGCTCTTGAGTTGGTAGAGAAGCTTTTTCTGGCGCAGAAGGAGTCACAGGCTTGCTAGAATGGCTTCTTTCATTTGGTGGCAATGGAGCATCCTCGGGACCCACGGTTCGATTTCTTAATGTGATGAGATGTACTTGTGCCTTCGGGTTGGTTTCGGTATTACTAGGTAACGCGCCTTGTGGTCTCTCGGAGAAATTTTGAGCTAGTTGATTTAATTGTTTTTCAACGTTTTGAATGCTAGCTTGTTGATTTCTAAAATTCGATTCCAATTGTTGAAATCGATCCGAGTTTTTCTTTTCAATGTCAGAGATGAGGCGAGATACAGTATCTTCAAGCCTTTCTCTTCCACCTTGTTGTTGAGAGAAATTTTGTGGTTGTTGAAAATTAGTTCGTTGGTTTTGTTGGTTACTACTATTGCCGGGATCTCTCCAACCAAGGTTTGGGTGGTTACGCCATCCTTGGTTGTAGGTACCCGTTGGAGGACCCGACGGCCTAGGTCTATTATCCATGTAGTTTACCGTTTCAGTTTGTTCATCTAATTCTTTCATACAACTCCAATTTTCATGTGACCCACCACACCCTTCACAAGCCATAACCGAGGCCGTTTTTGTCATTTCCAGCCTTTTGATTTTTTGAAGAGAGGGCCTCGATTTGGGCTTGTAAAGAAGTGCTTTCATCAACCTTATGAGCGCCCGGGGCAATAGATTTATTACCTCGGGGAGTGTGCCATTGAAAATTGGTTTGAGCAATTTCCTCAATTTGGTTATATATTTCATTTGGGCGACGATTACCTAAGAGTCCCCCGGAGCTTGAATCAAGTGTTTGTCTTGTGTGTGGCAACAACCCATTATAGAAAGTGGATACTTGTTGCCACACCGCTAGACCGTGATGAGGACACTTTCTTAGAAGCTCCTTGAACCTTTCCCAAGTTTCATATAAAGATTCCCCATCCTCTTGTGAGTATGTATTAATTTCAGTCATTAATTTAGCCGTTTTAGCAGGAGGGAAATATTTATATAGAAACTTTTGGGCAAGTTCATCCCAGGTGTTTACCGATCCAACTGGGAGGGTGTTAAGCCAAGCCTTAGCTCGGTCTTTTAGTGAAAATGGAAAAATTCGAAGGCGGATGGCGTCATTTGATGCTCCATTGATCCGAAAGGTATCACATATTTCTAAGAAGTTAGTAATATGTAGATGGGGATCCTCGTCCGCAAGCCCGTGGAAGGTTGCGGAGTTTTGGAGCATTTGTATCAAATGCGGCCGAAGTTCGAAGTTGTTGGCCTCGACATTTGGTGCATTGATAGCGGCGCCGAGATTGCCTACGGTAGGCCGTAGGTAATCCATGAGGGTACGTTGGTCCGCCATTGGGATTGGTTCCCCCGAAGCTTTCTCTTGATTTTTAGCTTTAAGTCTTTTTCTGAGAAAGCGTTCGGGTTCCTCTAAGGGTTCTTTTATGTCTCTACTAGAACTGGAGCTCATGCACTACGTAGGAGGGTCAAATGTGGCACCTGGGTTCCAAGTCCTGCAATAAAACCAGAAAAGAACGTTGGTCAAAAAGTTCACCACGGCCCCGTGCTCAGTGAACACGGCCCGTGGTCAGAGATACAGTAATTGTTTTCTGGATTCCCAGTTACTGGGAGTTGGACACAACCCCGTGTTGCACCGACACGGCCCCGTGTTCAGCTCTCTGTAACTCAGAAAATAAAAACTGCCAGTGATGATGCTGGGCACGGCCCGTGTCTGACCGAGCACGGCCCGTGCTGAGCTCTGCAGAAGCTGAAAAATTAAGAAAAATCCTAAAAAAAATAAAAAGGAAAATAAAAGATGATTAGGCCATTGATTCCTAACTTTCTTAAAATCCTTGCGTCCCCGGCAACGGCGCCAAAAACTTGATGCGTGTGAAGTGTCGTATATATTAGGTGTATATTTTAAGCCCTTTTTAACACTTATTTTAGCCAAGTTTTAAATTTATAAAACACGATATTTCACTAACACTAAACACACATATGGGCAAGGGCACCCATCGTTGAGTATAGTATAGCGTTGGTAAGATACCGAGGTCGTCCAAGGACACAAGAGCTTTTAGTACCGGTTTATCCTCAACGTCTAACCAAAATAAAAAGTTTAGAAAAAATGTTTTAACTAAGAAAATTAAAAACTAACTAAATGCTGAAAATAAAAATAAAAACAGATATACAAGATGAATCACTTGGTTCCGACTCGTATCTAGTATAACCTTTGATTATTTCCGCACTTTTGCACATAATTAAGAGATTATCTTAGTTATTGTAGTAGGCCCCTCTTTTGAAGGTGACGTTACCCTCACCCCAGTAGTTTGAGTCAGCAGGGATACAATCCTAAAAGGGTGGATTATTGGAAGATAATGAATTAAGTTATTAATGCAGTATTGTGGTAGGCCCCGCTTTTGGCGGTGACGTTACCCTCGGCTAAGTAGTCTGAGTCAGCAGGGATACAGTCCTAAATAGCCGGGTTATAGTATTAATAGTAGTTAACTTATGAGGGGATCAAAGAGTTTGGACCCCCGCCATCCAATACCGTGAAGTATTGAAGGAGGTCCTACTAAATTTGACCCAGGTCCATTGCAGGACCTCTAAACGCTGAACAATGGCAAGACCTTTACCAAACCGTTCCCTTAACCCCCTACCAGGTAGCCAACATACCTCCATATAGACCGTGGAGATATGAATGGTGAAAATCCTTTATTTTATATAGACAGTAAAATAATGCCAAGACACCACGGACAAACGATAAGGAAAGATCACCTTCAACATAAGTAACTAGTTATTAAAGTCATTAATACAAAACCAAATAAAAAGTGCAAAAGATTAGAAATAAAAAGTATTATACTAGACACTTTGTCTTCACCAAGTGATGTAAGAGACTTAGGCAAACATGGCCTTGATTGTCAAGAACTCTTACGATCAATCTTGGATCCCGAGACGACTCACACACTCTACGATGGACAATGGATGATGGTGGTGGATGATGGTGTTGTGATGGTGGTGGGTGGTGGATGAAGTGTGAGAGAGGTGGTGTGCCAAGGGATGAGATGAAATGAATCCAAGCACTCCTATTTATAGGCTGAACAGAGAGCTGGACATGGCCCCGTGTCCGCTGGGCACGGCCCCGTGTCCGTCTGACAATCTCTCTCCTCATTAATTGTAATTTGCAATTACAATAAATGCGCCTGCTGTACTTTCGACACGCCCCCGTGTCCGCTGGGCACGGCCCCGTGATGGGCAATAGAAGCTTCTATAGATTTGTCTTTTCTGCTGCTTCTTGGGCACGGCCCCGTGCTGGCTGAGCACGGGGCGTGTTCAGTCTTTTGACTTCTCTAATCTGCTTTGGGAGATGCCGTTAAGGGATCGGGCAGTCCACTAATGTTCCTTTTCTTGTATTTATGTTGGATTTAGCTGTCTTTTTGCTTCTTTTGCGTTTTTGAGCTCATTTAATCCTGAAAATACAAAAGGAAGACAAAAACACTCTTTTTCCAATATTAGTACTTAAAAAGGGTTAGTTTTATGCCTCATTTGATGTAATTTATATGTTGCATTTTACACACATCAGCTGTGCATTTAAAATTGTGTTGTTTGACTATGACGATATCAACTACGTCACGATACTCCCCACCGGGCCCACTGGTAATACGTGGAAATATCGGGGTGTGACAGGTTGGTATCAGAGCCAACACTGAGTGAATTAAACACTAGCCTTTTTTTGTTTAATCTCAGTTACACAGTTGCACATTCCTCAATTTTCGAGTCTAGACAAAGAACTTAGGACAAATCCTGATTTGTTTTATTTTAGTCCTTTATATATTTCCTAGTTGTTATCTTTGTTTATGTTGACATGTTCAATCATGCCACCAAGGTTCATGAGGGGAAGAGGAAAGGCACCAATCACAGGCCACGACCATGAGGCCGGGCCATCACACAGACGAACCCCATCAGTCTCTATGAGTACAAGTCCACAGGAGCATTGGCGGACCTATATAGAGCCAGCGAGGTGATCTGTCTCGCTAAGTACGTCACCATCCTATCACCATTCCTTCGGGCCTCAATCTGAAATGAGCCTCGTAACCCGCAGCCATCTTTCACCCCCCTCCAGAGATCCAACCCTCACCATTCATTCGATGACCCGACACCTGTCTTCCAAAGCCGGTTCAACCCGGCAAACTACATTAAAGAACCAGTGGGTTTTAACCCACTCGGACCTGAAGACCACTTCTCAGGTGACCATGCGATGGACATGGACGAAGACACGGATCCCGCCGAGCCTCCAACCGGGACCCCTAACCACCCCATCGAGATTTCGGATGGGTCACCCTTTCTTGGATCACCTTATAATGGTCCCGAAAGCTACGAGGCGAGGTTTAAACAGATCGACTGGGTGTTTATTCCCAGTTACCACAACTCACTGTAGCAGCAGCAGGATCCCTTCGAGGATTCTCGTTTTGTCGCGGTCACTCCGCCACCACCACCAGTTCAGCAACAGCCTCCGGAGCCACCGAGGCGAAGAAGATCGAACGCACGGATGTCCGTGCGAGGAGGAGTGCGTATCAGCACCCCTCAACCTTCAAGTGGCAGCCACTACCCGCCACTTCATGAAGACCCGCAGATGGGTGGGCCTTCAAACCCTGTCTCGGAAGTAAACTTTGCGCCTGTCGCGCCACCACCGTTGGGTTTTGGCAACCCAATTCCTACATACGCCGGTTCAGCGGCGTACAACCCATTTGAACAGCCGGCCCATACCAACTATAACTATGCTAATGTTGACCCGAACTAGGCAGCATGGGATTACAATGCTCTCCATCCCGAGAGGCCCTTTGGAGTCCCATATCAAGTTGGATATTCACCCTATGGGTACCCACCCTATGGGTATCAACAACCTCCATCTCCTCAACCTCCGCATTGTCAGCAGCCCCCGCAACCGCCAGTGATATCGCCACCGCAGCACCAGGAGATTCTTCAAAGGTTGAGTCAGGTGGAAGAGGAGGTTCGGGAAGAGCGTAGGCAAAACCGAGGAATTTTCAAGGGTCTGGCGAGCTTAATCAAGGGGAAGACCAAAAAGGGTCATTAAATCCCTTATTTGTTTATTTGTATTTCTTTAATGTTGTAATCAAGTCCCTGCGTGGACATTTGTTTCTGTATTCAGCCCCTGCGTGGGCATGTCTTTCTGTTTGACCCCTGTGAGGGTATGTTTGGTTTGTTTAGCCCCTGCGTGGGCATGTTAGTTCAGTTAGAAGTCCCGTTTAGGGCAAACCTGTACTTGTTTAATTTTTGTAGTGGAATGGTTTAATTTAAATTTTCATTTTTGTTAAATTATATGCATAAATATAATATGTGAAATAAATGAAAAATAACATTCCTTTTATAAGACCTACCATTATAATAAAATAATAAAGAATCTTAAAGGTAAAACCTAGCCACATGTCATTCTAGATATGGCCAAGACGGTAAAACCTATTCAAAAGATTCAAATCCTTGTTAACATCTGAAAACATGTTAACACTCCTGGCAAAATGTGATTCGATAAAATCGCATAAGTCATCTTTACATTGGATTCTTCCAATTTCTTTTATTATATTAAACATCCAATAGGGATGTAATGCCTACGGGCTATATTCATTGTCATATAAGACAAAAGACAGTTGTGGTCTTCGACCCCCTGTTAAGAAGAGGTAATAAACTATGATTAAAACCTCAATACCTTGATCCTATAAGATCATGATTAAAAATTTAAAACTGTCCATGTGATTCGGCCCTTTATGCCATTAATATATTTTAATTATAACTAAGGATTAATATAATGAAAAATCCTGAATATATATATGCTTAGCAAATTAATCGAAATGGTTCTTCAATACCATGATTAATAAATCATCTAGAATGATAAAACTGTTATAGACCTCTGAATGAATTAAAATCATTATTTTATGTAGCAATCAAGCTACATGCCTGGGTCAGACGAGGTCAACAGTCACCCAGAGATAATCATGACACCTCCAAAGTCAACGTGGCTGGAGCAGAATTACAAGCATTGATAGATAATGCCGTTACGCGAGCTCTGGACAGACAACTAAATGAATACAGTGGTACCCATGTAAGGACTCAGTCTGTACCACACTCTAAACCACCCTCAAGAACTCATACTGCTCACAATAGTAATTCCCATCACTCTTCAAACCAGAGGAGTGTTCCATCTAAAAGAATTGTGCTAAATCAGGAACCACGTGATAAGGGTTGCTCCTATAAGTATTTTGTTTCATGCAAACCCAGGGATTTCACTGGGGAAAAAGGGGCTATAGACTGCATGACATGGTTAGACGAGATGGACACCGTGGTTGATATCAGTGGTTGCGCTGATAAGGATGTGGTAAAATTTGTATCTCAGTCATTCAAGGGTGAGGCACTAGCTTGGTGGAGGTCTTTGATCCAAGCTACAGGGAAAATTCCATTGTACAATCTGTCTTAGGAGCAGTTTGTGACGTTGATTAAGGAAAATTACTGCCCTCAACACGAGGTTGAAAAGATTGAGGCTGATTTCTTATCATTGGTTATGAAAAATCTAGATTGTCAAGCTGACCTTACAAGCTTCAACACTATGTCAAGACTGGTTCCGTATCTGGTGACTCCGGAACCCAAGAGGATAGCTCGTTTCATTGGGGGTTTGGCCCCAGAAATCAAGGCCAGTGTGAAGGCCTCCAGACCAGCTACTTTTAGGTCTGCAGCTGATATATCATTGCCCCTTACTTTGGACACGGTCAGGCAGAGATCGCTGAGAAACACAGATGCTGAGAAGAGGAAGCGTGAGGATGACAACTTACGACGTTCAGAAAAGAAGCATAAGAGAAACAATGACCACAAAAAGAGTTCTGGAACGAAAAAGAATGGTCAACAGTCGGGTGATAAGCCCAAGTGTAAAGTCTATAAGAAGCACCATTTCGGGAGGTGCAGATATGAAACGAAATCCCAGTTACAGCAGAGAGCTTGTGGGATTTGTAAATCTTCTGAGCACAAGACATTGGACTGTAAGAAAATCATGGATGCGACGTGCTATAACTGCAATGAGAAAGGGCATATCAAGTCCAACTGCCCAAAGTTTGCTAAGAAAGCCGAGGAAGGGAAAAAGACCAATGCTAGGGTCTTCCAGATGAACGCACAGGAGGCGATCCAAAATGATAATATGATAACATGTACTTTACAGAGTTTTTGAACAACCACTTTGAACGCGATTACTCGTTACTCTGTTTTTCAACTGAATACAATCAACCTTAGTATCAAATGAATTTTGAGCTGAACTGTTATGTCAAATTGACTGTTAGATCGAATTTGACTGTCCAGACTCTGATACCAATTGTTAGGATCGGAGGCTCTAATGATTGTGTTTGTTTGTGTGACTTGAACACTTAATGAGTATGTAACAATGTAAAGTGCAGTGGAAATGAACACAAACTTTGTAAACACAATCAAAGAGAAAGATAGTTTTGATAAACGTTTGCTTTTCATTAAGTCGAAAGTTTACAATTCTAAGCAAAAGATTACAATGCAAGCTTACAAACTAAACTCCCCCTCAGCCTGATACTCCATGGTTGGTTGCACAAGACGAAAGGATTGAATTGAGGAGAAGAACACACTCAAAACGATCAAATGTAACAGTACATAGTACAGCTCCATTTATAGGCAAACCAAACCACGGAAGCATCTCAGCTGACGTCACCATGAAAGCAACGTCTAACAGCCTAACAACCTGTAACCACTGTTCCTATACAAACACTGCTAATCTTAACCACTGACTTTATACAGAATAAGTGACATACTAAACTACTGCTTTCCCTTTACATCAGTGCTTTCCTCAAGGTTGATCAGTCCTTGAGTGGGCAGTGCTTTGTCATCAGTAGATTGATCCATCAGTGTTTACTTCTTAGCAGTCTTCAGGGCTTCATCAGTAGTTTGAAGGACAGCAGCTATTGTATACGGTCAGTGGATAGAGGACCATCAGATGTTATAATCACTTTCAAGGGAGAAGTCTAGTGTAAACAGCTGCTTATTATGAATCCACTGTTGTGATCCGGTTTTGGCTCTTATTATCTGTTCCTCTGTTAGGGTTCAATCCCAACAATCTCCCCCTGGAACAGATAATGCCAAAACCCTTCATTATTCTGGATCTTTATTGACTCATCAGAAGTTTCCTAACTTGTCTTTTAAATTATGCTTCAAAGTCCTTAGAACTTGAGTCATCCTCATCCCTACACAATGTAAGTTCAAGGAGATCTTGTAGATCTTCAACACCAAGGCTTAGTGCTTGTTTCCTTGATATGTACTTCACTTCTCCATTGGATCTGAACAGGGTCAATACATGGGTCTTTTGATCAGACATCCATTTTAGTATTTTTGAACCCAATGGGTTTCTTGAGAGTGGTTTATTTACAGATGAGTTGGGAGATTTTGGCCTTGTAAAGATTTGTGAACTTCCAGCAGACATTTGTATGAAGGCCATTTTTATAACATCATTTGCTGCAGCTATGTCTTCTGCAGTCTCCTTTTCAATCAGTTCTTGTTTTTTCTTTTGATCTAGCTCAATGGCTGTCATATCTGCTGAAGTATTTGATGATGCAGGTTCGTTCAAAACCTTTTTGGCAAGGTCTTCAAGCTTTGCTGATCTGTCTTTATCTAAAGCCATTTTCTTGATGGCTTCTTCAAAGTATTCAACTTCCTTTACCTTTTCTTCTGCAACAGTCAGTTGTTTCCTCTTTTCTTGGTTTATCACACTAATAGAGGTATCTGCTGATGTGATCAGTGGTTCAGAAGTTTTGATATGCTGCTCTGACTTTTTTTAGTCAGGCTTCTTTGGAGAGATAGGATCTGTTATCCTTCTTTTCTTTAATCTTTCATAAGCCTCATCTGTGTATTGCTTCGTCCATTTTGCTATGGCTTTAGCATCTCCAACGTTTGCATCCACCAGCTCTTGTTTCTTTATTTTGTATTCAGAAGTAAGATCAGCAATGAACTTTTTGTATTTGCTCCAGTTTGGAGCAGTCCTCTTCTTGCTTGGATCATTTTTGATTTTTTTCAATTCTGTTTGCCACATGCTTTAATGCAACTATTGGCCATTCTTCGAATTGTTTTTCTTCAGCTGGATAGAATTTTTCCTTCGTAATGTATGCAAGATATTCTTTTCTCAATTCTTTTCGTAGATCTGCTTTAGGTGGTAAGTTTGACATTTCTTTGCTCAGATCTCTTGCATAGTCTTCCATCTGTTTGACTTTAGTGAGCAAAAATTCCATTTTTTTCTGAAATGGCTTCGTCACCTTGGTCTTTACATTCAAGTTTAGCTCTTATCTTAGCTTGCCTTGATTTGAGCTCGAGATATTCGTCCATATTTTCTGGGACTATGAAGCCTATGAGGGAAGGAAATCTTCTTTCTGAAGGATTATCCACGGTGTAGAATTGTCTCATCTCATTTTTTACAGCTTCCAGTTCCAGTGGATATTTAGCAGCAACAGGATCATATTTGTCATCAGTTGCCTGAGTTGTTTTTCTTTTTCTGGTGTAAGTTTTCTCCAGTGAATGAGTGCTTTTGGGTGATTTGTTGAATGTAGTGAAGATGGCTTGAAGTGAAGTGAGGGTTGTGGTGGATGGTGGCTGACTAACAGTTGTTGAAACAACTGGTGCTTCAACCTCTGATGTCATTACAACTACTGATTTGTCAGTAGATGTCTTCTGCTTTTGAGCAGGGGTTGAAGGTGGTAAAGTTGTTTTTGGTGGTGGTGATGGAGAATCATCAGGTATGAACATCCTTCTCCTTTTTATTGTATGAGAGGCTGATGATGTATTGGGTGGTGGTAGAGCAGTGGTTGTGGTGTGTGTTGAAGAGATGGCAGGTGTTTGACTGGCAGTTGTTGAAATAACTGAAGTACCAGCAGAAGTTGATAGAGCAGGTGTTACAACAACTGTTTGGGTGGAAGTATGAGATTTTGTGGTTTGAGGTTTGGAGCCTTTTGGAGGTGGTTTGGAAACAAGCTTTGTGGGTCTGAATGGTGTGGATTTGGGTTGCCTCACTTGTCTAGTGGGCTTCTTCTTTTCCTCCTTAGGATTGTCATCATCCTTTGACCTAGAAGTACCCTGTACATTCAGCTCTATATAAGCTCTTTTCTCCTGTTCCCACCTGGCTTTATCCTTAGCCTCTCTATCTCTTTTAACACTTGCTTTTGCTTCTGCATGTGCATTGGTGGTCTCATCAATTTTCTTACTACCATCTAGAAAAGGGATGTTTATAGTCATGTTTTCCTTTTCTGGTTTAATATAGAGGCCATCTTCTATTCCCTTCTTCCTCCACTGCTTGATTTTCTTCCCCTTTTTGGCATTATCTGGAGGGGGTTATCAATGAAGAGTACAATGGAAGGAGCTTTGCCAGTGGTGTTCAGGATGTGGGCCTTTATAGCCTTGATGTCAGCTTGAGTGTCTTTAAACCTGGACTCTATCATATTTCTCAGCTCTTGAACATATATAGCTTGCTGGTGATCAGCCATTTGTCTTTGTTGTTGGAGCAGGGGTTGGAATAAGTTCCATAGCTCATTTATAGCAGGTGCAGGTTGTGCAGGGGCTTGAGCTGGAACAGCAGTGGATTGTGCATTTTGAGCTTTTAACAGCTGTTGCACCATATCCTTTATTTCAGCAACAGATGTCTCAAGATTTTTGATCCTGCCCGTCAATTCCTGATATTTTGAATCATCATCCAAATTAATGGAATCGTCTGTTTCCCCACCGGCAGTGGTTTTATCAATGTGTGATTTAGGAACAGAGTTCCAAAAGTCATCCATTGATGCCCCTTGTTCTCGGTACTGGGGACATCTTTCTTCAGCACTTGATAGCCTTTTGATGGTACCAGTGGTCAAAACAAACTCACTAGTGGTTACCAGAGGTTCTATGGAAGAAATTGCCTTCAAGGGAGTCTAATTGATGTAACAACTGGCCAAATTTAGATCTGTTGATCCAACATTTGTAGTTGCTGCTCCACTTGAACTACTGTCAAGAATTACTTGTAATTCCTGCAGTGTAACCTCCTCAGTTGTTGCTGGGAAAGCAGAGGTATATGCATCAGAACCAGTCACTTGTGGGAGTATACTCTCAGTGATAGGTGATAGAGAGGAACTGGTTTGTTTCTGAGCTATAGCAACTACATGCAACAAGGGTATTATTGATTGTGGTAATGTGAGGGGTGAAAATATAGGTGATGAAAGAGACATGTCCTTGGGATCAGGACTGAAGAAGATGGATCCGATTGGGTCCAGAGCCTCATATTGTGGGTCCCTATGTTTACAACCTGATCCTTTTGTGAGGATGCAGGAGGAGTTTGAGGCAAAGGTGGAGATCTTTTTTCCATCTGCTGTGAGGAAGTAGCAGCAGTGGTTGTAAGTGACATTTGTGTTATCACTGGCAGTGGCTCTGGGATCTCATCTTCCAGAGTTGCCTTTGTTTTGGGTTTGGAGAGCTTTCAGGATGTTTTCTTTTTGGTCTTTTTGGTAATGGCAGGTGTGGGTTTCAAAGCAGTGGTTGTGCTACTATGATCACCTGGAGCAGTGGGGTCAGCAGCAGATGTCTAAGGAGCAGTGGTAGCTGCTAAAATCTGCTCAGGCACCTCTGCTTTTGTTTTTGTAGGTGCCATCATTCTAGAAAATGTTTCAGTTGTCAAACCACTTATTTTAAAAGAAGCACCTTGTTTGAGTAAATTTTCGTTTTCTTTTCCAAATTTTTCTTTGAAATAGTAGCTTAGAAACCTTAGAAAGAGTAAAAATGATTTGCTATCAACATTCTTTACCAAATCATTAAAGATCTCCTGGGAATAGTTATAATTTTCATTATGTAAAATGGCATAACCCAGACATTGGATCTTTAATGGTATTTCGTTAAAAGCAGTTGTTTTATTTGAAACACACATCAAAAGTGTGTGGAATAAAAACCTAGGTGCAGAAGGAAAGAAACCTTTTTGTAAGGTATCCCTTTTTGGTTGTTCTGCATACCCCCTTCTCAGAAAATCAGTTTTCAACTCGGTTTTAGAAAAAGAAGTTTTACCTTTCTGATCATCGAGTTTAAAGACTTCTGAGATTGATTGTGGAGTAATTTGAATCGCTTTACCCTGTATAGAGGAATTGATGGCTATGACGATGTCTCCTTGTTTTTCAAGGGTAGCATTTTTCCAGAACTCTCTTTGGGTTTGTTGGTAAATGGGAGCATTTGCTGTTAGCAAAGTTTTGTACTTTGATGCAGATATGGTGTCGATGATGGAATCGAAGGTGTGGTTGTTGGTGGGTTTTGTGAGAAGACCCAAGTAGTTGTGAGGTGCTTTGTATGGGATTTCAATGGGTTCAGGAGCCATTTGAGTGTCCTCTTTGGAAGATGAGGATGATTTTGATTTTGATTTTGATTTTGATTTTAATTTCGTCATTTTGATGAAGAGGAGCGAAGAATGATTTGGGATGAAAGGTTGAAAACTGCTTTGAGAAGAGAATTTTGGAATTCAATTCGACAGTGTAAAACCCTGTTTGGGGTTTTGATTAGGGTTTTATTTAGGAAAAAAGTGAATGCTGATGTGGCAGCGGTTACAACGATCTGATGGCTAAGAACTGACCACGTGCCAACCTCTGATGAAAATATGAATAATGGAGGACAGTTGTTTTGGAGAACCACTGATGAAACAAATATAAGTGGTTATAACGGTAATAATTATGTGAGCAGTGGATGATTTTACTATCAGTGGATAAGACACTGATTTTGAGCATTAGTGCTTGCCAAGAAAATTAAGGATCAGTGGCTGACTTTCAGCAGTGGACAGTATTTAGGAAACAGATGTTTGAACAGAACAGTGGTTAGGGGTAAGGTAATGGTAAGGATTTGAAAGGTTGGTATCTCAGCAACTTTTAGTGCAACAGTGGATAAGCTTTTGACAAAATTCTTGATCATCTGTTGTTCAGATGAAAGGAATGATTTTATTTTGTGTAACCACAATATCATGTCCAGTCATTTGAAGAAGATTATAAAATATCTGCAAGATTTCTGTCCTCAACAAAATACATTTTAGATGCATATCGTCAAGTTCAATATGTCAGCAGCTTTAACAGGAATTTGCATTCAAGGTTTTGCCACATGTCAATTTAAGTCTTGAAAATTTTTATAGATTCCTGACAGTGGTTTAGTACCCCAGATGATGGAAACTTTTTACTAAGGCTACGCATTTTCGTTATAATATTTGAATCAAAACATGAGTACCCAAGTATTTTTAAGTTCTGTTTAACAATCAATCTTTGATCAGTGTTCAAAGCAGACCTGAGTTAGACATGACCTTGACATTTGTACCGTTTTCTTTTGATCCATTTATAAGGATAATTTCACCACACAAAAAAAAAATTATGGCTCAACATCCTGACAGGAGTTTGGAACTTTTGCCAACAAAAACAAGCAAAAGTACAAAATGTATCTTTCTTAAAAAATAAAGAATGATATACCCTGTTTATTTGAGAAAAAAACCCTTTTAAAAAATGGTTAAAGGTCTTTCTGAAAACAGCATTAAAAGAAACTGGTAAATTTTCCCAATAAAACACACAATCACATCAATCTCAAGTTTTATGAAAAAATGGTCAGTGGTTTGAAATACATTGTAATAACCACTGTTTGGGACCTTTTTCCTGTTGATTGATTGTCAACAAAAATGAGGACACATGTTCACATGAGTTTTTGAAAACCCTGTTATAGACTTTGTTACCATGTGATGATTCTGAAAATTTGTCTAGTCCTCTTGTAAGTTTATTCACTGGAAATACTATTGTTACCTGAACCTTTTCCTGAACCAATGAATGCACACAGTTGCTTAATGACCATTGTTACCCCAATATTTGACCCTTAAGTGTTTTATATTTATACTCTTTTCTTTTGACTTCAAAAGTTTTGAGATAAACACACACTTTTGAGTTTTTGTGATTTTCCTTCTTCCCTTTTTACCATTCCCATTCATAAGTAATGAAATACCTACTGGGAGGTCTTTATTGAAGAAGTACTTAATCCAGAATCATTTTGCAGTAATGTTTTGAGAGATCTGCCCACGTTTGTACATGTTTCATTATCAAATCTCACATTACATATGATTCGAACTATTTTGACACCTGATTTTCTTAATGTGTTTTTAAAAGAGTTGATTGGGTCCTTTTTAACAGGATTCCCAACCTGTTTTTCAACACATAAGATCTTGTAACTAAAGTTTTAATTTCCCACTTTTTATGTTAACAAAAACACTAATGTTATTTAATCAAACATAGGTTTTGTTGACATGAGGTACACACTTTAGCAACAAACATGATGGAAACAACACGAACTTTAAAACAACAATTGAAATCAATTTTCGTAAATAATTATACCACAGTTATCATATATATTTTCAGATCTGAAAACTATAGGTGATTTATGCATGACATCAATTGTTATATGAAATTTGTGTGTCCTATGACATCTTGGTTGTTTTACAGAGTTTTTGAACAACCACTTTGAACGCGATTACTCGTTACTCTGTTTTTCAACTGAATACAATCAACCTTAGTATCAAATGAATTTTGAGCTGAACTGTTATGTCAAATTGACTGTTAGATCGAATTTGACTGTCCAGACTCTGATACCAATTGTTAGGATCGGAGGCTCTAATGATTGTGTTTGTTTGTGTGACTTGAACACTTAATGAGTATGTAACAATGTAAAGTGCAGCGGAAATGAACACAAACTTTGTAAACACAATCAAAGAGAAAGATAGTTTTGATAAACGTTTGCTTTTCATTAAGTCGAAAGTTTACAATTCAAAGCAAAAGATTACAATGCAAGCTTACAAACTAAACTCCCCCTCAGCCTGATACTCCATGGTTGGTTGCACAAGACGAAAGGATTGAATTGAGGAGAAGAACTCACTCAAAACGATCAAATGTAACAGTACAGAGTACTGCTCCATTTATAGGCAAACCAAACCACGGAAGCATCTCAGCTGACGTCACCATGAAAGCGACGTCTAACAGCCTAACAACCTGTAACCACTGTTCCTATACAAACACTGCTAATCTTAACCACTGACTTTATACAGAATAAGTGACATACTAAACTACTGCTTTCCCTTTACATCAGTGCTTTCCTCAAGGTTGATCAGTCCTTGAGTGGGCAGTGCTTTGTCATCAGTAGATTGATCCATCAGTGTTTACTTCTTAGCAGTCTTCAGGGCTTCATCAGTAGTTTGAAGGACAGCAGCTGTTGTATACGGTCAGTGGATAGAGGACCATCAGATGTTATAATCACTTTCAAGGGAGAAGTCTAGTGTAAACAGCTGCTTATTATGAATCCACTGTTGTGATCCGGTTTTGGCTCTTATTATCTGTTCCCCTGTTAGGGTTCAATCCCAACAGTTCATGGATCTCATGAACCGTGTCTGCAAGCCATACTTGGACAAATTTGTTATCGTCTTCATTGATGACATTTTGATTTATTCAAAGAATCAAGCTGACCATGAGAAGCATCTTCAATGTATTCTGGAACTACTTCAGTAGGAGAAGCTCTACGCCAAGTTTTCAAAGTGCGAATTTTGGCTTTGCGAAGTCCAGTTTCTTGGACATGTAGTTAGTGAGCGTGGTATCCAGGTGGATCCCACTAAAGTTGAAGCTGTCATGAATTGGCAAGAGCCAAAGACGCCCACGGAAATTCGTAGCTTTTTGGGTTTGGCAGGATACTATAGGCGATTTATTGAAAACTTCTCAAGGATTGCAGCACCCCTAACTTCATTAACCCGCAAGAATGTCAAGTTTGACTGGGGACCTAAGCAGCAAGAATCCTTTGACATTCTTAAGCAGGAGTTGAGTAATGCACCTGTGTTGACATTGCCTGAAGGAATCGAAGAATTCATAGTTTATTGTGATGCATCGCACACAGGTATGGGATGTGTGCTCATGCAGAAAGGCAAAGTTATTGCCTATGCTTCTCAACAGCTAAAGGTGCACGAGAATAACTACACCACTCATGAATTGGAGTTGGGTGCCGTTGTATTTGCACTTAAACTGTGGAGACATTATTTGTATGGTACCAAATGTGTGATCTATTCAGATCACAAGAGCCTTCAACACTTGTTTAATCAGATGGACTTGAACATGAGGCAGCGGCGATGGATGGAAACTTTAAATGACTATGATTGTGAAATCCGATACCATCCAGGAAAGGCGAATGTAGTCGCCGATGCCTTAAGTAGAAAAGAAAGGGTGAAGCCCATAAGAATCAATGCCAAGAACATTGAATTAAAGAATAGTTTGAATGAAAGGTTGTTAGCTGCGTAGAAAGAAGCTGTACAAGAAGCTAACTATCCTGATGAGAAGCTAGGAGTAACTGCTGAACAGTTATCCTATGGCAAAGACGGAATCCTGAGATTAAATGGACGAATATGGGTTCTAATTTATGAAGGACTTAAGGATGTGATCCTCCAGGAAGCCCACAGTTCTAAGTACACTGTTCATCCTGGAGCTGATAAGATGTACTAGGATCTGAAGGCAAATTTTTGGTGGATAGGCTTGAAGAAGTCTATAGCTACCTATGTAGCCAAATGTTTGACATGCGCACAAGTTAAAGCTGAACACCAAAAGCCGTCAGGTTTAATACAGCAACCTGAACTTCCCACCTGGAAGTGGGAAATGGTGACAATGGATTTTATCACCAAGTTGCCAAAAACAAAGAAAGGAAATGATACTATTTGGGTAATAGTGGATAGATTGATTAAGTCAGCCTGCTTCCTACCTATTAAGGAAACACACAGCTCAGATAAGTTAGCTCAGCTGTACGTGGATAAGATTGTATCTCTCCACGGGGTGCCAGTATCTATCATTTCTGATAGGGATACAAGGTACACCTCGCATTTCTGGAAAAGTTTTCAGCAATCCTTAGGCACCCGACTGAACTTCAGCACTGCATATCATCCGCAAACGGATGGTCAAAATGAGCGAACGATTCAAACACTGGAAGATATGTTAAGGGATTGTGTTATTGACCTAGGTGGAAGTTGGGATGAACATCTTCCATTGATCGAATTTTCATATAATAATAGTTATCATTCCAGTATTCAAGTTGCACCAATTGAAGCTTTATATGGAAGAAAGTGCAGGAAGCCCGTTTGCTGGGCAGAAGTTGGAGATGTCCAACTAACAGGACCTGATATATAGTCCTGGAGACGACAGAGAAGATTGTACAGATACGTGATCGTCTCAAAGCTGCCAGGGATAGGCAGAAAAGTTACGCAGACAAAAGGCGTAAACCTCTAAAGTTTGAAGTTGGTGACAAAGTGTTACTGAAGGTATCACCCTAGAAAGGGGTAATGCGATTTGGTAAGAAAAGTAAATTAAGCCCGAGGTATATAGGACCATTCGAGATCATCGAATGTGTCGGATCAGTGGCTTATAAGTTAAAATTGCCTGAAGAGCTCAGTGGTATTCATAATGTATTCCACATCTGCAATCTGAAGAAATGTCTAGCTGATGAATCACTAGTGATGTCACATAAGGATGTGCACATAGATGAGAGCTTAAAGTTTGTTGAAAAACCTTTGTCGATCGAGGATGGATAGGTTAAGAAGCTTCGAAGGAAGCAAGTGCCGATTGTAAAGGTCAAATGGGATGCCCGCAGAGGTCCCGAGTACACGTGGGATGTAGAGTCCACAATGAAAGAAAAGTACCCTTATTTGTTTCAGTAAATCTCGAGGTCGAGATTTCTTTTAAGGGGGTGAGGATGTAACACCTCGAAAATTTATGTCCAATAATATATCAACACGTGTTATGAGCTTAAAACGTGTAAAGAATTACTTTAGAGGGACTAAAGTTGACAAACAAAGAAAGTATGTGAACAAAAGGGTTCAAAGTGTCAACAATGGATAAATATACCTTACAATAACCCTACACGATGTTTATACCCTTCAACGAATGAATTATGGATCATACGAAGCTAATTGTGGAAGAAAGTGAGAGATTACAAACTACAGGGGTTAAATGTGTCAACATGTTTAAAGTATACCTCTGAGTGACCTTTTAGCAAACCTGAAGCTTTGTAACGATTAATTATGCTCACTAGAATACGTGATAAAAATTTCACAAGGTTTCGATAAAGTATGAGAAAGTTATGATAACATTCGTATACGAGGGGTTAAAAGCGTCAACGTTGAAATTTATGACTTTTCGGGTGAGCATAAAGTTAACCAAGGACTTAACAATGTTTGGCTATGTCTTGGAGCCCTTAAAAGTCAAGTTAAAGGGTTGAAAATGCAAGAAATAAAGTTAAAACCACGTTTATAAGGACCAGGGGACCTAAAATGCAAATCTTGAAACTTATTTAACCAGATCCGGGAAGCCATACCGGCCGCGTAAGACATAAGGGAGTCTTACGTGAGCCGCCTGGGACTAACAGCGACAGAAAAACACCTGTAGGTGCCAGTTCAGCCTGTTGCACCGCCTTTAAAGCTTTGTTTTACATACCAGGGGCTGTGCAAATGGGATTTCATGCATAGGGGGCACTTGTAAGCATCTGGGATCAATCCTAGACTTGTTTGGCATCATCTTATTGAATTAAACTCACTATATAAGAAGCTCCAATGTTGCAACATTGAGCACACCCACTTAAAAACTCTCACAACTCAACTTCTGGAGATTTTTGGAGCTCAAGTTCACTTCCTAGGGATTCTTAGTCGTGCATAGGACCTCAGTAAGTGTTCTTAACCTTCCTTAATTCAGTTTTACTTAGTTAATTAGCTTAAAGTCAAACCGTCGTAATTAAGGTTTGACTTCGTGATTATTCACAATTTGTCCAGTCAAATCTCGAATTGAAAGTACCTATGAATTGGTAATTATGAGAGTAATAAACCCTTAAAAAGGCACCCTCTGATTCCCACTCTAACTAGGTCAATTGTCGGGTCAAACTTAATCATAAAAAGTCAACAGAAAGCTTATTTTCAAATAAATGCATAATTAACAATGTAGAAGCCATGCAACCTATTTTATCACTCATATAACTTGGTAATTAATGTAACAACATGTCTAAACATGTTCAACCCGATAATTTTCAGTTTAAGCTCGGTTCGGAACCGAAAATCGCAAAAGTAGACTTTTGCTTTGACTTTTAGTTCTGACCCATTAGAGCATAGTTTAGAAATGCCTTGGAGCTTTATTAGGACCAGGTTTCATGTTAGTATAACCCTCTGTGATTATACAACTTGGTTCATTAGTTATCCGATTCATATGCATGTTTCCGTTAAGTGCTTAAATGTTGACTATTATGCCCTTTTGACTTTAAAACATGATTTTTGAAAATGTAAAAGAATAGAAACCTTATTTACTGATTTATAAACTTTTCCCTAAAATTTGGCATCAGTTTGTGGTCTAGATTAGGAGTTATGCTCATTAGCGTAAATGAAAAGCTTTTTATTAATTAAACGGCGTAATTAGCATAAAGCCTATCTAAACCCGATTTTTAATACCAAACTTTTTACCCACTGATATAAAATAATATTTTGGGATTTTTGAAGATTTTTATTTATTTTTAGGCTGAGCATAACATAGGGTTCTAGCTTTGATTCGGTAATTGTCGGTTTTGCCCTTTTGGCCTATAAAATGAGTTTTACAAATCTTTTTGATACCAAACCTTTTTCTACTGATCTAATATGATAAATAAAATATTTTGAGCCTTCTGGAATAATAAAAATATCAGCTTTTCTTATAAAACCCGGAAATCGCTTAAAACCGTCTTTTTACTCGCTTTTAACGCATATTATGTATTAAAACTATTTTAAATATATAAGAATTGATACCTACTGATATTTTAAGTAAATTATTATACTTTAGCAGTAAGCAAAAGTTTTTAACTCATATTTCCAAATTTGACCTTTAAACCTTATATGAAATTACCAAAATGCCCTTTCGGTGCATAGTTTGGTTATAAATGATAAAATTCACATATATGTAATACCCTACTGATATAACTTATTAAATTAACTATTTTTACTGATTATATCAGACCTGAAACTCAGATTTATATTAAACCTCTTTTATAACCTTTTAAATGACCAAAATACCCCTACGGGGCATAATTTGAGTTAAAATTCGTTTTGGGCATAATAGAAGATATCTTACTGATGTCACAACATATTTAAGGCATATTAACTTAGGAAACCTGTATATGGCTCTTATGGTTACCCGTTACGCATCTTTCGCGTTCGGTTCGATTTATGTAACTAGTTTGCATAAATTGACCGAAACGGGTCAAACCTTATCATTTCTGTCTCAAAATCCAGAATGTGTTTAGTTTACCCATATTATACAAGTATTCAAACTTGTCAGGTCTAAATCACATTCTATTCCGGTCTTCGCTTAATCGTGCGTTTGAACCGTATCTTCCTTTAAAACTAATCGGTCTAAGTTTAGGCTTAATTAAAGACCCGTTAGGAATCTAATAGGTTATTAAAAACCTTTGTTCCAGATTAGGAGACCCGGTAAAAGCTACGTGCACTTGCTGTTTGTGAATTATACTTGCTCAGGTAAATACTTTTAACTTATTTTCCCTTATACGGGCTTGGGGTACGGTATATAAAATACCGCTTGGTCGGGCATTGAATTTTTAATCGTATGAAGGTTGCTTTATTAAAATGACCCGTTTAAATTGTTTTGTTTGCTTAAAACCTTTGGGGGGGGGGTTAATGACCATGTCCCGGATATCCTTGGCATCATTTATAGAAATTGCCACGACCTAAGCACGGGGTGTAGGCATACACCCGCAAGTGTATATAAATAAAAAGGTATAACCGCCGGTTTCGAGAATAACTCACCGCGGGACTATATCATGTGGTGTGTCAATTAATCTTTAACCCGGTATTCAACACGGGCTACTAAACGTATAACGAACATGTAATTCTTTTACAAGTTTATATATAAATAATTATCCCAAGTTATAAAATGTTTTGTGCCTTGTGCATCCAAATCAATTTTTCTAAACCTTTTCAAAATGAGTCAGTTAATTGTATTTACAAGTGTAAACTGATGTATTTTCCCAAAAAGGCTAAGTGCAGGTACTAATCGATATAGGCTGGCCTCTCCTTAGCATCAATAAGAGTCTTGCAAGCTTGGATGCATTTTAAATCTGATGAACTATGTTTCCTTTTTATTCGATCCGCCTGTGGATCCTTTACAGTCCGTTTGTAATACTTTGATATTACTTTATATTCGGTTTGTAATGTGATTCATCTTTTGCTTTCGCTGTGCATTTAAAATTGGGTTGTTTGACTATGACAATATCAACTACGTCACGATACTCCCCACCGGGCCCACCGGTAATACGTGGAAATATCGGGGTGTGACATTATATTATTTTAGGACTTGAAATAATATAACTCATCAAAATACCAAAAATTACAACCCAAAATATTAAAAATCCCAATAGAATGAACATATAATTTATACCCAAAATATTAGAGAAACCAAACAAAGGAATATAACTTACAACATATTCCGCAAAGTTTAGTCGTAAGTATATTTTGGTAAATAATATTTGGGACACCAAGAGGACAAAAATATGATTTTTACAATTATTACAAAATATATCATGTTTTTGACAAGGACAAAATATATTATTTTTTGCAAGTAAAAATATATATATTTTTCTTGGAATTATTAGAAGATGTATTATTTTTGGATGAAAATATATATTTTCTCAAACAAACATGAAATACATTATTTTTGGGAGAAAATGTATTTTCTTAAATAAACTTGAAATATATTATTTTTGGATGAAAAATGGATTTATATATATTTTCTAAGTTAGACTTGGAAATATATTATTTTTGAGACTTGTATGAGATTTATAAATATTTTTGCCAAGGGAAAAATTATGAATAATTTTTCTAAGTAATATTTCTTAAAATATATATTGATGTATTTTTGTTAAAGATATTATTCCGGAAAAGTGAATACAAAATTAAGTATAAGAATACTTAACAATTACAAGAAAATACGTATTCTCGCACGTACAGATACTCACCGGAATACGCCACTGAAACTTGGCAAAAATATACAAGCATAAGAATACGAATACAAATACACCCATCCTTGGGAAGGATATACATGTATAAATACATAAATGTAACAAGTTAAAATATATTATTTTAACTATTATTCCAAAATTTAATAAATATAATTTAAGCTAAAATATTTATTATTTTAACAAATAATTATATAACTTGGAATAATATTGAAGACACAATGAAACGTAACTCAAAGACACTAATTAATACTAAGTCAAGGCACGACCCAATCGTCTAATAGATCGTAGTACGTTGTAGGTAGTCGTGTACTCCAGATGAAACTTTGAGTTACAGTTGGATACGAAGAACGCAAAACCGTGAGTTCATGTCCCTTTTTTTCTTTTAACTGTTTTCGTTTTATAACTTAAGGGGTGAAATACATGTTACAAATGATTACGATTACAAATGGTATGGTTAGTCAAGAAATGAACTGTTAGATCATATGAATGGGTAGGCGTTATCTTGAGACCATTAATCCTATTTAAGGACCGAGGGGCATGAGTGATAGATCTATTTGGGTGTTGTGAGCCCCACCCATGGGTCCGCGAGTTGGGCGATGTGGTGACTATGTCATTCCAGCCGGGTGGCCCGGTACGAAATACGCAAAGGTTTGAGCCTTCCTACGCCGTTGCACACAAATTAATGGCCTTGCAAACCATTAATCGATCTGTTCATATTCTCTCTCATACAGGGTTTACAATTACATACTTACTTATAATGATTACAAAGTTTATTCGTGCTCACACACTAAACACATGAACTCGCTCAACTTTAGTTGATGTTTTCAAACTACATGTATTTCAGGAAACTAAGTATGGATCTGGCGGGCGTGGAAGTTTTCAAGTGTTGTTTGGAATAAAAGATGTCATCCAGTGTCGAATGGTTTGGGAGTGTGTATTCTATCCTGGATAGGATACATATCTCAAGCCTAGATTTTATTAATGTCTTTTGTCGAGTCCTTTTGGAACTCTAAAACAAATTGCATGGTTTGTAATTCGGATTTGAAGTCTATGTTTGGATTCTAAAACAATGTTGTTGTGATGTTTTAAAACTTAATCAATTGATGAACATCTTGGTTTTATCATATAGTTGTTTGTTATGGTTGAATGCAATGATATTAATCAAGTCACACATAATCACGCTTCTACAAAAATTAGGGTGTAACATTATTATTATTATTATTATTATTATTATTATTACTACTACTACTACTACTACTACTACGAGGAGGATAAAAAAGTAAGTTTATATAGTTTTTAAACTCTAAGTAATACTTTTAAAACATATAATACAATTTAAAAAATACATCGTTGACTTGATAACCAACTACCCTCATGATTTTTAAACGGTATTAACATTTTCATATTTTAAATTTCTAAAAAAATACATCATAAAATGAGCGTTTTGTTCTTTTTTTAATTTTAAGTATTGGTATTGCTATAGTTTTTTATGTAAAAAATCAGTGTCTTCCATGCTGCATCACACGAGCACTACCCTAGTTATTATCAATATATATTAGTTTTGAAATCCCGGGTGTTATAAGATGCCTTTAACTCACTAACATCATGATTCTTCTATTAATTTCAGAAATTTGAAATCAAAACAATAGGTTATTAGTCTAGGATTCTTCAATTTGTGTTGGTATTTGATCTTCTAAGGTAGCTCTTATATCCGGTTCTTGCAAAATTTGACTCTTATCTCTTGTTTCTTCTTCTCATAACCGATTGCTGTATCTCACACACACAACTCACACCTTTCTTGTTGTTTCTAGACCCCACTAATTACGTGGTTTTCTAGTCAAATACCGGGTATTAGTTTAAGCTTGGCTTGGCTATTATCAAAGACTGGTTCCATGGAAAGAAATAATTCAATTCAATACATCAAATGGAACATTTAATAACATAATGGTCATTATTGTATTTACTTATCAGCAAATGCCTAGTGGGGTCTTACCTAGACCGGCCCGTTAGCTTACCAATCTAGGCATAGATCTAGAGTCACCAAAAATCAAAGGCCTCCTATTTTAGTAAAGTTTTATATATAGTATATTTAGACTCAAACAAAAGCAAAATTAAACCATGATTTTTTAATAAAGTTGCACAGATAAAAATTGTTTAGGAAAAAAGGCTCACATTCAAGATCCAGTTTCAAAATTAAACCACAGACATAACTACAGTCTATATCAACCATTGACCACTCGACCTCATCCGAATTCAGCGAATTAGCACCTAAAATCCCTAAAATTGAGCCGCAGTTATCGTTCTCACTTCTCATCACAACCTACTCTTTCGATTTTCTAGGTTATCAGTTATAACTAACGGTAATCACTCATGGCGTCGAGTCCATCGGGTTTGGAGGAGAATTTATGAGCAAAATTATGGCTATTACTCAACGTAGGTTAACTTTAGCGGCTAACTTTTCTATTAATCTCTGTATGTTATTCAAAAGGGCCTCCACTTCGTAGTCCGCTTACGGTCTACAAAAACGTTGAAACGGCCTTGGCATCTTAGGAGTGGGATAAAACTTTGGGACCATTAGGTCCTAGGTTCGATTTCCACAAGGGAGTTTTTCCCATATTTGTTGGGTTTCCTCATTAATTGGTGTATAGATATCATTGTCTACTGAAGATGGATATGAGGGTGATCGGGGCGTAAGCGGTGACCCCAAGCGGGGACCTCTTTACCGATTAGAGGGGGTGCCGCCATCAAGGCGGTGAGGTATTTGGGGGACCAAATTCGGTGGGAAGCTACCGAAGAGAGGAGAGGAGAGAGAAGGTGGGCCCCATTCAATCAACCAATCAAACCATTTTCTTTTTTTTTTTTTTTGAATAAAAAAACAAGGGGAGTTAAAGAGGGGAGTGGCGCCATCAAATTGGGGTGTGAGGGGAGTTTAAGAGGGGAGTTGACGTGGCACACGAGGATTGGGTGTGCGTAAGAGAGGGGACTCCCCTCTTAGGGGAGTGCCCCTTACACCCTGATCGGATGGTTTCGATAGTGACACGATAATACTTTAGTGGTTCTTAGTCTGTCGGTAATTCAAGTTTGTCCTTAAAAAAAAACCTCTTTTAATGATAATTTAATTGGTTGACTCCATTAAAGCTCTTTCACTTGCTGTCATAGCATTGAAAATAGCGTGACATTAATGGATCACCTAACTCTTGAAATTTAATACAAGAAATAGTTTATAAAATTAGATCTTGATTCATGGCTGCTATACTTTAAATTTTCCATTCTTAATTTATGTAACATTTATTAAAATATAAATAGATTAATTACAAAGTACAAATATAAAATATGAATGATATTTAAACAAATAAAAGTACAAATATAAAATTTGAATAATATTAAACAAATAAGGTTTCTCCATAGTTTAGCATACATGAAGATTACACGAATAGGTAGAGATCGCTAGTTCGATCCTTGAAACGAGCGGGTTTTATCTCGCCGAAGTGTCGTGCCTTCGGGCGAGTGTTCACGGGCTTCGGCCCTAGGTGAGGGTTTTCCCCGGTTCAAAGGTGAGTGTATCCCGATGTGATGAATTTCGTCAGTGACCCATTTGAAGGATTCGTTGACCGTTAAAAAAAAACTTGAGTTAGACCACACGTAGTGGGGCGGTATTTTAAAAAAAAATTGAAAAAAAACGCCTAAAAACGCCCCCCCCCCCCCCCCCCCATTACATGGGGCGTTTTTTAAAAAAAAATTAAAAAAATTCATTCTGGCGTTTTAATAATAACGCTGAATAGCAATTGCATGTGGCAAATGGGGAGTGGTCCAAGGTTTGACTAGCCAATGAGCAACTAGTTTGCTTTTTTTTTTTAATGATTGGAAGGGGCATTATTCCCACTACGCCACTTTTGCAATAACGTCCCATGCTGACTGGACTACCACGTGTCGAATAATGTCCCATGGTGGGGCATTATTTTGTTTAACCACTACACATGGTCTTATAAATGCACCCATCGGCTTGCATTATTCTACTCACAATTTACAGCTCCCAAAATGACAGAATACAAAGACGAACTTGCTATGGTGGTACCACTTGTGATCACCATTTCAATAGTCACCTTGGGTGTTCTATGGTACAAGTTTACACTTTCAACCTTCTCCCGGTCACCACCGTTACCACCGGGTCCCCGTTCACTTCCGGTTGTCGGGTACCTTCCGTTTCTTGGTCGTGATCTACACAACAAGTTTACCAACATGGCTCACACCTATGGACCCATCTTTAAGTTTTATCTAGGAAGCAAGCTTCATGTGGTGATAAACACCCCGGAGCTAGCAAAGGAGGTGGTTCGTGACCAAGATGAAACTTTTGCTAACCGAGATCTTTCAATCGCGGCCTCGGCTATAACCTACGGAGGCCAAGATTTGATATTCTCCAAGAACAACGCGACCTGGCGCAACCTTCGTAAGATCTTTGTCCACGAGGTCTTAAGCAACAAGAATCTTAAAGCATGTAGTTCTTTCCGGAGGGATGAAGTTAGAAAAACTATCAAGAATGTTTTTAGTAAGATCGGGACCGATGTTAACATCAGTGAGATTGCTTTCTTGACTGAAGCCAATGTCATAACAAGAATGGTTTGAGATGATACGTCGTATATAGGCGAAAAGGGTATCAATCTTGGAGTCGAGTTAAAAACCATTGCGTCGAACATCACCAAGATTATGGGACAACCAAATTTGTCGGATTTCTTCCCTACTCTTGCTTGGTTTGATCTACAAGGGGTTGAGAGAAACATGAAGAATGTAGCTAAGAAGCGGGATCAAATTTTTGAGAGCATCATCGAAGATCGAATCAAATCTAATAACAAAATGTCACCAGATGGAATTCGACATGAAGGAAATAAAGACTTTTTACAAATCCTATTAGATCTCAAGGACCAACAAGATCTTAACATGACACAAGTAAAAGCACTTCTCTCGGTAAGATTTGTTCCTCAACATGATAATCTATGCAAATAGTTTTACATTCTTTATATACGGATAAATACCCCAAATCCCAATATTTTTCAGTGATGCGTCTCTTATCCCTCAATATATAGTGGATGTTGGTAATCCGTCGGTGAAATCTTTACCCACACCATTTTGTTTTTCTCCATGACCCTTCAAAGGGACGGACCTACACTATCCGATGGGTGGGTGGAGGGCGACGCACCCCTTAAATAAAAAATAAAAAAAAATAGTGTAATTTTTAGGTAAAAACCACCCCTTGAAAATCCGATTAAGCGCCTCCCCCCCCCCCCCCCCCCCCCCCCCCCCCCCTCTAAAAACAGCATAATCCGATTAGCCGGAAATCCAAACTTCTGCTTTTGAGGTTTCATATGTGAAAGAGTGAAGAAGATAACTTGCTTTTGACTTATGTGATGTGTATGGGTGCAAAATTCAAACCACATAAAAAATCTATATGTGTATCTTTAATTGAACTAATACATTAGAACTGCAATAATTTCTTTACTAGTTAGGTAGTTTAATTAATAAGTTATATACAAGCTTTATTTTATACATATTATATTATAGAATTTTTTATACATAGCTTTAATTTATACATAAACTTTTATGTTAGAATAATTTCAACAATCTATTTGGATCTTATCTTTTCACTATGTGACCTGACTTGACTCGACCTGACCCGACATACTATAGACAAATAATCCTAAAAACTTTTTGCACCCCATAAAAAAAAAATTTGGGTCCGACACCGACCCTTCACCGTTGACGGTCCCATCCTTCCATTTCCTTTCTTTTCCTTCCTTAAATGAAACTTGGGAACACAACATATTTTATTTTCTTTTCTTTTCCTTTTTAAATGAAACTTTAGAACACAAAATATTTTTACTTTCTTTCTATTTCATTTCCTTTCCTTCCATTAGTAAAATCTGGAACACAGACGCATATGAGGTCCTATGATTTGTAGTGATACTTAGCTTGAGTGTAACTAATGTTTTTTTGGTCCCATTGTAAGGACAACTAGCATAGTTAACCCTTTGTCGTATTAGGACTTTATGATTGCAGGAACAGAAACAACGACCACACTGATAGAATGGGCGATGGCGAATATTATGCGGAATCATAAAGTTATGAAAAAGATTCAAGAAGAATTGGTAGAAATTGTTGGACTAAACAACATGGTTGAGGAATCACATCTCCCAAAACTACAATACTTGGACGCAACGATTAAGGAAACATTTCGGTTGCATCCTATAGCTCCTATTCTACTCCCACGGGTGCCGAGCAAGGATTGTGTGGTGGGTGGATACACAATTCCAAAAGGGTGTGTCATCTTTTTGAATGCTATATCAATCCATCGGAATCCTCAATATTGGGACAATCCCTTGGAGTTTAATCCCGAGAGGTTCTTGGCTAACGAAGGGACAAACAAATGGGATTACAATGGAAATGATTTAAAGTTCCTCCCATTTGGATCGGGACGAAGACTATGCCCAGGTGTTCCATTGGCTCAGAAAATGCAAATGCTTATCTTGGCTTCTCTCTTGCACTCGTTCGACTGGAGCTTGCCTAATGGCGAAGAGCATGACCTTTCTGAAAGTTTTGGTATTACGTTAAAGAAAACAAAACCACTCATTGCTATCCCATATCAAAGATTGCCTGATGCAAGCCTCTATATGTAATATTTTAATACTTGCGGTTCAAATTAATTTTCTTAACAAAGACTAGACTTTGTGTTTCAACGCTAGTACTTGTTGTGGTTCATAGTGTATGTTTAAGGTATTTTGTTTTTAAGAATGACTGTTGAAACTATTTTATGTTTTTTTCAAAACTGTTACAGATTATAACTTATAACAATGAATTCAAACCTAGAAAAACCAAACATGTGGTTGGAGACCAAGATTCAATCACTTTCAAATTAAGGCTACTCGGTATGGTGATGGATCATCCTTGGAGGATGATCCGCCACGTAGGCTCCACGTCATCATCCTCCCAAGGATGGTACATCCTCCAAAACTAGAGGGCATGGTAAGATGGTCCTAGTCATCATCCTCCACCACTTTTTATGTTTTTTTTATTTTTTTTAGTCTTCTATTTTTTTTTAACATTTAACAAATATACTAACAAAATATTTTCATTAATATTAAAACCACATTACATAAACATAAAAAAAACATAAAGTTAATAAAAAAAACATAAGACTAAAAAAAAACATAGACTTAAATAATATTATGCTTCTTCATGATGTCGTTTTGAAGTTTTTTCAACATCGAACGTTTCGGCTCGGGTTCGTCCTCGACATTCATCATCATTATTTCCCATGCTAAAGTATAAGGTTTATAAAAGTGGAAGAAGATTTATAAAAATTATGTGAGAGAGGGATGAGATGTTGTGGTTAGTTTGGTGAATGAAAGTGAAAATGGAATTGAAATTTATAAATAATAATAATATTACCGTTAGTTTTTGAAAAAAAATTGAATTTTTTTTTTATTTAACGGTAACTTTTTGATTGGGCCCCACCACTTATGGATCGTCGCAAACGTCTAACATCGGACGGGGAGGACGGGACGCGGGGGGGCGGCACGGTGTTTGGACCGTCGCCGACCCAGGATGATCCGGGGAAGAACCCCATGCCGACTAGCCTAATTACTTATGTTGTTAATTTGTGTTTGAAATTGGGAAATAGAGAAAATTCAGAGATCATCCTTAAATCGTGTTGGAATATGAACCATATTTTTTGGAAAAATCATGAAACTCATAATTATAATTTGTGTCACCTGATTCAGGCAATAAAAAAACCCGGGTGTCGGGTATAGATAATAACCGGTTTTGGGTATGGAATAAGTATAAATTGGGTACGATACCGGTTCCGGAAATTTAGATCAAAATGTATGCACTGTCTATACCCTACGGGTAGGATTGGTTCCGGTAAACGTCTCCAGGTACAGTTTTTTGTGCACCTCTAACCACACATGGCCCATGTTTTAAAATAGGGCCCAATTTTTTTTTCTTGTATAGGTACCGTAAGTCAATTACCATGTTTTAAGTTTCAATGATTTTGCCATATTAGGCTTAAGGGTGTGAGGGTCATGGTTAGGACATGATTCGTCACAAATGGAAGGTTACATCACCTCTTGCCTGATCCAGCATGGCTCACATGGATTAAACCATGGCAACCATGGTCCTCTTTTACATGTTCTAAGATTTCTTTTCTTTTTCTTTAGACAAAAATAAATTAAAATGAATAAGTGGATAGTGGTTTGGTGGTTTTGAATGTGGTCATGATCCTCATAGTCACCATGACCCTTCACATCAGCATCATGTCACACATTTCTAATTCACCATCCAAAACCACTACCCTAAGGGTGTGGTCATGAAACCGATATTCTATTATTTTAATTTATTTTTGTGAAAGAGAAAAAGAAATATTAAAGAAGGAAAGGGGGCCCATGGTTATCATGGTTTAATCCATGCAAACCATGGTGGATGAGGCAAGGGGGTGGTGTAGCAATCCATTAATGGTCCTACGTGACGATTGATGACCCACCACATGCCCCCCACACCCTTCAGCCTGATGGATTATAGGTGAGTGATATGGTGCTGACGTGGAGGGTCATGACATGGCCCCGTAGATTGTGCGGGGTGGGCGACGGCACAAGACCAAACCCTCCGAGGGCCCAAATCTTTTTAATTTTGTATAGAATTTACGTTGTATAAAATATAATATATATGCACTGAATCGAAAAATAACATAAATGAACCTGTGTACTAGCGGTTATTGTCTTGCTTAAACAACAAGGAGATGCATGTTCTAATCTTAGCGTCTCCAAATTATTTATTTTACCTTATTTTTTGTTTTTTAGTGTAATTTAGTGTTTAATTTTGTCAACTCTATCTTTCTCTTTAATTAATAATTAATAAGTTAATTCATAAATTTAGTTAAAAATAACTATTTAAATTACATCCATATAATTTTTAGTGATTGATAAGTTTACATTAAATGGAGATTTTCGAATAGAGCCCAACTTTTTTATCTCGAATAATGCCAATTTTTTTTTATTTTCAGAGACGGCCCTAGGTCATGACCACACCCTATAATTAGAACACACACGATCCACTTAATTTAGACAATGGGGTTGGGGCGGGGGTTGGGTACAAACGCCCAAGTCACCACCACGGGTGGTCTTGGGTTTCGACGTGGCCCCTTGGGCGGGGGATTCAGCCCGGGCGTTGGGCGGGGCTACCCACATGACATGGCAGAACCTCATTGGCCAAGAGCACTAGCCCTTTGAAATTGGTTTTTTTTCCACGCCACCCCAGCCACACCCCACCATACCCCTTTGAAATTGGCTTTTGGTCTTGGATGCCCCATACTCCACGAGTCGCACCATGCCCCCAACTCACGCCCCACCATACCCTACGGTTTTAACTAGACACCTGCCTATTTAGTAATACATCACAAACTAATGTAAAAGTAGATTTTACGACGATATTTTGTTACCCAAAAAGGTTTGGAAATGTGGATTACAATTGATACAACGTATTTTCATAGTTGAAAGAGTAAATTGATGAGTTGCTTAAGTACGTTGTAACATTTTCTTTAGGATAAAACTAAAATTAAAATCACTAGTTTGTGTAACTGCGTTTTAACTTAATTTGTTGAAACAGGTATGATTAATTAATTAATTTCTGAAAATTAAATGTTGTAATCATCGTTAATTGATGGTTATTTAGATGTTATTTGACATTGTTTGTTGATCATTTAGGCGTTAGCTTAATTTGTTAGAAACTTTGTCGATTATTTAGGTGTTAAGACATAAAAGCATTTTTTCGAGCTTGAAAAAGATACGTGAATTATGAGGGCCGACCCAGTCTACTAGCCTTCGGATAGAGACAACTTTGGGTCTCAGCAGTCAGCACTTCATAAAATAATGACTTGAGTGAAATTTTATTTTTTAATTATGGGTAAATTACACTTTTCGTCCTTTATGTTTGCATCAGATCAATGGATAGCTTTTAACTTCAATAATTACAGTCACAATCCTTTATTTGCAAAACCTGTTACACCATAGGTCCATTAATCCTATGTTCGTTACTTTTCATGGTTAAATCTAGTCATGTGCGTAGCACATGAAAGTATAATCGTCATTTTACCTGTTTATTAAAAAAATAACAAACAAAACATTAATCCATATATGTGTTAAAACCCCTTTCAAATCAAACTTATCTTTCCCTCCCTACCTGAAGTCATGCACCCCCCACCTATAACCACCACTAACCACCATCATACAACCAGCACTAACCACCACCTGCAACCACCACTAACCACCCTCACACAAATCTGAATGACGATCTAGAAACCCTAAACCCACTACCATCTGCACAACTGCCCTAACACCACCACCACCATAACATTCTTTATTTCTCTCTCCCTCTCTCTCTACGTTCTTCTTTTCCGTCAACCAGCTCAACACCATGAGTACCACCAGTCGACCTTACTTTTTCTATTAAAATACTGAAGCGAGGCTTAATGTTTTAATTTATAGAAAGAGTTTAAATAAGTGACGATGGTTACAGAGGCGGGGCGATGGTGGTAGTCGTCAGGGCCGGCTTTGGGCCCGGCAAACCCGTGCCGACGCCCGAGGCCCAAAATTTCAAAGGGTCCGAAAAGTCTTTATAAGCTTGTATATATTTATTAAATTATATATTTAGTACATTCATCTGTTTATTATGCAAAAATTATTGGTGGTGTAGTGGCAAAAACTATCTGAAAGTAATGCAAAGGTCTCAAGTTCAAATCTTTGCTCCATCACTAAATTTTATTTTTATAATTCATTTACCCTTAACCATAATTTTGGGCCCAATTCTATTCGTCGCCCGAGGCCTAAATGTTTTCGAGAGTTTTCGGGGACAGCTCTGGTAGTCGTAACCGATGGTGGTGACGGTGGTGATGTTGCTGACGGTTGTTTTAATCTAGAAAAGGGAGAGAGTTTAAAGATGATGAAATGAGATGTGGTTTATATGTTATATTTTTTGTTTTATTTATTGAGAAGCATTTTAGATAAAAACATGAAATGAATAGTCAATCCTTAAGTGAATAGGCTTAACTGAAAATTTTAACTAGGTTAGTGCTAAAGGACCTACGGTGTAATGAGTTTTACAAATAAAGGATTGTGACCTTAATTATTGAAGTTAAAGATTATTTATTACAATCTGATGTAACGATGAAAAGTGTAAGGGTCGTATTATTGGCATACCTGACCTCTTAAATCGACACCCTCAATACGCATCGTATAGGCCTAACGATGCGTATTACTTTTTCAATTTCCAATAAAGACTGATGTGTCAGATTTTGTCTACTTGACTAGACCTATACAGGTCGTATTGGTTAAGGTTTTTTTTTTTTTTTTTACAAATTTTTTATACATTTGTTTATGGTTTTAACAAAGTTTTCTAAAAAACATTTATTTTTTTTAAATAAAAACTTCCTTAATTTTTTTAAGAATACCATGTACAATTTAGTATAGTATAGATGAGATATAGGTCATGTATGAGCATGGCTCGTGTAACACCCCGAAAATATAAATGTATGATTATAACTTTAAAGTGGCAATAAACAAAATAAACTAAATAGGAATAAAAAAATAACCTAGTTAGTTAATTATCTTATAGTAATATGGGAGTTAAAACAAGGAAGAGCTAATAGTTGAGAGGCCAAATATGTTAAAGATCATACTAGTTTTAATAAAAAAAAAAAAAAAATCGAAGCCTAATAAAGCTTCTATGAAAGGAGTTACAAGAAGGGGGTCATCTCAGTGTAAATTATGTGGAAAAACTCACCAGTGCAAATGCTACTTTAGAAACAAACCATGTCCTATTTGTGGAAAAGTGGGACATGTGGTTGCAAATTGCCCAGAAAAGGTGTCGGTATGCTATAAATGTTATAACCCGAGACATAAAAGGTCTGAATGCCCGGAATTGGTTAGAACCGAGGACACAGTTGACGCAAAGTCTGATACCCTGAAAGAGGAGGCAAGGTCTTCCCACATGACAACCGTAGAGGCTAAAGTTGAACCTGATGTCGTTTCAGTTATGTTTCTTGTAAATTCAATTTTAGCACAAACTTTATTCAACACGAGTGCGGGTAATAGTTGCATATGGGCAAATATGAGTAGTGAAATGAGTGAATTATATACAAGAAATATATATATATATATATATATATATATATGTATAATAAAATAAACAATGGTGAGCATGCGAAACCGAGGCAAACGTAATCATGATAAGTGTTATAATAGGAAGGAGTGCGCGCACACTCGAACCCGAGAAACTTAATAAAGTAAATAAATGATGTATTGGGAAGGAGTGTAATTACACCCGAACCCGGAAAATTGTAATGGTAATAGATGACAAGGACAAGGTTATAGACTTGTCCAAACTAAATGAAACATGTAGAAACAGCGTTTATATTAATAAACGATGTGGGTAAATTCCCTACTACGACATGTAATAATAAAATGAAACGAATCGATTTCAGATTATTATTACAAAGGATTAAGGTTAAGAAGGAGAAATTAATACTTGGGCGGAAAATATCCTCAAGGAAAAATAAATGGATGATACATATTATTGGCTATTGTGAATAATAATAAAGTATTAATAAATGCGGATTTAGAAACTTGGGTATGAGTAACTATCCAAGTAACATGTTATCAATAAAATCCTTATAAGGAAGAACGATGGTCACATTGATATATGTGATTGTATAAAAGAATAAAGGACTTGGTTGGATAGGGGCGCGGATTAAAGTCAAAAGACTCGGATTAAGGGTATGATTAAAAGACAACAAATTTCCGCAAAAAAAAAATGTTGATAAGTTATGTTTAACTATCACAATATTGAACGAAGTCGAATAAAGTATAACGCTTAATAGTGCAAGTAAGCGCAAACCATTAATTGAAGCGCAAAATATTAACAAACTCATGTAATGGGTCATAAGAGGATATAAAAAGGAAAATGCAAACCAGTCAACGGAAACATTAAAATATTAAGATAAAATAACCCGGGCAATGGGTTGTAAATAAACAAATGTGTGAACCGGAGAATGATGAGTGGAAAATAAACCGGTGCGTAAATAATGTAGGAAGTCATAGAGTCGGAAGAATTGTCTAAAAAGAAAACGAGTGCAACCTTAGACTACGGCCAAATCAATTGAATTTGAAAATGAAAATGACCGAATTTTGGGCTTAAAAGAGTGCCTTGACACCAAAAGAAAATGTGTTTTTAAGAAACGAGATGACATGAGTAAAAGAGGATCTGCGGGATCATCATAACCCTCGGGATTATAAACAATGTATGGGTTTAAATGGGCTAAATGACCCTCGAGTCAGCAATAGAAAGAAATAAACTATTGGGGCCTCACCGAAAAGGGTAAAAGCCTAAAGAAATAGCCTACGGGGCTAAGTAAAAGAACATACGGGTCACTTGGGTAAAGAGTGGGAAGTAGTTATGATTCCACGCATAAAACAATAACGAAAAAGAATAATTCTTATCGTCAATTTCTCAATATGATTAATTGACATGTGTTAAAGAGAAAAACGTAAAACTAAAATCCATTTTTAGTAAGAAACAACGTTCTAACAAATATAAATATTATGAGAGAAACTAGAAAATGGTTAATACTAAGGATATAGGTCTTAACGCCGATAGGTGTAAGACAATGTATTCGAAAGAAAGATTCATAATAATGAAAAGCTGACGTAAACTTAAACATGACGCGATGTGATCATGGACACCAAAGTGATCCAGAATACAGCCACGTTGTAATATGAGTTACTAGATATGAAATTATAAGCACGCAAAGGGCCGATGACGGCAATATAGTATACCCGAATGACGAGGTATGAGGTAAAATGGTGACCAATCAGTCTAGGCGATAAAACAAGTTATAGTCAAAATAATGATGTGACCTATGTAGAGCGCTTGTCAATGTAAGACTAGCGTAAAGTAAGTACGCTGACGGGCTCAGCGATTGGATGGTCAAAAGACAACTCGGTTAAATAGGCAACAAAGATAAGAAATAAATGATAAAAGGTTACGGTCCAATAGAACATATGCCTAAAACACGCACATGTCAATACGAATAAAAACCTTATGCTGGAAAGGAAAGAATGCCTTGAAAAACGAAACTAAGATAGTTAGGTCCAAACTAAAGGACTACTTAAATATGGTTTCGGGGACGAAACCCTTTTAAGGGGGGTGGACTTGTAGCCCCCGAAAATATAAATCTATGATTATAACTTTAAAGTGGAAATAAACAAAATAAACTAACTAGGAATAAAAAAATAACCTAGTTAGTTAATTATCTTATAGTAATATGGGAGTTTGAATAAAAACATCTAAAACAAGGAAGAGCTAATAGTTGAGGGGCCAAAGATGTTAAAGATCAAACTAGTTTTAATAAAAAAAAAATTAAAAATCAAACACACACTGGTGTGTGTGGATCGAACAGAACACAGAGGGGGGCGACCAGACATCTCCAAACCCTAGTTCATGCTATTTGATCAAAATTGAAGGTCTAGATCTGTTTCAAAACGAAATCCAAGCAAAGATTAGTGATCTCCTTAGTAAAGGGATCATAAGGCATGTGAAATTTCATTGAATGATTCCATCTGAAATTCTGAGTGGATACTTGAAACTCAAAATTAGTGTTGCATGATTGTTGTATGGGTGAATTTGGAATGAAATAGTGTCTAGGGATAAACCCTAGTCAATAGATTGTTGAAATTATGCTCATTACTTGTGAATTCCATAATCACCAATGTTGGTGATTAGTGGGTTTTGTAAAAGCATGTTAAACACTAGGATTATAGTTATCATTCTAGTGTATCTTGAACCCTATGAAATAAATTCAGATTTGTTAATGTGAAAATTTGATATGAACATGCCTAATTGATGTTAATCTTGGCTAAATAACAAGCTATGAACTTGATTGTGAATTGTGTAAAAGGTGTTTGTAAAAATGCCCTAAAGAAAGCTAAATATTGGAAAATTGAACCAAAACGCATACTCATATATATTGGTGAACAAATGCGTTAAGTGACACGAAAAGAGTTCTAAACGATTTGTGATTGAACTCTATAGGCAAGGAAACCGGGACGTCAAGCGAACAAGCCGGTGGTGATACACGTTTGAAGGGAGCGCTTTAAAGGTATGTAACCTTCGGTTTCGTTACATTATGCATAAACAATAGTCTTACAAATGTTAATGGGATTGTAGCGTAAAATGCGGGTTTTGGTATGTCATAAAAGTGACAAAGTTCACTCGATAAACCAACTTGGTCAAAATAGACGGTTAAAGTATGTTTGGAATGTCAAAGAAGTGATGTAACTCACTCGACAACCAAACGGGTCAAAATAAATGGTTGGTTAGATATGCTTAATGTTGTTATAGTGAAAATTGTAATCGTTGGTAAGTCTAAGAAGTGATGGAATTCACTCGACAAACCAAACGGGTTAACATAAATAGTTGGTTAGGTATGTTTATTGATATTATTGTTTAATTAGTCATGTTTGGAATGTATATTAAGTGATGTAACTCACTAGATAAAGAACGAGTTAAAATAATGGTCGAAATGGTAGTGTTCGAAGTGACTAAAATGTCACTCGTTAAATTTGAGTTATGAAAGCGTAAACCATGGAATGGGAGTGATACGCTAAGATGGACAAGCCCGGGAATGGGTAATTATAGTTAGCAATCAATGACGCTGAAATAGGCAAGTATATAACTATTAGTTTCGTTAATTTTACTAAAATGTTAGTTATGGCTTGGTGGCAATATCGTAGTGTGATAAAAGTGTTCAATGTATCATTGAAGTGACGAAGTTCACTCAATAGATCAAACGGGTCAATTTTGAATAATTAGTGTATGTGTAGAGATATGAAAGTTGCAAAATATGCTAGTGATAAGGCGCGTATCGCCATGTAATGGATACACTAAGTTGATTTGAAGAACCCTTGATGTTGGGTTAAATAGCTAGAACGATGTACTTGTAAAATTTGCATCAAGTGGTATGCTTGAACTATTGAAAACAAGCATGAATTCTATTACGTGCGTGAGACCATAGAATGGTAATGAGACGCAAAAGTTGACAAGCCCGGGGAATGGGTAATTAAGTTTAGAAATCAAAAGAATGAATGATGAAAAGTATGCCATATGACAAACGGGTCGAATAATCAAAATATGGATTTATGAACAAATCGTTTATAAATCGGGTTTCAGTGTGTGAAATTTGAATGATTAGATCCGTATTTTTATTACGGACGCGTAGGAAAAAAATCGACTAAAACGGACATGTAGGCGAAAAGTCATAAGCATTAGAAGTTTGGTTTTGTAAGAAAACTAATGTTGGGCAGATATGCAGGTTTATAACCTGCAGTCGCTGGAAAAAAAGTCTCCCTCGCGCCACGCGAAGGGAACCACTAGTACTAACGCGACACGCGAGCATGCTCTCGGCCCGCGAAGGATTGAACGAAATCTATTGTGTGGCGCGACAGATCAAGAATCTGAAATTTTATTTTGTTTTCATTATTAGGCAATAGAATTTGATTATAAGTGTTATTATGTCATCAAAACTAACTTTTTGTATGGTTTTGATGTTAGGTGATATTCCGGATGGTGGTCAAGCGTATGTCAAGAACCGAACACAACATTTTAAAGCTTCCGCAAGCATGACTTTTGTTTTAGCTTAACATGGATCTTGTAATACTTAAAATTACAATATGTTTGTTTTTAACTTGTAAGGATTAAAATCCTAGACACTTTAATTAGTAGGAACTATGAACTTACGCAAAATTTTGTTAACCCATATTTTACGCAACTAAATGCGTACTTAGTAGTAAATTCATATTAAATTAAGATGGGTGTTACAGCTCGTATTGGTTAAGTCTTTTTTTTTTTACAATTTTTTATACATTTGTTTATGGTTTTAACAAAGTTTTCTAGAAAAAATATTTATTTTTATAAATAAAAACTTCCTTATTTTTTTTTTAAAAAATACCATGTACAATGTAGTATAGTATAGATGAGGTATAGGTCCTGTATGAGCATTTATAGGTGTAGTAATTGTCCCGTATACTTTTTTTTTATTTTTTTTAAAGTACCGTGTACAACGTGTAATCCAGAGGTCATGGAAGATGTGATTAAGGTAAGGGATTAAGGTAAGCGTGCCGTTGGCCCTATTATCAGATATGTGACTCCATGGAAGATGTGATTAAGGTAAGCGTGCCGTAAAGTTGCATCTTTTAAAGAGAGACCTTTAAAATATGCTAAAATACGCCGAAATATGTTAAAATACTCTAAACTACGCTAAAATAGGTCAAAATACGCTAAAATATGCGAAAATACTCTAAAGTACGCTAAAATATGTCAAAATACGCTAAAATACTCTAAAGTACGCTAAAATATGCAAAAATACGCTAAAAACTCTAAAATACGCTAAAATACATGAAAATATGCTAAAATACGTTGCAATACACTAAAATACGTCAAATTACGATAAAATACGTTAAAATACGTCGAAATACCTTAAAATAACCTAAAAATAGGTTAAAATAAGCTAAAATACGCCAGAATACGCTCAAATATGTAAAAATACTCTAAAATACGCAAAAATACGTCAAAATACGCAACTAATGATATTTCCACACGCGTATACATATAACATGGCACTATACAATACAAGTGGATTTCAAACAAAACTGTACGTAATCATAGAATATGATAATCGCATGCAACCGAACGTCACCTAAACGACGCATGTTGAAGGTATACGTCATAAAATGACAAAATATGTGAAAGTTCGTCAAAAAAACGACACGTATACGCGTCGAACCGAGGAAAACATGATAAAAACAAACTTTCTTATTATGCCATATACGATCGTATAGGCCTATGTTGTATCTTATAGCAGGTTAATACGCATCGTATAGGCCTATACGATGCGTATTAACCTCTGAATTTCTCAAAAATACCCCTGATTTTTTTCAAAAAAATAAGGGTATTTCAGTAATTTCAGGGATATAATACGCATTGTATAGGCCTATACGGGTCGTATTGGTTAAGGGTTTTTTTTTTTTTTTTTACAAATTTTTTTATACATTTGTTTTTGGTTTTAACAAAGTTTTCTAAAAAAATATTTTTTTTTTTTTTAAATAAAAATTTCCTTAATTTTTTTAAGAATACCATGTACAATGTAGTATAGTATAGATGAGGTATAGGTCATGTATGAGCATGGGTCGTATTGGTTAAGTCTTTTTTTTTTACAAATTTTTTTATACATTTGTTTATGGTTTTAACAAAGTTTTCTAAAAAAATATTTATTTTTTTTAGTTAATTGCCCGGATAGTCCCCGTGGTTTGCTATTTTTTCACTTTTAGTCCCCACCTTTTCAAAATAGCATGTATAGTCCCTCTGGTTTGCTTGGTTGTTACTCGAATAGTACCCAGAGTGGATGTCTGTTAGTTTGCTCAGTTAAGTTGGTATGAAGTTACTAAATTACCCTTAGAATTAATAAACAATAATTAAAATATTAAAAGATATATAAAATAATTATGTGTGTGGTCCCCACTCCACCCTAACCCAATCAGCCCCTTTCTCACCATCTATGTGGGACCCACCCACTACAACCATCATCTTCAACCTCATTCACCCTCCACCCACAACACAACCCACTCACCGACGACCACCCCCACTCGCCGGCGGTCGAGTTCTGGCAAACCTGCAACGACTTTACCCATTTTCAGGTTGATCTGCGTCTAATGTACCATCCAAGACAACATTATGACCAATAACAGCTTCGAAAGACTCAGTCAACAGATCTGGCTGCCACAAGATAACCATTACACTATCTATAATCACCAATAATAAGAACTGGCTGCATAAAAACTTGAAATTATTGAAGAAACTTCAAGATAAATTACCGTTATTTCTTTCAAAGATAAGTATATACGTTCAAATTATAAATTACCATTCTATTTTTGGGAAGCTTTGGTTTACCTGTCCAATTTTGAAAGATGATGTGGCGTTTTAAGTGGCATCCCATGAAACTTCTGTCTGGTGTATCAATCGCTCGCTCTCACAAACACTCTCCGACAACTTTATCATTCTCCGTCACCAGCCAGACCGCTAATCTCCCCGCTGGAAAGTTAAAAATGCAAAACGACGTCGATTCCGTCATCGCAAAACTCGATAATCACATCAGTGAGGCGATGAGTTTAGGAAACTTTCGTTTCGATCAGTGAACATCTGCAAATCGGTGACCATTTCGCCGGAAATACGAGAGTTGTGGTGTTGGGTGTGGTGGTTTGAGTGGTGAAGATGGATAATGGTCGTTGCAGCGGTGGTTCACGGTGACATGATGTGTGAAGGTGGTAGAAGACGGTGTTTACCGGTGGTGGTGAACTTTGAGATGCGAAGGTGGTACGAGATGATGTTTCAGGGAATCTGGGCGGGGGGAGGGTTTATGAGATGAGAGAGACACAGATCTTTGATGATGAGGGAGAAGAGGTTAAAGTTTTTATTTTTATTAAATAAATTATTTGTTTTTCTAGTATTTTGTAATTATAAGGGTATTTTTATAATTTTACACCCACTTAACTGAATTATTTAACACCCATCCATTACAGGGACTATCCGAGTAACAGTTTGTTAAACCACATGGACTACACATGCTATTTTAAAAAGGTGGGGACTAAAGGTGAAAAACGGTAAACCACAGAGACTATCCAGGCAATTAACTCCATTTTTTTTAAATAAAAACTTCCTTATTTTTTTTTAAATATCATGTATAATGTAGTATAGTATAGATGGCTGATGTATAGGTCATGTATGAGCATGGATCATATTGTTTAAGTCTTTTTTTTTTACAGTTTTTTATACATTTTTTATGACTCCCTATTATCAGATGGTTCGATACGATGCGTATGGGCCTATACGCATCGTATTGATTCTAAATTCATTTTTTTTCTGTTTTATAAAGTATAAAAAATGTTTTATATTTGAGTTTTTTTTAAATGTTTTACTTGTAAGTAGAAATTAAAAAAAATGTAGTATATAATACGGTTATAAAATAGATAGTATAGTCTAATAAACATGTACCAAACCTATACGCATGATAAATTTTAAAAAATGTTTTTTGTTTAAAAAATAAAAGAATTCTTTTATTAAACTTTGTTAAAACTATAATTAAATGTTTACAAAAATATGTAAAAAAAATGTAGTATATAATACGGTTATAACATAGATAGTATAGTATAATAAACATGTACCAAACCTATACGCATGATAATTTTTTTAAAATGTTTTTTGTTTAAAAAAATAAAAGAATTCTTTTGTTAAACTTTGTTAAAACTATGATTAAATGTTTACAAAAATATGTAAAAAAAAGTGTAGTATATAATACGGTTATAACATAGATAGTGTAGTATAATAAACATGTACCAAACCTATACGACATGATAAATTTTTAAAAATGTTTTTTTGTTTAAAAAATAAAAGAATTATTTTATTAAACTTTATTAAAACTATGATTAAATATATACAAAAATTTGTAAAAAAAAAACAAAAGCAATACGACCCGTATATGCCTATACGATGTGTATTAAAAAAGTCAGCCGCCAGACAAGAACTGAAACATGTAGATTTGACTTTTGAACCAATACACATCCTATAGACCTATACAATGCGTATTGAAAAAGACAAGATAGAGATAGATAAGAAGGTGTGGGAATAGAATTCCCCGAGTGTAATTTATACCCTTTAATTATTCTACACAACACAAGGCGCCGACTTAAACCAAAATAAATATAGGATTCAAAATTCAAACAATCGACCATCGGGGCCACGAACGAACACTGCTTTTCCACGTCAGCCCAACAGCTACTTCTTCTTCTTTTTCTGTACATATATATCGAATCTCGTGTGTGATGGATCTCTTGCTGTCATAATCACTCAAAGTTTCGCTTTGTTGGTTCATTGCAGATTAATCTTGTACAGTCACCGGGGATCGACAACCGCATAAAAAACAAGTTTTTTTAGGTAATTATTTTACAATATCTTTCATATAATTCTTTTGTAATGTTCGATTACTAATCGGATCTGTTGTTAGTTATCTGTGTTTTGTTTCTAAGATTATTGATGATGTTATGTACTGTGTTAGTGTGCGTGTTTTAGGGTTTTAATCTGATTTTAGGGTTTGTACTTTGTAATCAATTGGGGCTAAACCGATATCAATTCTTCTTTTGAGTGTGACGTTTGTATATTAAGTTATTGATCTAGAGGTTTTTTTTTTTTTTTTTTTTTCTTTCAAGTAGTAGAGCTTTCACTTATGTTTGTTTGATTAGGTTTTTTATGATGATGTTGCTGCATTCTCTGTTTTTTGAATTTAGATCGCTGAAACCGAAGCGTGTCGTTTTGTTTCACCCGTTTGAGATCCAAACGGGTTGGGTTTCGCTGGTTGGCGGTTTAATGGTTTGGTCTGGTTTGAAACTTTGTTATTTCTGGTTTGAAACTACAATCGAGCCGGGGGTCTCACTGGAAGCAGCCTCTCTATTCCTACGGGGTAGAGGTAAGGCTGTCTACATCTTACCCTCCTCAGACCCTACCTTAGCTTTGCTATTGGTGGGATTTACTGAGTATGATGATGATGATGATGATGTTTTCATTGTTTTTGTGTGTAGTTATGCATATGTATTATACATATCTACCATCCTTAGGAGTTAGGATTATAATTTTTTTATACAAACTAGTGATTTTAAAAAGTTTGGTTCAAACCATCAAACCGCAAAAACCTAATCATTAAACTGCCCTGTAAAACAAGGTTAGACCGGATAAGAAATGAGGTTTTTAGACAAGGTCTGGCGTAGCTAGTATATCAGATAAGATAAAGGAAGAGAGATTGAGATGGTTTGGGCATGTGAAGAGGCATATGTCAGAGCCAGTTAGAGCGGTTGAAAACCTCATTGTGGAGGGGAGGAGGAGTAGAGGCAGACCCAAATTGACTTGGAATGAGCGGATTAGGCTAGATTTAATAGGGTTGCAACTCTCAGAGGACATAGTCCATGATAGGAGTTCTTGGACACGTAAGATTAAGGTTAAGGCTATGTTGTCAAAAGCGCAAAAGCGCGCGCGCCTAGGCGCCCGGGCGCACCTAAAGCGCCTGGTGGTAGCCTAGGCGCAAAAATGAGCTTTTTTTGAAAAAACGGTTCTGAGGCGCAAAAAAAGCGCGCCTAGGCGCAAAAAAACGTTGCCTGAGGCGCAGGAAAAAGGTAAAACAGAACAAAATGACGAAACCGAGTGTGTGCAAAAACCGGCTCACGCGGGCCCGGGTTTTCGGAGCTGCATTCGTGTCCGCAGGTGCGGGCACACACGAGTTCAACCAAATTCCAGCTCAGAAACTCATTTTTGCACCCCCCCTGCGCGCGGGTAGGACTTGTGGTAAAACATGTCATAAAGCTACAATAGAGTAGTGAAGACTTTACCTTATAAACAACCACTCACTTTGTCCCCACACCGATGTGGGACAAAGTATTTACCACCTTTTGAGACTTTTATTCACACACCCAAAACTTACAACATATAAGTCCTAAACTTTTGCTACTAACTATTAGCTCCATGATCTTAAATGGCATGTATAATAGTTTTTTTAATTATATATGTGGAATCTTATTTATTTTCAAAGCATAACATATTTTTTATATTTTTTTTTTCTCTATGTGCGCTTTTCTTAAAAAAGCCCACGTTTTTTTTGCGCCTTGCGCCTAGGCTCCGGGCGAGGCCGATGCGCCTCGCCTGCGCCTTGCGTCTTTGACAACATAGGGTTAAGGACTTTTAGGGAGGGGACCATTTTCGTCTTAGGAGTGTCATTGGATCCTATATATGCATACGTATTAGGTGGAATTTACGTAAGTTGGTTTTGGTAGCAAAGTTTATAGGTTGTTATGATTTTGTCTATTTGTACCATATACTTCTTCAAAACTGTTATTGGTAGCTATGTATAGATATACTCCTCATGGTCTATTTTTAATTATGATATATTTTAATTGTCTGTTGTGATCTTTGGAGCCGTGGGTCTCACTGGAAGCAGCCTCTCTATCTTTAGGGATAGAGGTAAGGTTTGCCTACATCTCACCCTCCCCAGACCCTATCGATAGCTTTGCTATTTGTGGGATTTACTGGGTTTGGTTGTTGGTTGGTATGATTATGGTTCTTGTTTTGCAATTCTACTCACTTATTTGATTTGTGAATTCATAGATGAATAAAGATTGAAGTTAAGATTATCCAATATTGATTCATTACTTTGTATTCATCACCATGATTCGTTACTTAATTTTAAATTACAAATGTTTGCATGAATATATGTATATACAGACATAATCATGCCAAAGGAGAGAAGAGACCGTTCGGTATCTATCGGTAAGTCTAAATTTTCTCCATACCGATGCAGCACGAGTCAAACAAAACAATCACTGGTCAACAACCCGTTAGAGAACGAAGAAAGTCTGAAAGAATGGGAAGACATCCGCTGTCCTGTTTGTATGGAACACCCTCACAATGCAATCCTATTATTATGTTCTTCACACAATAACGGTTGTCGTCCTTACATGTGTGACACAAGCTACCGCCACTCAAACTGCTTCGACCAGTTTCGTAAAACCTTCTCTGAAAGTCACCTGTCAGGCCCATCAACTGAACAAAGTCAAAGTCAACCGTCCATCCCTTTGACTGGAACCGATGAGAAGTCAGAGTCAAAGATGGTGTGTCCTCTGTGTCGCGGGGAGGTCAATGGGTGGGTTGTTGTTGACCCGGCCCGTTTGTTTATGAACACGAAGACACGAAGCTGTGCGAGCGAAACATGTGATTTCACAGGAACGTATAAGGATTTACGGAAGCATGCGAGATTGGTGCATCCGTTAGTAAGGCCGTCGGAAGTGGACCCTACGAGGCAACAAGATTGGAGAAGGATGGAAAGGCGACGAGATTTAGGGGATTTATTGAGTACCCTTCAGTCGTCTATTGGTGAAGAACGGGAATGGGATGAAGATAGTACTAATGATTTATCGTTTGATGATGGTGGTTGGTTGACCGTTTTCTTTCTTATTAGGGTTTTTCAACCCGGAAACAGGGCACTCGTGTCGGTTCAGAGACGGACAAGGAGACGTTTGTGGGGTGAGGGATCTGATGGTGAGGTTAGGGATGGTGATGTTGATGGTGAAACTTTTGATAGTGAGTCCGGTTCTGAACCGGGCCCACGTAGTTTGTTTCAGTTTAGTCGAAGACCGCCTGCTTCGGATGATGATGATGATGATGATGATGATGATGATGATGATGATGATGAATCTTGAAACACATCGAAGGTAAGAATTTTTTTTCTTAATAAGTTGACTAGAGGGGGTGAAATGGTGATGGGTTGGGTAATGGGTCAAAACTGGTAACTTTTTGATATGGGCCAACTTTAGTTGGTTTCCATAGCAACATTGGGTAATGGGCTGGGAGGCCGGATAACAGATCATAACTCGTAATTGTTTGATATGGGTCAACATTGGATGGTTTGGGTCGAACCCTGCACGAACCTGAATATTTTACATGTGTGTCCGTGGGTTGACACAAACATGACCCGTTTAACTTTTGATAACTTCTACTTAGTTTTTTTGCATATTAATACTCTAAGATTCTAAATTTACATATTATTATTATTATTATTATTATTATTATTATTGTTTCTCCGAAGCAATTATGTCTAAAGTTTTAATTAATTTATTTTTATACCTTTTAGAGTTTGGCATGAAACATACACAAATAGTTTAGGTTGATACTTAAAACAAAATATATGAAAATTAAATAAATGGATTAATCTAAACATGTTTGTGGGTGTGACCCGAAACTAACACGGACATGTTTGTACTAAATCCAAACGGCCAAACCCTTAAATTTACTACGGGGTTCTTGTGTTGTTAGAATTTCACGCCCCTAGAATGTTAAAGCATTGTGAGGGCACAATTATAAGGATTAGAAAACTGGTCGAAGTAGTTTGAGTTGCGGTACTTAAATCGCCGAATCTACATATGCATTTTTTCTGAGATTTTAACTAATGGGTATTTTTATAACTTGATTCAGGTGAATCTACAGTCGATAGATATGAAGAAGAAAACCATGTGAAGAAATGTGTTTGTTTTTACTCTACAGCTTATCATCGGCTTTTTATATATATAAACAATGAGTTTTCTCGTATACTTTATTCATCAACTTCTGTTTTTATATAAAAGGAAAATACGGAAAGAGAAACTTAATTACAAAAATTGTTCTTTTAAGTTTTAGTTAAGTATAGTTTATGGGTCTTTTGTATTTTCTATATGCACCCCACCCCAATATGTCTATAGACACAGAGTGAATTATAAGATACTCAAGATGAGCTCGCTAAAAGCTTGAATCGAGCTGAGTTAAATGAGCCTGAGCCTAAAAAAGTGTGTTAATGCACCTGAGCACTAGCTTATTTTATTAAGATTGTGCAGGCTAGTAAGCATAAATAAGCCCCTATTATTTATTTATATAAAAAAGGGTAATTGCACGGTACCCCCGACCGCGGGAGGGTTCTCCCTCCCCAGCAGGATAGCCCCATACCTAACTGGCGGTGAATCCCCAACCATCGAGTGGACCATAGGTTTTTGTAATCGACCGGAGTCGAACCCGGGTCCCCACGATTTGTGTGGGTGAGGCTGGCCACTGGGCTGACACCCAGTGATTATTATTTATTTATATAGGAAAGGTATAAAATATAAAAGTCCCTTAATATGCGAAGCGTATGCGAGTATAAGGTTATAACATGTGTAATTATGCTAAGTTGCTCAGATGTGCGGTTGAGATGCTCGTGTACGATTTGCACTATAACCACTCTTCTACGTTAACCAGCCTCTATTTGTATAAAATTCAATGTAATACGTTAAATATATAGCTTCTTTTATTAAAGATTGAGAAGGCTAGCAAGCATAAATAAACCCCTATTAGTGTTTATGATGATGTTGCCTTGATCTAACGTTATTCATGTTCTACTGATATAATGAAAACGACAACTCACTTTAAAAGTTTAGAAGACAGATTATGTGAAATGGTTAACATGGGTTGTGATAATTAACGATCCCCACCTTAACAACTACTACTACAATTTGATGTTATACTTACATTTACATGATTTAATTTAATGTCATATTTTAGGATTTAAGAAGATTATGGCAAAAACGGAGAAAGATACATTTGGTTTGGGTTATTTTTGTAATTAGTATGTCAATTAAATGAAAGATTACATTAGCAAAACTGAAACAAGATTGCATAGTAAAAATGTATTTAAAAGGTACTTCTAAGTATGCTTACACTAGGCAATATCATAAAACGTACTTCTATGCATGGTTATATCCCGACTGGCATCCGATTAGTCGCTGATTAATCGCTAGTCAGAGGTTCACCGAGTAATGTTTATCTAATCGACCAATTAATCAGTAGGCGGTCAACAGTGGTTAAATCCAACCCTAATTGGCCGAAAATCAATGGCACTCTAGCGATTCTAGCCAAATTCTGACCAGATTCTAGAAATTCCGGCCATTAATCCAATCTACTTGAAAAAATGGGCCGAATAAGGTGTTAAAACATGTCTACTTAAAAATACATGTAATTCCAAAACTATGTTCTCATTATCCCTTGCCATAGGCGTCAACCCAATAATCACGAATTTAATGTCGAGTCATGTTTGTTAAGTTTGATTGTTATTAGTTTCGCAAAACCTGGGCTAGGACGGGTATAAAACTAGTTTATATTGAACTAATAAGATAGATACACCTCGAAGTAAATTTAGGTTTTTCGCCTCATCTTGTGCTTATGGTGTATCAAAATCGAAGTTACAGCTTCACGAAAAACTTCCTCATCAGAATCAAAACTCCAATTCAATATATCACCATAATCATCTTCATCATCATCATCATCTTCTTCACTATCGCTGTCACTATCACTCTCACTATCGCTCTCACTATCACTATCACTCACACTATCACTGTCACTATCACTATCACTATCGCTATCATTGTCATCATCTTCTTCACTATTGCTGTCACTATCGCTATCACTGTCACTATCACTATCGCTATCATTGTCATCATCTTCTTCACTATCGCTATCACTGTCATCATCTTCTTCACTATCGCTATCATCTTCACTATCCCCATCCCCATCTCCGGGTTGCCGTCTGCTTACTCTCACCACCACAAGAGACACCGAATTCATAATGTAACCAGTTTTCGGAAGACACAAAACCGGAATGTAAGCAGATTTCTCTTCATATGTTAATCCAGTACCCTTACCATAAGTGTTTTCAAACAACCACGAAAGACCCTCCGGCGAATAAGAATTTTTCAAATCAACAATCTGCCGATTCGTCAAGCAAATTTCACCCCCTTTTCTTAACCTCCCAATTCTGATCTCACAAAGCATCGGATGTTGGACCAATAACCGCGACACAACACTCCACCATTCGATCGAATCAGCAATGACGCATGCTGCAACATCACTATGAAGCCCTGACTCGACTTCATCCGCCGTTGGAAACAGAGCATCCTCTGTTTCCTCTGTTTTCTGGACAACCGAGTGAGCAAACAAGAACACAAAGCTCTGTAACTTAAAATCAAATTGGGTTTTCCAGTTAATCAAACATGGAAGCACCCCGAAGCTAAAACCGGATTCCTTCTGTCCATCATCATCATCATTGATGAAAACAACATTAATAGATCGAAACGATTCAAACTTCTTTAGGAAAGTTAGCGCGTGCTGGATCTCGGGTTGGATGGACTTCAAATAATGCATATTCCGGATACATAACTGAGATCCGACTGCTGGTATGGAAGAATTTGGTGGGGAGATTGAGATTGAAACAGAAGGCATGAGAGGGATCATAGAGGCAAAGTGTTTGGAGATTAGAGAACACTGAAACAGGAACTTGAAGTTTTGTTGTTGGATTTTGGTGAGGATTAAGATGAAGAGATCATCTGGGAGTCTCATGAACACTATGTTCGCGAGTCATTTAACAGGGGGAGGTGAGGGGAGGGGAAGGAAAATATATGGTCATATTTTCTTCCCTTTCCCCTCCTCTCCCCTTGTTAAATGAAACTCGAGAACATGGTTTTTCATATTTTCATCTCTTTTCCCTCCCCTACCCCTATTAAATGAGTCTCGGGAACAGAGTGGAAGTGATTTGGATGTTCTTGAGTTCTTGATTCTTGCAAAGACATTGTAGTTTTTAGGGTTTACAATGAATGGGGTTTGTGTTTGATATATGAAACACAAACTGCATTACAAACTTGAGAAGTTGAGATATAATCCGTATTTATAGGTTACTACTATCCTATTTTGTTTCAAATTTTAATGAATTATTATGTGTTGCATTTTTGGAAACTATATTCTTTTCAAATCATCAATATCTTTTGATGTAAACAATATATCTAAATCAATAAAAATATTCATAAAACCGAAATAAATCATTGTTGATATGATATTATTATGTTATGGGTTATGATTAAATACAAAGTCTTCTAAAAGTAAGAAGTCGTAAGAAGGGTATTAAATGGACTCCGATTGACCTCATGCAAACGGCATTGAAATCGTCTCATCGAAATCTACAATGTGATATTTTAGGTTTATGTTTTTAGATGTTTCACCTGTAGATTTTAGACTTTTTGTTTACATCATATTGTATCTTTTCTATATTTGCGTTATTGTGTCTTTTTGTGACTCGTTGTGTCTTTTTTCTTCGACGTTGTGTTATATTGTTTGCAATTGTGTAATATTTTACTCGACATTGTTTTATATTTTGCGATTTATTGTGTCTTTGTACACTTCTTATTTTTAAAAGTCTTTGTATAATAACCTTAACGACTAATATAGATTAAAGTTTCATTCTCTAAATATTTTCCATTGTATATAATTCTATTATATACGAATTAATGAGCCTAGCTGGCAGCTGGCAACTCGGTTTATTTTTGGGTCGTATTATTGGTTCACTTTGCAAAATTAAATCGACACCACCAATACGGGTCGTATAGGCCTATATAACCCGTATTATGGTAACTTCAATTTCCAAGTTCAGTCAAAGGCTGACACTGTCTTCACACGCTTCTCTAATACACATCGTATAGGGCTATACGATGCGTATTGGTAAAAGGTTGTCTATCAACTCTGACAGGGTTCACATGCAAACCTATACGGATCGTATAGGCCTATACGATTCGTATCGAGTACGAGGTTACTTTCTGTCACTCAACAGTGACATAAAGTGATTGAAAGGAACATTACGTCAGACCTATACGGATCATATAGGCCTATACGACCCGTATGGGTCTATGAATTTGCATTCTTCTTGGACTTTATAAACGAGGAAGACAAAGACGAATCACAAATTCATTCCCTTGTCTTCATTTTTCTTTATATTCGATTCCACCATGTCTTGGTTCAACCTTAATTACAGGTGAGTCGTCCGACACAAACACGAGCACGTTTATTCCGGGAAGCAGTGTGGTATAACATTTTTTAACTTGTTTTGTTTGTTTTGTTTATGAAATACTTAGCACAACGTTTGTATTAGGAGGGGCCTGCAGTCCCTGATTCTTACGATGGGAGAGGAAATGATGATCACGCGGATGAGATCGTGTCCAGCTTTCATCCACATCATAATGAATCGTTGTTTCCAGACCGCAACACCTCAACGAGGTAAGTATTTATTTACTTTTTTCTATTCGGCGTTAAATTTACCATTACCGTTTACCCATTGTTTTTTTTAGTTTGCCGTGCCCCGCCAACCGTTGTTGCCAGATCTGGAGGAGGTAAAAATATATGTACTTATTATTAAGAAGGCTTTTAGATGTGCTGTTATTATTTAACCGTTGATTTTTTCACGTTATTGTGCCTAGCGATGATCATGATTACGGGTGTCCGGATTATGAAGCCGGTTACGGTGCCTCGTACGGACAAGAAGACTATGGAAATAACTTTTTCATTAGTGGTGCCTCTGGCGTACAACAAGACGTCGGTGAGCCTTCTTAGGCACAAGAGCCATTGGGTGATGAGCAACCCGCCTACCCTGAAGTTTCGTACAATACTGATCAGGTACGAATGATATATATTTTGTTAAAAATATTACTATAAATGTTATATTTTTTTAAATATATTATAAATGTTATTTTTTTTCTATTAAAAAATTATCATAAATGTTATATATTTTTAAAATGTATTATACAATGTTTTTTTTGTTAAAAAATTATTATAAATGTTATATATATTTTTAGCTTAGGATTTTATATCCCGCAATGATTTAGAAGGTTGGATAACAAGAAGGGGTTTAGCAAACAGATACGTTATTGTTACTAGACGGTTAAAGAATCACTGGACATGGCTCTAATGTTGTCGTAGTGGCGAGCATGAGAGTAATAAGAAAACCGGCAACAAAAAATGCGCATGCTCTTTTATAGTGATAGGTCGTCTCGACCAAAGTCGTCGAGCTTGGCGGATAGATTATCTGCACAAAAATTTTAACGAGAAGCATAACCACGACCCTGCTGAACAACTGGAGGGTTACGAGTATGCCATGAGTCTTATTCCTAATGAGTTTAGACTGGTGCAAGAGTTGACAGATCAAGACATACAACCCCATACAATCTGGAAAGCCGTAACCGGACATAACCATTAAAACAAATGTGTTCCGAAGGACATATACAACGCTCCCCAAAAGATTTGTAGTTTTTAGGGTTCACAATGGGGTTTGTGTTTGATATATGTCACACCCCCAAAACACCACATACGGGGACCCCGCTAGGCGTGTGACGTACCAGGATCCAGCCACTAATCACATTGAACTAATAACAAGATATTATATAAAAGTTCCCATTTATTACGTGAAAGTGTTCTCAAAGCATAACTTAATGTTTAACATGTTCAGCGGAAGCATAAAGTAAACCATTGTTCAAATCTTCAACACCAAAAGTACGAAAACCATTAAGTTCATCACGTGTCTCCAATAGGCTTGACCCATGACCATTCCAGCATTCCCAGACAGCAAGTTCCATATCCAAAGAATCTAACGACCTGTGAGCATGCAACAAGTGTATCAGCACAAAGCTGGCAAGTCACAGTTTTTACAAAATGTTTAGTTACCAAGTGTTTAGTTCAATTTAATAACAATGTTGATAATTACTCGAGTACCGCAAGATGGCGTCAGATTGTTTGCCCGTCCCCAATGCCCCTATCAAAACAATGGTCGTGATTTAAGGTCATTAGTTCACGCCCGTCTTCTCAGGTACGGTGTGAGGTTACCAAACCTAATAACTCTATCAACTAATACCCCGTTACCCCTCAGGTTACTAATTCGGTATAAGGTGGGACTTAAGGTGATAGGAGTGAGTGTATTATCCAACATCCAAATTTAACCCAGAAAAGACGTATTCCTCTTAGGAATACCCGTTTGATTGTCCCACCCATCGGGACGCATGCTCAAGAGAAGTGAACTCACCTTAGAGTTGCTTGGTAAATTAAGTAACGTATTCCAAGTTGGTCAACCCAATCCTAACGTGGTTACCAATGACAATCAGTATCGTACTCAAGAATGCACATATTGTTGTCACTCAACACGTATAACATGACAGTTCAACATCGCATACAATTTATTATCATGTAAACACATAACATATCAGTTCACAATATTCAGCCAAACAACATAAACACAAGTTCAAATAATGTGCGGCCTGTATCAAGTGTGCGACCCCCCATACCTCTGTGGCCCAGTTCAGTTTCAAAAATGACCATCAGTCGAGACCATGAGGTCTCGACTCGCAACCTCTGAAGTCTCGAGTCGAAACCGGCGATCTCGAGTGATGGATTCATTTATCAAGACCACGAGGTCTCGAGTCAGGTCTCGAGTCGCAACCGGACCCACAACCATGGTCTCGAGTCCTCTTGTTTGCATACAGGCGTGGTCTCGAGTCGAAACCAGAAGATTTTGACTCGCAACCCCAGTCGAAACTAGGTGATTGTAACTGATTTCCTTATTTGTGGTCCATTACCTCCGTAATATTAGTTAACACAATTTGGCAGTTTCAATCAGATCAAATCAACAACCATTCAACAATCATGCATTCTAATTATTCTCTAAACATGAACAACAATTAATCCTTCATTCGGATCACTAGATTAATGGATTCGAACACTAACATGCAACCTAAATCATGAACATCAAATAATCAACTAATCCTTAATCAGATTTGCACAACAAAACTGTTTTATCGTACCATACCATCGATCTCATGGCTATCATGCAACTCAGATCAACATAACAACAATACCATCAAACACTCTTGCATATATAGATTGTCAAAACCCTAGTCCCATTCGGTTATACCATGATTTCCTATAAACCAATTCTAACAGTTTGCAAGTTCTTAATCACCAAACAAGACATAAATCCGCATCATAATCGACCACATGTTCCTGATTTACAACCATAATCTCATTAATATAACTACTAGCATGAAACCCTAGTTATCACATAAATCATAACAATCAAGATCATGGCAACTAACAAAGCTATAACACTAACCAAAAAGCGGAAGAGACTGGCTTGATCGAGATGGGAGGGCTTCGAGTGAGGGGGCTGCCGTCGCACAAGGAAGAGAGGAAGAGAGAGAGCTTAGGGTTTGTGGGTGTTTTCTTGTTTGCAAAATATGAGGATCAAAACCGCATAATGGGTATGTGTATGTGCAAGGGGGAGTGGGCCGAACCCATCTTGGGCTGCCCGTGGGTCATGAATTCAAAACAAGAGAAGTTAGGCCGAGAGAGGTATGCGGCTAGGGACAAGGTGTGCGGCCCAAAGGGTTTGTGCGAGCGGAAAATAGTTGTGCGACCAAGTTTCGTTATACAAACATACTCACAATACATTCACATAACACGTATCATTCAACTCATTCCATTATAATTAAACATATCAATAAGTCACATAATGTTCATATAAATTACATCAAAGCACACGAAAAGCTCTAAAATGCGATTGTCACATCATCCCCAACTTGAAAGAAATTTCGTCCCCGAAATTTGATAAACAGTCTTGGGAGGAAAAGCAACGAGTCAAGATGACTGTGGGTTTCTCTCGGGTGCCACATCATCCCCAACTTGAAAGGGAATTTCGTCACGAAATTCACTAGTTGCGTCAGAATTTGGTTTAGCAGTTTTGAGCAGTTAAGGATACTTGAGGTTCAACTGATCCTCGCATTCCCACGTGAACTCCGGTCCACGTCTTGAGTTCCAACGAACCCTCACGATTGGAATCCGACTATGTTTACGAACCTTGACTTCCCGGTCCATGATTTCGATAGGTTCTTCAACAAAATGCAACTTATCGTCAATTTTCAGTTCTTGCAGCAGCACCACAAGTGTTTCATCGGACAAACACTTCTTTAGGTTTGAGACATGGAAGACATCATGGACGTTACTCAACTCGTCAGGTAACTCGAGCTTGTAGGCCACTTTACCAATTCGTTCCAGAATTTTTAATGGCCCAACATAACGTGGATTCAGTTTGTCGCGCTTCCCAAAGCACACCACACCCTTCCAGGGTGAGACTTTCAGCATGACACGATCGCCTACAACGAACTCCAAGGGTTTCCTACGCTTATCAGCGTAGCTTTTCTGGCGGTCACGCGCTGCCGCCATACGATTTCTGATCTGGACAATCTTCTCTGAGGTTTCAAGTACAAGCTCCGGACCTATGATCTGGCTGTCACCAACCTCAGCCCAACAGAGATCGGCATTTCTGTCCATACAATGCCTCGAACGGAGCTGCCTGGATGCTGGAATGGTAACTGTTGTTATAAGAAAATTCTACCAAAGGTAAGTGTTTTTCCCAACCTTTACCAAAATCGATCACACATGCTCGTAGCATGTTTTCGAGTGTCTGAATGGTTCTCTCGCTTTGACCATCAGTCTGAGGGTGATATGCATTGCTCATGTCAAGACGTGAGCCAAACGATTTGTGCATCGCCGGCCACAGATCGGATATGAAATGCGGATCACGATCAAAGATGATAGAGGTTGGCACCCCGTGCCTAGAAACCACCTCTTTCAGATAAACACCAACAAGTTGTGAGAATTTGTCAGTTTCCTTTATCGCTAGGAAGTGCGCAGATTTCGTCAAACGGTTAACGATCACCCAAATGGTATCGTTTCCGTTTTGAGTTCTAGGTAGGCCGGTGACAAAGTCCATGGCAATCTGTTCCTATTTCCACATGGGTATTTCTGGTTGCCGAAGCAATCCAGATGACTTCTGGTACTCTAACTTGACCTTTGCACAAGTCAAGCATTTACTCACATACATCGCGATGTGAGCTTTCATCTTCGGCCACCAATATAAGATTCGTAGATCCTGATACATCTTATCAGAACCCAGATGAATAGAGTATCGAGACTTGTGTGCTTCATCCATCACAAGCTCTCTAAGGTTACCATACAAAGGGACCTGAAGAAACACTAGATAAATGGTCGGAACCGAGATATCTAGGGGGTTTGAATCCGCATAAAAGGGTTAGCTCTCACTCGATTTGATTCAGTTGCAGCTGATCTTCTACTCAAATGGTTCTGCAAAAAAGAACACCGTTAGCCTCGCCAAGGGGAGAAGGGGGTTCTCTCCTTGACCCGACTCCGGTGTGAGAATAAGTATTGATAATGAAGAAGAAGATGTGTTTGAATAGTGTGAATAGTCTGAGTTCATACCTGAACAGTTCTTGTATTTATAACCGGGAGTTTGGGAGGGAAAACATGTTATTGAAAAGATGACGGAAGATGCTAACGCCGTAGCGGTTACATTTTCTCCCGTTAAGTTCTTTGATCTAACGTCAAGTTGTCTCGATCCGATGTGAATGCACACGGATCGTGGTTTGATCTATGGCTGGGAGTTGCCACGTGGAAAGTGATTAAGTGGAGATTACTCTCCAATTGCATGCCTTCGTTGTGATTTCAGGGGCGTTTGTGATGATGACACGTGTCCAGACGGTTATAACCGTTTGGGTGGTGCACGATCATATTCTTTCTAGAAGATTACTGCTGTAATCTAGTGTGGCACTTTGCTGTGTGGAGACCATTGAATAAATCCTAAGTCTAAATTATCCAGGTCTGGATATTTAGGCGGAAGTATTGATCCCAGGATTTTTATCCTTTGCTAATGGGAGAAGGCGCAAGGATTTATGTTTTCCTTTGGGCGCGCGACTACAGATTGCTGATTACTTTCTCCCTTTTGTAAGACCAGTGCGCGGCCGCGCAAGGTTAAAAGGTCAAAAGGCCAGTATGTGGTATGGTCTCAAATACTTATTATGAGGTTTTTGGGACCTTACCCCTTCAAGTCCCCCCAGTCTAGTGTTGTACTTATGCAAATAAGTGGAGCACTGGACTTATGAGAGGAAAATGTTTTTGGGCGCAAGAAATAAGGAATCTTCTCTTAGAAGCTTTGAAAAAAGGGAAAATGTGACTTTGTAATCATGCTCTGACATGTAATGACGTCAACTGGCAGTAAGAGTGGGTATTTTTTTCTTTTGTCTTGAGATTCGTAGTGGCGCTTGTCAGACTTCATTAATGAGGAAATGACCCTGGTTCCTGTAGCGCCGTTTGGATGTGATATAGTTCTGACAATTAATGATGAGTAGGTTTCTCCTTTCCCGAGGTTGAGTTCTTTTTGTATATATATGCGTTGGGTTGCTCGTTTATTTCTCTAATTTGGAAAAAAATGAAAGGAAAACGTACCATTCGTTCCCGACGACTCTCAGATATCCTGAGGATTCGAGAAGCTGCTGAGGCTCTCTTGCTATTGGCTGATTCTCCTCCACTGATGGCTACCGGAGGGAACTCCGTCCTTGTTGGTCCTTCTATGATGGCTTGTTCTGATGATAAAGCTCTCCGGCAAGGGAGGGTTGCTGATAATAGTATTGTTGTGCTGGATGCGGATGGCTTGATTGCTCGTTTTCCGATGATCCGGGCAGGAGAGTGTCGGTTGGTGTATCAACGTCGGAAAAAACCTCCGGGGAAGGTGAATGTTGAAGATGAACTTGTTGTTGATTAAGTTTGGGAGTATCCCTTCTTTTGATGTTTATGTTAGTCTTGTTAACACAAATCTCTTTTTTGAAGATCACCGGTGTGATCATTGTATATATTCTTAGCTTTCGGTACTAAACTTTCAAAGATCTTTGTTATGATCTTTGCTAAGAAGTGTTTATGCTATACTGGATAATGTATATTTTGATGCACTGCCGTGCCTGTAAATTGCTATTTAGATTACAATATGTTGCATGTGTTGAATTGCTTTTGGATAGGTAAGGCGAATGAGAGATGGTATTGTGCTCATGTGTGAACGTTTGTCTAAAAGGCATGATCGTTTGCCTGATTTAGACTGTTCATGAGGTGTACAATGCTTGACCATATTGTTTTCGCGCGAACCAAAGAAATTACATGCAATTTGTAATAAATAGTGACATAAGTAAAGGTGATGTTTGTATTGATAAGAGCGCAAGGCTTGTAATACAAAACATAATAAAGAAATACATTGCCTGTACGTTCTTCCGCTTTTGTAGACTGTTTTATATGTAACACCTGCGCAACTGTTGTGCGTTCCAAGTGCGGGGAACTATAGTCCCATCGATCCTTTTTAGGGTATATGCCCCCTTGCCTAGGACCTCGTTGATGACATATGGTCCTTCCCATCTTGGCGCTAATTTGCCAGGTTTTTCGGCGTTTGAAGCTTCGTTGTCGCGCAAGACGAAATCACCGGGGACAAAGGTACATACGCGGACGCGCGCATTGTAATATTTTTTGAGTTTGGATTTGTACCTTGCTTCTGCTATAGCGGCGTTCTCGCGCCTTTCTTCCAGAAGGTCTAAATCCATCCTTCTCTCTTGTTCATTGTTCTGTTTTTCCATAGCTATCATGCGCGGTGATGGCAGGCCGATCTCGGCTGGAATGACGGCCTCAGATCCATAGACTAGACTGAATGGAGTTTCGCCTGTGCTAGTCTTTGGCATTGTTCGATGAGCCCAGAGGATGCTGGGGAGTTCGCCAACCCACCCCCTGCGTGCTGTCCCGAGTCGCGCTTTTATGCCGTCAACGATTTGTTTGTTTATGCTTTCTACCTGACCGTTCGCTTGAGGATGCGCGACGGAGGCAAAGTTGTGCTCGATCTTCATTTCTTTGAACCATTTTTGAAGATCTTCCGTGGCGAAGTTTGTACCGTTGTCGAAAATAATGCGCAATGGTAATCCGAATCTGCAAATGATATGTTCCCATATAAATTTGCGGATTACCATTGCTGTTGTTGAGGCCAAAGCTTTAGCTTCCACCCATTTTGTGAAGTAATCGACCGCGACGATGATGAATTTTACTGCACCTGGCGCGTCAGGAAATGGGCCGACAAGATCGATGCCCCATTGTTGGAACGGCCAGGCGGAAGTAACGGGAATTAGCGGATTTTTGGGTCGGAGTGTCTTTGGTGCGTGGCGTTGACATGCTGCGCATCTTTTTAACAAATCAACTGCGTCCATGTGCATCCCTGGCCAGTAGTATCCGGCGCTCATTATTTTTGCCACGACCATACGTGGCCCCGTGTGTATTCCGCATAAACCCTCGTGGATTTCTCTGACTAGGTATTGGGCGTATGTTTTATCAACGCAGCGTAGTAATGGGCCCATAAATGACTTTCGGTAAAGGACGCCATCCGCCATTTCATAATTTATCGCTTTGTGTTGTATTTTTCGAGCTTCTGCTTTTCCTTCCGGAAGTTTTCCGTGTTGAAGGTACAAGATAATTGGAGACATCCAGGATGGATTTCCCATTTCTATGACGCTTACTTGCTTGAAATGAATAGAAGGGTTGGATAGTACCTCTATGCGTACTTCCTTTGCTAAGTGCTTGAAGCTGGTAGCGGCTAATTTGCTTAGCGCATCTGCGTGCTTGTTCTTGCTTCTATTTATGTGGTTGACTTTGAATGTTTGAAATTGGCTGATTAGAACCCGCACTTGTTCGAGGTATAATGCCATAGCTTCTTTTGCATCATAGTTGCCATTAACTTGCTCGGCTACTAGTTTTGAATCGACATTAGCTTCAAGATTTTTTGCCCCCATTTTTAGCGCTAAGCGAAGGCCAGCTAGAAACGCTTCATATTCTGCTTCGTTGTTAGTGCTTCGGAAATCTAGGCGTATGGCATATGTGAGTTCGTGATTATCTGGGCTAATTAATCGGAGACCTGCTCCTGCTCCATCGTCATTGGAAGCGCCATCTGTGTGTAAAGTCCAGACTCTATCGTCGAAAACGGGTATAGGGTTCTGGATTGCTTCGCACTCTTGAACTTTGTCGATGGGAACTTCGGTAGCAAAATCTGCTAGGACTTGCCCTTTGATTGCTGGTCTTGGCCTATAGAAGATATTGTATCCTCCCAGCTCAATGGCCCATTTAGCCAACCTTCCTGCAATGTTGGGTTTGGATAAAATCTGGCCCAAATGATAATTGGTGAGAACTGTGATGACATGGCCCGAAAAATATCTGCGCAGTCGTCGTGATGCGTGTACTAGTGCAAGGACTAGTTTTTCTATCATTGAGTAACGAGTTTCCGGACCGGTGAGCATTTTGCTTATATAATAGATTGGAGTCTGAATGTTTTCGCGTTCTACCATCAGTACTGCCCCGACCGCAACTTCCGCAGCGGATAAATATAAAATTAGTGGTTCTTTTTCTTTTGGCGCGGTCAGCGTTGGTAGTTGGATTAAACATTCTTTCATTTGCTTGAACGCTGTTTCCGCTTCAGATGTCCATTGAAAGTCGGTTTTCTTTGCGCAATTTCGTAGCGTGCTGATGAATGGATAAGACTTTGCTGCGTGATTAGCCAAGAATCTGTTCAAAGCTGCCAAACGCCCGGCGAGCCTTTGCATTTCTTTAACTGTTGCTGGTGACGGCATTAGCTGAATAGCCTGCACTTTTTCTGGATTTACTTTAAAGCCATCTCTTGTGACGATGAATCCCAAAAATTTTCCTTCTTCCATGCCGAAGGAGCATTTAGTTGGGTTGAGCTTTAAATTCACGCTGCGCAGAGAGTCGAATGTGCGCTGAATATTGTCGAGCATTGTGCTTTCCTCATGGCTCATGATGACGAGGTCATCCATGTATACTTCGACAGTCTTGCCAATATCTTCGTTGAAAACTGTGTCCATTAAGCGTTGATAAGTTGCGCCTGCGTTGCGCAAGCCGAACGGCATTTTGGTGTAACAGAAGATGCCTTTATCGGTGCGGAACGCCGTTTTGTCTTCGTCTTCTTCTTTCATCTGGACCTGATGATAACCCTTGTAACAGTCAAGAAAGCACTTCCATCTGAATGATGCTAGAGAGTCGACTTTTTTGTCTATCTCTGGAAGCGCATAGCAATCTTTTGGGCATGCTTTATTCAGGTCTTTGAAGTCGACGCACATTCTCCATTCGCCGCTATGTTTTTGCACCATTACTGGGTTGGCCACCCATGTATGGTATTTTACTTCGCGTAAGATTCCCGCATTCAGTAATTCTGCCACTTGCTCGTCCATGGCTTTTGCTTTTTCTTCACTAAAACTGCGTCTCCCCTGAGCAACAGGTTCCGCGGATGGTTTGATGTTTAGACAATGTTGCGCGATGTCGCGTGGAACCCCAGTCATGTCTGCTGGGCACCAAGCAAATATATCTTTGTTGTTAAACAACAATTCTTTCAGTTGTATGCGTGTTTCCAGTGAAATGGCTTGTCCTAGCAGAATGGTCTGCTCTGGGTATTCGTTGTTCAGGACCCATTTCTCTGGCTCGTTTGGTGCCGAAGGTTTGACTACCTTTGCTGGTGGCTCGTCGTTCACGTACATGACTTCTTTGCTTGAATATAAAATTGCAACCCCAGTCTCTGTTGGAAATCCGCAAGCAGCATGTGGGATAGAAGTGATCATGCTAAATTCTCTTTGTGACCGTCTTCCGAGCAGGACATCGTGGCGTGATGTTGCCGGCATGACCATGAAATTGACTGTGACGGTTCGTGAATGCTCGCCATCCGATAAAGTCACAGGGAAAGCTATTTGCCCTAATGGGAATACAGCTTCGTTGCAGAATCCGGTGAGGGGAAAATCGACCGGTTCCAGGCGTGCCTTGTCTTCTGTGTCCAGCTGTTTGAAACATTGCTCGTATATGATATCCATCGAGCTTCCCGGATCTATAAACATATAGTCCGTTCGGTAATGTCCGAAGATACCAGTAATAATCACTGGTCGTTCTTCCTGAGGGCCCCCAGGAACAACAGGAAACACAACTTGCTGTTCCCTCCAATGTTGATCGTAGTTTCGTTTATTTGGCCTTCGTGACGGACCTCCTTGAATCATGTTTGTTTGATTGGTTTTCTGATAACTGCTATGTCTGGATTGTATTTCAATGGTACGATGAGATTGGATGTCCCCCCGACGTGGTGTTGGTGGGTCCAATACTGTGGTGATGATTTCTTCTCCAGATCTGACGTTTGGGAACTTAGATCTGGTGATTTGCATAATGATTGTGTTTAAAGCAGCTTGGCATCTACTTAACCAATGTTCTGGGAATCTTTCTATGATTAGATCTGAGAAATTCTCCCTTTCTGAGTAACTGTTATCTCTGTTTTTTCTCATGATTTCATTGATCTGAGTGTTTTGGGTTGTAGAACCTTCAGATCGAGGATCTGGTAGGTGAGATAATGAATTTTCTGCCATGCTAAAAAACAGAGTATGAGATGAACTGAATCGAAACGAGATAAAAACTAGAAAACAGAGGAATCGGTGGGCGCCAATGAAGAAACACTAGATAAATGGTCGGAACCGAGATATCTAGGGGGTTTGAATCCGCATAAAAGGGTTAGCTCTCACTCGATTTGATTCAGTTGCAGCTGATCTTCTACTCAAATGGTTCTGCAAAAAAGAACACCGTTAGCCTCGCCAAGGGGAGAAGGGGGTTCTCTCCTTGACCCGACTCCGGTGTGAGAATAAGTATTGATAATGAAGAAGAAGATGTGTTTGAATAGTGTGAATAGTCTGAGTTCATACCTGAACAGTTCTTGTATTTATAACCGGGAGTTTGGGAGGGAAAACCTGTTATTGAAAAGATGACGGAAGATGCTAACACCGTAGCGGTTACATTTTCTCCCGTTAAGTTCTTTGATTTAACGTCAAGTTGTCTCGATCCGATGTGAATGCACACGGATCGTGGTTTGATCTATGGCTGGGAGTTGCCACGTGGAAAGTGATTAAGTGGAGATTACTCTCCAATTGCATGCCTTCGTTGTGATTTCAGGGGCGTTTGTGATGATGACACGTGTCCAGACGGTTATAACCGTCTGGGTGGTGCACGATCATATTCTTTCTAGAAGATTACTGCTGTAATCTAGTGTGGCACTTTGCTGTGTGGAGACCACTGAATAAATCCTAAGTCTAAATTATCCAGGTCTGGATATTTAGGCGGAAGTATTGATCCCAGGATTTTTATCCTTTGCTAATGGGAGAAGGCGCAAGGATTTATGTTTTCCTTTGGGCGCGCGACTACAGATTGCTGATTACTTTCTCCCTTTTGTAAGACCAGTGCGCGGCCGCGCAAGGTTAAAAGGTCAAAAGGCCAGTCTGTGGTATGGTCTCAAATACTTATTATGAGGTTTTTGGGACCTTACCCCTTCAGGACCCATATTCGCTCCATGAAATAGCAAATACCATCAGATATTTCTACAAGTCGTTTCTCCATGCCCCGCAAGGATTCAGCTTTAAGGTTCTCATCTTTCAACGCTTCAGTTTGGGCAGAACGAATATGGTCAGGTAGGTTAGAGTGGATGGTGAGCTGCAAGGCTCGAACACGTCTAGGTTCCGTCTCCTTGCGACTAAGGGCATCAGCCACAACGTTAGCCTTGCCTGGATGGTATTTGATTGCACAATCATAATCGTTTAAGAGTTCCACCCAGCGACGTTGTCGCATGTTCAACTCTTTCTGATCAAAGATGTGCTGAAGGCTGCTGTGGTCGGTATAAATTGTACATTTAGTACCGTACAAGTAATGCCTCCATATTTTTAGCACAAAAACCACGGCCCCCAACTCCAAGTCGTGAGTCGTGTAATTCTTCTCATGGACCTTCAACTGTCGAGAAGCGTAAGCTATTACCTTCTCGCGTTGCATCAGCACGCAACCGAGACCCTGAATAGAAGCATCACAGTACACCACAAAATCTTCGGTACCCTCGGGTAAAGACAGGATTGGTGCACTGCAGAGTTTTTGTTTTAAAAGCTGAAAAATATCTTCCTGCTTCGTTCCCCAGGAGTATACAACCCCCTTCTGTGTCAACGTGGTAAGAGGTTGAGCAATCCTCGAGAAGTCTTTGATAAATCTGCGGTAGTATCCAGCGAGACCTAGAAATTGTTGCACCTCCGAAGGATTGTTTGGTGACGCCCAATTTCTGATAGCATCAATCTTAGTGGGATCTACGTGTATTCCCAATTCGTTAACAATGTGGCCAAGGAAGTGTACTTCTCGAATCCAGAAGTTGCACTTAGAAAACTTCACGTAGAGTTGCTCTTTCCTCAGGAGCTCCAAGATAAGACGCAAGTGCCGCTCGTGGTCCTCCTTACTCTTAGAATAGATCAGGATGTCATCAATAAACACAATGACAAAATCATCGAGGTACAGTTTGCACACACGGTTCATGAGGTCCATGAAGACCGCTGGGGCGTTAGTAACCCGAATGGTATAACCAGAAACTCGTAGTGGCCATACCGCTTTCTGAAGGCTGTTTTAGGAACATCCTCTTCTCGGACTCTCATATGATGATAGCCCGATCTTAAGTCAATTTTCGAGTAAAAGCTTGACCCTTGCAACTGGTCAAACAGATCATCGATGCGAGGTAAAGGATAACGGTTCTTAAGTGTTACCTTGTTGAGTTCACGGTAATCAATACACATATGAAAGGACTCGTATTTCTTTTTCACGAATAGAACTGGGGCTCCCCAAGGCGAAGAGCTAGATCGGATAAAGCCTCTATCCAACAGTTCTTGAAGCTGATTTGACAGTCTTGCAACTCTCCTGGTGCAAGACGATAAGGAGCACAGGCAATTGAGGTTGCTCCTGGCGTAAGGTCGATCTGAAATTCCACCTGACGGTGTGGAGGTAAACCTGGAAGTTCTTCGGGAAAAACGTCGGAAAACTCACGGACAACAGGCAGATCGTCGATTTTCCTTTCTTCTGGCTGAGTGTTAGTAACGAGTGCTAAAATAGCAGGATAACCCTTCCGTAAACACTTCTGGGCTTTCATAACTGAGATGATGCCCACCATTATACCACTTTGATGACCTTGGACCGTCAAGAATTCTCCACTAGGGAGAGGAATACGTACGATTTTCTCCTTACAGAGAATTTCCGCTTGGTGTTTAGACAACCAATCCATACCAACGACTACATCAAAACTTCCAAGAGTAACAGGGAGTAGGTCAATGTTCAACACTTGACCCATAAGATCGAGTTTACACCCAAAATGAACGTGTGAGGCTTCAGTTGACTTGCCATCAGCCAATTCTACAACATGTTTGTTTACGAGAAGTGTGGGAGTCACGCCTAATTGACGGCTGAACCCCAAGGACACATAACTCCAGTCGGCACCAGAGTTGAATAAAACAGAAGCAAAAAGGTTGTTCACAGAAAACGTACGGATCACGAGGTTGCCGTCGTTCCTGGCTTCACCAGCGCCAATAGTAAACACTCTTCTACGAGCACCATTCCCACCATTGTTGCCGTTGTTATTGTTCCCAGCAGTGTTGTTGTTATTCCTAGCATTCTGATTCAGTTGAGGGCAATCCCTCCTAAAATGACCCTCGTCTCCACACTGGAAACACCCCTTACGATTACCCTAGTTCTGTTGAGGCTGCTGGCTTTCCTGTTGTTGCAGCTGCTGTTGCTGTGGAGGCTGCTGTTGCTGTGGAAGTTGCTGTTGCTGCTGTTTTGGGAATGGGGCCCTGCAATCCCTTGCCATATGACCCACTTTATTGCACATGTGACAGATTCAAGTGCACGGTCCACGATAATGGTAGTTGCACTTGCTACACTTTGGTTGTTCCCCGCGTAAGAACCCTGATTCGAGTTGTTGCTCTGATTCTGATTAACAGAGGATGACTGGCTAAAACTGCGGTTGTTACTGTTGTCTGACTTCTTCTGTGACTGGTTCGAGTTGGACACCTTGTCTGTATCGTTCCACTTACGTTTGTTATCCGTAGCAGGAGTAGTAGCTATAGTAGTAGTAGCAGTAGCAGAAACACGTGGTGGTAGCGAGCCACGCTCCACCTCCTGGTCGGTGATCTTGTGAGCCAACCGAATTATTTGGGGTAAATTGTTGAGGTTCACTGCAGTAACCAAGCCCTTGACCTGCGGGACTAATCCCTTGATGTACAGTTCGATTCTCCGGTGTGGTGGTCGTGATAAATTAGGACACATGTTCGCCAGCTCGTGAGATCGTTTCGTGTATGCCTTAATTTCAGACCCCACAATTTTCAGATCATAGTACTCGTTCTCCAGTTTCTGCACTTCGTCACGAGGACAGTACTCTTCTCTCATTAACTCTTTAAAATCATCCCACGTCATTGCATTTGCCATTTCAATGCCCAGCATCTGGACTTGGGCATTCCACCAAGTCAACACACCATCCTCAAGAGTGCCCGAAGCATACTTCACCCTGTCCCCAGCAGGACAGTTACACATAGCAAAAACCGACTCGGCTTTCTCGAACCAACGGAGTAGTCCCACTGCTCCTTTAGTCCCACTGAACGTCTGTGGCTTACAATCCATGAATGTCTTGAACGTGTAAACAGGTGGATTCTTCTGATTCTGATTCACATGTTGACCAGCTTGCTGAGCCGCTAGGGCTTCAGCCACACGAGTGTTGATCAAGTCGGTTAACTCTGCCGGCGACATGACAATGTTGCCACGTCCACCGCCGCGGCCTCCACCATGTCCACCGTTTCGTTCGCTCATGATTCTATATAAGAAGAGTGGAAAAAGGTTAAGGGTCGGGATTGAGTAGGAATCAAACATCGCTACGACCATTATGTCAGATAACGGAGCGGAACCACCATCACACTTGCTTAGCCTCACTGGGACTCACATGCATCCCACATTATTATTATGTGTGCACCCATAATGATAATGTGATTTGCATGTTTATCCCAGCTCCTCTTAACTCGTGCTAAAAGGTTCCTCAAATTTGAGTAGCAGGACAAAAGACCTCACAAACACAGATCACGAAGGTCTAAAAAAATGTCACACTAACACTCACACAATGCAAGAGGTAACACGGGAATCCATACTATAGTGCTAAGTGTGTGCAATCACATGCAATGTCATACGTAAGTGTACACTAGTCATACAGTGTAATGAGTAAACGAGAGACGAACATTGCAATCTGGAGCTGAGTGTCATGGTCGATTTTAGAACTGTTCGGTTATAGTCTGGTTTTATAAAAACATTTTAAAACCTCGTTCACTATAACCAGTGGCTCTGATACCAAACTGTCACACCCCCAAAATACCACATACGGGGACCCCGCTAGACGTGTGACGTATAAGGATCCAGCCACTAATCACATTGAACTAATAACAAGATATTATTTAAAAGTTCCCATTTATTACGTGAAAGTGTTCTCAAAGCATAACTTAAAGTTTAACATGTTCAGCGGAAGCATAAAGTAAACCATTGTTCAAATGTTCAACACCAAAGTACTAAAACCATTAAGTTCATCACGTGTCTCCAATAGGCTCGACCCAAGACCACTCCAGCATTCCCAGACAGCAAGTTCCATATCCAAAGAATCTAACGACCTGCGAGCATGCAACAAGTGTATCAGCACAAAGCTGGCGAGTCACAGTTTTCACAAAACTTTTAGTTAGCAAGTGTTTAGTTCAGTTTAATAACAATGTTGATAATAACTCGAGCACCGCAAGATGGCGTCAGATTGTTTGCCCGTCCCCAATGCCCCTATCAAAACATTGGTCATGATTTAAGGTCATTAGTTCACGCCCGTCCTCTCAGGTACAGTGTGAGGTTTCCAAGCCTAATAGCGCTATCAACTAATACCCCGTTACCTCTCAGGTAACTAATTCAGTATAAGGTGGGACTTAAGGTGATAGGAGTGAATGTATTATCCAACATCCCAGTTTAACCCAGAAAAGACGTATTCCTCTCAGGAATACCCGTTTGATTGTCCCACCCACCGGGACGCATGCTCAAGAGAAGTGAACTCACCTTAGATTTGCTCTGTAAATTAAGTAACGTATTCCAAGTTGGTCAACCCAATCCTAACGTGGTTACCAATGACAATCAGTATCGTACTCAAGAATGCACACATTGTTGTAACTCAACACGTATAACATGGCAGTTCAACATCGCATACAATTTATTATCATGTAAAATCATAACATATCAGTTCACAATATTCAGCCCAACAACATAAACACAAGTTCAAATAATGTGCGGCCTGTTTCAAGTGTGCGGCCCACCATACCTTTGTGGCCCAGTTCAGTTTCAAAAATGACCATCAGTCGAGACCATCAGGTCTCGACTCGCAACCTTTGAAGTCACGAGTCGCAGCCAGCGATCTCAAGTGATGGATTCATTTGTCGAGACCACGAGGTCTCGAGTCAGGTCTTGAGTCGCAACCGGACTCGCAGCCATGGTCTCGAGTCGAAACCAGAAGATTCTGACTCGCAACCCCAGTCGAGACTAGGTGATTGTAACTGATTTCCTTATTTATGGTCCATTACCTCCGCAATATCAGTTAACACAATTTGGCAGTTTCAATCAGATCAAATCAACAATCATGCACTCTAATTATTCTCTAAACATGAACAACAATTAATCCTTCATTCGGATCATTAGATTAATGGATTCGAACACTAACATGCAACCTAAATCATGAACATCAAATAATCAACTAATCCTTAATCAGATTTGCACAACAAAACTGTTTTATCATACCATACCATCGATCTCATGGCTATCATGCAACTCGGATCAACATAACAACAATACCATCAAACACTCGTGCATATATAGATTGTCAAAACCCTAGTCCCATTCGGTTATACCATGCTTTCCTATAAACTAATTCTAACAGTTTGCAAGTTCTTAATCACCAAACAAGACATAAATCAGCATCATAATCGACCACATGTTCCTGATTTACAAGCATAATCTCATTACTACAACTACTAGCATGAAACCCTAGTTATCACATAAATCATAACAATCAAGATCATGGTAACTAACAAAGATGTAACACTAACCAGAAAGCCGAAGAGACTAGCTTGATCGAGATGGGAGGGCTTCGAGTGAGGGGGCTGTCGTCGCACAAGGAAGAGAGGAAGAGAGAGAGCTTAGGGTTTGTGGGTGTTTTCTTGTTTGCAAAATATGAGGAACAAAACCCCATAATGGGTATGCGTATGCGCAAGGGGGAGTGGGCTGAACCCATCTTGGGCTGCCCGTGGGTCACGAGTTCAAAACAAGAGAAGTTGGGCCGAGAGAGGTGTGCGGCTAGGGACAAGGTGTGCGGCCCAAAGGGTTTGTGCGACCGGACAATTTTTGTGCGACCAAGTTTCGTTATACAAACATACTCACAATACATTCACATAACACGTATCATTCAGCTCATTCCATTGTAATTAAACATATCAATAAGTCACATAATGTTTATATAAATTACATCAAAGCACACGAAAAGCTCTAAAATGCGAGTTGTCACAATTACACCTCTCAAGAATTGAACTTGGTATTCCCACAAGAGATAATTTCTCTTGATCACTAGGCTATAGCCTAAATGGCTACTACTATCCTATTTGGTTTCAAATTTTATACATAAATAAATAAATGAAGTGAATTGGCGTGAATTTATAACTTGACTTATAATGAATAATTTAAGTTCCTATCATAGTTTGTTTAAAATTTCCGATTTTGTGTTATATTTAATCATAATCAGGGTTGGTTCTGAGAATTCGTGTACCATGTTCGAGCTCTAAAAAACAAGCCCTTAGGCCTTAACGAAATTGAGTATTGGGCTCAATAAAGGTCTAAAACTAATGTTAATGGGCTAATAACTAATCTAAAGCATAAGTATAGTTTTGTAAGTGGGCCTATGTTGGTATTTGTATAGGTATACCCTATGAAAAAAGAAATTTTTACTTATACATATCAGGTTTTTTTTCTAAAACAGCGTGCCCTCTGAAATATCGGGCCCTAGCCGGTGGTCCGCCCCGCCCACCCCAGGGCCGGCCCTGTTTATAATGAATAAGGAGAGGAAGTTTATTTTGGCTAGGAATGATAGGAAGTAATAGTATTATGACATGTGGTAAAATTTAAAATAAAGGGTAAGGATATTTTAGTTAGTTTTATCCATGGTTGTAAAAATCCCGACTAGTCTCCGATTAATCACTAATCGGTGGTTCACCGATTAGTGGCTGATTAATAGCTAGGCAGTCAATGGCGGTCCTATTCTGGCCAAATTTTGGCTAGATGTCAGCCAAATTTTGACCAAACCATATAAATTTCTTCCAATTACTTAAAAAATGGGTTAGTGAGGGGTTAAAACATGTTTACTTTAAAAAACTACACATAAAAATGTTTGTGTGTATATGTAACTAAAAATTACATATAAAAATCTCAATCCGATTAATTCCGATTAATCCCTATTAATCCCGATTAATCGCTAGTCGGTACCTCACCGCCCGACTAGCGCCTAGCGATTCTTACAACACTGGTTTTATCCAATCTTCTCTCTTCTTCTCTCTATAACTTCAAAACCCACCATTTTCAAAACTCACCATCTTCAACCTTTTCTTCACTTTCTATCTCAATAATCACTACATTGTAGTGGGATTTTTGTCACCAATCAATTATTCAAACACCTAATCCGTGTTCTTCAACTTTTTTTAAGAAACTCAGTTTAATTTCATACAATATCTCATTTTTCCCATGATTTTGAAGCGAATCACTCGATTCGTTCCATTCGATCGCTGATAAGTGTTTCTAGCATTCAAATTTCGTCAATTGTTGAAGAAATCTGAAGAAATCAGCTTCGATCTATGTAAGAAAATTTTGAATTGCATTGTTACGATCTGGGTTTTTGAATTGAGCCGTTGCGTTTTACAAAGAAATGAAAAAAAAACAATTTTTTTTTGTATTTTCAATCTATTGCGTTTTAGAAGTAACACATTTTATTGTGTTTTTAGTCCATTGCGTTTAAAAAAAACAATTTCTTTTGTGTTTTTATCTATTGCGTTTTAGGAAAACACATTTTTATGTGTTTTTTGGTCCAATGCGTTTTAGAAAAACACATTTTAAAGTGTTTTTAGTCCATTGCGTTTTAGGTAAAACACATTTTTATGTGTTTTTAGTCCACTGCGTTTTAGAAAACAAAAAACCTTCTTTTGTGTTTTTTTGTCTATTGCGTTTTAGGAAAAACACATTTTTATGTGTTTTTGGTCCATTGCATTTTAAAAAAAAAACACATTTTGAAGTGTTTTTAGTCCATTGCGTTTTAGCTAGTCCATTGCGTTTTAGAAAAAAAAAACATTTTTTTTTTGTGTTTTTAGGCCATTGCGTTTTAGAAAAAAAAAACATTTCTTTATGTTTTCTGGCCATTGCGTTTTAGAAATAAGACATTTCTTTGTGTTTTCTGGCCATTGCGTTTTAGAAATAAGACAGTTCTTTGTGTTTTTTGTCCATTGCGTTTTACGCAACTGGGTTTTCGAATATATAGCAATAATATACTCGTGTTAAAGATGTTCGTTCGTTTTTTTGTGCAATTTTTATAAAAAAATAATGTCGTATGAAAGAATTATTAACGTTTAAAAAATGAGGGGAATTGAAGAAGAGAGAAACTATTGTCTTGAATTGACTAGAATGCTCCTAGACAAACTCATGCGCCTTTTTTTTCCTTCAATTTCACTCATTAAATCTTAGCCCTTGATTAATAAAGAGATGTTCAAGATTACTTCCTAGCCTTCCTACCGAATAAACTTCCTAGTATATCCTGACCCTCATAAAGAATTCTATATTACATTTGTAAAAACTATATTCTTTTCAAATCATTAATATCTTTTGATGTAAACCTGGGCCGGTCCGAGGTGGGCGATGACACAGGGCCAAAATTCTCCGGGGGCCCAAATAAATTTAATATTGTATAGAATTTATGCTCTATAAGAAGAATATAATAGATAACACAAGTGCGCCTTTGTATTGGTGGTTATTGCCGTTGCTTAAACAAGGAGACATAGCAGCATATGACATTTAATTCCTAATTTTACCAACTACATCTTTCCCTTTAATTAATAAATTAATTCCTAAAATTAGCTAAGGTTGGAGGGTGTGGTTGGAGCCCCCTAGGGGCTTTATCAGGCCACGTCAGCGCCACCTAGGATCCACCTCAGCCATGGAGCCCCATTTAATTTGTATGGTGTGAATAGAGCCCCTATTAAACAAAATAAAAAATTTTTTTCATTGGTTTAAAACTAGTGGCCCCCACCAGAACCCTTCAAGTTTGGCGTTACCATGGTGGCGATGAAGGTATGGCGGCCCCCTCTTAAAATGGAGGATGTGATGATGGAGCCCCATGGGGCGCTATACTTGCTGAGTTGGCGGGGGTGGCGCCCCCACACCCTCCAGCCTAAAAATAACTAATTAAACACTTCCACATAAATTTTAGTGATTGAATGATTAAATTACTTCCACATAAGTTTTACTGATTGAATGATTGATTGGTTTATATTAAATGGAGATTTGCGAATATGACCATTTTTTTCCGGAGATAGCCCTGATGTAAGCTATTTGTCTAAATCAATAAACATATTCATAAAATCGAAATAAATAATAGTTAATAGATATTATTAAGTTATGAGTAAAATGCACGGATAGTCCCTGTGGTTTGGTGAAATTTCACCTTTAATTCCCAACTTTTCAGAATTACACTCTTAGTCCCTGTGGTTTGACAAGTTGTTACTCGGATATTCCACAAAGCGGATGAAGGTTACTCAAATAGTCCCTGTGGTTTGACAAGTTGTTACTCGGATAGTCCCTGTGGTTTGACAAGTTGTTACTCGGATAGTCCTTGTCATTCACACCCACTTAACCAGAAAAACTAACCTCCATCCGCTTTGGGGACTATCCGAGTAACAACTTGTCAAACCACAGGGACTAAGAGTGTAATTTTGAAAAGTTGGAGACTAAAGGTGAAATTTCACCAAACCACAGGGACTATCCGTGCATTTTACTCAATCATTCGTTTAGAGCAGTTAAATAATAAAGAGAGATAATGAAACCCTCAAATTTGTTGGCCATTAAAAAAAAAAACCCTCAACTTTGGTAGAGCACTGTCTGGCAGAACGCGACGAGTTGGGTCGGGCGAGGTAACGGGTCCAATCAGGATCAGATCTGAACAAGTTCGTTGAGAACGGGTCATCTTAGAAATTGTCAATTTGGTCCAGGTCGAAACAAGTTTCGACGAAATGGCTATTGGCTGTTGTCTATAAAAAAATGTTAATTAAGCTTGTCCTTCTTACCTATGTGGTTCCAATCATTTTAAATATTTCTTCAACTTATGGCACATCTTCTGATAAAGCTTATATCTCACCGTTAGATGCAATTTCTTTAACTTCTGTTATAAGAATCTATCACAATGAAAAATGCATCAACTTCTTTCTAATAAAACCATTATTACATTAAAATCAAATGAAGAAATTGATATCAATTTAAGAAATCGGATGATCAACCTAGCGAAGAAATCAAAATCACCACGAGGAAATTGATTATACTCAAACAAACAAATCAATATAATTTGTGAGATTACTTGATGGGATAGATCTTGGTTAGAAAAAGGCGCTCTTGATGCGCGAGGTTCGCAAGGCGATCAGGAAAGCGCTTCAGGGTTTTGAGGTTGCGTCTCATACGCCTTTGGGTCAAAATTGGGGTTTGTAGGTGGGTGATATGTAACAACAACCAAAGGGATAAAGAGATTATGAATGATTTACCGGATAAAAAAGCTCATGCGTAATTACAGATGAGACACATATAGCTTTTGGTTGTACAGCGTCACGCCTTGCACATGTGAATCTCTCAACTCTCAGGCCTTTAATTAGAACCAAGGGCTCGATTCTGGTGTGTTGCATACTTATATCCCGTCGTCGTCTTAGAAAATAAGGTTATCTTTTAAATTATAGCATATCTTCTTGACAAGTTTTAAAATTTGTGTTTTTTTTTCATGACTTCTTTTAGACCGATGATCATAACATAGTAAAACAACTTTACTCTAGATAACTAATTATTACCGTATATCTTCTTGACAAGTTTTAAATTTTGTTTTTTCTTTTCTAAGTTTTTCACAACTTCTTTTAGACCGATAATCATAACAAAACATTCCGTGAATTTATTTAAAGGAGAATGAGTATTAGTATATAGTTGTGGTAATTTGTATTGGGTTCGGGTTGGCATGCTGATATCTCCCAATGTGCACACGGTCCATTTAACTAATTATGTTAAGAAAACCCCAACGCTAACCTTAATACGCTTAACCTATAAGAAAACCCCAACGCTAACCTTAATACGCTTAACCTATGTAAGGGTTAGATAGATTACTTATTGAACTTATAATTTATAGTTTTTTTCTCTTCAATTTTTTAACCTGTTGACGGGTACACCTGGTTATATGTAATTGAACTTAACATGACTCGCTTATCAAAGGGTTGGATGGGTCAATCCAGGTAACTCGGATATGAGTTGATTATCAACAAATATTCGCATGATAAAGCAAATGTGGTGGAAATACCCGCGCGTTGCGGCGGGTATCCCGACTGATATATTCAACTATGTCTATTACAAATGTTGACGTTAAAGCATGACAATTGTTACTTATAAAATATTGTTTTAATAGGAAACCCACGCGATACGACGAGATGGATCTTTTTGTACGGCGGGATGGCATGTTAAATTCTTGGATCACCAATTTCATAAGGTGTCATTGATCTTTCCATAATTGATATAACCTCTGTAATCGTTCTATTTGTAAAAACAGAATTGTTTTAAGGGTAAATTACACTTTTCGTCATTTATGTTTGTACCGGATTGCAATGGATAGTCTTTAACTTCAATAATTACAGTCACAATCCTTTATTTGGAAAACCCATTACACCCTACGTTCTTTAACACTAACCAGGTTAAAATTTTCAGTTAAGTCTATTCACATGAGGGTAGTTTTGTAATTTTACCTATTTACTTAAAAATATATTTATAAAAAAGGGAAAAAAAGAAAATATATTTATATTGATAAACCAAACACTCAAACACCACTCCTCACCAGCATTCTCTCTCTAAAACACTCAACTCTCTCTCTAAAACCCTGCAACCTAAGCTCCTCCTCACCACCATTCCTGTCGCCGGCCACCACCACCGCTACAACCACCGCCACCACCATCACAACCAGCTGCAACAACGCATCCGCCCCTCTCTTTCACCTACACAAACGTTAACAATCTGCCGCCACCTGGAAGCTTCAGACGGAACACCAGATAAAACCCAAACTCATTTCATCTCCTCGTCTTTATCCCTTTGCATTCTGGTGCACCACCGCCTTAGCATCACCCGTGCCATAAGCTCACCAACATCAGAGGGGGACGGGATGTCGAGAACCCAGATCTGCAAAATCACAGATCTGCAAAAGCGAAGTTTGCGTTGTCTCATCTTGATTTTAGTTTATTTTTGTTTTTGACAGCGGTGGTCGTCGTGAATTCGCCGGATGAAGTGATGGTGGTGGGGGTTAAGATAAAGAGGCTGTGGGGTGGTGCGGATGAAGTCGATGGTGGATTTTGACTTGAAATTTGTAAATAGATTGAAGTATTTGAAGTAAATGAGCAACATTAATTTTGTATCTGAGGTTTTTTTTGTAGATTTTGAAGATTTAGGTTTGCTCGATTGAGGATTTGGGTTTGCTAGGAAGTAGTGGTCGGATTCGGTGGACTATGGTGGTGGTCACATCGTCGGAAGTTTCTAAGACTGGTTGGGGAAGAAAGGGTGGCAGTGGTGGTTGGATTTGGTGGTTGGTAGCTAGCTGAGATAGACAAGGGGTAAAATGACATAAATGCCCTCACATGAGGTGCACATGATATGAATTAACAGTTTAAATCAAATAGGTTAGTGTTAAAGGACGTAGGGTGTAATGGGTTTTCCAAATAAAAGATTGTGATTGTAATTATTGAAGTTAAAGGCTATCCATCGCAATCCAGTACAAACGTAAAGGACGAAAAGTGTAATTTACCCTTGTTTTAACAATATATTTATAGTCTTGTTTAACATATTAATAGTTTAATAACTTTAAAATATCATAAATGGTTAAAAAGTGTTGACAAATCCGACGGACACAAACTAATCCTCGTTGGACACAAACGTTGGTTGCTTTGACTGTACAATGGTACATACATGTCACCAATGGTCCGACGTTGTAAATCAAAAAGGATGATGTGACACCTGTGTCACTTCAACCATCAAACAAATTCCAAACCAATGAAATATTGTATTTCATACTTGGGATTCGTAAAAATATGTGTATCGTTTACACATATCAATTCTTGTTCGATTTCAAGCTCTAAATCACTTTCTAGAAGGTTATACGCGCACTGATGCGTAAATATAACCAGTTTAATGCAACAAACACTCTGTAATAGTGAAATAGGCTTAACATACCTTAAATAACCTTTACATAACTTAGAAATAAGTTTTGAAGGCTTTGGTATGGCAAAATCTAGTTTATTCGCTTACAGGGACTAAATTTGACAAACTGCGAAAGTATGCCAATTTGAACTGTAACAGACATTCCGGAACATGGCCATAAGTTAAACATACCATAAATATCCTTCACATAGCTTAGAAATAGGCTTTGAGGGGTTCGGTGTGCTAAAATAAACTTTTGGGTCATTCAGGGACTAAAAGTGTCAAAAAGTGCACAAGTTTGCACTTTTGCGCATAACTCACGTTCTGAATACCTCCGGACATCCAAAAATTTATGTAAGCACTAAAATATTTTATTTTAGTGTTTTCCATAAGAAAAATCCATTCGTCACATCATTTGGATCGTTTTTCGCGCTTATGCGCATTCCGTCGTAATTAAGCGAACATCGCGTTCGTACGGCCAAACGAACCGACATCCGACATATTTTTGAGCATGTTTCATGTCCACAATGTTTAGGCATCATTTTAGGGCCTTAAAGTTGGCTTTACGGGCCTTAGAAGTGTCGGGAATGGCCTTAAACACGTGCAGGGACTGAAACTGTAATTTTTGAAACTTGGTTTCTGATCAGAAGCCCCAGGCGGCCCGCCTGAGGTTTTTCTGATTCTGAAGCGGGCCGCATCAGGCTCCCAGAACAGATAAGTATGCTTAGTCAGCAGATTTCAGCTGATTAAACCTCATCCACACATTCTAACTTGCCCTTTCAGCTCATAAGAGGCCATTTTTAGTCACCACAAGTTTCCAACAAGTGTACGCACAAGATTAAATCACGTTATTCAAGAAACGATCTTAACGGTTCGGGAAATACTATAAATACCCAACCCACTTCACTTCATTTCTCACAAGAATCTGATCATTTGTGCTCTAAGTTGAAACCTTTGTTTCATACCTGAGCTATTTTGATCTAGATTAGCATTCGGGGACCCTTCGTATCCTTCGTTCTTTTATTGCTTTTCGAGTCCGAAAGTCAAACTTTGTTTGACTTTCTGCATTGACCAGTTTATGGTCGATGCGAAGTTCGTTTGAACTTCATAACGTGAGCGTGATCACGATGGTTATAGTCCCTAGTGACTATACCTACTGATTACCACGTTATCTTGGCTCAGTGACGAGCCGTAGTTTCGGTCAGAATACGTATTCTTGCGTATTTTGTAACCAAACTACTCTTAGGTATCACAACCGTTTGTTGTGATACCAAACCTGTTTTCTAAACTTAGTTAAGCATGGCTTAACATGCTTAGCTCGTCACTTTTAGTTTAGTGCTTATATAGGGTCGTAAGGTAAGCGATCTAAACAATCGCTTATACTTTCGAACCCGACCCATTTGGTCGATCTTTAGGATCCGACCAAATACATAGGTGACCATAGTATATAGGGAATAACCTTCCGAGGTTATACCTTATGGTCGCTTCGTTTAAGTAGTTGTATGATAGGTAGTTTATATGCCTTAGGTAAATTACCAAAATACCCCTTTAATGCCAAAATTCATTTTAAACATATGTAACATAACTTTTGACATCTAAACTGATTTGACAACCATATTAGACATGTTAAGGCATATTTTACTTATCATAGGACTAGTTAGGCGGTCCGAACACGTTTTACGCGAACGACGCGTTAAAGTAGCATAAGCTACCTAAACGGGTCGTAATGGGTCGTAAGCACTTAGGTTAGGTTTCATTTAGCATGTAGGCTTTGTTAAACCATACTACATGAGTTTCCATACTCATTTGGTTTACGAGCCCTCATTCTATCCGATCTTCCAATTTAGGTCCGGTTTATTAATGTAGTTACCTATATTAGGTGCCGTTTGATATTCCGAGATCTCTAGCATTGCTTGGTGGTTATCTTAGGACTTCTAAGCAATCTCAAGTGAGTACATAGACCCCTCTTTTACTATTTTCCAAACTGTTTTGGGGTGAAACACATGTGCCTACTTGTTACTTTCATGCTTTCCATGTTTTCACATCATATACCTGTTATGTTCGTTAGTACATTATAGTACATGATTTCATTACATTTCATGCTATGTATGCCCATTGTGTGCGTACTTAGTATATTGTTTTACATTACACTTATGCTATGTATGTCCATTGTGTGCATGCTTAGTACATTGTTTTACATTGCATTTCTGTTGCATATGCTCATTCAGCATGTGAACACATTATACTACATTTTGAACCGTTGTAACCTTTTGACTATGAGAACCGTCGTAACCGTTTGATTATATGAACCGTTTGTAACTAGTGAACCGTGTGAACCATTTGTATCTGTTGACAGGATTTACATTTGACAATAGACATTTGACAATACATAAACATTTCTACAATTGTTAAACATTACTTTGGTGGTTTGGTTTGATTAAGTGATTAAGTAACGATGCGTGTGTAATAAGATACAAGCATGGTGGATACGCCGCTGGTACTTCCTATATATAAGTGTTTGTATGGTATGACATATCGTAGCGTTATTTGAATCATTTCAGTTTGAGACATATAACATTTTATACAAATATCATACTTTTCACAAGACATTGATTTACAAACAACTTATCTTATACAAACACATTTTTACATGGTTATTCATTTAACCTAACATTTATTTATACATATCATCTGATCTTATCGTTTTTCAAATGATTTACAAGACAAAGCAAATTACAAGGTTCATGACTAAACATTTTTCTCAAACATAAGTCATGAATCTTATTTTCACAAAACCTATGTATCTCACAGGCATTTTTATGCTGACGTACCTATTTTCACATGTGTTTTCAGGAGATGATGCATAGGACTTATCAAGACATACTTAGGCGGACATGTGCCTTAGTGACTTAAAACGAGACAAGAACTAGTTAATTTATGTTATGTACTCTTTGGTTCTTGTTTAAAACAATGTAAACTTTCATGTTTGATTAATAAAACGAAACTTCTATTGCCATGGATTTGAAACAATTAATTCTGTTACAACACTCCCCGATGTTTCCGCCACGTTTTGTATGTTCTACGTGGTCGGGGTGTGACAGAAAAGATGGTATCAGAGCCAATGGTTATAGGGAATTAGGTTATTAGTAATGCTTTGACCTAGTCTATAACCTTCTTAGGACCCTAACGCGAGTTTACTTGCGTTTAGTCATAAAACAATACCGTCACCTATCCTTAGGCGACTACCACAACAAGAACATAAAATTCAAAACCGCTTTGAAAACTAATCATCTGTTCTAGGATGATTGATTACTAGGTTTTGAACCCTCTATTGTAAGGTTTTGAACTCTCTATTATATGGTTTTGAACCCCTTTGAGTTTTCAAAACCTCGTCAAGGTTTTGGGTTTTAAATAATGTGAACACGTGCAAACTGGAAGGGTGAATGCCTGTATTCTAGGTTTTCTGTCTAGGCAAGCACTTCGTATACATCTCATCAGACGCGAGACCAGTTGTGCTTACCTGGGAATTCTTGGGATGAGTGTTCACTTATAGGCGAGCATGTCTTCGCGATACATTATTTTTGACCCATTTACTTTGATTAATCACCGAGGTCGTTTGTTGCTTTGTAGTAACAAACAAATGACCACTATCCTTGCTTTCATCAAATTTGTTTCATCTCATTCTTTTCGTCTAATTCTCTCACTCGTTTCCTTTCATGTTTCCTCTTTTAGAATGCCTCCTCGACGCGAAAGCCAGATAGCGACTGCCGAATTGGCAGAAATCATTGCGCAGCAAATGGCTGCTCAATTCCCAAACCTCTTTGCTCAATGGAATCAAGCCAACAACAACAACAATGGTCCATGCAATTTCAAGAGTTTTAACTCGGTGAAACCACTCAAGTTTAGTGGTTCTGAGGGAGCGACTGGGCTTCTTCAATGGTTCGAGAGCATTGAGAATACTTTCCGCCACGTGCAGTGTCCTGACAATCGCAAGGTCGAGTTTGCTTCGAGTGTGTTCCAGAAGAGAGCCCTTACGTGGTGGAACGGGGTTATGAGAGATCGTGGTGCAGAAGTTGCTCTAGCACAGACATGGGCTGAACTTAGGACCCTTATGATGAAGGAATTCTGTCCTCGTCATGAGATCAGGGCCTTGGAAAGGGAATTCGACAATCTTGAGCAAGACAGCGGTGAGCATCGAGCCTACACGGACCGTTATGAGGAGTTAAGTCTGTTATGCCCAAACATGGTCACGCCTTTGGATAAGGCAATCGAAAAGTACATTGATGGCCTCCCTGATTCAATACAAGACATCGTGACTGGTAGCAACCCTACTACAGTTAGACAGGCCATTGAGCTATATGCAACCTTGACTGAATCAAAGATCAGGAAAGGTAAACTTTTCCGAAAAGGTGACAAGAAACCGGTCGAGGAATCGAACCCAATCGAGGAATCAAAGACCATGGATGAACAGACTGGATCCCCTAAGAAGTCAAAGAAGCGAAAGGCTTCTCAGAACTTCGCCATGGTTACTCACAATGATCAAGCCATCCCCAACCAACCAGCTCAACCCCCTGCTAGAAAGCCATACAATGGAACTGCACCCTTGTGCAACCAATGTAGCCTCCATCATCATGCCAATGTAAAGTGCCGCAAATGCCAAACTTGCGGACTTATAGGCCATACATCAAGATTCTGCCCAGCTGCAACTGCACCAAACCAAGCTGGCAATAATACCGCTCAAGGTCGTTTTCTACCAGGTTCTTGCTTCAACTGTGGCGAGATGGGTCATTTCCAAATAAATTGCCCAAAGCTTGCTAATGCTAATCTAACGCAGGGATGAGCATCTGACTGACTAGAAGACAACACCCTTTAGAAATAATCATGTCTTATGTATTATTTTCTTTTGTTGTCAAGGTCCATGAAACAGTTGTTATCATTGTTTATAAATAAATCTTTTATTTACATTGCAATGTATTTATGTGGTTGTATGTATAAGGAACATATCCCCTACAATACCGACAAGCAAGGAATCGTATTCCTTGAAAAGCAAACTACCCCCAAAATTTTTTCCATCTTATGATCTCTTGCGTTTCCACGAAATTCCTAAGTACCCGTTTATTCTAAGGAAACGAAGTACAAGGCGCAAGTTACAACACTGGACGAATACCCAAAGTACCACTATAAATCCTTAATAGGGTACCTAAGGGTATTTCCGTAAATCCTAAAATTGTTGTGTTCCTTAATTCAAATATTACATTTCTTTGAAAATAAAATCGAATTTTTTGGAGATCTTCCTATCTCTTCAGATAGATCCCAGAGGACATTGAAGTCCATCGACTGGTTTCCATATCCGTTCTCAATCGATAACAAATTAATAACCAAGTTAAACAACTATGTGATTATGTGCTTATGAACATTACAAGACAAACTATGCGGACTGTGCAAGGAATTACGTAATTATGGATGCATACATAATTATGGAATTTAGTGCACAGAAACCACAGCGAGCTTTGTCATGTGCCTAGAAGTTAACCCTATTCATTTCCGTTTCTGAGGAAGCACCCGTTGAAAATGACTCCGTTTGTTCATTTTCGTTTCTGAAGATTGTCCGTTGAGGAAATGGATATCCGTTTGTCTATCATTTTCATTTCCATTTCTGAGGAAGCACCCGTTGAAAATGACTCCGTTTGTTCATTTTCGTTTCTGAAGATTTGTCCGTTGAGGAAATGAATATCCGTTTGTTTCTCCTTTTCATTTCCATTTCTGATGAAGCACCCGTTGAAAATGACTCCGTTTGTTCATTTTCGTTTCTGAAGATTTGTCCGTTGAGGAAATGAATATCCGTTTGTTTCTCCTTTTCATTTCCATTTCTGATGAAGCACCCGTTGAAAATGACTCCGTAAGTTCATTTTAAGTTTCTGAAGATTTCCCGTTGAGGAAATGAATCCCCATTTGTTTATTCCTTCATTTCCGCTTCTGAAGAATACTCATTGAGGAAAATGACTCCGTCTTTTCATTTTCGTTCTGAAGAATGTCCGTTAAGGAAATGACAGGATTATGCCTTACATATCTCTGGTGATTATTTGACACAAAGTCACAAATAGACTCCTACGAATAAATTTCGGGACGAAATTTCCTAAAGTAGGGGAGACTGTGACACCTGTGTCACTTCAACCATCAAACAAATTCCAAACCAATGAAATATTGTATTTCATACTTGGGATTCGTAAAAATATGTGTATCGTTTACACATATCAATTCTTGTTCGATTTCAAGCTCTAAATCGCTTTCTGGAAGGTTATACGCGCACTGATGCGTAAATATAACCAGTTTAATGCAACAAACACTCTGTAATAGTGAAATAGGCTTAACATACCTTAAATAACCTTTACATAACTTAGAAATAAGTTTTGAAGGCTTTGGTATGGCAAAATCTAGTTTATTCGCTTACAGGGACTAAATTTGACAAACTGCGAAAGTATGCCAATTTGAACTGTAACAGACATTCCGGAACATGACCATAAGTTAAACATACCATAAATATCCTTCACATAGCTTAGAAATAGGCTTTGAGGGGTTCGGTGTGCTAAAATAAACTTTTGGGTCATTCAGGGACTAAAAGTGTCAAAAAGTGCACAAGTTTGCACTTTTGCGCATAACTCACGTTCTGAATACCTCCGGACATCCAAAAATTTATGTAAGCACTAAAATATTTTATTTTAGTGTTTTCCATAAGAAAAATCCATTCGTCACATCATTTGGATCGTTTTTCGCGCTTATGCGCATTCTGTCGTAATTAAGCGAACATCGCGTTCGTACGGCCAAACGAACAGACATCCGACATATTTTTGAGCATGTTTCATGTCCACAATGTTTAGGCATCATTTTAGGGCCTTAAAGTTGGCTTTACGGGCCTTAGAAGTGTCGGGAATGGCCTTAAACACGTGCAGGGACTGAAACTGTAATTTTTGAAACTTGGTTTCTGATCAGAAGCCCCAGGCGGCCCGCCTGAGGTTTGTCTGATTCTGAAGCGGGCCGCATCAGGCTCCCAAAACAGATAAGTATGCTTAGTCAGCAGATTTCAGCTGATTAAACCTCATCCACATATTCTAACTTGCCCTTTCAGCTCATAAGAGGCCATTTTTAGTCACCACAAGTTTCCAACAAGTGTACGCACAAGATTAAATCACGTTATTCAAGAAACGATCTTAACGGTTCGGGAAATACTATAAATACCCAACCCACTTCACTTCACTTCATTAACGGTTCGGGAAATACTATAAATACCCAACCCACTTCACTTCATTTCTCACAAGAATCTGATCATTTGTGCTCTAAGTTGAAACCTTTGTTTCATACCTGAGCTATTTTGATCTAGATTAGCATTCGGGGACCCTTCGTATCCTTCGTTCTTTTATTGCTTTTCGAGTCCGAAAGTCAAACTTTGTTTGACTTTCTGCATTGACCAGTTTATGGTCGATGCGAAGTTCGTTTGAACTTCATAACGTGAGCGTGATCACGATGGTTATAGTCCCTAGTGACTATACCTACTGATTACCACGTTATCTAGGCTCAGTGACGAGCCGTAGTTTCGGTCAGAATACGTATTCTTGCGTATTTTGTAACCAAACTACTCTTAGGTATCACAACCGTTTGTTGTGATACCAAACCTGTTTTCTAAACTTAGTTAAGCATGTCTTAACATGCTTAGCTCGTCACTTTTAGTTTAGTGCTTATATAGGGTCGTAAGGTAAGCGATCTAAACAATCGCTTATACTTTCGAACCCGATCCATTTGGTCGATCTTTAGGATCCGACCAAATACATAGGTGACCATAGTATATAGGGAATAACCTTCCGAGGTTATACCTTATGGTCGCTTCGTTTAAGTAGTTGTATGATAGGTAGTTTATATGCCTTAGGTAAATTACCAAAATACCCCTTTGATGCCAAAATTCATTTTAAACATATGTAACATAACTTTTGACATCTAAACTGATTTGACAACCATATTAGACATGTTAAGGCATATTTTACTTATCATAGGACTAGTTAGGCGGTCCGAACGTGTTTTACGCGAACGACGCGTTAAAGTAGCATAAGCTACCTAAACGGGTTGTAATGGGTCGTAAGCACTTAGGTTAGGTTTCATTTAGCATGTAGGCTTTGTTAAACCATACTACATGAGTTTCCATACTCATTTGGTTTACGATCCCTCATTCTATCCGATCTTCCAATTTAGGTCCGGTTTATTAATGTAGTTACCTATATTAGGTGCCGTTTGATATTCCGAGATCTCTAGAATTGCTTGGTGGTTATCTTAGGACTTCTAAGCAATCTCAAGTGAGTACATAGACCCCTCTTTTACTATTTTCCAAACTGTTTTGGGGTGAAACACATGTGCCTACTTGTTACTTTCATGCTTTCCATGTTTTCACATCATATACCTGTTATGTTCGTTAGTACATTATAGTACATGATTTCATTACATTTCATGCTATGTATGCCCATTGTGTGCGTACTTAGTACATTGTTTTACATTACACTTATGCTATGTATGTCCATTGTGTGCATGCTTAGTACATTGTTTTACATTGCATTTCTGTTGCATATGCTCATTCAGCATGTGAACACATTATACTACATTTTGAAGCGTTGTAACCTTTTGACTATGAGAACCGTCGTAACCGTTTGATTATATGAACCGTTTGTAACTAGTGAACCGTGTGAAGCATTTGTATCTGTTGACAGGATTTACATTTGACAATACATAAACATTTCTACAATTGTTAAACATTACTTTGGTGGTTTGGTTTGATTAAGTGATTAAGTAACGATGCGTGTGTAATATGATACAAGCATGGTGGATACGCCGCTGGTACTTCCTATATATAAGTGTTTGTATGGTATGACATATCGTAGCGTTATTTGAATCATTTCAGTTTGAGACATATAACATTTTATACAAATATCATACTTTTCACAAGACATTGATTTACAAACAACTTATCTTATACAAACACATTTTTACATGGTTATTCATTTAACCTAACATTTATTTATACATATCATCTGATCTTATCGTTTTTCAAATGATTTACAAGACAAAGCAAATTACAAGGTTCATGACTAAACATTTTTCTCAAACATAAGTCATGAATCTTATTTTCATAAAACCTATGTATCTCACAGGCATTTTTATGCTGACGTACCTATTTTCACATGTGTTTTCAGGAGATGATGCATAGGACTTATCAAGACATACTTAGGCGGACCTGTGCCTTAGTGACTTAAAACGAGACAAGAACTAGTTAATTTATGTTATGTACTCTTTGGTTCTTGTTTAAAACAATGTAAACTTTCATGTTTGATTAATAAAACAAAACTTCTATTGCCATGGATTTGAAACAATTAATTCTGTTACAACACTCCCCGATGTTTCCGCCACGTTTTGTATGTTCTACGTGGTCGGGGTGTGACAGATGATTCCAGTATACTCACCTGGTACGATGAATTATTGTGCATACATTGATCGTGGGGGTATGTCATGGAATGTGACACACGTGTATTATATCATAATATACCTTAAGCCGAAGTTGACAAATTGAAAGTTGAGCGTTAAAGTTTAAGTGGACAAACATATTGGAAATCACTTAGACCAGTCTGAATAAGTTGGTGCCGAAAAGTGTTCATTAGTCTGCCTGAGAACAATTTGATCCCATTGCCATTGTAATTGTATATTGTAACTGTATATTGTAACTGGTGAGTTAATTTATTTGTTTATTTGCATTTCTGTTTTTATTTTCATATAAAAATTAAAAAAAATGGAAAATTTAAAAATACAAAAATAGTGTCTTGTTTTTCATAAAACCAAAAATCCAAAAAATAGAGTGTTTTATTTGTTTTTTTTCAAACTAAAAAACATTAAGCGTTCTTGAAGATTTGACTGATCATCAAAAGTTGAAAGAAATTTGAATTGTGAAATTTGAGTACAAATACTTGGATTTACTAAATGTTCATGTGGTACTTTCCTCTGTTGCATAGAAATGTTTTCTTACACATTTCTGAGAATGTGCAAAATTTGATTTAAATCAAGAAATAGGGGTTGATGAAGAATGAAATGTTGTTAGTTGCAGACAAGCATGAAGCATCACTACAACAAGATCTACAAGAGTCAGAAGAACCGAATATGAATCATCGTCTGATAGTGAAAGTACATATAAAGAAGTACTTGTGAACCTGCTTGAAAGAGAAATATTGAAAAGAAAAGTGTTGCTGAGAATCCTCATCTCACATTCTTTTCAGCAAGATGTTCAAGCAATTCTAATCGTGATCCTAATTCGAAGCTAACTACTAGTGAAGAAGAAGAGACCTAATGCTGAGAGTTCAGAAGTCAAAAACTTCAACAACACCTGCAGCATAGCAACAACCATAGACATCGTTGAAAACGTTGTTGCATTCTTCATCAACCCCTTATTTGCATTTCTGTTTTTATTTTCATATAAAAATTAAAAAAAATTGGAAAATTTAAAAATACAAAAATAGTGTCTTGTTTTTCATAAAACCAAAAATCCAAAAAATATAGTGTTTTTTTTTTCAAATTAAAAAACATTAAGCGTTCTTGAATATTTGACTGATCATCAAAAGTTGAAAGAAATTTGAATTGTGAAATTTGAGTACAAATACTTGGATTTACTAAATGTTCATGTGATACTTTCCTCTGTTGCATAGAAATGTTTTCTTACACATTTCTAAGAATGTGCAAAACTTGATTTAAATCAAGAAATAGGGGTTGATGAAGAATGAGATGTTGTTAGTTGCAGACAAGCATGAAGTGATGCGTGTCGAGTGTGATATATTTTTATATATATTTTTAGCCGTTATTTTAACACTTTAGTCAAGTTTTAAATTTATAAAACACGATATTTTACTAACACTAAACACACATATGGGCAAGTGCACCCATCGTGAGCTTAGTATAGCGTTGGTAAGATACCGAGGTCGTCCAAGGACACAAGAGCTTTTAATACCGGTTTATCCTCAACGTCTAATGAAATCAAAAGTTTGAAAAAAGGTTTTAAACATAAAAATAAAACTAACTAAAATGCTGAAAATAAAAATAAAATAAAAACAGATAGACAAGATGAATCACTTGGATCCGACTCGCCTTTAGTGTAACCTTTGATGAATTTTGCACTTTTGCACTTTTTAAGAGATTATCTTAGTTAAAGTAGTAGGCCCCTCTTTTGAATGTGACGTTACCCTCAACCCAGTAGTTTGAGTCAGCAAGGATACAATCCTAAAGGGTCGGAATATTGGAAGATAATTAATTAAGTTATTAATGCGTAATGTGGTAGGCCCCTCTTTTGAAGGTGACGTTACCCTCGGCTAAGTGGTTTGAGTCAGCAGGGATACAATCCCAAGTAGCCGGGTTAATGTAATAATAGTAGTTTACATATGAGGGGATCAAGCTATTCGCACCCCGCCATCCAATACCAGTGGGTATTGAAGGAGGTCCTAGTAAGCTTGACCCAGGTCCTTGCAGGATCTATACACTGAACAAGGCAAGAACCTTACTAAACCATTCCCTTAACCCCCGACCAGGTAGCCAACATATCTCTATATAGACCGTAGAGATATGAATGGTGTAAATCTTTTATTTTAGATAGACAGTAAAATAACGCCAAGACACCACGGACAAATGATAAGGAAGTTTCACCTTCAACATAAGAAACTAGTTATTAATGTCATTAACACAAAACCAAATAAAAAGTGCGAAAAGATTAAAAGACAAAAGTATTACACTAAATGCTTGTCTTCACCAAGTGATGTAAGAGACTTAGGCAAACATGGCCTTTGATTGTCAAGAACTCTTACTATCAATCTTGGATCCCGAGACTACTACACACACTCTATGATGGATGATGGATGATGGTGGTGGATGTGGGTTGTGATGGTGGTGGAGGGTGGCTGAAGTGTGAGAGAGGTGGTTTGTCAAGGGATGATTTGCAAGTGAGTCAAGCACCCCTATTTATAGCCTGCACAGAAGCCCGGACACGGCCCCGTGTCCATCCGTCTTCTCTTTCTTCATTAATTGCAGTTTGTCTGCATTAGTTGACCACGCCCCCGTGTCCGCTGGGCATGACCCCTTGTGCAGAAGCGTATCTGTACAATCAAGATTTGCTCAGATTCTGCGAATCTTTGCGTTGACCACGGCCCCGTGTCCGCTGGACACGCCCCCGTGTTGGGAAATAGAAGCTTCTACAACTTTGTCTTTTCTGCAGACACTTGGGCACGCCCCCGTGCTCACTGAGCGCAGGGCGTGTTCAGTCTTCTGTTGTTATGTTTTTGCTTGGGAAGATGCTGTCGAGGGGTCGGGCATGCCACGTTTATTCCTTTTCTTGTATTCATGTTAGATTTAGCTGTATTTTTGCTTCTTTTGTTCATTTAATCCTGAAAATACAAAAGGAAGACAAAAGCACACTTTTTCCAACATTAGTACTAAAAAAGGGTTAGTTTTTTGCCTCATTTGATGTAATTTATATGTTGCATTTTACACACATCATGAAGCATCACTACAACAAGATCTACAAGAGTCAGAAAAACCGGATATGAATTATCGTCTGATAGTGAAAGTACATATAAAGAAGTAATTGTGAACCTGCTTGAAAGAAAAAGATTGAAAAGAAAAGTGTTGTTGAGAATCCTCATCTCACATTCTTTTCAGCAAGTTGTTCAAGCAATGCTGATCGTGATCCTAATTCGAAGCTAACTTCTAATGAAGAAGAAGAGACATAATGCTGAGAGTTCAGAAGTCAAAAACTTCAACAACACCTGCAGCATAGCAACAACCATAGACATTGTTGAAAACATTGTTGCATTCATATTATGAAAACAATTTGATAGCATCAATCTAGGGGATATTGTTAGGCCCAAAAGTGTGAGACTGATGCATCAAATATGCACAACGAGCTATGGTTATGAGTTGGGCTTTATCGGGTTATTGTATATTAGGATTTGGACCTTAATAGGTTCTTTGGGCCATGCCTAAGGCCATGTGGGCCAAGCAGGCCCAGGGGGAGCCCATGTAGGGCATGGGCTTGTCTAGGGTATAAAGCTAGTTTTATGTCAAAACTAGGGTAAAGCCTCCCAGTTATATAAATTCCTAAAGACAGAGAGAGGGGCTGGGGGATTTAGAGAGTTCTTATACTGTTGAGTAATAGAATCGTGTGCAAGGTGTGTTAAAATTGATTCTCGTGTTGTTCTTCGAATTTATTCTTGAATCACATCAAATTTGGATTCCGCACTAACTTGGTGTTCATTGATATCATTGATAGATATGGTTTTATGGACTTACAACAAATATGGATGTAATTTCAAAGTATAAATGGAAATGCGGAATTATATGAGCATACAAAAGTGGAAAGTTATATCAAAACTTTTTTGCATTAATAATCAAAGGATTACAAATTAGAGTAATGATTATACAAACTCCCATTCAGCCTGATCACACAACTTTTCTGTTCGTACAAAAGGAACAATAAGTGATGAAATATATCTCCAACATATGAGATCTATTTATACAAGTACGAAAGGTCTGTTTGCAGTCAGCTGACATCACCCTGATAGTGACATCTAACATTTCTAACTGAAAAGATTCCTCAGATGTTAACAAACATCTAAGGAAATCTATCATCTGGTCTATTACATAAAACATATGTTTTAAGCTAACATTGTTACATTGACTAAACCACTATTATTCAAACCACTGTTAACTTATATGAAATATCTGTTTAGCCATAACAGATGTTTGGTCTTCATGATCAGTGCTTGTCTTCAGTAGGGCTTTGGCCATCAAGCAAAGGTTTCTTCTTCTTCAACATATGTTCCATGCCTTCAAAGAGATATTTGATGTCTTCAGCAGATGTTCTGATTAGTGTTAAAGATTCACTATCTTTGGGAGGAGAATGTGTCATTATATGTTTAGTTCTGGATCAGGAAGTCATGTTTTGGATTTTGAAATCATCTGTTCTTTTGTAGGTCCAACAATCTCCCCCCAGAACAGATGATGCCAAAACAGATATTTATTTGATCAACTTTTATTCCTCATCAACTCCTCCCTAATTTAACCATAGAATTGGTGTTCAAATTTCATAGAAAAGTATTCATCTGGATCCCTTTCAAGTCCAAGCCCTAGAAAGCTATCATCTTTTTGTTGGAACTCGACTTGGAGTTCCTTTTTGAGTTAGAGTGACGGCTTGAAGACATCTATAAGATCGTGTAATAGGAAAGGATGAGACTTGATCATAAGGCGTTTAAAAATAACTTGTATAATTTATCATGTAGCATGTCACATAACATGTAAGTTTTAAGCAGTTCACAAAAGCATAACAAGAATTCACTTTGAATAATCACAAATAATGACGAAAAGATTGTAAATTTAGTTTGTTCACGGCGATTATTATTGTTTGAGATTGCGGGTAACATGCGATTCGTGTTTTCGACTTTGTAATGAAGAATGTATCAAATGTAAAACTCATTGAAATTGATATAGCATAAAAGAGATTTAACATAAAACGTGGAGTGTCTCGGAACGAAACTAAGACTATTCCAAGGTGATCGATAATTTCTTTGAGTTTGGGAAGCATGTTTTGGCCTAATAGGTAGAATACTCTCGTCGAAATTTCGATTAACGATATTCACCCTTCCGGTTACTACATGTCCCAAGTCAAACTAAAGTTCAAGACTTGGGCGATATTGAAAATCAAAGAGTGGGACTAGTTATCAAGATGCGGGTTTCACCCCTAACTTAACAACGTCGTTCCCTAAGTGTGGTTAGTACTTACCGAACGAGATAAGGAATTGAATTCCGACTCGTTGGTAAGGGTCCACTAGCATAAGAATGGGGAATTCTCCATCAAGGTATGGAAATCACTCCTAACTTGACGGTACAATTTTGTGAAAAAGCGATAAACGCGGATTGAGGGATTTCACCAAAAGGGAGGGTTTTCACACCTATTTTGGTGAGATCGTCTCATTTGTGAAATAAGAGTGTCTTCACATATTCGTGTGTGTATTATAGTTAGTCTTAGGAAAGTCATGTATATTTTGAGACCAAAACGAAAAAGATAAGGAACAATTAGGGAGAATTCAAGTAGTTTAACATGATAACAAGAATGGTCAAGTAAGGTTCCTAAACAATAGACTTGGTCAAAAGCATGGTAATTTTCCTAATTCCCTATAGTTATGGCTCTGATACCAATCTGTCACACCCCAACCGATGGCGGAAACATCGGAGTGAGATGAAAACATGATTGCTCGAGACATCATAACATGCTAATTGTGACAATAATTAAGTAATTCGAATTTCATCGATACTAAAATGGAAATACACCGTTTTGGAAAGGAAAGTACAACATGGTGCAAGTAAACATAACATCATGAAACAAATACATAAATTTAAAATCTATGTGTGTTTCTAATCCACCCTAAGTACGTTCTTCGTTCGTCATCAACTAGTTTCCTGCAACATGTATTAAAATAAAATCAACAAAAGTTGGCGAGTATACAAACTTGAATACATAGCATTATCGAGTCCAAAAGTTGTCTCATATCCAACATAGTAATTTGCATACATTGGCATCTAACATACTAGCATGTGTTAACTATAAGTCAAACCAAAGTATACCGCAATTGTGCATATCCTTGTCGTCGAAACGACAAGGACGTAACATAGTTTACTTAACAATACCACAAGAATACGGGCCATGCGTTAATCCTATAGCGCTATAATTATTAAAGTAGGCTTGCAAAGTTAATGAGCATATAGAACACAAGTGTAAGCATGACATGTAATAACAAGAATATAACAAGTATCATCTATTTAGACGGATAGAGTATGTGTATAAAAAAGTTTAATCATGAGTGTGTAGTTTATGATATTGTATACATGTTGCACCCAAAGTGTATAAAACGGTAAATGGGATCGAGTATACTCACGGTTTGCGTAGTAAATTCCTGCGTACGTGAGTTGATGCGCTTGAGAGTTTGAACAAGACCGCCGAGTTATCCTACAAGAATAAACGAGGCGTATGAGTTTGACGGAGTTTGGAATCGGAGTGCAAAATTCAAGATGATTACTTAGTATCAAAATACATAAAACTCGTCTTGACGAAATTCCCGAATTTGGACACCATAGTGTAGTGTTCTTCGTAGGCGTAAGTTTGCCTATTGGAAGTCCAAAATTACGAGGGGTTTTCATCAAGATATTCTAACCATGCTCCTCTTGACATCTAACCATGAATTGGTTAGTGTCTTAGGTTCGGTTAATTCATAGATATGTGTGTATATGTATATATATAGTTTGTTAGTAGTCCAAGTCATATATTCATGCACGGAGGTAGGATGATTAGCATCCATTAAACCTCATTGTATGGATTAACCAATGCACAAATCATCATAAGGATGATTCGGATGGTCATGAACATAAGAACATAAAATTACTATATCTAAAAACAACCAAGTGAGCTAGCTAGATGCGTGCATCCCAAACATGGAAAGTGTTTGGGGACGTGATGTAGCCTTGTCCCTTTGTTTGGAAGTTTCTTTTGAGATGTAGTAACATGAGATAATCTAACTAATCAAGCAAGTGAGGTAGTGGATCATAGTTGGAAAGCCAAGGCTTCCATTGTTCACACTTTACCAAAACACAAGCCTTACAATATTGAGGATTGAAGACTTGGCTTGGCCTCAACACTTTGTAGGTTGTTTGAACCTTTTTGGGTAGTAGCTAAGTGAGGTTTTTAGGCCTTTAATCTTCTGTGGATCTACCATACACAAGCCCCACAACCATGATTTTGATTGAGGTCAAGGTAGGAACAAGATTCCATAAGTGAACAATGAAATGAGATGAGTTTGTAAAAGTTTTTATAAATCAGAATGTAAATCTAACTTTGGAGCCTTATGCAAGTGATATACCACATAGTTACACCTTGGTGAACCTTGGGTAACATCCTTGGAGGTCATCCAAGTAGATTGATGTAAGAAAACATGAAGAAAAAGTAGAAGAAAGTGCTTAAAACTTACTGTTTTGAGCAAGACGCAATCTGCTAACACTTGAAAGTTTGGAGGATTTGTTGGATCTTGAGAGTGAATTGAGAGAGTGTAAAGGGTTAAGAGAGTGTGGAGGAGGCTTATTTATAAGGGGATATTAGGGTTTACCGTTTAATGAGGTTAGGTGGAGGTTAGTTGGTTGAAAAGTGCAATTAAGGCAAAATTCTCGAAGCTGAAACAAGATTCTGCTGTCAGACACCCATACGGACCGTAAGGATATGGTTACGGTAACCACCTTCAGTTTCCAAAAATTGCATTTTAGCCTCTCTTTGTTGTTAGTTAGGTTATATTATGCAATAAGCTTATGTGTTAAGCATATATTAGGGTAAAAGGGTTGTGTTTAAGCATATTATGTATACAGTGTATGATTGATTGAATTCCAATATTGAATAAATGTGAATATGTGTTGGTTGTGTCTAAATTATATGCACGAACTTGGGTGGGTATAAGCATCGAATAACATTGTGTAGTGTCGTATATAAGACACGTATTTGCAAATGAGTAAGTATTATGTACAAATTTAAACAAGCAATATATTAAAATGTGTTTCCATTATGATGAAAGTCTCGAGATTACAAAGATTCAACGAAATACGAATACAAGTTTCTAAAAAAAGAAATACGAATACAACTTTCTAAATAAGGAAAGTACAAGAATGTGAGGTGTTACAGGGCTGATGTGTCACACATACAAATATCAAATCCAAAAAGCGATCCAAAAAATTAATAAAAAGAATCTAAATTACATTGTATCAAATTACATAATATCTAAAGAATCCAGGTCTCTAACTTCTTTTAACGCTCCTCACTGATTACCCATATACTCAAAAATTATCTGTAAACAAAAAGACAAACACAAAGAGGAAACTACAGCTGAGCTTGCTGAGCAACGAAAGAATCAATAGCACAAGTAAAGACCAATCAACGAAAATCAAAACATAACAGATACTGAGACTAAACTGAAATGTAAAACTACATTCAATAACGAGACCGATACAAACACAAATACCTACACTGATATTGAACTGACACAGACACTGACACTAATATCGAAAACATAAATAGTCACAACACTAATACTTTACTGACATAGATACCGAAAACAACGCGGACACAATCCTAACAAATAAACTAATAAGAAAACTGATTCGAATTAATATAGAATTGACATGGAAACAAAACTCATACAAATGCAGAATTTCTAACGAACTCAATCCACAATTTGACACATAGACTGATACGTCGTTGACTATAACAACTAAACAACTTTTCTTTTATAAATAGGGTGTTGCTAAATACATCCCCCATTTTTTTTTATTTTACTGGTTGCACTCCCCCCTTAAAGTTTGTAAATAAATACAATCAACCCTTGTATTTTCTATTTTTTTGAAAATTTGTATTAGGCCCGACCAAGTTGAATGTTCTTGACACTTATTAAATAAAGTATTTGTTACAAAAAAAATTGAACGGTCACAATGATATAAAACGTAATGATATAAGTTATGAAAATAATTACAAAAGCATGTTCTAGTAGGAAGCTAGAAAATATCGAACCAAACAAAACTATAGATCATTCTCGCCAAAGAAAATAACACCACCTATTCGAAAAACAAAAACATATTTATTATTATCTATCTTTTATACTAAATGAATTCTCTTAGGCCACAAGGGCTATTCTTAGCCAATCATTTTGATGATGTGGACACCCTCTTAGGCCAGAGAATTAGCTTTGGGCGGCAATTCATTTTCCTTTTTATTAACACGCTCTCTCTCTCTCTCTCTCTTTAATAAAAAACCCTAACTCTTCATTTCCTTCGATCAACTCCCCTTTTCTTTATCATCGAGTTTCTTTTGTCTTCCCCCTTCATTATCCTCTGTAAACCCTAAAGGAATCTACACCAGTACTTCGAGGATTACTGATTCAATCCGATGGAATAATGGATCTTTCAAATGTCGTTGTTGTTCTGGAAGCAACAGAGTCCCAATCGTGCTGAACGAAAAGCCGCTGAAGATAACCTCAATCAGGTATACAGTTTCATCTATCTTCGATTTTAGGTAATTTGTATTTCCTTTTTTTATTGATATAAATTATTTTAGGTTATACATCATTTGCTATGTGAAACATAAATCCCCTATTTTCGAAGATTATCAACAACAAATATGCTATACAATGTACAGTAGACTATGGCGATTCGATTACAAACCCTAATTCAAAGATTGCCTTTTATTCAATATGTTTTGCTTTTTTTTTCATTAGTTTTCTTATTTCAAATCTATATAATATGGTTCTGTATTTTATGCTATTAGTGTTCATCGAGATTATGATATAGAGGTTGAAAGTTTGGTTTTTTATCTTGATTTTGAAGAGAACTGAATATAGAACATGTTAGTGGGTCGGGTTCAATCCGTATAGGAGGTTATTTGATAGACTTTCCATGTGGGTACCTGTTATGGCTCATTTTCTAAGCATACATATCTTGAACTATATCCTGCTTTTAATTGTTTATCTTTGATCAGGATACTGGACGGGGATATTGCTAACATCCTGGGTGATATCCTGGGGTATATCGAATTAATCACGTGCAGGTTAAAGACTGGGACTTGCCAACGGTCAAGTGGACTCCATCTCCTCAAGACTCGAGCGTATTTGTTAAAGGAGAGACGTTGAGCCCGAAAGACCAGGTCTCCAACGTTCAACTAAGGAATATTCGTTGGATCCCGGTTATGTAGGATAGTTAGTTACATTTGTTTTACTATAAATAGATGGGGGCGGATCAGATTAAGGCACGAAACTTACACACTTTCAAACACTTTCTCTCTAGCTCATCGCAAACACTACACACAACACTTGTATTCAAATTACATTGTAACACATAGTCGATCCGCACCACATCCTGCACTGTATCCTGATATTTGAAGCAATAGAAGAACAAGGCAGCTGCGATTGTCAACTCCCGAGGTTTTATGCCGGCGATCTAGATTGATCAAGGGCTTTCCTCGTACATCACGTGTCAACCTTTACTTTTTTGCTCATTGTTTGATCATCGATACAGCTCTATATCCCAAGCCGTATCCTGAAACTGTTTTCATATCTAACTTGGTTAACATATTTTTTACACATAATTTTAGCACACTACCTCACTTAACTAATTTGATCACTTAATTGCTTAGGTAATTTTTGACCAAAACAGTACCATGATTCTCTTGATTGATGATTCATAATTTTAAATTCAAATTTCAAATTTGAATTAAATATGGGGTAAAAGATTTGATGTAATTAGGTATTGATTAGCTGCATGATTTGATTGTAGATAAAGACGATATGTTCTTAAAGAGGCGGGTTCAATGAACCTAGACAATCAATGCATAATTATATGTTAACGCTACTTATGTTATAATTTGTGTTGATATATTTACATTTAATAATGCAGGTTCTCCCTAAAGCTTATCTTAGGAAACACATGACCGGAAAGTTGTGAAGAATCAATAGGTAAGCAGGTTCTTCATTACGCATTATTGTATGTTCATGTATTATTTGAGATTGTTAGATACAATGTGGAGGGGCGTATCTCTATTTTATTAGAAACCCTGAGTAATCAATTGATAAGTATAATCACTATGTTTGGGGTTTTATGTTTTTTCTTAAATTTTTTATTGCAAATAAATATAACTCCTCTGTTAGCATTAGAGATGAGTTAAGAGGGGTAGAAATCTGTGTTGGTTTTTACATTTTTCATCAGATGATCATTATCCACCTCTAATTTCGGCAGCAGAAAAGTGATAATCAAGGGTACTGGTATGAAGGAAGAAACTCAATATAGAGTCGTCAAGATCGTCATTAATTATGTGATTAATCGCTTTTGTTTCATTAAATTCATGATCTCATATTACTTCAGTCCCAATGAAATTATCTTTTGTATAATTTGGCTACGTTTGTGCAGGTGTTTGAGAATTGTAGTGTGGAGAAGGATGTCGCAGAATATATAAAGAAGAAAAACTTTGGTAAATTTATATTTTGTTATAATTTATGTTTCGCTTCATGACAAGCTCACAATTATATCGGGACTCAAGTAGCTTATATGGACCCTTGCTGGTTGAGTTATCATACTTTTATATGTTTTTCAGTGATTAGTGTTAGTAATAATTTATAGTTGATTTTGAAACATAGATATAATAATTTGGGCAAAAAATAGCATCTTGAGAAGCTCTCAGTCCAATGAACTCTAGATATTATGAATGTTGTGCAAAATAGTGGTGTGATGTATGTATTTGGTTAATTAAGATCTCTATTGCATGAGCCCGACAGAAGCATTCCTTATTGGATTTCTTCAGGGATCCCACCTCTCGCGGGGGTGCCCGTCTCTTAAAAGCAGTCAGTTACACCAGGTAACTAAATTTATGTTTCTTGAATTTGGCAAAAAAAATGATCTTTACTTTCTTAAGTTGTTGAGTATAATTTTGTCTTTGCATTTTCAGGAGAAAAAAACAACATCCCAGAGTCCTAAAACCAAAACCAATGGGTTTTTCGGTGAAAAGTGGACAGGGACCATTATAGTCAGCTGGGTCGAACAAGTGGTTCAAGGCAGAGGTTGCGGCAGCATCTTCTATACGATCAATCCAGATCGAGGAGAAGGCTATGATGGATCTGAAGCGGTTTTATAGCGGTGTTAAAGTTGTTAACAACCAATTTTAAGGAGTGATGGTACTTCTTTTTCTTTATTATTGAACCCATTGATCCTAAAGTAGAAATCTTCAGTATGTTAATAAAACCTTCCTTAGACTTTGGTTAAATAAGATCTCTGTTGGGTGGTTGTGTAACCATACCATTGTTTTATTTATTTCTTCCACCTATGAAATCTTCAGTTTTACTCTTTTTACGTTATCCATGTTAATCCGAGCTAATTGTTTAGTGTGTGGATCTTAATTGTAGAATAACAAATAAAATACCTTTTTCTAACAACATTTTTTTATTCCTATACATTAAACACCACTTTTTACATGGGCAATAACCATACCGCTAAACCGGTAGAATATTTGCAACTGGTTTTTAATACATTTAATTAAGATCCGAATGTGCTAGAATTAATGATTGGATGTGTATTGATATTATGCTTGGATTTCTATTAAAAAATTAGTAGATACTTTTTTGGTACTTTGTAAATATTTACTTTTATGGGTAGATTTAATTCTTTTTGTTATTTAAAAAAAAATCAATAGGAAAACGAGGGTCTCATAATCAGCACTCATCGAATTCAAAGGTTTGACATAGAAGATTTGGGATCATAAGCTATGGTATGAATTTCTGCTATTTTTTTTATACTGTGGAAATTGTGTGAAATGGGGAGGTGGAGTTAGTTAATATTTTTAGGTGGCACCAGATTGGATATTTAACCAGATGCCATTGCATCTGGGCCAGATACTGCTACAGTGTAGATGCCACATTACTTGAATAACTTGATTAGTTCGTTTGTTCGATAGGCTTAGACTTGGAGAACCATGTGACAGAATAATGGATTTGCTGACCACTTAATTTAGAGAAAAGGCTATTTTTTTAATTAACATTTATTAGTTTTTTTTAGTTTCACTTGTGACATTGGGCTATGAAAAAAAATTAAAGATACAACAAGATTTGCAGTCATGTTTAGAGTTAAAGCCATGTTTTTCACAAAAAAAAAATAAATAAATAAATAAATAAAACAAAATTTGCAGCAATAGCCATGTTTTGATATAACCTATAAAATTAGTATTTGTGGCCAAAATGTGAACCTACAATATGCACCCAACTTGGACCACTTAAAAGAATATCTATTGAAACCATTATCAAATAATAACGTTGCTTGCACAAGTTTTATGTTCTTCTCCCTGAGCTAACTGGTAGACTGTTGATTGATGAGCATGTTGGTTGAATTTGTTAATACGCTCAGCTTATAATAATTCCATTAAAGAGAAAAAAAGTTGCAGGTTGTTTAGATGTACTATATTCAAATGTTTGAATCTTATCTATCTATCTATCTATCTATCTATCTATCTACTATACTAAAAGAATTCTCCTTAGCCACATGACCTATTCTTAGCCAATCATTTTGTTGATGTGGACACCCTCTTAGGCCAGAGAATTCCTCTTGAGTGCCAATCTCTTTTCCTCTATGCTCCTTCACTCCTTCTCACGTAAGTTTCTTCAAACCGCCATCTCTCTCTCTTCTTTCCAATTTTTATTTCATCTTCCATACACGCACATTATTCACATTCATCTTCCACCGCTTTCTCTCTCATCTTGATTTTCAGAAAATACTGATTCCAATTTTAGGGTTCTTCCATTCCGTTATTGTTGATTACATCTATGGCGATTTTCAGAAAACCCTCATTCCTTTGGTTTAGGCGTTAAAAATCTATTCCTTTTATCACACGCTTTTGACCGGATGATCTCTGTAACCAGACTTTCTTTTTTACTTCTCCCCTTTTCTTTCATTCATCTTACAATCACCAAATCTAAATCTCAGCCGTATCCTACTTTGGCGCCTTCATATGACAATTTCAGATACATCAATTTCATCTTTAAAGAAACCAGGTAAGTTTATAAATGAAATCTTGAATATGTTCAGAAATTAGGGTTTTTTTTATGATGGTGATGATTATGATAATATGAGAACTTGGAATTTGATTCTTCAATCTTGATTCGTCTGATTTTGTTTATCTTTCATGGGCTTTAAACTGAGTTTGACGGGTCTGGTACTGGTAGTCGCCGGTGTGTTTGGTTTTGTTTGTCGGCTATTGTTCTGATTGAAGAAGGATGAAGAGAAAGAAACACTTTGGTAGTTGCACCATTAGAAATTGCAAGTTAGTGAAAATTGGGAAGTTGGTTTTCTATTACTCTATGTTGTACACAGCCTTTGGATGTGGATACTTGAAAATGTCTAATATTTAAGAATGGTATACAAGCTAACTGTATATGTATTGCCGTGATGCATATGATGTTATGTAATTGGGCAAAATATGCACAAATGTAAAAGCTGATTTTTATGGTTTAATCCATTTGAATATGTTATGTGAATGTATTAGTTTGATTTTCATAGTTGCAAATTGATGTACTGCATTACTAAATTGCTGACTTTGTGAACATATTTTGTTTGAAGATGTATATTGCGCTTAAGAGTTAAGCTCTTATATCGGTGGTGCCGAATTATTTAATGAAAACAACTCAATTATAGATGCAAGTGCAGGGAAATGTCCGGGGGATTGACTTCTCAATGTGAACAGGTAATACACTTTGGTTCATTTAAATCTCAAGTTTATGATTATTATTAAATTTAACTTTGTACCATCTCGATTTTGTTGTTTTTACAATATACAATATCCAAAAGCTAGAACTATATCTGCCATTGTTGGGAGAATTTGGTTCAACATGTTGATTTGATTGTTGATCGTTGGCTGATCACACTGAAACTAAGATGTCATGTTAGTTGTGATCTTTTGAAGGTTATTCCAGATGAACATGGTTTTATTGCTTAACTAAACGAGTGTTGGTACCTCAAAAAATGACCAAAAGAGTTCCAGTCCAATCATTAACCCATGAACTATTGACCCCTAGATGTGATGTATTTTCTTCTTTCTGAAAAATTTTTGGTCTTAGGTTTTTTTTACAATGTCTTATGGACTTTTCCTTTTTGACTTGTGATATATCAAGTGTATCCTAATTACTACTTCCAAATCTTTTACGCAGACTAAGTTCTTGGATGAAGTGAGTAGTAACCTCAAAAACTTATGAAGACTGCGCATAAAAACAACGAGGAGGTGAGTTAATATTGTTTTTCAGCATGTAATGTTGCATTCTTTAGCTAACTGAATGGCCAACACTGGAATTGTGTTGCTTATTAGATGTGATTGTTTCTTATATTTGTCCTGCTGCTGTGAATTACACTTGGCTATATGTATATTTAACATGTCTCTATATGGAAACTGCCTGCATTTGTATAAAAATAGACATCTTGATGCTGATCTAATAATATATTGCAGGTAGAAAAGATTACAATAATTCGCTCGGGAAAGAAAAGGAACCATGAAGAGGAAGTATACTACTATACACCAAATCAAACACCTGTTTGATCCTTTGCGTAAGTTTTTCTAAAGCTTCCTTTTGGTCATGGAACTGTATACCATTGAAGCCTGATCTTTATTTGATCGGCTTCTAAATCTTGATGTTTGTTGTTATCAACATATTACATTGAGTAAAATGTCATTTTCGTCTCTAAGGATTGGCCAGTTTTGCGACTTTTGTCCAAAGGTTTGTTTTTCCGCATCTTTGTTATCTGTAACTGCCCAGGTAAGCAATATATTCATGCGGAAGTGGCGAATGAAATTGACAAGAATAAATAGAAGCTTGATGAAGAAGCTAATGATCGTATTGATTGACAGGAAGATGTGGTTTCGGCTTTGTGAGTTTTGATTCGGGATCGGGTATGTGTTACTAACCGGCTACCCACTTTTATTTTCAATGCAATATTGTTGATTAGAGGAGATTTATATATTTATATACTATAAAAGTGCTAGGCTTCAGTAAAGAGGGGGTGCGTGGTTAAACCAAGGCTTTTTGGGTTGATAATCGTTGTGAGTTTTACTGCTATAATTGTATTTGGCTGGGCATGGGTATGTGTAGGGTGGACTGGAGGTCTTAGGATTCGAGTTTTGGGAATATTGATGTCATTTTGCAGGTGCCCTACTATCTTATCCTGGTACTCAGTGCATCTATATAAGGTTTACAATTTGGGATTGAGGTGCATTTTGGCTGCATCATATTGTTTTATAAAATCTACAAGTAGTTCGAGTAGTTATAATCTATTTCAAAACCAAATTTCTATATGTGGTCACTATGATCTCCAAACTTAATTTTTAATATTAGATAAACTTTATGCCTTTAGATTACTTAAAAACTTTATTAAGAGACATTCTGACCTCAACTCATTTTAGTTATCAGTTGGAAAATTTTAAAGGTGTTTACCCAGTTTGGTCTTTTAGTCATTTTTTTGATTATTTTTATTATACTTAGAGTTTTCAATTAATAGACTAACCTAACTCTAAGAGGCTTATGCATTCAAGTTAAGTCCAGTTGAGAACTCATTATCAAACTACAAAATCAGCACCCATACACATCTTCCAATATATGTGTATATATGTCACGTGACTCGACACCAATACCGGTCTAAATTTTGATTAACGCGTTGCTTAAGACTCATGTCGGTATTTCAAACCTCCGACCAGTCTTCCGGCGAACCATCAATGAACAGGTTTCGATTCACACATCCGCACACGTGTCGAAAATTCAATACCTCTGTCGATCTAAGTTTTGATGTGCTTATTTCCGCCGATTTTTGGCTCTTTTTTTTTTTATTATTATTTTGTGATCAAATTAAAAGTTGTTTCAACTAGAAATGAGTGTAGAATTTGGTGAATATGATTACAGAAACGATTTCATAGCTATTGTAATGTTCATTATTAGTTAATTTCAATTGATTTTAGATGCATTATCAACTGTGGCTACTGGATTGTTGTGAGTTTTTTAGGTCAACGGTTTTTTTATTGCAGGTTACTGACCTCATTAATCCTCGATTAGGGTCATCTCTAGCAACACGAAAGAAACGATCCAAGAATGTGTTTATGAGTACATCAGTTATTGTGACGGGTGAGTCAAATAGTCGTTGCCAACGTGAACAGAGAAAGACGATCACAAGCCAAAGATGTGTCGTGTGCTTTAATATAAAAGATAGATAAGTAAATTGCTGACTTTTACAAACATAAACTTTTGACAAGTCATATCATAATTAGTTATTCCATAAACTTTTGACAAACCATAACATGTCAAAGTTGATATTTAAACCTTCTTCATCTGATGTGCTTAGACCCATTAAATTCTAATTTTTCAAATTTATCCCCGTATTTTCATTCTTTAGCTTAAAAGAAAAAAGAGGCTACCTTTTTGTTTGTTTAATTTAATTTATGTCACACCCCAACCGATGGCGGAATCATCGGGGCGCGGCACTAGGCGAATCAGATTGGTCAAGAGAATCCATAACAACTACATTGCGATAATATTTAATACATTCGTTATCCCATACTAACAAACAATACAATCACATAAGTTATCACAGATTTCTTGTCCTCTCGAACAATACAAATCCGACAACCTAGATTTTAGATGAGGTTATAGACTTCCTAGCTTGATTTAAAATAGCCTGCGATCTAACCAGCAACATACGTTAAAATATCTGTTAATACAAAAGTATTGGCGAGTATACATGTTTGATATGTATAGCGTAATGGATAAAAAGTGTTGCGAACTTCCACATGCATAAACGTAACACACGACATATATACTCACAAGACTGATACTACCAACTAAGTCCTCGATGCTCGAATATGCGATGGCAAACTAGACCCCGTCGGGCGCAATAGTACTATACTAGTCGTGGTGGGACGTCGCGAGTATAAGCCCTAGCACATATGCAACTAGCATCACGTATATCTATGCATAACAGTTATTCGCAGGTGATGATTCGATTGATAGAATAATCTATTTGTTAATTTTGAATTGTTAGAAACGTATGTTACACCCAAAATGCGGTGAAAAAGGGTTCAAGTATACTCACCGTGCGCGTTTAGCGAGAATACAACTTGATTGGATCGGTTGCGAGTTCGTCTGCGTTGAACATTGAGTGGTATTGTAAACAATGCACGATCAAGCGGGAATAGCGTCAAAATGTCAGTTATCCGGTCGGATGGTGCTCATCCGGTCGGATGACATGTTGATTGGGTCGGATGGCTGTCATCCGGTCGGATGACAGGCTATCCGGTCGGATACGTGTTGATTGGGTTGGACTGCTGTCATCCGTTCGGATGACACGTCCATTTTAACGTTCCGATCAACTGTCTTCGAGTGTTTTTTGAAGGAATACATGCGGTTTTACTGGGACAGTGTAATTTCGTATTAACAATTGAAATTCCATCAGTTCCGACCCATTCTAACGGCCGGGAATCACCCCGTTCCATCAGATCCGGCCGTTCTTGATGGTTTCTCATGTTTAATCCCGAAATCATTCAGTTCTTGATTATATACATAGGTTTTTAGGTGAGATTGTTGTAAAAACATGTGGAAATCACCCAGATCTGAGTCGTTTATGGTGGGATGAGGTCACACTTTGAAGTTCATATGAACTCTTGGTGACATCACCTTAAAACACCTCAAATCAGTAGATTTCACGATAAAAAATTGAGTTTTAAAAGACAGAATGATG